>OU343161.1:96930079-98130079 GCA_910595825.1 Philhelius pedissequus | reverse complement strand
AAAGCCGTTTTCGAGATAATTAAGATGGTAGAAAAATTTGTATGGCAAGTACCATTATTTTTGGATCTAAAACAACGATTTTGGACAATCACCTAAAACGCCTAACCACCAAGTTTGAACAAAATCGGTTCAGCCGTTTAGGCTGTAGATCGTTCTACAGACAGATAGACGGAATTCCCGGACTCACTTTTTTGGTGTTCTCTATCATCGTAATGTCAACTTTGATTAAAATCTCGAGTTCGATTTTTTTTCCAAATGCAAAAATTACCTTTAGTACAAGTTAGTAAAAATTTATATTTATTTATATATCGAAAACTGCTCATTAATTTTTTTTTAAATTATAGTTTTCTGTATTTGCTGAATACCTATGAATTGGGGTTGGTGAATTTTTTTTTTTTGAAAAATGTTTTCAAAAAAAACCTTTTTTTCTCAAAAACCGCTCACAGATTTTTAAAAATTTTTTTTCATAAATTCAAATTTATCCAAGAAATAAAATGGAGTACTTTTTATGAGCTCAAATTAGTTTAAGTATTTATTTCAAAATTTTTTATTTTGAATTATTTTATATTTGATTAAGTCGATTTAATCTTTTGGTTTTAAGTTAATATTATTAAATATTTAAGATTGTCATAGCATTTTTTTTAGAAAAAAATTAAAGACATTTTGTATACGTAAAAAATTAAGTAAGATACAACTTTATAAATATATTTAGATTTTTAATAGAAATGTTTTGCATACGACGTTACATAAGAGCAAGTTCGTGCGATCCAGTCGTGCATTTTTTTTTATAATTTACTTAAAATTAACATATAAATTTCTACACAAAAGAAACAGAACTATCTTGTTGCCAAACGTAGACCAGCAGTGCCATAAACGCCGACTCCTAAATCCACTGACAAATCTAAAATAACATTGCCAAGGTTGAACAGAATGGATGCGATAAGAAAACGATACGCGAGTGTGACGAGATCTCGTCGATCATGTTAAATTAGTATCAAATTATGACGGTACTCAGAAAGCATTTCATGTCGTCACGTTACGTTACATTAATAGATTATGTAATTGAAAATCAGTTAGCTTCAATATTATTTTCTTAAGTCTCGTCGTAAATTGTTTTGTCCCATTGAATTGGAGAATGGTTTTATAATTATTAAGAAACACTTACAGTGAATCATGTCAGGCTCCCGCCTAGTTTTTTTTCGCATTGGGAGATATTCATTTCTTAAATCTCGTCCCGATTTTGATAATTTTACTCGCAATTACGGGGTTTGATATAAAAAATATCAACTTCGTTTACTTAACTAATTTTCAATTACTTAATCTAAAGTGTTATCCATTTTGCGGTTTCAAGAGTAAACGTAAATAAAACCTATATAAAATATTTTTTTCATGATATTTCTTTTTTATTATAAATATTATTGACCGTTGACATTATGTGTGAAACACTACATCATTTAAATGACCACCACGCGAATTGTTGCAAGCATCGATTCTTTTGAGGTAATTTTCGACCACTTTTTGACACATATTGGGAGGTATCTCAGCCATAACTTGACGAATGTTGGTTTTCAAGTACTCAAGAGTTAAAGGTTTATCTGCATAAATACGGCCTTTCGCGTAGCCCCACAAAAAAATGTCCAGCGGTGTCAAATCGCATGATGTTGGTGGCCACTTGATATCGCCACGACGAGAAATTACGCGGACAGGAAATGTCTCTTGCAATAAAGCCATATTCGCTCGAGTTGTGTGGCATGTGACACCGTCTTGTTGAAACCACATATTCTCCAAGTCGTATTCTTCAATAGCCGGGGAAAAAATTCGGTTTTCATATGACCATAACGCTCCGAATTGACGGTCACAGTCATTTAGTCGTCGTTTTCGAAGAAGTAAGGTCCAATCACACCTCCGGACTAAAGAGCGCCCCAAACATTGACTTTTTTTGGATGTAATGGCCCCTCTTCAATTACTTGAGGATTCTCACAACCCCAAATACGGCAATTTTGATTATTATCATACCCACCGAGTGAGAAATGTGCTTCGTCGCTGAAGAAAATTTTGTTCGAAAAATCGCCATCCACCGCCTGTGGTTCAAGCACACAATCGAGGTATCTACGACGTTGTGAATGGTCAGATGGCTTCAGTTGTTGTGTGAGTTGGACTTTATATGGATGTAGGTGTAGATCCAAATGCAAAATACGCCATAATGTGCCGTAAGACAGTCCTAATTCCTGAGAACGACGAGGAATCGACACATTTGGGTCTTCGGCAACACTTTCATTTACAGCCGCGATATTTTCAGTGGTACGAGCGAAACGATGATGCACATGCAATATCTGTAAGCGATCCATTTTCGTAAATATCAGACTTTCAACTGAAAAATAAATTGGTTTAACAACTTAGTTTAACAGATGTCGAATTCCAGCCCTATACTTTTGAGACCTCAAAATGGATAACCCTTTATTATTTGAACGTAACGTGCAGGCGTGAAATGCCTTATTATGTATATTTTTGTTATAGTTTGACACTAATTTTGGAAGACTGAAGAAATCTTGTCACACTTACGTCCCGGTTTCTAATCGCATTCGGTTCAAGAATAAAGAATTCTTCCCATGCTTGGCAATGCTATTTTAGATCTGTCAGCGGACTTAGGACTCCGCGTTTATGGCAATGCTGGTCTACGTTTTTTTCGAAAAGACAGTTCTGTTTATCTTATTATATTTTAAGTAAATTATAAAAAAAATGAATAGTCTTATTTGGAATAAATTTATAATTAATTACTGGTGATTGATTTAAATAAAAATTAATTTATTTAATTTGATTTAATTTTGAAAAAAACTTCTTTGTGTGAGTTTGTAATGTAAATATGTGTTTAAATATTGTGCCTGTTAATCTTTGTGGTTGTTTTATATAAAAACATTGTTTTATTAATATAAAAGATGTTTTTTTAATAATTGGTGGGTACAATTTTTTTGCTTTCTTTTTAAAGCGCTAAGGCAATATACGTCACAAAACATTCTGCCGAGTTTTAGGTGAAAACGTATCGGTTTGGAATTTCAATGAGAGCTCCATAGCTACTCCCAACAACCAACGCCGTGAAAGAAGTTTTACTGTTATACTTCAAAAACACATCGGAACTTTAATGGAACAATATATTCATCAACATTGACGTTTTAATATTACATACATATGTACATACATATATGCCTACATAACATACGTATACATACTTACCGATTTTATCGGGACAAAGAACTGAATAACATTTGGTCTACTGTTTTTTGAATACAAAATAGTTGACTGTAGCCATTTAAATAGAGCTTGGGTTTACCATTGTGGAAAAAAAACATACTTACCTAAAGTGGTGTAGGTTATTATTGATTAATTTCTGTATTTATGCAAATGAAACAATTTTTTTTTTGGTAACTGTGGTTCGTGGCTTAAATGTCACGAAAAATACGGGAATAATTAATTATAGCAATTGCAATGGGATTATGAAGCAATAAAAATTGTTAAAAAAAAATGTAATTTATCGCGATAAACAGCCAAATATTGAATCAAAGTTGAGAAATTCTGTAAACAAAAAAGTGATTGCCAGGATGCAAAGTTTCAATAAAACAAAAAAATAATGAAAATTGACGCCACACTCCGGTTTTTTTTATGAAAGAAATAAATTCATGCAAAATTGAAGTAAATGTCAAAGTTCTGGGGGCTAGAGGATAATAGATATTTAGAGCTAAAAGTTGTAGAACTGCAACTGAAATTATGCCCACTTGAAAGTTGAAGAATGAGTTATGAAAATCAATTTCAAAAAACAGGACGGACCAAAGGTAATTGCATAATGTGGGGTGGGTCAACCGTTAGACAAATAGATAATTAGTTGAAGCAACGAAGCTTATTAGTACATTTTTGATCAATTTCCCTGTATGTTGTTTCAAAGTAGCAGCCTAAATATTCATCGTCTTTTTGCACCATTGTAAGCTGGATCTACTAGAAATGCCATAAGAAGTCCTGCACCATATTGCTCTTTAGACCAAAAAGAAAAAAATTTTCACAATTTGACATCTGCAGACGTTTATTGCATCGAATGTATAAACACCGCAAGATGTTTATTTTTAAAGTGACTTAGGTGTATTTTATTATCATGGTATTTTGGGGACGCGACATTTTAATCAAAACCTTTTCAAATTATTGGCTAGCTGTTTTGCCAGCAATGACGAAAAATTTACACAAAGATGCATCAACTTTACTCAGCTTTCAGTGGCGAGTTGACTTTAATTTAAAGCATAGTCAGTTTGTGGAGAATTAAACTACAATTTTGAGATGTCAACGATGACCCTCTGACGTCGAAATCTATCCTAATTGGTGTCACATCGTGTTACTGTCAACGAAATATGTTGACAATGCATTGACGAAAAGGTTGACACCTGCGTTGTCATGAATTTTTGTGTTAACGCTGTAATGATTACCGTGTAATTACTTTAGCCATTATGGATGCATTGATACAGGTTTTTGGGATATTTAATTCGAGCATTGATATGGCACCCTCCGACCGCCTTGAAAGCCTAATTGACACGTGTCGTTTATGTTTTGTTGTTTAATGGTAAAAGGATTTTCGTTAAGGGCGAGTTGATGTTGAAATAAAATAAAACAGGCATTAACTAAATTCTTAGTTTTTTTTTAATTGGTTCATGTATGCGATTAGATATGAAATATGCTGAAGCTTTGCACACTGAAAAGAATCGCAGAGTTTGAACTTTAATTAATTTATCGAATAGATCCTAATTTAAGCGATGGCACGGTTTATGTTGACTTTGAGGACACTCATCGAGGGCGGCTTATTAGAAAACCTAAAACAAAAAGTTCAACCAGATCAAAGCCGCCGCTAGCCAGTTAACGTCCTGTATGATATAAAAATCCCCTCCAATCACTCGTTTATACAAAATGTCGATTATGAATCTCATTGTGTGGAATTCAGCGCAATTTTGCTAGGTCAGCATGCAGTTAGCGTCCATATCGTTCAACTAGGGTTAAAAGAAATTGGATATCATAACTAAAAGAACTTAAAACGATTTTCATTTCTAAAAAAAAAACACAAACAAACATCTTTCTTAGAATTTTTTACTTGCGATGGAGGTAATTTAGGGAAAGTTTTGCATTTGGAAAAAAAATTGAACTCGAGATTTTAATCAAACTTGACATTAAGATGAACACCATAAAAGTGGGTCCCAATTCCGCAATTCCTTCTGTCTGCTCTACAGCCTAAACGGCTGAATCAATTATCTTCAAACTTTGTATTTAAGTGTAACTTACGTTACGTTCCATACAATTTTTTCTACCCTCTACTGTTCTAAAGATTTTAATAAAAAGAAATATGTGCACTACTATAGGTTATAGTCTTCATTTTGGTTAAATTTTTGTTTACATATTTTGTTGTTAACTTACGGTACCTGCCATACAACCATTTTTAGGATCTTGGACTTCGATCAAATTTTTTATTCAGTATTAAATTCTGAATTTGTAATACTATATATAAAATTTTCGCATCATCTTACACGGAGAGCTTTTATTTTAAATTAATAACACCCAGTTTCACAGTTAAAATATTTTCTTTAAAAAAAACAATACAAACGCTGAACTCAAGTTTAAACGGCAGAATAATCCTGGTTAACGTAAACTACAAATTGAATTCAGTTCAAGGTTTAAACGACACTGCGAAACCGAATGAATTGTTGATCTGAAGTTTAAACCAAAAGTGGAGTTTAAGCTCACACTGTGAAACATGGGGTAAAAAAGCCCTGGTTTCATATTAAGTATCTTAAGGTTTCAATTTATTCCTGTAATTGATATTTTAAATGATTTAAAAACCAAACAAAAATAATTTTGATTTTATGTGAAATTGTGTGTTTATATAAACAGCTTAACCCACCAGTTTCACAGTGCAAGCTTAAACTGCACTTTTGGTTTAAACTTCAGATAAATAATTTGTTCGGTTTCACAGTGTCGCTTAAGCCTTTAACTGAGTTCAATTTGTAGTTTAAGTTAACCGAGATTATTCTGCCGTTTAAACTTCAGTTCAGCGTTTGTATTATTTTTTTTTTCAGAAAATATTATAAGCAAAACAAAAATTGTGTATTTTATTTATAATTTTCGTTTCGCTATCGCTGACTAAAATCAGAATAATGACGGTACTTTGAAACAAAATTAATCTTCCCTCGCTTGTAAACAGCACAAAGCATTTGTTGTTGTTCGTGTTTTTTTTGTGTCAGGCTGAGAAAGGGAAAGCAAGGCAAGAAAAATGCTGCCAACTAATTTTCATAAAGTCTAGTTAAACGAAGTTCAACTGACCTGAAGATCAGATTTCACTGCGAAACCGGAAGAGTTAAGCCAAAAATTTAAACTCAGTTTAGGGTTCAGCTGATCTTAAGTTAAATTTCCCACTGTGAAACTGGGGGTAACTAATTTAAATAACTGATTTTTTGAAATTGTAAAATTTTTGCCAATCAATTTGTAAAAGCAAAGCTTATAAATATATAAAATACATCTATCTATCTACAAAATTTTCGAAAAATATTTTTTTTGGATTTTGAAAAATAATATTTTTTTTGGATTTTGAAGAAAAAAACACATTTTTTTAATTCAATATTTTGAAAATGGGTGGACGATTTTTTTAAATTCAGTTTTTAAGTGTATATTATTAAATACATAAACTTGTCATACTAGAAAATATTTTAGAAAAAAATATGAAAGTTTGTATATAAAAAAATTAAGTAAAAGAGACTAAAAACATATTCAGCTGTTTCTACTAAAAATGTTGTGCTTATTATGAGATCGAAAATAAGAGCAAGTACGTGCGATCCAGTTGTTCATTTTAATGTATTTAAATCAATAAATACTTTATTCTAAATAACAGTGTTAACTTTTTTTTATAATTAATTTACAATCTATCTACTTAAAATTAATAAATAAATTTCGTTCCGATTTCAGAATTTTACTACGGTAAGTCGATCAGATTGAAAAGCTGAGTGGAAATCGATGAGGTGAAATTTCTGAACCACTGATCGAAGTTTGAATGACCGTGACGTTTGTACAATTGAAAGATGGTTTCGTTATTGAGTGCATTTATTCAATAAATCTCAACTTCGTTGTTCTTTGTCCGATTACCGTTATATTGAAATATGGTGTACTTAACATAGAATTATGAAAGAAAAAATAGTTTCAAAATAGGGTGGGTCAAAAAATTTAATTTTTCAAGGAAATTACGAAAACTCGTGTTCTACTTCATTATGCCAATTTTTAGAATTTTTTGCTTAAATATCTAATTCAAAATTTGCTTCCACTAACAAAATAAAGTAAATAGTTTTAAAATGTCAACATTTTGTATATAACAGTTTCAAAAAATTCTAAAGGAAATCATACGAATTCTTGTAAGTTTTATACACAAAACACCGACATTCCAAATCTATTTATGTAGGTACTCGTTTGCGATTAATAAAACGGTTCTGAGTTTAAAATTAAGTTCTCTAAGTGGTAAGATCGAAAAATAAAAAGAAGAAGAATTTCATATTATTTTGTCATTATCACTGATCCAGGAAAACAATAGTTGCTAGCACTTAACGAATTTTAAACAATGGTGAATTTTGAAATAATAATAGCTACATCCCTCCCGAGACATTCCTCTCTTTAGACAGTCGAGGGCTGATATAGGATGGAGGGGCTGTTCCGCTCATCTACCACGTCAGCCGCAAAACTGTGGATAGGCGACTCCTGTATGGTCGAGACGTCATCGCTCAAGGTGGTGAAGAGCGCCTTCGGTTCAGTAGGACTGTGTCCGATCGGGACCGAAGGGATAGGGCGAAACAGGAGAACCAGTTCTGGTGGCTCTCTGAACAGCATCATATTTAAAGTCGATGCAGATGGTATGTCTTGGCCGACTTAAATAGATTTAGGGCAATTAGGTATAGGGAACAGTCGGGGTGACACCGAAAAAAAAAAATAAAAAATAGGTATGTATGCGGGGGCATAAGCATGGCTCTGCCGATTGACTAAAAATAAGGCTCATAATTTTATAAATATATAAATATTAAACATTTAGAAACTTTCATTTAAAATTCTATCTATGTATTTCAACGCTATACTACAGTAATTAAATATTTGGCTGACATTCATTTGGTTTAAAATTGACTTTACTTGGTCCTCTGCTAAGAAATCATTTCCGAAATAGTATCTTCTAGTTTCTCGTAACGTTGGGCATCGTCCTATGAAGTGAATTACATCTTCTCTCTCTCTCTCTCATATTGCAGATGGTGCACAAAATTGGAAGGTCATCTCTGTGCGGAATGTAGTTCATGATATTTACTCCGGTGTGTGAAAACGGTGGACGTATAAGGTCACTCAGTGAAAGTTAAAACTATTTCAATTTATAATTTTGAAAGAAATAAGTAAGCAATTAAATAGAGCTATAGCTAGTTGTGTAAAAACCAGAATAAAGTTGAATTTTTTGTTAAGGTGAGTCGTCTTTGCTTAAGATCTATAAAATATCGCAAAATGCCAATGCAACGCTCGCCCTTGCAAAATACACAAAACAACAAAGAATTTCGGCGGTCTCCCACACATAGTAATAATACTACCACGAACTCCTCAAAGCCAGACCCTAAAAGAAAATGTCTGGATATTTCCCCAACAAATAATAGTGAAAATTCCATCGAAACGATTGCTGGTCAAAATGTGTCGGTTGGGAGCCTGCAAATTATGGATTTGCGAAAAATTATATACGCGACAGTTGGAAGTTTATTAGATGAAAGATTCCGAGAAATGCCAACAAAATCTGACATTGAGGGAATCGGCAATACTCTAAAAAGTCTGCAAAACAACAAGAAATCCCTTCAAGAGCAACTACAAAAAATGGAGGTACGATGCAATACTCTCGAGCGCCAAGTAGAAAGGTTAGAGCGCTATGCGACTGAAAATAATATTATTGCAAATCATATCTGTTTCGATGCGGCAGAAAAGGCAAAATCTATTTGCTTGGATCTTCTTAAATCGAATAATGAAACATTAATTATGTCAACCAAAGTTATGCATGCTAATGAGACAGTTACTAATGTAATTGTTAAAATGAAAAACAATAGCAAAAGCATCGTCACTTAAAGGTTCTGGTATCACAGAAAGACATTAGTTCTAAAAGTCATTGTTTAGCTTAGAGCGCCCGTAAACGGCCAGTAAATTAGTTATAAGTTATTGATAATTAGGCTAGTTTTAAACATTTTTTAGTTATAAGTTAATATTAAAAAAAAAGAACAAGTAATATCTACAATCTACTCGTATGTCAAATGTTTTAACCGGCTCGTTGTCAGTTTTCTCATCGGGAAAATGTACAATAGGTATTTCTTGCCACAAAATAGACAAGAAACTTCTTTTTTAACTAGTTTTTTTGATTCAACTTTAAAGTAAGTGCTAATATGGCTAAAAAAGATACTAGCAATTTTGAGTAGTAGTCATAAGTACATTAACAATATGGTCGAGACCAGAGAAATTCCAATTTATAAAAGTTTTATGACAGTTGTTAATCATTAATGACCATATTAGAAAAATAAAACGTTTTAGTGACGGTTTATCTTTAACACGTAGACTAAGTGCAAAATGTCATTAATAAAACAGAATTTCTGCTATTTGACATTTACAAACGTATTCCTTCGGCAATCCATTGAAGACGGTGGTTTAGTGAAGGAATAAGAATTGACATTAAGAACAAAATTTACAGGGACATAAATAAAAAAAGATGGAGTCGATACTTATTGTAGTAGATTTTATTCGTGGATATTGGATTTTTTTAATAATTGAACATTTTAATCCGTAGATTAACTTCTATTCTATGGCTTCGTAAAGTCATGGATTAGAGGTGGAATAAGGATTTTTTATTAATAGGGATGTAAAAGTGTGAAATAAATCTGCCGTTGCTGGGTCGAACAATTAGGTTCTAGAAGTCGAATGCCCTTCTCAGCCTGCATAAATTGTAGGTACTTTTATAAACAAGACACTTATAAATTTACATGTCTATAGTCACTTTCTAAAAAATATATCTACATTACATACGTATGTATGTTTGTATGTATGTAAATTTATTTCGAAATGAGCAGTCGCTAACTTGAATTATTGACGTCAGTTACTTCTGTTAGGGATGTATTGTAGATTTTTATTTTTCTTTTTAAACAATAATCCATACGAATCTTGACAACTTGAAAAATAACTTTTTGAATTTTTGATTTTTTCGAAAAAAAAAGGAAAAGTTATTTTACTTTTTTATATTGATGAGTTTTGAATAAGAACAAATCAAGCTTCACTAATCAATGCAAACACATTTCACTTTATTTATTTTTACTACCCTTCCTTTTTCCTTTTTGTTGTTGTTGTTGTTGTAAGTGTTAAGGTAGATTTGTAAGATTTAAAATTTTATTCAAAAACCTGTAATCCCTCTACTTACTTGTTGTGTGATATTCAAGAGGAAAGATGATAATATTTCAAAGGGAAATTTGTTTAACAAAAAAAAAACTAAGATAACACTTTGGTTTTGGTTCCCCCATCATGGCGAACATCTTGAGCCAAACATAAAAAACACCTAACTCAATGGCAGTAGATCAAAAATTAAATCCAAAAGCATGAGCAACAAAAACAACACTATACAACAATACGAAAAAAAAACGTGTGAAAATTGAGATAAAGTAGATTTTAGGCAATCAGTCAATGGAAATTGACACTTCAGCCTTGACAAGGGAAAACAGAGGGAAAATAAAAATGAAAAATATTTTGTGTATTTTTTTTACGGGAACCTTTATAAATCTCCTTGCGTATCCCTTATTTATTTATTATTGCCCTTCATTTTCCAATTTATAAGGATAATCCCACATCTACATCCAGAGAATTATGATAAATAAAAATAAATATAAATAATGTTTTCACACTAAATTGCATTTCTATAAAAAAAATTGAATTCATCGAAAAATGTTCAATGTGGAAGTAAATTTATTTTTAACTTCCAGATACTTATAGGTGGAAGTTTAAACAACAAAAAAATACATTTTGAGACTTAAGTTTCAAAGGTAGAAAACAGGATACAATTCGCATTTCTCCTTTCGACAAACAGATCAAGTATATACTTTATACAGTTTAAACCCATCAAAAGAAGATATCTAGAACTTTTTTGCCACTTAAAAGAACGGAATAAAACACATGTGTTGTTTTTCCATTTATTTTGGAGAATAAGACCCACGACTCATGGCTTATGGCCTTTATATCTGCACTGCATTGCGGATTTTCCTCCTTTTTATTTTTTTTTGCTTGAGATTCGTATTGTTGTGTCCTTAAAATAAATTGCCTTTAAGGTTCCGGATGATTTAAATGTGAAAACGAATATTCGCCACATAAAAAACATTAGGGTGTCTATAAAACTTAATAATTTTCTCCATTATTGTATAGATAAAAATATGTTTAAATCAGCAAGAATGGGAGAAAAGTTTCGTTCATTGCATTTTGACAGTGAATTTGCTCCGTTCGTTAAAATCTTAAAAAAATATCCGTTCGTTAAAATCTTAAAAAAATATATTCAAATCGATTTTTTAAATGGATGGAAAAGCTATGTGCAGTGAAACAGGATTTACACACATTGCAAATACAAGAATCTGCTTCCGATAAAACTAACAGCAAAAGTCTGCTTTGGATAGATTTGTGACATTTAGTAGAGACATTTAGTAGATCCGCTGACTTTGATGAATCTCGAAGTTTTTGTTCATAGAGTTCTTCTTTCTGTCAATGGGCACGTTCACCAATTTATTTGATAAGTTATCTCGGAAAATTTGTTCGGCGGTCTTCCTAGACGTGTTGCAAGCTTTTGATAAGGTGTGGCACGAAGGCCTAAATTTTAAATTAAGAAAAATTCTACCTAAAGCACTTTATACGCTTCTAAAAGCATATCTAGAAAATAGACTTTTTAGACTAAGACATGGAAACGATTACTCGGATCTCAAAGAAATAGTGGGTGGGGTACCACAGGGAAGTGTTTTAGGTCCAATATTGTACCTATTATTTACACGTGATATAGTTACCTCAAACAGAAGACATTATCGTAGCCACGTTTGCTGACGACACTGCAATACTAGCAGTGGGCCAAACGATAAATGATTCTACGACAAAATTACAAAAAGCTCTGAATAATGTCAATGATTGGACAAAAACATGGCGGATATCGCTAAACGAAGTAAAATCAGTCCATGTAGATTTTACGTATAAGAAAATTAATAGATTACCGGTATTTGTTAATACGGTTCAAATTCCGTTTGCTAACGCAGCAAAATATCTCGGAATGACTCTAGACGCGAAATTAAAATTGAAACCGCATGTTAAAAAGAAATGCGAAGAGTTAAATAATAAACTCAGAGATATGTACTGGTTGCTCGGGAAATACCTTACAAACATTTGAAAATAAACTCCTAAGATCATTTGTAAGCGCACCTTGGTACATTAGAAACGAAGATCTCCACAGAGATCTTGGGATTCCCACGGTTCGCGATGAAATAAAAAATGTTGCCCGAAATCATAGAAAACGGCTATTACAACACTGCAATAGTACTATAATCGAAATTATCGATGAGACGAATTAAGTACGCCGCCTGCGAAGGACAAAGCCTTCCGATCTGGTGCACTAAACGAGAATCCGCTTTAAAATCGCTGTATAGTTACCTGCAACACATTAATTAAATTCGTTAAAAATAAATTGCTAGATAAATTTCAACTTAGTTGCAATCGGGAGGAGGAGGTGTTTTTAGTGCAGTAGGAATCTCACACTCCTATGAGCACGCGTTTTTCAGTCCTCGTAGAGCCTTTTGAAGGTTTTACACCTAACCACGGGAAAAAAAATCTCGGAAACCAAACTATCCAAATATATTTGTGAACGATTCCGATAGGTTAGCTGAAATTAGACAAAAATCAATAATTTTTGGTTTAGTATGTGTTCTTTTCTCAAAAAAAAAAAAAATGTTTCACACCTATTCACGGACAGGAAACAATTACTTACGTAACTAACTAGCCCAAAAATACCTTTTCTTTATTTTTGTTGCTTATTAACCATATAATAACAATATATGTACTCGTAGGTACTTATGCATTTGCACTTAATTAATTTTTTTTAATTTAACTATATGCCTGTAAGACCGAAGGTCTTTTAAATGCAACCTGAATTGCACGGCACTAGTTTGGCAACATTGGATTTGAGAACCAGGTATTGACTGTGTCATTTTAACCCATGGGTGGCATCCAATTAAAATTGGAGGCATAGACAAGAATGCGCCTAGCGTGGGGATCGAGCCCACAAGTCCTAGTTAGAAATCAAGCACTTTATCCACTGCGCCATTGCCACCCTTCATGACATTTAAGTGGTCGAAACTAAATTCGATCTTACTAATTTCACTTAAAGTGTGGTGCCTAAGAAATAGGTAGGGAGCGCTCTTCCTCTTTCAGTAAAAGTTAATGTTAGCATATTCGTGAGAAACTGCCAGATCAAATGATGTTTGAGTGGATTTGTGTCAGCTGCTGTCAAATCGCCCAAAAATGAACTAACTAAAACTTGAGCAGCGCCCCCTACCAAAGTTCTTCAATTGGAATAGCAACAAGTATTTAAGGAGCAAGTCAGCGCATATCTATTATTTTGTAATAAATACGCACTCATTAGCAGTACCTCAGTGTGTGTTAACGATAGAGCACATATAAGACATTCAAGACATAAACTGTCGAATTCCATTGAAAGAAAGATCCATTATTAAGATATTTTTTAAAAAATCTCAATTCTTTTCTACCAAAAGTGAGAAATTTTTAAATTAAATTTTATCTGCGGAAAATGGTGATATTTTACAGCTTTTCGACGAAATTTGACAAGAAATACATCTTTAAATATTTCAAAATATAGTTTATTGCACAGAAAATGTACAATTTTATTGACAAATGTAGTAAATACTGAACTTGACCCTAACATTACTGTAAAACTAGATTTTCACGATCTTACTTCATTTTGAATTTAGAGTCGAGTTGACCGTTGACCAACCAGTGAATATAGAAGTGGACATAATTGTTTTTTTTTTCAGTGCTTATTTGTGGTGACGTTTATTATTTTTGCCAACACACGACTATTTACCACAATAAGGAGGCTTTCTGTCCATATTTTATATAAATTCCTTTTAATTAAACTCTCTACTCCAACTCGATTTTTGAGTCGCTTTAACGGCCTTTAGTCCTACAAAAATTGGCGTTTCATCCCGGTGACTATAGTGAGGACCTTTGTCAATACGCTATGTTAACCAAGTTCAGTTCATCTTACATAGATTTCGTGAAGAACATCTAGTGTAAACTGTATTCAACAAGACTAGAATTCCAAATCATTAAATTGGAAGTTTTTGTTTTTGCCCGTGGTCTGGCATTGTTTATAAAGGGTTATCCATTTCGCGGTTTCAAAAGTATAGACCTGGAATTCGACATCTGTCAAACTAAGTTCTTAAACCATTTTTTTTTCAGTTGAAAATCTGACATTTAAGAAAATGGATCGCTTAACTATCGCACAACGCATAAAATTGTTAAAACGTAATACAAAAATGGTGATTCTGCCACAGCCACATATCGTGCTTTAAGAGGAGATTATGGATTACATAATTGTCCAACTACGCAGCAATTGGCAAAATTGTGGAGAAATTTGAAGAAACTGGATTGGTTACAGATATCGTAAGGCCTGTGCATCATCGTTTCGCTCGTACCACTGAAAATATCGCTGCTGTAAGTGAAAGTGTTGCCGAAGACCAGAATGTGTCGATTAATCATCGTTCTCACGAATAAGGACTGTCTTACGGCACATTATGGCGTATTTTGCATTTAATGGATCTACACCTACATGCATATAAAGTCCAGCTCACACAACAACTGAAGCCAGATGACCATTCACAACGTCGTAGATACGTTGAATGAGTGCTTGAACAACAAGCGGCGGACGGCGATTTTTCGAACAAAATTTTCTTCAGCGACGAAGCACATTTTTAACTCGGTGGGTATGATAATAATCAAAATTGTCGTATTTGGTGTTCTGGGAATCCTCAAGTTATTGAAGAGAGGTCATTACATCCACAAAAGTCACTGCTTGGGGTGATCTTTGGTTCGGAGGTGTGATTGGACATTACTTCTTCGAAAACGACGATGAAACGACTGTCACCGTCAATTCGGAGCGTTATGGTCATATGATAACCGACTTTTCCTGCTATTGAATAATACGACTTGGAGAATATGTGGTTTCGACAAGATGGTGCTACAAGTCGAGCAGCGAATATGGCTTTATTGCAAGAGACATTTCCTCGCCGCGTAATTTCTCGTCGTGGCAATATCAACTGGCTATCAAGATCATGCGATTTGACACCGCTAGACTTTTTTTTGTGGGGCTACGCGAAAGACCGTGCTTATGCAGATAAGCCTTAAACTCTTGAGCAATTGAAAACCAACATTCGTCATGTTATGGCTGAGATACCGCCCAATATGTGTCAAAATGTGGTCGAAAATTACCTCAAAAGAATCGATGCTTGTAACAATTCGCGTGGTGGTCATTTAAATGATGTAGTGTTTCACATATAATGTCAACGTTCATGCTTTATAATAAAAAAGAAATATTATGAACAAAAATTTTGTATATCTGTTTTATTTACGTTTACTTTTGAAACCACAAAATGGATAACCCATTATAAAATGATGCAGCTTGACTTTCCTCTGTATTTGTCTGAAATCGTTCAGAGTTTCTTATCCGGTAGATATTTTCAAGTTCATGTAAATTGTGATTTTTCTAGAATGTTATTTTTTAATTGTGGCGTCCCCCAAGGCTGAGTACTTGGTCCATCCCTATACAATATCTACACTTCGGATTTTCCAAGTCTACCGCAATGTGAAGCAGGTAAGTTTTCTGAAGACACTGCAGTGTTTGCGTCGCATGAATTTTAGATCAACATTGAGATAAATCTAAAACATGCAATGGAAATACTAGAAAAATATTATAGCAAATGGAAAATTAAGCTGAATGTTTGAAAAACACAAGCCATCAAATTTACATGAAAAGAAAATCTTCCTATCTTCCCAGCAGTCAACTTGAAATAAGTTGTACCTCAATAGCATGAGAGCAATACGTAACGTATCTCGGAGTTTATCTTGACACAAAACTTACCTTTAGTCATCTTATTCAAAATACTCTTTAAAAAATGAGTATTGCTATAAAGATGCTTTACCCTTTTATTAATCGCAAATCTACATTCACAAATGAAAATAAGATTATTATTCATAAAGTCATTTTCCAAGCAGGTATCACAAAACGAAGTTTTGAAAATGATGCCAAACTTTCCCTGGCATTATTCAACATTAAATCTAAACAGAAAGGCGGATGTTGAATTGATTTTCGAAAGGATTCGTAAACTTGTGAATAATTTTAACATCAGTTGTGATAGTTCTGAGAATTGTCTAATAAAACAGCTTAATGAATAATGGGTGATAATTTTCTGTATATATTATTCGCGATTGTTTTTTAATTTATTATATTCTTAAATATAATATACCTAAATTGTTTTCTTTTGATTATGTATTTATATTTTTGTATCTATATTTTAATTTATATCTTTGTTAATTTATTTATTTTTTAATTTAATTGTTTAATAATTAAATTATTTGTTAATTTATTTATTTTTCAAATACATTTATCTATTTATTTATTTGTTAATTTATTATTTGTTAATTTATTTATTTATTAATCTATTTATTTGATTATTTATTTATTTGTTAATTAATTTATTTATTTATTTTATCATTATTTAAATAACTTATTCAGTTAATTTTTTTTTCTTGTTTTCCCTTTTGTTTTTTCTTTTGAATGAAGGTTTTCTTTCGTATTTTCCTCCGATTTGTCTTTTAATTCATGGTATTTTATATGTTATTCAAGAAAATGTTTCAGTAGTAGGATAATGTATCAAATCTCTGAATTATAAAATGTAAAATGTGGTAGATATACGAAATAAGTATATCTATCTATCTGAAGTCAAGGAATGGATGGTGGGTCTGGATTTGAAATTCGTTTGTCTTTTCTAAAATTAGCTTAGTGTCAAAATTATAGGCATATAGTCTGCTGGGCCGAAAACCACACCTATATATTTATCGAATTAAATGTTACAGAACCGGCTTAAGACGGACAGCACTCTAGATAAGATTTTGTATGGAGCTGATTGAGTAGTCATCGGTCATGCTTCCTTTCACCCATATTTCGTGATAATTTGACGCAGAAGCCATATCAACACATTTGAAAAGCTTCGCTGGTATTCCATAAGGACCGAGCCGCCTTGTTGTTCTTCAGCTTTTTTATAGCCTACAAAACCGCTTGGATTATTCAAAAGATTTCTGTAGAATCTGTATAGACGATTAAGAAGCAATTAGTCAGCATGGCTGCACCTTATCTACTCTAACGCAGAGCAATAAATTCTATTTGTAAAATTAGATTGTTTTTAGATTTATTCATTTTATTCATAGTTGTGTCACAAATCGGTTATGGTTCCACTTTTCCCATAGTTTACTTAAGCTTGAAATGTTTCCGATTTGTTTTGAAGCTGAGCTCGGAAGTCTTTAGAATTCATAGTTTATAATTTCAAAGTGTCAAAGCCTATTTCGATACCTACAGTAGAAAAGCAGGTGAACAATGTACACGTGTTTGCACTTACGTTCGAGTTGATATCTGAAACTAATTTTGTGATGCGTCGCCTAATACGGCAAGTTTTTTTTTTCAAAATGGTTGCCCATTATTTGACGTAAACGTTGTAATGCATAATGCTAGTCGTAAATTGAATATGTTTTTGTAAGAATTTGTCTCTCACTTAAATATTACGAATACGTATATTATGTGATTTTGCAGATGACTATTCAGAAATTCTACATTTTAAGCCCTCGTCTGCAGATTAAGAGTTGGAACAAGGATGAGATTATTAAAGTAAGCTTTACGTATAACACCATCAAACATAACCCATAGTGATCCATTTGAAAAGCTGGATATTTTATTGAACATCTCACATCTACTCAGCAACATTGTTCTAAAATGGGAAGGTGTTTGCCATAAAAACTATTCAAAGGTATCCATCCTGATGTACCATCTGTTATTTTTTACCATTGGTTGGCATGGATCCAACAAACGAGATGTGTTCTCTTTTTTGTTTCTGACCATGCCGAGAGAGAGATATGTACAACTAAGCCCCTAGTCTAACATTCGACCAGCCACTTTTCTCCAAGGCACATCCAATGAATCATATATGATAGCCTCTTAAAGAAGGCCATTCTGATACAATGTAAACTGTACAATTGCACACATTCAGGAGTTTTCTTGGATGCAGTAGGTTTTGGTTTATATAATTGAGACTATACATATGCAGACGAAAATGTTGTAAAACACCAGATTTCTATAAAAGCTATTGGAAGAGTAATTCTTAGTAATCTTTTAACCAGAAATTGAAAAATATATACATACTTCAAAGTAAACAACAATAAATGACTTTACTTTTATATAGAATGCCTGTAAATTTCATGCATGCATTGTATATGGTATTCATCTAGACCCATTATTTAGTGTACCTACATACAATTGTTAAGCTATGTAATCCCATCGATTGAAATGATATCACAGCTTTTCCCGCCTAGTTGCACCTAGCTTATTTGACTTTCCAACTTGATTCACCTACGAAATGATATATGAAACACCTTTCGACTAATTTAACACCCCTCCTAATTAAATTACTTGTTTAATTGATTGATCTTAAATCAATGCAAATTGTTTGCATAATTGAACGGCCCAAATCAAAATTATTGTAAAATCTAAATAAATTTATATTGACTTGGAAGCACTGAAATTGTTAGCACTGCTCACTCCACAACCATGAATGGAAGAAAACAAGATTATGACACTTCTTTGTTTTTCTTATTTTATTGACGTCACCAGAGATCGAAATCCATTAATCCACAAACAATAACAATTTGTAAGTTTTTAATCTCTGGTGCGTTCAATAAAATAAGAAAACCAAAAAAGTCTCGTAATCTTATTTTCTTTGATTTATTCTCCACAACTAATGACTGCCAAAGATACTCAATTAAAAAGACAGAGAACCACGGCTCTCATTTTTTTTTACATATATCTTCACACTTTTTTTTTTTTTTTTAAATTCATTTTTATTTCATATTAACTTATAACTATCTTAAAGCTAGAAAAAAATGTTTAAAACTAGCCTAATTATCAATTACTTACAACTAATTTTTTACGGGCGCTCTAAACTAAACAATAACTCTTAGAACTAATGTCTTTCGACCTAAAAACTATTTTAATTAAATCTAATTATTTTATTTTATTTTTCAAGGAAACTTATTAACAAAAAACTTGGTATCTTATCTTTTTTTTTTTTTTTTTTTTACTTATAAACTAAACCTAAATATAGATTAAAAATAATTAAAACTAAATAAAACTAACTTATGCTAACTAAAAATAACTTAAACAAACTAGAACAGCCACAGCAGCATTTTTTTTCGTTTTTTAATTTTTTATTTTTTTTTTATTTTTTATATGCATGCAGACACACGGCAACATGCAACCCACCCATAAATGTACATACGCACATACATATACGTACGCACATACATGTATAGACACGCAGATACATGCACGTATGGCCCCGCATTCATACATATTTTTAATTTTTTTTTTTTTGTGCCACCCCGACTGTTCCCTATACCTAATTGCCCTAAATCTATGTAAGTCGGCCAAGATATACCATCTTCATCGACTTTAAATATCACGATGCTGTTCAGAGAGCCACCAGAACTGGTTGTCCTGTTTCGCCCTATCCCTCCGATTCCGATCGGACACAGTCCTACTGAACCGAAGGCGCTCTTGTCCACCTTGAGCGATGACGTCTCGACCATACAGGAGTCGCCTATCCACAGTTTTCCGGCTGACGTGGTAGATGAGCGGAATCGCCCCTCCATCCTGTATCAGCCCTCGACTGACTAAATAGAGGAATGCCTCGGGAGGGATGTAACCACTTAACCGCGCACTCTCAAAATATTCGTTATTGGGGTAGTAAGCCCCAAAAATTAAGCTGTTAGTTGAGGACATCGGTCTTGCAACGTGACCCCGAATCAGCTTGAACAAGAAATTATCTATTCTATTTATGTTGGCTCCGTTGTATAGAACCTGGTTGGAATAATATCTTGTGTACTCCGACTTTGGTGTTCTGTGTAATCCAAGGCAACGTCTAAGACATTGCCTCTCAAACACCCGAATCTTTTCCATTGGAGATGGGGCAACGTTGAACCACACAGGGCATCCATAGGCAATCATCGGCCTGATGGGGGCCATGTAGCAAATCACCTTCACCCTGCTGTCAAGACGGCTGCTACAAAACAGTCGTTTTATCGAGGCAAAGGCTCCCCTAGCCCTCGCCAAAGCAGCACCTATATGTCTGTCGAAATACAGGTACTGATCCAACCAGATGCCAAGGTACTTTACTACACTTTTACTCGCCAGTGGATGCCCATGTGGCCCTACGATCACCAGCTTGCGCCAGTTCTTTCTCGTATCCCTTGAGGCGCTAGACAACGGAGTCCTAAACAAAATAGTTTCTGATTTCTGGAAGTTGATTTTCAACTTCCAGTCATCACAATATCGTTGAATCTTGTCGAAGTCACTCTGCAAGAGACTTTTGATGACCTCAACTGTATTAGCTGTTCTGTACGCAATTAGATCGTCGGCGTACGCAATTGCCTGAGTTAGACTACCTATCAGATCGCTGGTGTAAATGCTGAATAGTATCGGCGAGTTAACCGCTCCCTGCTGAAGACCATTATTAATATTAAAAATTGCGGTAGAAGTTACATTGCCACTCTTGACAACAAACTTTCTACCATTTAGCATGTCATAAAGCATGTACAATAGTGGTTTACTTATACCAAGTCTGGCAAGCTTTAGATAGAGAACCTCTAACCATACGGTGTCGAAGGCCTTCTCCAAATCAACCAGACAGGCACCCGTACACTGCTTTTTAGTTTTGTTCCATTGGATATCAGAAACTAGTTTAGACGCGGCATGAATTGTGTCGAGCTAATTGAACCGAACTGATTATCCGGGATGATATTTTTGTCCTCCGCCCACTTGAACAGGGCTCTATTAATAACCTTTTCAAATACTTTGCTGATACTCGGAAGAAGACTTATCGACCGGAGATTCGCCGGATTGGAGATGTCATCTTCACACTCAAATGCAAGGGATGCAATAATGTGAACAGGAGCCCAATTCCGCAACCGTGAATGCTTTTCTGTTCCAAAAAATTATTCACCCTCAAAATATGCGTGAAAAAAATTGCCTATCTGTGTACACGTTATCTGTCAAAAAAAATATGCATCGCACCCTTGTGGTATCGGAAACAACTTTCTACAACTTACACAGAGAAAACTCACGCTTGCGGAATTGTGCCCCACTTATTAGCGATGGGAAATTACTCATAGAAACAAACGAAACCGGTTTTTGGTAAACTTGATGAGTAGAACCTTGAGCTGGTGCAGAAAAATGAGTTCTTGGATGGGTATGAGCTTTTCTTCCAGATGATCTTTCTTTAATTTCTAAGTATTTAGATCTACTGGTGCATTTGATGTAAGTAGCTTTGTGATTGCCATTGCAGTTAGCGCATTTATTCACGGAAGCATTATTATATTCGCTTGTTTTGTGCGACCCAGCGCAAATGGCACAATATGTTCTTGTGTGACAATTTCTCTAACCATGTCTAAACATTTGACAATTAAAACATTGTGTCACCTTACCATTAATTTTTTTTTTTTGGAAGTTCCAATTTACTTGGGTGTGAAAAATAAAGCGATCATTTTTTTAAAGTTCACTTAACTTTATTGATCCATTTTCAAGGGAAACAAGATAAAAAATCAGACTTCAAAGCTGAATATGATAGCAGCATTGATTATCAAGAGAGACTGAACTTGGGATCCGAGAAAACGCACTGTGCAATGTATACACCTAGGGAATAGAGCTTTCTAATTATTCCAAACTTGCAAGGGTTATCAGCAAGAAGATACTCATAACATGTTTCATTTCGATCTGGAACAGTTAGTGCGTAGAAGAGGCGGAAACACTATGGATGAACTATATTCAACAAATCATTTAGGCTACTTGGATATATGCGGACCATATTGACGACATCGGCCGGACCGAACGTGCGATTATAAAGACCATCACGGTGATTAAATAGCAGTCTAAAATGATTGGCCTTGAAGTAAGCGAGGACAGACAAACAAAGAAGAATACGAAACTATTGACACAAGCAATTTGAAGCTAGTTAATGATTTCATCTACCTTAAAGTGAACTCCGCGAACGACACCTTAGTTGAAATCCGATACAGAATTATTCTAGCAAGCTGCTGTTAAATACGCATTACAAAAAAAATTTTCTTCCAATTATACTTTATGGAGCCGAATGCTGAGAATAAGCAAAAAAGGGAGCTGGGTCTATCGAACGAAAAATATTTCGAAGGATGGTTCGTTATACATGTGTGGAGGTCGAATGGAACAAAAATCAATCATCAACGCAAAATGTGATGTAGTCCCAAAAGCCAAAAAAAACCGTCATCCAAATTAGTTAGGCCAAATCGAGTGCATGAACAACAATAATCTTAGCAAGAATATTTGCATTCGAGGCCCCAAGCTCGAGAAAATAAGGTTTACTTGGGTTAGCTTAGGTTGAAGTGGCTGCCAGCGGAAAAATACTGACACACTAAGACCATAAATTGATCCATTGTTATACAAAGTGAATCCGGAGATTTCCTTCCAACTCGTTAAAACCAGTATGAAGTACGCTAGACCTTTTTATCTGTGTTTACTAAAGGGTGTTTTTTTTAGGCGTGTGGTTTTCACGAAGAAATAAAACGCATATATGGACAAGAATTTAGCTTTATTATAAAGATAAGGGTTTGCCATTATGTTTTAAAAATGATTTGGGGCAAGTGGAAGCCGCGGCTTGCTCGAATAAATTCCAACCGAGAGACCCAATTTTCGACCACTTTTTGCAGAAATTGGGGCCGCAATAATGCGCCGAACATTCGGCGAATTCACATAACTCCACAAAAAATAGTCCAGCTCTGTTAAATCGCACGAAATTGGAGGCCACGCCACAGGCCCATGACGCGATATAATTCAATATGATGCACTCACAAAAAGTTTCCTTCAATAAATTGTAGAGCCGACTTGGTGGAACCAAAGGTCGTCCACATCAACATCCTCCCATTCAGGAACAAAAAAGTAATTAATCATGGCCGGGTTCATTTTTGAAGAAATATGTAAAAGTGTCTCAAGAATAGTTTGTGGATTATGATCAATCCAAATACGACAATTTTACTTATTAGCGTACACATTTAACCAAAAGTGAGCTTCATCGCTGAGCAAAATGTTCTTGTGAAAATTGGAATCGGTGACCATCTCGTTTTGGGAATAAATTTTCTCGATTTGCAAACGTTGTTCAGGAGTAAGTCTATTCCTTATAAATGTGGCAAACGAAATTGAGCATAAATCAAATGACAGCTGTAACCTACTCCGACTCCGAAAAAAGGAGAAGGGATTCACCTAGATAATACTGCTGATGATAAGTCATTGAGACAGTATCAGACAGAAGATATGATATTGCAACAGATCCAATTGAATCATACCTGACCAACGTAATCGTAATCGTCAAATAACTCACGAAGAAATTTTGCCGAATAAAATAAAAATAATCCGTTTTTCCGTCGGCTAACTACATTTTACACCTGTTTTTATTTTGATTTTTGACGCGACCCATTTTCGAAGCAACTCAACGTTAACTGTTGTAAGGTACAAAAACAGTTGAACCTGTTCAAATGAGCGGCAGCAATCATTTTCATACAAACCAATTAAATCATGAAACACTTCTACGTTTTTTTTCTTTTAATAATTCCAAAAAAATCAGAATTTTTTGCCAAAATAAATCACCGGGTGACTAAAAAGCTGAAAAATATTCCTTAGAACTTAGTTTTTAAAACCGAGAACTAAAGTTCTTAAAACTCAAAAATAATTTTAGTTCGAGTGTATTTGAAGTGAAGAAATAACCGAGTTCTAAATATTTTTAAGACTAAGTTCTAGATCGAGTTTTAAATTGATTTTATAACTTTGTCAAGAAATTAGCCGTTAGAGTGCATTAGATCCAGTGTTGTACAACATCTGCTTAGTAGCCAGGCCAAATGGTGCTGTTCCATCTTAGGTTTGTTTTCCTTATAGCATCTTTATTCAGTTTGGTAGAATAGGTAATATACTGTTTCAATCTTAACGAGTTTGCCAGTCTTACAATTCCCTGGAATGTACATATAGCCAAACAGTCGTTACCGCCAAAAGTTCCGCCTAAAAAACGCTACAAAGGAAAGACTTAAATTAAGCTTATCTGAGTAAAAGCCTTGACCAATCGCATCATCGGTTTTTTGATCCATCCGTGCAAAAATGTAAAGATTCATTCTCCAAGAAAGGCACGTCATCTCATGTGGATCTGGAACTACGTTGTTTTTTTTTAATCAAATAACAATGCATATTTTTAAATTGACAATTTACCAATGTCAAATAAAATTTTCTTCATAGAATTTTCCACAACTTAAAGCTCAAATATTTTAGTATGTACAAAATATAAAAAAGTATTATTGTTTTGACTAAAGACTAATAGCTAAATTGAGCATAAAAACTTCTGATCAAAATTGATTGAACATCACTATATTTCAATGTTAGCATAGTAATTCAAGAATGCAGCATATGGTGCCACTTTAACATCACATAAATCGAGAATACAAATTCACTTTTCAAAATTTTTACCCAGCAAAGCATGATAAGAACAAATATTTACCCCCAATGAGTGAGTGTTTGGTGGTTGGGTTGGTTTTTGGGTATTGGGTTACAAAAATATAAAAGATGTAAAACCGCAGCCAACAAGAGCGAGTCTGCATATCTTGCTCACCTGACATTGCCGATGCCGTGTCGTGTCATCGTCGTCGGTCGTGTCTATCACGTTCCATATCCGGTTCACTCACCTGAATCTAAATGAAAACACCGCAATCACTTCAGGTCGAAGCGCAACCCGTATTTTGTTTGCTTGATTTTTGTTCAATCAATGAATACGATGTCACAGTTTAAGTCACACTCCCTTCCACATCCACATATCCTGTAAATATTCACTGAAAACTGAACCGTTCTGATGGTGAGTTTCCTCTTAATAGTCTGGGGAATAGCGTTGTATTATTTTATGTTAAACAAAAATCGATAAATACTTTATGAAAAGTTAGGAACCGCATCTTAAAGGACATGTTTTCAAATATGAATAAGTGGAAATTAATTGACCAAATTGAGACACTTGAGTGCCCATTTCTCAGGTAAGTGTGTTGAATTATATTCTTCCAAATGGGTTCATCATGTAATTTGTTGGAATTTCAGTTTAAAAAAAATTATCTCAATTTGTTTTATCCGAAGCTGGAATTTATCTTCAAAATTTCACCCAGAGTTCTTCGAATCCATCATTCCAACATAATGGATGATTCTATACCTATGTTAAATTTATTTATGAATATTGAGATAACATCGTTTATCATTTGCAACACATCCTATGAGACTATTAATCAATATGCATGATATGGGAGGTGAATCAAAAATCCCATCACTTAAACACGGCAATCCATAGGGATGGGTTTGCGACAATATTTTCTCTCTTTTCATGCATATCAAAAGTGGCATGTGGGCTTGCATTACATGCACATTGCATACACTACTCAATCTGACACTCTGATGACCTTGACAGATGGACAGTTTGTTTTGATTTATTTTGCCCAAAGCACTTTTCTGATTGTTATTTGTTATATTTTTGTACGGCTTCCCTCACATACATACCTTTGTACTTAATGTATTAATTCATCGGACTTAAGACAGCACCTGTCACTTTGAGTAAAAATGACATGATTTTTACGGCTGTAGATAGCAGAGAGAGAAAATGTCATACAGTTAGTCGGATATGTGCTTGTGCATTTTAATAAACTTGTCTACATATTTTGTAAATGAACAAAAAATGGTTGATTTATTTAACGGCAACCAATATGTTGAATGGAGTAAATTTGCACCACAATGAGTGAGTAGGCACATCATGCAAACATTCAAACCAAAAACCAAACGAAAAGGCCCAATTCAGAAAAAACTTATGGCTTTTTCGATTGGCCGTCCAGAACTGTTCTGACCCCCACAAAATGATAGTTGTTACAGAACAGAAAACGATTCTGGATTTCAATTCAGAATCGAAAACAGAATCACTAATACACTCACATAATTAAAATGTCAAAATCATCGGGATGATTTGTTTTGTATAACTTCGATGTGTTTATTGAATTTAAACTATTTTTCTGGCAAAAAAAGCAAGTTAATTATTTTTGATACAAGAAAATGGGTATCTAAATTGAAGTCAAGTGTTTTTGAAATTCTTTTTAGCCGAATATTTTTTTTTTATTTAATTTTCACAAATACAGTGATACAATTCTGAATCAATCAAATTGTTTCCGGGTGTTTTATTGGAAGAACGTGTTTCGGACGGCCAATCGAAAAGGCCATAAACATCTCCCAAAAATTGGAAAAAATTTGATATAAAAAACAGGTATAAATTCTATGTGTCGAAATAAAATGCTATAAGGTTATAAACAAAGCGGAGCTATGGAGTTACGTGAGCGGTGCAGAATACCCACCAGAGGGAGTTACTCTACTTTTAATCAGAGAAATGGGACATTCAAGGTAATGTTCGCTTTTGCACAAATCCGTTTGTGGACTTCTATGCAAGTTTTGGAAGGTTGTATAGAGTCTACATAAAAGGGGCTTTGCTTAGAAAAGTCATTTGACACCACCCATATGAATTTCTTTTTTTTAAGGGTGTGTAAATAAGTAATTTTGGCATTCACCATTCAGTCTTTTGGAGCAGGCAAGAATATTTATATTTTTTATTGCAAAACTCTCTTATGTATCACAATGAAAAAATAAGAGTACATATGAACACCTTATCTTATGGGTGAAAAAATTCGAATGTATAAATATTTGCATAGCGGCTACATAAGTCCTTAGGCATTGTTATACACGTGCTTACCGTATTCTAATAAACATAATTGTCAATGTTTAAAAAAAATTCGGAACTTGTTTCCAAGATTTTGTATGAATAAAATTCTGTAAACTCAAAATTCTGTAAATTCAGAATTCTGTATTTAAATTATTTTCTTCTTTTAATCTTTCTTAAAAGCAAGAAAGGGATTTAAAATGTTTGGAAAAAATAAACTATATAATTTCAGTTTCTCAGAATTAACAGAATTTGCAGAATTTTTGATATCCAGAATTTTGTAATGCAGAAATTTGCAATGTTGAATTTTGGCACATACAGAATATATAACCTCAACTCCAAAAAAAATCCAATAACGAATTGTCAGTATGAAGAGGTGGAGAACAATTCGTCAAAACTCACTTCTTTTATAAATGTCCATATTTTTTTTTGTTTAACTTTTCAGAATTCAAGATATCTAATAGCCTTTTCACGCCAAACCCAAAACACGGTTTTCGCGAAATTATCGGTTTTGGCTGAAAACCTAAAGCGAAAACAGAAGTTTTCCCATACATTTTGATAAATCACTCGTTTTGATAAACTACAAGTTTCAAATAAAACCTGTCGAAAGCATGTTGGATTAGCAAGATGAACTAAACAAACACACCTTGTGAAACATTCAGTGCTCAATTAATCGTCACAGAAATAGCTGATGGGTTGCTGCCAGTAAAAACGGAAACAAAAAACACCTGTCTGGAGTAATTTCAATTTCCATTCACAATGTATTTGTTGTTGTCTCTGGTGTCAAAATAATTGAAATGTCAAACGAAAACTTGTAAATGTTCAGTGTGAACGGTTTTCGAGTTTTCGTAAACCTTTAGCTGAAAACCCGGTTTTGGGTTTGGTGTGAAAAGCCTATAACGGAGGTATAAAGAATTGCAAGAAACTCATGCTAGGAACTAACAAAATTAACCTATTTCTGAAATTTTTTTATTTAGAAAAATTAAATTTTAAGAATTTTTTTTTGATGTGGCTGACCGATAGACTAGACTATTTACGATTTTAGTCGAGGCAAGGCGAGTTCAGACTTCAGAGAATTAAAAAATAAAATTCACGACTGGATCGTACGAACTAGCTAAACATTGATGATGTTAGCAGTAAGGTTAGTCTTGTTATCCTATGCAGGTTTAAATCGATGTAGGTAAGATTACCTTGATTCTTAGTAACTATAATGAATTGTCAAATGGATGATTCAAGGAATAGTTACATACAAAGGCATATTTAAATCTATGTAATGGATTTTAATTATGTAAGTTGGGAGAGTAATAAGCTCCTACATAGTTAGATGGAATCTAGGTATGTAAATATGTACAATATGTACGTAATGAAAGTGAAGGATGTACATACGTGCGTAGATTTATGGACATAACCTTTTAACTTAGGTGCTGTATAATTAATATTCATGTGATTTTCAAAAAGATATATGTACATAAATATATATAAATGTATGAGGGCCTACATAGTACATATATGGGTATTCAATTCAATGACGTAAAATGGGTACAAATTATATATAATACGGTATACAAAATAAAATATTTTTAAATTGCTTAGTTGTTAAAGTTTGACAGAAAAAAAGATGTCATTTGAATTGTTGAACAAATATGAAAATATCAAAAAAAAATTTAAAATCGTTGAAGCCGTTTTTTTTTAATAATTTTTTATGTATGCATAAAATTTTAAAAACATTTTTAGAAGGAAAAAATTGCAAAGCCATTTAGAAGTAATTATTAACATATGTACATATAAAATTTTAATTGAAAAAAAAATCAGTTACTGGTTTTTGAAAAATAGATTTTTCAAAAAAAAATATATATATATTTTTAAAAATCGAAAAACAATTGTTTCGAAAATATAAGTATGCATTTTTATTAACATATGTAGGGAGCATTTGCACATAGTGAGAAAGTCGAAAATATGAAAAGAGGTCTTATGGGAAGTATCGTTAATAAATAACCAAAATAAATGTTATATAAATTAAAGTGGATTGTACATTTTTGTTATCAAAATTATTCGAGTCGTTTTTTGAGAAAAAAACATTTTTTCCTCAACCGTTTTTTATATTTCTATTAGGTACCGTCGTTTTTTTTTATTTTAGGAAAATATTTTTTTAACCGTTCAAGTTAAGGTCGAAAAACTACCAAATGCGATGTTTCGAAAAAATCGATTGAGGAGTTTTCTAAATTTTGAGTTTTCATTTTTAAAAATTTGGCTTACATTAGTGTTTAAGCTTTTCAGGAGCTTCGGCACAAAAAACTAAAAAAAATCAAATGAACCATTTTCCAGAAAATCGAAAATCAAAAAATGGTTCTACTAGAGGCATCAAAAATAACTATGTTTTTTCAGAAACCAAAAAAATGTACGTATTCCGTTTTTTTTATTAAAATCGTTGGACCCGTTTTTGATTTCTTTAATTTTTTTCTGAAAAAAAATTTTTATCAAAATGTTTTGTAATTAATAATATGAGCTTACAAATATAATTTCGGAAAAAAAAATGTAATCCGTTTTCGAAATACTGAATTTTAAAAAATAAAAAAATTATTTTACTTCAAAAAATTTCGCAAATTTTGGTATGCTATTTGAAGGCCTTCCCACGCAAAAATTGTTCGAAATCCGTCAAGCCGTTTATGAGAAAGTCAAAAATAAAAAAAAATTGTTGTATGGCAGGTATCTATCTACGCTTAATAACAAAATATGTAAACAAATTTTTAGAACAAAATGTAGACTCGTTCAAACCGTTTTCAAGATATTTAAGATGATAGAAAAAATTTTATGGCAGGTACCCTTCTTTTGGGGCTGACAAATGATTCAAAACGATATTTGAGAGAATCACCTAAAACGCTTAAGAGTACCAAGTTTAAAGAAAATTGCTTCAGTCGTTTAGGCTGTAGATCGGCAAGCAGGTACAGACTATGGATCAGTTTTGGGCTCAAATACCTTTCATTTGCCACAAAATTTTAATGGTTACAATGGAACCTATTCGGGAGCCTACATAATTTTGAAAGTTTTAATTAAACCGACTTCAAGAAATTTAAATGAGAAAATTATTATAGGTGCAGGAAAAAAAATTATTACATGCTATTGCGCTGATACCCCATATTTAATCAGTAAATTTTTTTTTATTTAAATTGTTATTAACGGTACATGCCAAATTACCGTTTTTTAGATTTTTGACTCTCATTAACGTCTCAACAGATTTCGATCAAAATTTTGATACAGGATGTCATTCGAAATCTAAATGATACTACATACCAAAATTTTCGAAAATTTAATATTTTGAAAACGGATGGCCTATTTTTTTGAAATTATGTTTTTTAAGTTTAAATTAAATACTTAAAATTGCCAAAGCAAATTTTTTTTAGAAAAAAATCAAAGAAATTTTGTAATAATTAAGTTAAAACGACATTTACATTTAAATAATATTTGAATTTAAAAAAAACGGAAGGTTTTTTTTTGACATTATCTACTATTTTTTTTTATAATCTACACGGGCTCAAGGGATTATACTGCCCTTTAAATGTTTCAACACAGCGCGAGTTTGAGGTTAAGGAAGAGAAAGAATGATAGGAAAAATGTGTGGCACGATGTTCTGAGACTGTAGGTGGTTGTTGTCTCAGATCTTATCTCTAGGGATGGCGGCTAAACTAATGCGGAGAAATTTCCGTGTCTTATTTACCTATGTCCCTTATAATTCGCATTTATTTTTTTATTCCTTGTCATATTTTATCGGTATACTAATTTTACTCTATCACATGTTGTTAGTTCTACGCCTAAACAGCATATAATGAGTAAGCCAGCAACTCATTGTATGACATTTATTTTTAGAAATTGTTTTTAATGGAAAAATAAGTGGACATAGACTACGGCAGGGATCGAACACGTGACCATGCGGTTGACAGGCGAACATACAACTATCTAGCCACGGCAACCCCCATCGAACATAAGAGCAAGTATGAATTTATAACTCCTGCAATTAAACGGGTTTTGTTTAATTGAACAGATCGATTAATTGAGAAGAGTTTCATTAATTGAACCTTTCGGATAATTGACCGAATAATGTAATAAAAAATGGTCTGTATAAATAAGCGGGAAATACTCTATTTAAATTAATACCATAAATTAGACATGTTTAATTATTCTCAAAATGGGTAACTTCAAGAATTTGGGAACTAACTGTCACTCGTGCTTTTCGGAATCGTATTCACACATAAGGCCCGCTTGCTCAAATTAGTGAATCTAATGGATGGATCATCAACTGCTTTTAATAACAAGATAGAGTCGATTTTATTTCTTCAAGATTCTGAAATAGTAAACGGATAGTATCCTCCCTCCAAGTATGTTGATGTTATGATGGAATCAACAGGCGAAAACGGATGGATATAATAAAAATAATTGTAGGTGTGTTTGGTAACTTGAAAATGTACGAATTTGTACAATTTATTTATTTATTTATTAATATATCAATATAACTATTGATAAAATAAAATTGCTATTAATAAAAGGAAGAGCAAACAGCAGCAAAGGCTTTGGGCTCTAGGGATCATAACATTTGTTAAATAGAGATTTTTAGATCGTTAATAATTTCTTTAATTTTTAAAATATTGCTTTGTTTCGGTTCTTTTAGTAGATCCAAGAGGTTAGAGTTGATAGTGTTCGTTTGGAGTTGAGGATGTCCAGATAAGAAGCATGGACTTAATAGGTGGGTTGCAGTTATGGAATTCGTACAGTTTGGGCAGGTAGGTGAAGGTTTTTTTTGAGTAGGTGTTGGTGGGTGAATGAGGTATGGCCAAGGCGTAGTCGGATGAATGTTCTGAGGTCGGATTTGGTTATATCTGTTGGAAATTTTGGCTGAATTTTCAACGGGTTAATAGAACTATAGTGATGTTTATAGTGTTCCCAGTCCAGTAATATATTTTTATGACACTCCAGATTGATGTGTCTCTTTAAGTCAAGACGTGAGAAAGTATTGAAAGTGTAAGTGGGTGCTTTAAGTACTGTGTTTGCAGCTGTGTCAGCTAGTTCATTGCCCTTTATTCCTACATGACCTGGGCTCCACATGAGCTTGATCTTTGTCTTAGCTTTTAAAAGATTATCTCGGATTTTGGCTATGATATCTAAGTCATTTTTCGGGTTAACGATGGCCTTTTGTGCTGACAAACTGTCTGAGCAGATAACCCATTTCCCTTTATTTACAGTACATTTCTTGGTAGCTTCGTGGATAGCCAATGCATGATATAGGCGATTTTTGGAAGGATGCCGTGCGTGATGAGTGAACCATCTTGGGCTACGACTGCAAAGCCAGTGTTCAAATCCGTTTTAGACCCGTCTGTGTACATAAAGTTCCAAGCCTCATCCATCAAATCATTTTAGATTTCCAGAAATCGAGCTCTAAAAATGGTTTTGCAAGTCTTGTACTTTTGTAATACTTGTAGTTCGAGAATGACTGATTCCTTGGGAAGTGACCATGGTGGTTGCGATGGTGTAAATTTTGCTGCCCTGGTTAGGTATAATTGTAATCTGTTTCGAGACTCAAGAACGTGGTGTATTGCAAATGGGATCTTTCTACTCCGTGTGTGCGAAATTGCTTTGGAAATATCCTTGCCTACCACTGAACCTGTTTGAAAGACGAATTTCGTGTTGAGTTTGGCAATGATTTCAAAATATCGCTCTTCAATAGATGGAAGTCCAGCTTCAGCTAAAATGTTTCTGATTGGTGTGGTTGGGAAAGCACCAAGGCTTTTCCTAGCAGCTTGGTGGTAAGTTGGTGCGACGATGTTCTTAGTTCATTTTGGACATGAACCGTAGATGGACAAAGCATAATCTATCTTACTTAAAATTAGCATTTTAGACATATTACAAAGACAATTAACATGTGCATTAGTTTTACTAGATGAGAGATACTTTATGATATTAAGCCTTGCTGCTAATGCTTTCTTAAGATAAGTACAATGCGGTTTCCAGTTACATTTGTTGTTTATGATAAGACCTAGGACATTTAAATTAGTAACTACTTCTATTTTCGTATTATTTATAATTAATTCTAGATTAGTACAGTTTCGTTTTCTGCAGATATGAATAAATTTGCATTTACCTAAAGCGAGATTAGAACCAGAGGTAGAAGACCATTGTTTGATTTCATTAAGCAAAATAGAAAAAGCGGATTTAGTTTTATCTAGGTCATTGTATTTACATAATAAAAACACGTCATCTGCATAGATACAATGATCTAGATCTTTATGTTTCAAGATCAGATTACTTATTTGGTTAAAAGCGATTGCAAAGCAAATCACAGATAAAGGTGATCCTTGCGGAATACCATTATCAAGTGGTTTAGTTTTAGAAAACATACTTCGAATTTTGATGCAACATTTTCTGTTAGTAAGGAAGGATTTAATATATTGGGAGATTTTGGGTCCAAGTCCACAATCTCTCAATTTGTTAAGGATAAGATGAATTCCGATACGATCGAAAGCCTTTTCAAAGTCGAGAGCTAGGATCGTGATATGTTTGCAAGCAGTGAGGGCATTTGTAACTGTATAGTCGATATGAAGGAGTGCATCAATGCACCCTCTTTTTGGTTTGAAGGCGACTTGGTTAGAACTTAGAACTTTTTTGAAATCTGTATACCATAGTATCCTATTTGCAATTATTTTTTCTAAAACCTTTGATAAGCATGGTACTGTTTACACAAGCGATATCTTTTTTGTGCTTATGAATGGGAATAATGGTGGCAGTCTTCCAGCTTTGCGGTATGATACCTTCACTAAAGATGTTGTTAAACAGCGAAATGAGCCTTTGTTTAGCTGAATCAGGAAGATTCTTTATCATTGGATAGGAGATTCTATCACGTCCTGGGGTCCTACCTTGTAGCCTAGACAAGCAACTTTCGAATTCAATTGTAGTGATATCAGTCTCAATGCGAAGAGCCGCTGCATTCTTTGCCGGTTGTGGAAATACGTTGAGAGTTGCGATTTTTTCCGTGTTAACAGCCGTTGGGAAATGTGAATCATTAGAATTAGTTGACCAAGAGAGTGCAAAAAAATTGCAGATTTCATAAGGATGCGTAATAGAGCCTGTTGGAGTGTTAATGGATAAAATGGTATTTGTAGTTAAGTTGCCTGTGAGGGTTTTAATTCGATGCCAAGCTGAGCTTGTGGATGTGTTGGGATTAATTGTGCTTGTGAAGTCGTTGAAGCTTTTGAATTTAAATTTGTACAAATTTCCACATTCTGCTGTCAGAATCTATAGGAAAAATAACCCAAGATTGGGAAACTTGGTGAAAATTTCTAGTTATCAAACAGACATTGTATTCTTGATAATTGGAGAGAGTTCTTTATCTTTGCCGGACATTCACTCTCTTCAGGTAAAACTCTTGGATCGTGCGAGCCCTCAGCTTTGGAAAAAAAGTATCGCAAAGTTTTCAAAAACCCGAAAAGCGTTCACACTGCAAATTTACTGTTCATATCAATTATTTGAAACCTGGCTCTCTTCTAACTTCTACGTCAGCAGCTGGGATGCAGAAAATGTTAGTATGTGATGATTGCTGGTAAGCAATTGCTGGTTAAATAAATTAAAGGTCCAATTGGAGGATAAATAGTTTAATTTTTTTCTATTTTGATTAAATTCGTCATCTGCAACTTTTAAACTGCATGTTTACTATTTAGTGAAATTAGTTTTACCAATGGAAGCCATAGTTCCATTTATAATTTCACATACACGTACATCGCTGGTTAAAAGGATTAACGCTTACTCTCGTTAATAAATTAACAATTGACACATAGCCTATAGCAACCTACTCAATTGCTCTTAAATTTTTCAGGTAGATGTTGTGGCTCAGATAAAACTATACAAATTTTACATATTGATCCCCACACGTGACTGAAAAGCTCAATTACTTACATTGACGATATATATTGGCACACGAATATTAACCAATACTTTTTTTGTGTATTGGGGCACGAAAACAAACAAATTCATATCTTCATTTAAGTACATGTATGTATGTATGCCACACCGTTGCTGTTCAAGAGTCTCAAAATGCCAATGATGGTGTCGGTGGCAAAACATTTTGAATGATTTCAGATAATAAGGACGCATCATGAATAAGTAGGTAGATATGTTGTTGGGGCAAAGCAGCATCATCTCAACTGGAATTTCCAAAATTGATTTATTTACCTATTCGTTAACATTTTTATCTTTTATCCTGTGAGAAGTCCTGAGACAAAACAAACAATAGCTATTCGGGAAAAGAAAACAACAAAAAAAAAAACAACACAAACAATAGCATCAACAGAAAAAATATCAACAACTTTGCGCCCCATACTTCATCTCCAAGAGACAACAACAAAAAGAATCCAAGACTTCTGTTTTGAAGGCAATTCTACAGAAGAGGGGGCGTATCACCTTCGTTTACAGGTGGCCATATAAGTGTGCTTCTTTTATTTTCAATATATTCTTATGGGCATCCCTTCAACTTCATCCACTCCTCTTCAGCAGATTTATAAGGGCATTTTTCTGTCCGCAGAGAATACATACCTAATATACGAGCTCTCACAAAGGATATATGTACGTACTTACAGGATACCAGACAATTGTTAACCACTGAGCTGCCACATCCCTGTAGTCTGTAGCTGCTTACCATTTATAGATATACATCGATGAATGTATGTGTGCACAGGTATAGCTTCTTACTCTCATCCACCTGTTTTTAATGTCTAAGAATAAGCAAAATAAACGTGTCCTTAGGAAAAAAATAAAAAAAGCAGTGAGGGTAGTAGTGGCACACGCCAACGCAGCCGGAAGCACAGTGACATTCTTAAGCAGAGTCAATTTAATCCAACGAACAGCAAGATGGGTGATTTGCAAGAACAACAGAACGTAGTGTCTTCAGTTGGCATTTAAGCCATATCACAAATTCAGGAGATAAGCGTGAATCAGTCATGGATCTATTAGCCCTCCTTTTTTACGCCCTGTATACAACAACTTCCTAACATTACGCCAAAAAGAAATGTCGATTTATTTTTTCAGCGAACAATTTTCAATGCTTATGAGCTTACTGAAATTTTAAGATCCTAATTTGAGAGACAAACTTGGACTCCGGTATCTTTAACACCTCATCAGTTGTGGGATTTTCGAAAATAAATTTATACCAACTGAAAGGTCAGTAATTGGTCAAAGTCAGTTTTATTTGTTTCTTTATTTTTAATTCGTTTTTTCAGAGTTTTTCTTTTAAGGTCGTTGTGATTGTTCAATAAGAAAACGAGCACAGTCCGAAAGGTCAGCAAATGGTCATTAAGGGTCAGTCAGTGTCAGTAAGTGTCACCAGGTGCGTTTATTTGCAATCCCCGGGGGAATTGGTTGAAAAAAACGACCAAGGCGCTTAGTGAAAAACTTGGTAGCACTATTTATTAATTTGCAAAATGACATTTGCAGAACAGCTGTAATGCAAGAAAAAATAAACATTCCTGTTTGCCTCATCCTCATTCTTCTAAAAATCATCGGGTAGATTTGTTTTGTGTAAATTTCGATGTATTTATTGAATTTAAACTACTTTTCTATTAAAATAACAAAAAGAACCAAGTTAGTTATTATTTATACAAAAAAATGTGAATCAATTAATTTGAAAATTGAAGTCAAGTATTTTGGAAATTGTTTTTAGCCGATGTGATTTTCTTTTAATTTAATTTTCACAAATACTTAAAAACTACCCCATTTGTCGGTCACTGGTGACATGATATTAGTGGACGAGTTGCTTATTCGGGCGGGACGCTCAGTCCCTATGTCATTAGGAATATAGGTCTGAGCAAGAGCAGACGACGATCCAGAAGATTGAAGTATGCCAAGGATGTAGCAGAGAATCTGTATTGGGTTGCTTCCGTGTACAACTAAACGCAGCCGAAAACAATCTTCTCAGAGAAACTTTTGTTTTGGTGTTCATTCAATTCTTGTTAATTAAACGAATATCAACTTCAGGAAATGTTTTTTTATTTAATAATAATTTTACAGTCAAGTTTTAATATACCTATAATAAAAATATACGCAAAAATGAAAATCGCTGTAGAAGGTTGTGCTCATGGCGAGGTGGAAAAAACCATAGAGGCAATACAAAAGCGAAAAATGTTAAAATTGATTTGTTGTTGTGTTGCGGAATTTATATTAAAGGTAGATTAGGTTAGGTTGACATGGCCGTCAGGAAAATAACTGACACAATTAGGCCAAATGCTCAACCAAACCAAAGAAAATTGATAATTATCTGAAAAATCAAAATGTGCGTTTTGAAGTTTCTATACATTTTATCGATAACTTTGTGAAAAAGTTTTTGGTAGCACAGTTTTTATCCCCTCCAATAGCTAAGCCCCGAGAATTCTCTAGGTTTAAGCTAAGCACCCCCGGGGATTAGTTGTTGTTGGATTTAGTATGCAAATTATTAATCCTACTCATCGTTTTTTTCGTCCAATTTCCCCGGGGCTTAGAAAAAAACACGCCTACCATTAGAGATTATTAACTACACCATTTTGTGGGATAAGAGGTCAGTCTCTTTCATTACATGGTCAGCCAGTTTCACAAGGTTTTTTGTATTATTTATTAATACTTCACATATTGGAATATTTAAAAGAGAATTTCGAAAATTTGTCAGGTGTAGATTTTTTCATATTTTTTTTAAATATTTTTTTTGAATATTAATGTAATTCACCTCATTTCTTCAAACTGCAAGTGTAAATCATGTAAGTGGGTCCGTAGTGTGAAAATCAATTAAATTTCCATGCCCACCCACACTGAAAACACCTAATTTACAAGCCTACCCCAAAGTTGTTTCGTTCCGACTCGAATATTTCTGCCACAAATAAGCCATAATAAGATTGGAAACATTCGTACATTTCACACCCCAAAACCCATTTGTTAACATTGTCGTATTTGTAGCTTTGAAACTCTATCCATGAATAGATGGGAAATCGAAAAGCAAAACAAAAACAAATTACTAGGGCTGTGTTGTCTATGTCCTATAGGAAGAGGAACAGAAAAGATTCTTGTTGCGTTTTTATCAATGTGTCTATTAGAAGAGGAACAGAAATGTTACTTGTGTGCGTGTGTCAGCTTGCAAGCAAATGTCAAATGAAAGCAGAGGTTTCGGGTCTTTAAGTTATTAGTTTATGATTTCCGCTGTCGGCATATTACATTTCTATTCGATTTCCGTCCACAAACGCCACCAGACATCCACCACCGCCATCATATAAAATTTCAATAAAATTCGAAGTGACCATATAAATTTTTTATTCCCTTTTATCGAAATATAAGTTAGAGGTGAAGTTCGGAAATCATTGATTCAATTAAAAACCAATCAAACGGATTAAACATAATTTGTTGAGTAAAAAAACAACAACCATTCGGCCATGATAAATATTTCTCAAAGTTCAAATGCCAATAATTAGATTTAATTAGAAATTAAACAGAAAAATGTTTAATAAATTAAAAGTCGCATATTTTCAGCTTTTTTTTTTTGAAAAATTGTGCCGAATGATGGGCTTAATAAGTTATCGCTCCAAATCCTTCATTCCACAAGTCCGAGCAAAACGACTCTAAGCGCTTCTGAGTGGGATTACCCTTGATGGAAGACGACCAAGCTAGCTGCTTAGCAATATGAGGGCGCTTTCGTTAGCTAGCATTTCAGAAGACGTGTTTAGAACACTGAGGATACATCAACTGTCCAATACCACCCAATCAATTCTGTCATGCAGTCTCACCCAAAACCTCAAAACTTTGGCATACATGGCAGACAAGATTTTTGACATCAACGAAAATTCTGTGTTGCTTCTGTCTAAGCACCCTCCAGTGTTTCTGCTATCTCCGAACTTTAAGAGCAAATTTCAGCTTTAAGAGATGAATTGAAACACCTCAGATTTGGAAGAAGTCGTCGTAGTTCTTCGAAGATGAGGAATAGATCTTAGTCATGCGCAATACAACTAGAGGGCGATGAGTGCGGTACCCATGAGCACAACCTATTAATTTTGTTCGTGGTATCACTAACATGAAAGTTTCTAGAAAAACCATTGTGTTTCGCACTAGAACCAACTTAGGTTGTGCCGGTCGGTTTATTAATTCTAGAACTTTCAACCAAACCAGTCGTCTCTATAACAGATGAGCCATTCCAAGATTGGAAACGTTCCACCCTCCAAAACCCATTTGTTTACATTGTTGTACTTGTAAATTTGACTTTCTATCCATGAAAAGATGTGAAATACTAGCACTAGCTTGTAGGCAAACTAAAATAGCTGGAAATTTCCCATCCCACCATGTTCGAGAAATTGGCAATACAAAGTCTACCACCTTCATTAAAAGAAAAAAACACAATGTATAAGCAAAGCCCATTCTCTATTCTGTCAATGGAACTGAAATTCGAACCATGGGGAACGATTGATGAAGCTTAATTGCGGCCGTCGCAGAAGCTATTGCTGGCCATTTGTCATCGCTCAAGTCACCGAACACATAACTGGATCCGATTTCTGATAATTTTTTAGATGTTGGTTGATACCAGAAAAAGAAAACTCTAGTTGATCGAAAAACGACACTTTAATTGTCTGGTATTGCTGCAGCCTCCATCATTGAGTGCTGATTGGCACTATAAATCCTACATTCTTCAATTATGACCTACTAAAAGAATATGAAGACAGTTAGCCCGAGGCGTTATTATTAGTGCGTTGGACTGTCACGCGAAAGCTCTGGGTTCGACAAAAATGTTTTATTTTAGGGCTACCAAGAGTATGTCTTGCCAAAGTATAGTGCCGCCCGCTTTAGCTGATCGCATTCGGCAATAAACTGTAGGTCCCCTTCATACCTGTAGATTCGTGCACAGAAATGGTTGAGAGAGAGATGTCACTAGGCCCTGGTTCTTCATGAGCTGTTGCGCCACCAACAGAAAAAACGAATTTGAAGACATAACAAAAACTTACCTCCTGGCCAAGACGAAGCACAATGTACACCACATATAAACCAGAGGACATCCTTTATATTTAAAGGCTCGACGACTATCACCCGAACAAGGGAAGATAGCAAAGCAGGAGTTTAAACATATTCTCAACCAAGTCGACCATCAAAAAGCAGCTGGGCGTTTCCCAATGTATCCTATTAAGGACTCACCATATGAAGTGCAAGAAAGTTTTCAGCGTCATAGATCTCACTCGTGCATACCTTCAAGCCCCCGCGGAGTCAGAAGACATTCCGAAGATAGCTGGTGTACCCCAGGGCTCTGTTCTGTCCACGACTCTCCTTCTCATTTTTATTAATGATCTCTTGTTGAAGCTTCTAATCCAATATAAAAACCTATGTATGTAAACAAATACATATAATAATGAAAATGAAGGATCTAGGAGGTAGGTAGCTATATGCATACACCTTTATAATTTATGTGCAATATGCATACATTAGATGCAAAAAATGCTAAAAAGGAAATAAAATAAGGTAGAAATAAATGGATAATATACACGTAATTAAATGTTTTCATATTGCTTCGTTCTTATAGTTTGAAGGAACACAAAGACGCCATTTGAATTCATGGATAAATAAAAATATATCAACAAAATAATTAAGAAATCGTTGGAGCGGTTTTTTTTTTAATTAATTTTGTATGATTAAAATTTTAAAAACATTTTTAGCAAAAATGTTGAAAAGCCATTTTGAAGCTATTATTAATACTAAATTTAAATTTCAAAAAAATCACTGACTGGTTTTTGAAAAATCGATTTTTCAAAAAAAAAAATTTATTTATTTTTTAAAAATCAAAAAACTTTCATCATTCATCATTTGCATAAAAAAAATAATATCAATCGGTTCATGCAATAGTGAGTAAGTCGAAAATATGAAAAGTGGTTCTATGGGAATTACTTTTAATAAGAACTCTCATTTTTTTATAAAAATTCTTGGAGCCGTTTTTGAGAAATACATTTTTTTCTTATCGATTTGTTAACATTTGTATGGGAGGTATTTCGCGGTTTTTTTGCTTTAGGAAAATAATTTTTTTAATTATTCAAGATAATGTCAAAAAACTACAAAATACAAAGTTTCAAAAAAATCTATTAAGTCGTTTTTGAAATTTTGAGTTTTCAAAAAAAATTTTTTTTTCAAAAAAAAAAATTGATTTAAGATAGTCTTTAAATTTTCTAGGATCTTCTGCGTAAAAATTTTCAAAAAAAATTAAGCGTTTCCCAGAAAATCGAAAACCAAAAAAATGGTTCTACTAGAAGTACCAAAAATAACAATATTTTCCAAACCCTTCCCATAACTAAAAAACTGATTTTTTACTTGCGATATAGGTTAGGGCAAGTTTTGCATTTGGAAAAAAAATCGAACTCGAGATTTTAATCGAAGTTGACAGTACGATTATAGAGAACACCAAAAAAGTGGGACCGGCAATTCCAAATGTCTGTCTGTCTGTCTGTCTGTAAGACGATCTACAGCCTAAACGGCTGAACCGCTTTTGTTTAAACTTGGTGCATAGGCGTTTTAGGTGATTGCCCAAAATGGATTTACTTGCCATACAATTTTTTCTACCATCTTAATTATCTCGAAAACAGCTCTAACGATTTTGATAAAAATTAGTGTGTGTACATTTTGGCAAATTAAAATATTTTGTGATTAACGGTACCTGCCATACAACCATTTTATTGATTTTTGACTTTCTCATAAACGGCTGAACGGATTTCAATCAAATATTTTATACAGGATCTGGTTCGAATTCTAAATAATACTGCATTTAAAAATTTTCGAAAAATAGTTTTTTTTTTTGATTTTTAAAAATTCAATATTTTGAAATTTGTTTTTGAGTTTATAGAACAAATTTAAGAATTTTTATATATAGAAAATTAAGTAAAAAACGACTTAAAAGCACATTTTGCCGGTTATTTAGAATATAATGTAGTCGAACATAGCAGCAAGTACGTGCGGTCCAGTCGTGCATTTTTTTTTTATAAAAACTGTTGGAGCCGTTTTTGAGCAAAATTAGATTTTTGATTTTGGCCCAAAAAAAATGTATGGGAGCTACTGTTATTTGTCGTCTTAAAAAAACAATGAAAAAAAAACGTGAAGCAAATCCATCGAACCCTTTAGGCTGCAGACTCGAGGACAGATAGAATTGACGGAATTGAGTGACCCACTTTTTTGGTGTTTTCTATAATCGTAATGTCATGTTTGATTGTTAGAAGTTTTTTTTACAAATTCATAACTTTCCTTATAGTACCTACCTATAATCGCAAGTAAAATATTGTATGTCACCGAAACCCCATAACATTAATATTTTAGGAACAACTAAGTTCTAAGACCTAGATTTGTTTTTCGAAAGGCTTCATATATTTGTTCATAAATATCCCATCCCATAGAGGTTTGAATTTCTACACCATACTGTATAAAGAACACTATTCCCTCATAAAATATTATATTTTCGAAATAAGTTTTCAAGTAGTTATTTAGACAGGTTAAGGACTTATGGTACTGTTTGTGTATGACACAAAACAAAACAACAACAAAATACAATTGTTCACTTTATTGAATTGCTCTACACACACACACGAACAAATATCTATCTAACAAATCCTTTTAAATTATTTCAAGAGCACTCCTCGAGTCTGAAGATATATATGTACATATATAATGTAGTTATCCGCATATGGATACTCCTCCAAACGAATTGTTCATCTAATAATAAATTTATATAATATCCTGACAAGTTGATTTATAAAAAGGATAACAACCTCTTATGCCAGAATACCACAACTTTCTGCTCTACGGGCGATGGGTATACTACGAGTATGTGTGTTATTTAAGAATCCTTCATCATAATAAATTACTATACGAGTACGAGGTATGTATATGCTTGACTGGATAACAAGTGTTATGTGATATTGTTGCGCTTTCTTCAAATAATAAACTGCAATTAACATGTTGTATATCTACCTAAATGTGTCCATTTTCACATAACCATTAAATGTCCTTGAATACATGAAACTATATATTTTATGTCATAAGTCTTTATAGTATGAAATGAAAGACAAAGGACAATGGCTAACCGAGATATGTAATCAATAAATTCCTTTTTCCATGTATCATGTACTTTTTTATAGGACACGTATTCGGTTTGTGTGAAAAAACAAATTGAAATCAATCCTAACCTGACAATGATGAAGAAGTCCAAATATAATTCACGACTTGATCGCACAACCTTGATCTTATGGTTCAAGGATACAAATTGGCTAAGCATTTAAAATTACGGTCTTATTTATTAGGATTCGCTAGACGGGTGAATACCAATAAGTATATATGTATACAAGACTCTGTATCTATACAAAGTGGTATAAGTCTCTATTAAGTCAATTTGGTATCTTTTCTTTACAATCTGCCGAAACTACAAGTAGGAGAAAATTTTAAACGGCAAGTTATTTATATATCTCCTTTCATTTTTAAAGCTCAATTTTGAATGCCAACAAATAGAGTCAATCAAGTGAGTTATTGGAGCACCTGCCAAGCTGTTGTACTCTATCTTTGGGCGAATGTAGGCTATATATTATACAAGCGGACCAGGCGAACTTCGTCTCGCCCTGTTTCAACGACTTCAAATAAACTGAAGAGCTATAATAAAACACAGATAGTTCAAATTTCAATGTGATTTATTTGAATGGAATAAAAATAAGGAGAGAGTAATATGATAAACAATGTTTTTCGATTTGTTTTCCGGCGCAAAAACAACCAACAAAGACCCTTTACCAAACTATCGACGACGTCCTTTTTCTTCACTGCTAATATTGCCCGGTCACAAATCCAATCGAGATTTTTATAATTTTTTGCACTGCCGGGGAACACTTTACTTTGTTGATGAGTTTCTCCTTCGACGTTGTTAACTCGCAAAAATTTGCCGAAAATGATATCAATTCAGTCGAGACATTAACAGAAATTTGGCCATTGCCAAGCGCTAGCAGTTGTCTTGAAAATTCAGCAGCCGATCGGTCGTTCTGCTATGCGACTCTCATATTTGTGGTCAATTTCTACTTCCTGACAAGCGCGCAAAAAGACGACGATTTCAAGCATGCAATAAATTCATCGGCAGCAGTAGATTTCGGGATGACGGGAAGCGTTTGACGAAAATCTCCGCTGAGCAATATCATATCCCCACCAAACCATCCCGAATCACCTTGTAAATCCTTCATTGTTAGGTCAACTGCCTCAAGAGCTCGCTACTGTGCCAACGTACATTCATCCCAAATTATGACTTTGCATTCTCGCATCAATTTGGCTGTCGCCGAATTCTTGGTCATTGTGCACGTTATTGGCTTGTCAACCGTGAGAAAATTCATGGCAAGCTTTAAAGCGGAATTTGTTATTCGACCGCATTCAAACAGTGTGGCAGCAATGCCATAGATGCCATATGATGAAACATGCAACGAAATTTGAGATCTTGGCCGAATTATTGCTAGAATCAACTAAATATTATTATTAATATTATTCCATTAAGAACCAATTCTAAAATTGTCATAAAATAAGTTGCTGCTTTGCTCATTACATGCTGTTTAGGCATAACACTAACAACATGTGATTGAGTAAACTAGCATACCCATAAAATATGACAACGAAATAAATAAAATGATGCGAATTATAAGGGACATAAATAAATAAAACACGGTAATTCTCTCCGCATTAGTTCAGCCGCCATCCCTAGAGATTAATCTGAGACAACAACCAGCTCTAGTCTCAAGACATCGCTGCACACATCTTTCCTGTCCTTCTTTCTCTTCTTCCACCGGATGCCCGCGCTGTGTTAAGAAAAACATATAAAGAGTATTCATAATCCCTTGAGCGCGTGCAAAAGTTATAAAAAAAGATCAACTAAATAACGAATCCTTGCATGTCACACCGGGAGCATCGAGAAAGTAAATGCGATTGCGGAATCGTATTCGAAAGTAGCACGATTGAAGTCTACATTTGCCACTGTTCTTCTTGTAATAACTTTTTGTCGAATTTGTGGTGGTGATTGTGCAGATTGAAGCTGTGTAATATGGACACGCCTCCAATAATTTCTTCTGCACGTACCATCACAGATATTCTGATTAATTATTTCAAGACGTGTAAGTCGTCCAAAGTTAGATCGGAATCAGTGTAATAATACTCAAAACTCGAATCAATTTCAAGCTTCACAACGAATTTTCCAACTTTAAGTCGTATAAAAAATCCATGGAACATTCTAGACATCCGTCAAAACAAAATATCGTGTGCATACACGAGTCAGCAAAGAGAAACCAAAATGAAGTGTGTGTTGTGTATACAATACAAAACACATTGATTATACTAATAAAGCAATAACAAACAAGTATGTTACTAACATACATTTTTGGTCATAACTCCGGTTCTACGCATCGGACGGAAAACAGATTTCATATAAGTATGCACTTCAAACATTTCGTAAGATCCGAAAAAAAGCAAGATAGCGCACAACATAATTTGGATTGTTCTTTATAGTTATATAAGATTACTCTCAAATCGTCGAAAAAAAACAAACTCGAGTTGGCAACACAACGACGAAACTGTCAGATGGGGATGCGAGAGATTATATTAGGTGCGTTTTTTTGCAATCCCCGGGGGAATTGGTTGAAAAAAACGACCAAGGCGATTAAGTGAAATACTTGGTAGCACTATTTATTAATTTGCAAGATGACATTTGAAGAACAGCGGTAATGCAAGAAAAAAAACAAACATCACTGTTTGCCTCATCCTCATCCTTCTAAAAATCATCGGTTTGATTTGTTTTGTGTAATTTCGATATATTTATTGAATTTAAACTACTTTTCTATTAAAATAACATAAAAAGAACCAAGTAAATTGTGATTTTCTTTTAATTTTAATTTTCACAAATACAGTGGTACATAGAATTCAACTACTTGAAAACTACCCCATTCGTCGGTCACTGGCGACATGATATTAGTGGACGAGTTGCTTATTCGGGACGGGACGCTCAGTTCCTATGTCATTAGGAATATAGGTCTGAGCAAGAGCGGACGACGATCAAGAAGATTGAAGTATGCCTAGGATGTAGCAGAGAATCTGTATTGGGTTGCTCCCGTGTACAACAAAACGCAGCCGAAAACAATTTTCTCAGAGAAACCTTTGTTTTGTAGTTCATTCAATTCTTGTTAATTGAACGAATATCAACTTCAAAAAATAATTGTTTATTTAATAACAATTTCACAGTCAAGTTTTAATGTACATATAATAAAAATAAAGGCAAAAATGAAAATCGCTGTAGAAGGTTGTGCTCATGGCGAGGTGGAAAGAATAAAATTGATAATTATTTGACATGTCAAAATGTCAGTTTTGAAGTTTCTATACATTTTATCGATAACTTAGTGAAAAAGTTTTTGGTAGTACAGTTTTTATCCTCTCCGATAGCTAAGCCCCGAGAATTCTCTGGGTTTAAGCTAACCACCCCCGGGGATTAGTTGTTGTTGGATTTAGTATGCAAATTGTTAATCCTACACATCGTTTTTTTCGTCCAGTTTCCCTGGGGCTTAGAAAAAAACACTCCTATTATTAATTCCTGAGCGTACTGTCGTCTGCAAAACAATTTATTGGATTAGAAATTTCAGACAAGAAATAAATTAATAAATAAGAGAAAAGAAGAGAAGTAAGAAAAGAGAGTCGGTGTTAAGACACAGCCCTGAGGTACACAGTAGGACAAGAGGATTATTTGTATAGCAGTTTATTTTTTTATTTGTACAAAATTACATGTTGATCGGTCGAGTAGTTAAGTAGTTTTTTAGTTACTAAAAATCTCCAGTAATTAAACGCTTTAAGCGTCTCCGATAGCTTATTTTCACATTCATTGATACCTGAAGATGTTTCCTTTATACAAGAAAATGTTTATTTCAGTGCTTCCAAGCATATATGTAAATATGTGTGCCTGAACAAAAAATAAACAGTTTGCTTATCTGGAATCTGCACTACTGATTTAGTGTAGAGCTTTCAAGTTGATTTGGTTTACTGGAATACTGTATTGGATACTGGAACCGAAGCCGCATATTGTGTATGTGAGTGTGTGTGTGTGTGTGCTTTTTGGCTTCTTCTAAATAAAAGCTTTGTTGGATAATTGTAGAAATAGCAGATACGTTTTATTTATGTATGTGCTCTATGCAAAATTTTAAAAAATCTATCCCACGGGAACATTACATTTCACCGGGATGAAAGGCGTATGTGCTGTTTTAGACTATAATATTTATCCCTGGGTCAAATTTCATCCAGATCCATTCAGACGTTCTGGCGTGATAGATTAACAAACATCCACCCATCCAATCTTTCACATTTATAATATTTAGTAAAAAAGATACAAAATAAGATCTGTTCGTTTACTTCTCGATTCTATCAATTTGTGAAAATTCTTTAGTTATTTTCAAGTTAGGCAAGCTTAGCATTTAGAAAAAAATGTAACTGGAGATTTTGATCAAACTTGACATTATGATGATAGAGAGTACGAAGCACAGTGTTTCCAGAAAACATACCCCTATAGGGTGAGACTAAATTGTGTTTAGTCCAAAAATAATGGTATATCTGAACTAATACCGTTGTTTTTTTTTTTTTTTTTTGTTTACGGCATTTTCATACATAATGTCCTTTAAATTGTATATACTGCGTAGCGAAATTTTGGAAGGATAATTTTTGGGATAGTCGTTTTTTTTCATATATCAATAATTAAGAAACGGGTATTTTTGTTGAAACTATGTTTTTAAATGCTTGTTTCTAAGTTTTGTTAAAAAAACTGATTTTTTCTTAAAACATCGAAAAAAACACACTTTTTAAAATTTAAGTAACTAACATAAGGTGTGTTGGGTAACGTGAAATTTCGTACTAATTAGTACAAATTTTCAAATTTTGCTGTCAAAACCATGGGAAATAAAATGCCCCTGGATCGTAGGAACTTGCTCTTGTAACTAACAACTTTAGTGTAGCTAACCACTGACGCTGTTAGTAGGTTGTTTAGTTATCCTTTGCAGGATTAAAACCGATGTAGGTAAGATAACCTTGAATTTTAATATAATGAATTTTAGAATACATATGATTCAAGGAATGGTTACATAGAAACTTACCTACACATGTATATTTAAATGGATTTGAATTATAAAAATTAGGAAGGTAATACATACGAGTACGTATATAAAGGTATGTAAATATGTACATACATATGTATAAATGAAAGTGAATGCTGTATAAGTGGGTGAAAATCATTTTTTAAACTTATAAAAACTGTCAAAACCAGCACTTTAATCGGTTTCTCGGAAAAACCAAGAACACCATTAGATGCCACGGATCAATGAAAACTTAATAAAAATGTATCTCGAGAATTGTAGGACGGAATTTGATGAAATCCGGTTTTTTATTTTCAGGTTTTTGGAAACAATTTTTTTTTTGAAATTTTGGTATGCAGTTTTTTAGAGTTTATTAATATACATATGACTGAAAACTTAAAATTAATTTTTTTTGATTAGTTTTAAAAATATAGATCTTGCAAAAAAAATCAAAAATTAATTTTAATTATAAAAAAAAGTTATTTAAAATTTTAATATTCAGAATTAGTTTAACTACCTAGATCTTCTCAGATATAAAAATTGACAGAATTCCAATGTACAGATACCGAAAAAGCCAAAAATTTAAAAAAGCGTTATATGACAAGTACCGTTAATAGACTTTTCCCGTAAGGTTGGTTCATATCAAATGATAGCTATTACAAACAGAAAAATACTAAAAAATTTTTATCAAAATCCTTGAAGCCGTTTTCGAGAAAAATAAGATTTTCTGACAAGGTCATATGGCAGGTACCTTTATTTGTAGACCTAAAAATAAAGTTTCAATTTCCTCTCTGAGGAATGCCAAAATAATCACACGTACCAAATTTGAACGTAATCGCTTACGCCGTTTAGGTTGCAGCTCGTTATATATACAGACACGGACAGACCGACATTTTTTGGCGATCACTTTTTTAGGCGCTTCTATAATCGTAATGTCATGTTTGATTGTTAGAATTGTTTTACGAATGTATAACTTGCCTTATAGTACCTACATATAATCGCAAGTAAAATCAAGCATGGGAAAACCTCGAAGATCCTTAGTAGAAACATCTAAAAATATATTTTTAAAGGTGTTTTTAAATTTTATATACAAAATTTCTACTATTTTGTTTAAAAAAAAATTGGTGTGGCAATTTTAATTATTTAATACATTAAACTTAAAAACATGACGTAAAAAAAATCATTCGAAATACATATTGAATTTTCAAAAAAAAATAATCGAGCCAGGCACTTAAGATGCTTCAGTGCCAAGTTGGAAGGAAATCGCTTCAGCGGTTTAAGCTGTAGATCGACCAACAGACAGACAAACAGAAAGACGGAATTGCGGTTCCCATTTTTTTGGCGTTCCCTATCATCCCAAATACAAGTTTGATTAAAATGTTTTTGGATAAGTCGATTAAAATTATTTTTTTCAAACAGATGATCCCTAACTAATATTGCATATTTAAATTGTAAAAAAAAAAATGTTTTGATTTAAAAAAAACAAAAAAATATTTATTTTATTTCCTCCACGAATTATGTATATTCATTTCAACATTAAAAAAGTTTGTTTTTTAGCGAACTTAAAAATCTGTGTGCGGATACTTTATATTCGCTGTGTAATTTATACATTTCATTTGAAAATCAAAAAAAAAACTTTCAGTAGATATTCAGCCAAAAGCTTGCTATAATTCCACTTGCCTGGCATGACGAAAATATTCTGCGATGCTTGTCAAATGATTTTCGTTTTACACAAATATATGGTCATTATTTGTGTTTTCATTTGAATATAAAAAGTTTTAAGCAACTAAAATATAAAGTTTTTTTTAAGTTATTTTCGTTTGCATTATCCTGTTACTCTACTTCTGCTGGAATATGAAATAGAAACGAGTCCAGATTAGGAATTATTTATATAATGCAATTCGTCGGATTTTAAAACGAAAATGAATTGAAAGTTTTTCAAAGTACAAATGCGAACTGTCCATTTAGTAAAAGAAGAGAAGAACTCTAAGGGCTCCTAGAATGAAATATTTTTAATTAATAAAATGTGTAAAGAATTTTAAGGCTTGTTTTCGCTAAAAAAAAAAGTATGAAATAAGATCAACTGAACAATGAGATTATAGTTGTTGAGCTGTATTTTTTCTTGCTCTTAATCATAATTGATATGATTTAAATGCAACTTGAATTGCATGTCATTGTAGTCAAATTCAAAAGAAGTGCATATAGTGCTTGACTGCCAGGATATACTTTTGGGTTCGAGCCATACGCTAGTCAGCATTCTTTTCAATACCTCCAATTTTAATTGGATACCGCCCGTGGGTTATATTCTATATTTCTATTCGTTCTGGCTAGTGCCGTGCAACACAGGTTGCATTTAAAAGACATTAGGTCTTACAGCTGCAAGCATATAGTTAAAGTTATTATTAATTATTATTACTATTACGAAAAATTGGAATTGATTAGGATTTAGTTTACTCCGTGCTATGTTTCTTCGTATTTTAATAATAACCTCCAACTGATTGCTCTAAATTGATGTGCTAGAGATGCCTTTTCCCCATAACTATTTCATACTGATGAGTTTCACTCGGTGAATTGTAAATAACCAAAATTGTCGCCTATATACCTGTAAATTTAAATCAACACCAAGTCATTGCTTGGACTGCAATTGGGCCTAGTGGTGTCATCAGGAAGGCATGTCAGGTTCGATTGATATTGTTGCGTTCGTAACTACACTATTGTAGATCAAACGTCAAACGTCTAAATCAAACCAGCAACTGAAAATTGAGTTGCCACTGAATGCGTCAAATGTATTTCAATTATAGAAATTTCTGAACGAAATATAGCACCTTTTGCTTTCATCTGGCATGGCGGTGGTTTTTGTTCACTGCAGGGCGTTGAACAGAGTTCGGTAGCATATAGTATGCTCTGTATTTATTTAAAACTCTATTTTGTTTTTTTTTTTTAAGCACGCTTGAATTCCTACTGTGCGCCTCCACAAGCAATAATTTCTTGCAGAAAATCGAACATTTAATAGAAATTTCCAATGCAGACCACAAATTTCATAAAATAAATTAGTTTACAAAATCGATTTCCGCATTTATATCTTACCATCTCTCTGGAAGTAAATGAAGAATTATAATATCAATTCGACTGGCAATTGTCTGCTTTTTACATTTACATATGTATATTTATAGGTTGATACTGAATTTTGTTCAAAGTTTAAACAGTTTTTTTCGAATTTCGCTATAAATTTACAAATAAAAAGTTTAAATTTACACATTTTATTCTTATATATAAAAATAAAACTTTTGCTTAAATTCTGTGGAGTTTTAAACATAAATTATTTATAAATAGGTATACATTAAAATTAAACATCTTAGGTGTAGAAATACACACTTTTACTTTAAAATTTTATTTGAAATTACACATAAAAGATTTAACATTTACACATTCAATAAATTAGAATTAATGCGTGCGTAAAAATACTGCAATTATGGTAGGCAACAAGTTTCCTCACTTTATAATACAGTACAACACGGATAAATGAAACTCTGAAAATCCCAGAAATGTATTTCTTATATCGGAGTTTTCTTATATCCAAACATCGGATATAAGCAATAAAATTTCTTATATAAGAAGCACGGATATAAGAAAGAAAATTTCTTTTAAAACACTATGATCAAAGGAAAATATTTTGTACGTGTACCCAATTTCATGAAAACGAAATAGGTCATACAAACTGTATATGCATAGTGATTAAATGTTCATATAAAAACTTCATCTATAATATTTTTTTAAGATAAAAAGCTTTAATGTAACAAAGTAAGAAAAATGTACTCTCCTTCAGCAAGTAAGATAAATAAAATAAATAAGTTTTCTCTTCAAATAATTAATATTAAGCAAAATATTGTTAGCCAATGCAATTTAGGTTGGTACATATACAGGAACTATTTTGTATAACAGGCAGTTATACATTTAAACATTTATCGTCGAAACACAACCAGCAAAAAGAAGTCAAGCGCATTTGAAAATTTGACTTTCAATCCATGAATAGATGTGAAATCTATAATAACAATATGTGGTGTAGTGAAATTACACACAAATGCAAAAATATCAGTTTTATCCTACAGATGCAAAAATATCAGTTTCATAAGAGTATAATAGCTTGTAGCCAAACACAAATAGCTGCCGAAATTTGTCTTAACACAAATATGGATATTCAAAAGGTTTTGACACCGGTTTGTCTGACAAAGTAAATTTCTTAGAAGGGTACTTTTTTGTTGAATAAATTTTTTTGTGCAAAAAGGGCTTTCTTATAGCAGTGTTTTTCTTATATGCGTGTTTCTTATGAACGATTAATTTCGAAACAAATATAAAGAAAAAGGCACGGTGTATCTCATTGCGCTTTTTATTAGCGAGTTTTTCTTTTATCCGTAAAATACAGTAATATTACACGATTTATTTTTAGAGAGTAGATGATGTCATTAAATTCCCGTGGGAATAATCGCAAGAAATTTAACACAATTTTAATCCAAGATATTTTGAAATACTCTGTCAGAAATTGCATAAGGATCCAGCAACACAACCCTCCAGACTATACACTGCTGGACAAAATAAAGTACAAAATCATACTTCGAATAATATCGTGTTTATTATACATCGATTTATCTAATTTTACTTCACAAAAAAATTGTATTTCTCTTATTAAAGTTGTTATACAACAAATTAATAAATGACAAAAATAATATTTAAAAAATTTAAATAAGAAATATAAAGTATTAAAATATTTAGCAAAAAAAAAGAAGACAAAATAAAGTGAAAATTCGAAATTTTAACTAAAAAATATATAAAAAGCTAGTTAATAGCTTGTGACTCCCTCTTTATTTTGTATGATGGTTGCAAGTCCCTTAGGTATGCTGCAGACCAGATTTTCCAAAATGTTAAATGGAATTCTCCCATTCATACTGAAAACTTTCCCAAAAAGATGATAAATTTTGGCGCTCATCTAAGGAATCCTGGCATCCAATATGGACCCAAGATGCTCTATTGGATTCAGGTCTGGGAATTCAGGTGGCCATTCTAAAACTTCAACATTGTTTGAGCGGACTGATCGGACCAAATAATGCTTTCCCAAAAGGTTTGCGGCTTTGCCAAATACTTCCTAGCGAAAGCAAGTCGTTTTTACTTGCGAATAGGTACTATGCAAGTTATGCATTCGTCGAAAAAAAAAGTTTTGAGATAACAATCAAACATGACATTAAGATGATAGCGAAGACGAAAAAAGATCGTCTAAAAACTCTGTCCCTCTGTAAGTCTGTCAGCCTACCTAAATTTTAAAGTAAAAGTGTGTATTTCTACACCTAAGATGTTTAATTTTAATGTATACCTATTTATAAATAATTTATGTTTAAAATTCCACAGAATTTAAGCAAAAGTTTTATTTTTATATATAAGAATAAAATGTGTAAATTTAAACTTTTTATTTGTAAATTTATAGCGAAATTCGAAAAAAACTGTTTAAACTTTGAACAAAATTCAGTATCAACCTATAAATATACATATGTAAATGTAAAAAAGCAGACAATTGCCAGTCGAATTGATATTATAATTCTTCATTTACTTCCAGAGAGATGGTAAGATATAAATGCGGAAATCGATTATGTAAACTAATTTATTTTATGAAATTTGTGGTCTGCATTGAAAATTTCCATTGCATGTCCGATTTTCTGCAAGAAATTATTGCTTGTGGAGACGCACAGTAAGAATTCAAGCGTGCTTAAAAAAAAAACAAAATAGAGTTTAAAATAAATACAGAGCCTACTATATGCTGTCGAACTCTGTTCAGGGCCCTGCTGTGAACAAAAATCACCGCCATGCCAGATGAAAGCAAAGGGTGATATATTTCGTTCAGAAATTTCTATAATTGAAATACATTTGACGCATTCAGTGCCAACTCAATTTTCAGTTGCTGTTTTGATTTAGAAGTTTGACGTTTGATCTACATGTGTAGTTACGAACGCAACAATATCAATCGAACCTGACAGTCTGTCAGTCTGTCAGTCTGTCAGTCTGTCAGTCTATCAGTCTGTCAGTCTGTCAGTCTGTCAGTCTGTCAGTCTGTCAGTCTGTCAGTCTGTCAGTCTGTCAGTCTGTCAATCTGTCAGTCTGTCAGTCTGTCAGTCTGTCAGTCTGTCAGTCTGTCAGTCTGTCAGTCTGTCAGTCTGTCAGTCTGTCAGTCTGTCAGTCTGTCAGTCTGTCAGTCTGTCAGTCTGTCAGTCTGTCAGTCTGTCAGTCTGTCAGTCTGTCAGTCTGTCAGTCTGTCAGTCTGTCAGTCTGTCAGTCTGTCAGTCTGTCAGTCTGTCAGTCTGTCAGTCTGTCAGTCTGTCAGTCTGTCAGTCTGTCAGTCTGTCAGTCTGTCAGTCTGTCAGTCTGTCAGTCTGTCAGTCTGTCAGTCTGTCAGTCTGTCAGTCTGTCAGTCTGTCAGTCTGTCAGTCTGTCAGTCTGTCAGTCTGTCAGTCTGTCAGTCTGTCAGTCTGTCAGTCTGTCAGTCTGTCAGTCTGTCAGTCTGTCAGTCTGTCAGTCTGTCAGTCTGTCAGTCTGTCAGTCTGTCAGTCTGTCAGTCTGTCAGTCTGTCAGTCTGTCAGTCTGTCAGTCTGTCAGTCTGTCAGTCTGTCAGTCTGTCAGTCTGTCAGTCTGTCAGTCTATCAGTCTATCAGTCTATCAGTCTATCAGTCTATCAGTCTGTCAGTCTGCCTGTATATATGCATAGACACCTACAGCCCAAACGGGTGGGCCGAATTGCTTCAAACTTGGTATATATAGTTTTTAGGTATTGTACAGAGAAGAAATTGAAATATTTTTTTTAGCTCAAAAAATAACGGTACCTGCCATATAACCGTTACGTTCAAACCTATTTTTCTCGGAAACGATTTTAATACAAAAAAATCAGTCCGGCTTTTTAGCTACGACCGATCAAATGGTTGAAAAAAAAATTAGAAAAATGTCTAAAAACGGTACTTTCGATAGGACCGTTTTTATTTGCTTTCGACTATCTCATAAACCACTCAACCAATTCTTTCGAAATTACACACATATATAGGTTTAGGTTGCCCAAATTATACCACGTATCAATATTTTTGATTAGTATTTTTTTGAATTTTTAAAATCATTTAAAAAAAAAATTTAATTTATATTTCGAAAACGGCTCATTAAATTTTTTTCAAAAATTATATTTATATGTATTTATTGAATACCTATGAATTGGCGTTTTTGAATTTTTTTTGAAAAATGTTTTCAAAACGTTTTTAAAAAAAAACTTTTTTCGCAAAAACCGCTCCAAGTATTTATTTCAGAATTTTGAAATATTCTTTCTTTGATTAAGCCGATTTTATATTTTGTTTTTAAGTTTATATTATAATATTTCAGACTGTCATACCAATTTTTTTAGAAAAAAATTAAATATATTTTGTATATATAAAAAATTAAGTAAAAGACTGCTTTATGTATATATTTAGATTTTTAAGAGAAATATTTTGTATTCGATGTGATCGAACATAAGCAAGTTCGTGCGATCCAGTCGCGCATTTTATTGAATATTTATATGGCAAAGCAATGGTTTTTTCTTAGCTAAAAAGTTTCTTAAACGCTCTCAGTTAGCAGCCTTTGAACTGTCCGCGGTGTTATGGGAAGTTGCAGGTCTTCTTCGATAATTCTAGCTGAAGATAATGGATTTTTTCAAGCCTCAATTTTGAGTCTTCGGTCATCAGCTGCTGACGTTTTCCCCTTCCTTCCACGCTGACTTCTAAAACTGGAAGCAGATCCGTGTTCAATAACTGTTATACAAACCTTGCTTGCTCCAGATGTGGACAGTCCATACTTTTCAGCGAGTTAAAGGAATAGCATCCCACGTTGACGGTCCAAAACTTACAATTCTTTCAACTCGGCCGATAGCTGTTTCATTTCAAGGCTATATGCAAATAAAATCAAATTTGATGCAGAAAATTTATAAATTCACATTTAATATTATTACCTTTCAATTATAGTAATATTTTTTTTAATTAAGAGCTTAAGACAATTTTTGAAAGAAAAATACCAAAATTGCACTTTATTTTGTCACATGCCTACCTTATGTGCTATAATATTTATTGTATTCTAATTGAACAGAGAAAAAATATAATGGAACATTTTTAGTGGTTTGATAAGAAATAATAATATGTGACGATAGAGCATTAAATAGAGTGATAAATACCTCTCACTATTTAATCGCAGCGTTTTAAAAGCTAAGTGCATTTGCACTTTATTTTGTCTGACAGAGTACCTTATTTAAACACACCCTGCAGATTTCAAAGCTAATTAATGTCGGGATTATCTCAGCGTGTGTCAGGTTCATATACTATATGATATCTGCTTACATTGAATTCCCTAAATAGTTTATAACATAATGAAACACATTGTAATGGAATATTAATTAATTCAAAAAACAAGAACGCCGTAACAACCCCTAATAGTATTATTATATCACTCATCAATTATTTGTGCAACATTTCATGAGACGAGTGAAATGAGACATTTTATTGATTAAACTTTAGTTGCATGTAGGTACATAGATATAGTCAACTAAAATATTGATTGATATTTTTTTTTTATAAAAAATACAAAATTTTAAAATTCTATACAATATTACCTATACACGTCAGGTTCTCGTCATTTTGTCTATTCAATAATGATGACAACAATACAACAATGAAACCGTGACACGGTGCAATCATCATCATCATCGCATCATCTTCGTGATGAGAAAATGACATAACGTGGCCCAGGACTCAATATAACCAGAACACACACACATGCAAGTTGACGGTGCCACATTGACAATGCTAGTTCAATTCTGATCCATAGGAATGGGTACTTGTATATTATTCTAAATAAAAAGGAACATCACACGCTATCGAATGTCAATTGTCTCACTCACAAAGCGCTCTATAGTATATGTAACGATGAAAAAGGGACACTTCATCATATCACATATTCACATCCTTAATAAGTTTTTGTTCTGCTGACTACCAACCATGTCACTATCTATAACATAACATACTGCTACCACACCGTCACTGATGGTGTCGCCTTCCTTTTGCCACTTAACTAACGCTACGCTGACAAGGCCACCAACGTTCCAGCATGCATCCCAATAATGTTTCCCAGACAAAAGGGATATTTATAAAGCTGTCTTACTAGGACACTTTACCAGAAAATGAAAAAGGAAAGAGGATAGAAAATGTCGTGGGATTGTGGAAGTGCCTATAAATTTAAATCATTATTATCATTGGTTTCGTAGAAGCGGGTGTACTGGCAGCCATTAAGGATCATATAACGGTCTTATCCTTAAATATTTGCCATGCATATTCTTGGTAAACGCTTTGAAAAACAGAAAATTGTTGGATGGAACATTTTCTATTGAATATGAAAACAATAGAATTTGGCACATAAGTGTAGTAGTGCATACCTTCACACCATTTTGAATCATCTTGTCCTTATAACATCCACTTATATAAGAGGGGCATCTTTCATATTCTTATGTGTGCGTCGGGTGTCTCCCTGGACCTACCGAAATTTTGAGTAAATTTCAGGATATTCCTCAAATTGGCATAGACGATATGTCGCCCAGATCGTTCTAGCAAGGATAATTTTTTGTTCAGACAGGCATGAGCTTGCCCTCCTCTACAACTTTATACGTACACCTTATCCATAACAAGTTCGGATGTACTGATGTAGGTTCCCATTAAGTTGTGACACGTTATAATTCTAACTAAATGGTTCCGTTGAGGTTTGTCAAAACCCGACAGGAATCAATTGTTAAATTGAAGGACACTATGATATGATATGAAATATAACATCACTCAAATGGCTACAGCTACAGCTTAATCTATGAAGTTGAAAAATTCTGCGGGTTAAGTTAGCTATGAGGTCACTGGTGTTGTTTCTTATTGGCATTGACCTGCGAGTTAGAGGAACCCCATAACAAAAAGTCTAAGGGAGTCAAATCGCTCAATCTCGATTACCAAATTACTGCATTGGCCTCTGTGTGAAATAAGCTTGTCTTTCTATGTAATCTGGGTAAGCCCGGTAATTTGAATTTTTCTTATATTTATGCTTCGAGACCACTGTTATAAAATGTAGAATGGTAGTCAGTGTAACCGTAAGCCTTTCTCGAAGCCTACTTCGCTATAATTTTGGTATAGTAAAAAAATTAAAGTGATATAAGCGGATAAGCGGGAGCCAATAAGACCCTCATGCCTTACGATTTTTATTCTTGCCTCTACCCATGCTTAACCCTCTAACCTTCTGCCACACCTATGTATAATCGCAAGCAAAAGTTTAATGCATTTATATGGCAATTTTTGAGCAAGAAAAAACATGGAAAACACAATTTTTTTTAAAGTATATATACACCCAGAGAAAAAACAACTTAAAATCAAAGAAAACCACTTTGATTTAAGTATATTTAGGAATGATTCGGGGTTGAAGATGAAAATTTTAAAGCCAATGATTCAACGTTTTTTCCTATATGAAAACTAATAGTTTTCATGCTTGATTTAAATACGTTTTCGTTTGATTTAAGGTGGAATCATAGTAAACTCAATATCATCCAACTTAGAAACGAAATGGAACAATTTCGATTCTACTATGTGCCATATTAGATTCAAAGGCATACATCTTTGAAAGTATAATGATCCAACTTTATTTTTAGAATGATGCATCGTTAAATTAAATGTATTCGAGCTTAAAAATATTACGAACCAACTTTGAAATTACTATCTTTGAATTTTAATTTCACTACGTTTCAATTTTGTTTAAAGTAATTAAGTAATTTCTAATAGAAATTACTTTGATATGGAAATGTTTTAGTTTTAATCTTACCAACCATGAACCGTTGTACAATTTACTACTTTACGTTTTTAAAATAACGACTGGGATTCACCCATGATTTACGTCAATCTGAACTTAATAAAAGTTTTCCAATTTTTTTAATAAAAGAAAAACGATAATTTTGAAATATAAAAATTGTATTTTTATTTTTTAATACAAATTTGAATTTTCTCGATATTAATGTAGGGATACACTTGTGCTTTATTCAAACCGCATATCCCAAGAAAATCTTTACGGTCCATATTTCTAAATTGAATCGGGATTCGGGATAAGCCACCAGAAAATAGTGTCTTGCTTAAGACTTACTCCAAATAATCTAATGTATAAAAAATAAGCAAATTTCCATCAAACTATGATTAATTTTCTTATGATTTCACTAAAACAAAACTTACTTTTCAACGTAGGGAAAATGTATTCCATTTCAAGTTCTCTTAATAATTTTACTAAAAGTTCAACGTTTTTAATTGGTACATTAAACTGTTTAAACTCCGACTGTTTTCAAAAAAGACAAAACACGACGGAATATATGAGCCAAAGCTTCACGATCGACGACGCCGATCCGACACCACGTTGAAGGTAGTTTTTTTGATGTTTTCATGATTCAACATTGAATCCATTTAAGATCAACTATGAATCCATTTGATTTTACGTCGATCGTAGTTTGAAAATGCAACATCAATGTGAAAATGAATACGTTTCACTTTGTTTCTACATCGCTTCCACTTTAAATGTCGGTGTTACATTGGGTCCACTTAATATTGACTATGAATGAATTCAAATTAAAGTTGATTTTACATTGAAAATCTTTCATCAATGTTTGTGGAAGAATAATTTAATGTATAAGTGTTATTTGTAAGTGACTGCAACTTCGAAATGATGTTGAACAAAGTAGAATCAACTATGTTACACCTTGAAAGTTGTGCATGGAATTTTAATTTTGGATACATTTTAGCATTTTCCACTTTAAATCAACTTTGAACGTCCTTAATAATGAAAGTTGTTTCACTGTTGAATCGACTACGGTTCACTTTAAAACCAGAATGACAGCACTTAAAACAACCATGCATAGTTAAATCAATATATTTTCAACGTTAAATTGAATACGTTCATGATACAATTTTCCAACGTTAAATTAAATACGATTTCTAAGATTTTACGTTGCCTTTATTCCCTCAGTGTATATCAGCGGTCTCTTTCTAAGTTAGGTCTGAATATCTTTAATATAATAAATTCTTAAATCAAAAATTATTCTTTTCCGGGAAACAACTTTCGATCTTTAACTAGTTACCAATTAATCTCCATATTACTAAACGGTGACTTTTTAAGAGCTTGGTTTTTGAAAATTCAAAAAAACACAGAAACTTGTAAAAAAATGAAATTTTTATTTGGATCGATAAATCAATTTCTGCCATTTACTTTTTAAAAATAATTTTACTTAAATGTTTCCCGCGGCTACGCTTCAGGTGGTCCATTCTTAAGGTCCAATTTTGGCAAACTTTTTCACACATTTCGGCCGGAATCTCACCAATGACGCGTTCAATGTTGGCTTCCAAGGCAGCAATCATGTTTGGCTTGTCCCCATAGACAATAGACTTAACATAGCCCCACAAAAAATAGTCTAACGGGGTCAAATCACATGATCTTTGTGGCCAATTGACTGCGCCAAAACGTGAGATCAACTGCTCACCAAATTCGCCTCTCAATTGATGCATGGTTTCGCGTGCAGTGTGGCATGTGGCACCGTCCTGTTGGAACCACATGTCGACCGAGTTCAATTCTTGCATTTTCGGCAAAAAAAAATCTGTTATCATCGAACGGTACCTTTCTCCATTGACCGTAACCCTGCGGCCTTCATCGTCCTTGAAGAAGTACGGCCCAATGATGCCGCCTGCCCATAAACCGCACCAAACAGTGCATTTTTCGGGATGCAATGGTAGCTGCTGAATTGCCTCTGGCTGCTCTTCACTCCAAATACGGCAATTCTGCTTATTCACGTATCCATTTAGCCAAAAATGAGCGGAAAAAAAACGGACGTAGCTTGCGAAACACATTTTTCACAGAGCACGAATTTTGATAATAAATTTCAATAATTTGCAAACGTTGTTCAGGCGTAAGTCTATTCATGATGAAATGGCAAACAATACTGAATCGAAATGTCAAATGTTCGTGGAATTTGTCATGTGTGATCTGTCAAAAATATAAACGTCAAAAACCAAGTAGCAAAAAAATCACCCTTTATAAGAGTAATATTGAAAAGCAATATAAATGTAAGCCAATCAAATCAGAAATCCAAAACTTAAATTTTGTGATTTTTTAAAAGCTTTATATTCTAGCGAGCCAAATACCTAAATATTTGTATTCCTCCCTTAAAACTATTCAACCATACTACTCGCGCTTTTAGGAATGCTCATCAGCTTATCATTGAGCCAAACTTCAAAAGATCTGTCAAGAACAGACGTACAAACACAAATGTAGAAGGCTTTACCTGGCTTTATCTATTTCCCCTCCCATATTCAGGAATTCGAAATCAATATGCATCGGTATCTCCTCTTAAATCTTTCACTACTTTCCTAACCCTCGCACTGTGCTGCTTGATAATTTTTTAAGGTATGTAGTTAAGTCCAATGATTATAAAAAAAAATTCACGAATGGATCGCACGTACTTACCCTTATGTTCGATCACATCGTATGCAAAAGATTCTTAGTAGAAAAGGTAAGGATGTTTCATTACTAAATCTTTACTTGCGATGTATGTAGGTAAAAAATAGCTTTTAACGGCCTTTAGTCCACAAAATTTGCGTTTCGTCCCGGCAATCTCACTTGGACTCATCAGTTGGTTAGTGAGCGCCTTACCAATACTCAATTTTTGTTAAGTTCAGTTCAACTTACATTTTTTTTAAACAAAAATTGCGTAATGGTAAGCCGCTCACTAACCAACTGATGAGTCCAAGTGAGATTGCCGGGAAGAAACGGAAATTTTGTGGACTAAAAGCCGTCAAAAGCTACTTTGAATCAATAATTCGACAAATCTATTTAAATATAATGCTAAGTCTTCTACTTGGATGAGTAATTTCAGTATTATAAAAAAACCACCTTCTTATATGTAGGTACTATAGGTCGAGTTTTGCATTTGGAATAAAAATGGAACTCGAGATTTTAACCAACCTTGAAATTACGATTATGTACAACACAAAAAAGAGGGTCCCGCAATTCCGTCTCAAATAAATTTTTGAATCGTTATTTTTTATCCCCAAAAATAACGACACTTAGATACAATTATTTCTACCATCTTAATTATCTCGAAAGTGACTCTAACGATTTTGATAAAAAAAAAAACTAACTGTGCACTAATTATTGTACAGTATACTATAGGTATATTCTACATTTTAGTCTACATTTTTTTTACATACCTATTTAGTTATTAACGTTACCTGCCAAGAAACCATTTTTATTATTTTCGACTTCTCATAAACGGCTCGACAGATTTCAATCAGAATTTCTATATGCGAGTTCCTTCGACTTATAGATAATACTGCTTACCACAATTTTCGAAAAATATTTTTTTGGAATTTTGAAAAATAAAATATTTTTGTTTTTGTTCGAAAATTCAATATTTCGATAACGAATGACGAATTTTTTTTTCGAAATTATGTTTTTAAGATTTTAAATAGATTAGATGAAATTGTTATATAGAAAAAAATTAAAGAAGTTTTGCATATAAGAAATTTAATAAAGAAAACTGATTTAAAAACATGTATACTTAGCCGTTTCTACTAAAAAACTGATGCATTCAATGTGATCGAACATAAGAGCAAGTACGTTTGAGCCAGTGGTGCATTTTATTAATACATATACATACAATATTTCTTTAATTTTTCTATATAAAATTCGTATGCCAATTTTATGTATACATATTGAATAATATAAAAAACTTTTAAAATATAATTCCGAAAGAAAACATCATCCATTTTTGAAATATGTATGTATTAAATTTTCAAAAAAAGCAAGAAAATTTATTTTTTGTTTTCGAAAAATCCAAAAGAAAAAATATTTTTCGAAAATTTGTTTTTTAGTATTATTTAGAATTTTCGGTACCTCCAATATAAAACTGTTGATCGAAATCCGTTGAGTAGTCAAAATATAGACTGTATACCTATGTATAATGGTGCACTGATTTTTACTTGCGATTATAGGTACTATAAGACAAGTTATGCATTCGTAAAAAAAAAAAATTCTAACAACTAAACATGACATTACGATAGTAGAGAAGACTAAAAAAGTGATCGGCAAAAAATGTCTGTCTGTTAGTCTGTCCGTCTGTATGTATAACGAGCTACAGCCTAAACGGCTTAAGCGATTACCTTCAAATTTGGTATTTGTGATTATTTTGGCATTCCTCAAAAGGGAAATTAAAATTTTATTGTTAGGCCTAAAAATAATGGTACCTGCAATATGACCTTGAAGGAAAATCTTATTTTTCTCGAAAACGGCTCCAACGATTTTGATACAAATTTTTAAGAATTTTTTTGTTGGTAATAGCTATCATTTGATATGAATCATGTTTACGGCAAAAGTCTATTAATTGAACTTTTCATATAACGGTTTTTGAATTTTGTGGCTTTCTCGGTAACTGTTCATTGGATTTCTGTCAAATCTTTTTTCTAAGAAGATCTAGGTATCCAAACTAATTCTGCATATTAAAATTTTAAATAACATTTTTTATATAATTAAAATTCATTTTTGAATTTTTTTTTGAAAAATCAATATTTTTAGAACTAATCAAAAATAATAATTTTAAATTTTATAGTCATATGTATATTCATAAACTCTACAAAACTGCATAACAAAATTTCAAAAAAAAAGTTTGTTTTCAAAAAACTAAAAATTAAAAACCGGATTTCATCAAAATCCGTCCTACAATTTTCGAGATACTTTTTTGTAAAATTTCCATTGATCCGTGGCATCTAATGGCGTTCTTTGTTTTTTCAAGAAACTGATTGAAGTGATCGTTTTAGCACTTTTTATCAGTTTAAAACGCGATTTTTACCCACCTATACACCATTCACTTTCATTATTATACATATGTATAATATATACATAAATATGTACATATATTTACATACCTAGGCGCCATCTATGTAGGTAGGTACACATTACCCTCCTAATTTACATAATTAAAATCTTTTTAAATATACATTTGTAGAATGGCACCTATGTCACCATTCCTTTAATCATATGCATTCGACAATTCATTATACTAAGAATCAAGGTAAACTTACCTACTTCGGCTTTAAACCTGCACAGGATAACTAAACAAGACTACCTATACCTACTAACAACTTCTGTGGTTAGATACTACTTTACACTAAAGTTGTTAGCTACAAGAGGAGGTTCGTACGATCCAGTCGTGCGTTTCATTTTTTTAAATTTAAAATCGTTAAAGCCGTTTTCCAGATAATTGGAATTACCATATGTTTAGAGCTAACAAAAAATCGATACAAGCACCTAACATTCGTAGTTATTATGTTAAGGTGTAGGCTGTAGATTGACCTATAGACGGATAGACAGACGGAATTGCGGGACCCACTTTTTTCATGTTCTGTATCATCGTAAATTTAGGGCTGGCAACGAGACCGAGACTAGTCTAGGTCTCGTCTCGGTCTCGGTCTCGTCAACGAGACGAGACTCCTTTAAAAGTACCGAAGACGAGACCGAGACGAGACCGAGACGAGACCGAGACGAGAGCGAGACGAGACCGTATTTTTGGTACCGAAATTCGACGAGAGTCTCGCTGGTCTCGGTGGTTTGGTTTCGGTTTTCGCTATAAGAAAATTTTGTTTTTATTTCATTATTGTTTAGTATATAATCATGTTCAATTTTTATAATATTCACAAGTTTTTTTTTGCGAAATATTATATGCGCGTTAACATATCAAACCACATATGTATGTACATAGTTATACAGAGATAGGCGCATTGCGAAAATCCAGAGAACAATTCGTACGATTTATGTATGCATGGCGTTGCTTCCTTTTGGGTGACATTTGGTAAAATATATTGTCAAAACGTCAAAATATAGTTCGTTACGTAGCTGTCAAGCCATGAGCTGTCAAAATCCAATGAAGGATGGCTCCGCTTTAAATGGATTAATAAACCTCTACAAAAGTCAAATTTTACTTCAGAAAATTGGAAATTTTTCGATTTAATTTATTGCTCCGGAAAAAGTTGATTTTAGACTTTTTGGGTGACATTTGGGAAAAAACTAGTATTCTAATGTCAAGGTATAGTAAGTTGCATACCTGTCAAGTCATGAACTGTCAAAATCCATCGAACGATCGCTCCAATTTAAATGGATTAAAAGAACCTCAATAAAATTCAAATTTTACGCTCCGGAAGAATTAGATTTTAAGCCTTTTGGGCGACATTTAGAAAAAATATCATCAGAACATCAAAATATAGTTCATTGCCTACCTGCCAAGCCATAAGCTAACAAAATCCATTGACGGATGGCTCCGCTTTAAATAGATTAAAAAACCTCTGCAACATTAAAATTTTAGCTTATTTTTGGCTTCAGAAAAAGGTGATTTAAGGACTTTTGTGTGAGGTTTGAAAAAAAATATTTTAAAAACGTCAAAATATACAGTCCTATTCTGTTAAAGGTTCACGTGAATATTTGTATTCTGCTATCCGACGGAAAAAACGAATTGTTTCAAAAACGAATTATTTCAAAAAGTATATAAATTTCGATCAAAAATAAATTTTAACGATTAGATTCTCTTAAGAATTAAACAAAAAAAATATTAGTGAAGCTTTGGACTCAAAAGATAGGAGTCATTTGAAAATATCTAAATAGTGAAAAATTGAATGAAAAATTCACGTGAATCGAAAGATAGCAAAATAGGGCTGATAGTTTATTGCCTAACTGCCAAGCCATGAACTGTCAAATTCATTGAAGGATTGCTCCGATTAAAATGGATTAAAGAAACTGTACAAAATTCAAACTTTATCTTGGAAATACGGCTCTTCAAAGGTGTCTGATAACGTTACTTCACAGCCTTTTTTTTACGTTATCACACACCTTTGAAAACTAAATTCGCACAAAATGTAAGCCATTCGGAGCGCTTTCTCTAATAAAATTCAACTTAAAATCATAGTTTTCGATTTACACAAGTAAAACTTAGTCGTTTCAAGTGAAGTCTATGGCCTTAGCTTCATGGACCTACGTACTGCAGAACAAAATTTCTAGTTTATGATTTGTTTAGCATAAGCAACGTACAAGGATATATCATTATTAGATTCATTCATAATTGACAAGCACAATAAAGTTTGAAAAGACGTGCAGATGCCAAACTTGACTGAATTCTTGAGATCCATATTGTACGTTAATTTTCACCAAGTTTCCCAAAACTTGGGTTTTTTTCTATGGGTGTTGACAGCTAAATGTGAAAATTTGTACCAATTCGTACGATTTTTCACGCTACCAAACACTAAAATCGGAGCAACCCTTCAATGGATTTTGACAGCTCATGGCTTGGCAGGTAGGCAGCGAACTATATTTTGACGTTTTGACAATATTTTTCTCCAAATGGCACACAAGAGGCTTAAAATCAACTTTTGCTGCAGGAAAAAATTTTGAATTATTTGAGGTAAAATTTGAATTTTGTAGAGGGTTTGTAATCCGAAGCGATGCTTCAATGGATTTTGACAGTTCTTGACTTGAAAGGTAGGCAGCTTAATATATCTTGACATTTGAACAATATTTTTTTTTCGAAATTTCACATAAAATGTGTAAAATCGACTTTTTAGGGAACAATAAATTAAATCGAAAAATTACGATTTATTTGAGGTAAAATTTGAATTTTGTAGAGGTTTTTTTAATTCATTTAAATCTGAGACATATTAAATGGTTTTTGACAGGTCGTGGCTTAACAAGACCGGATATTTTATTTTTTTTTAAATCGAGCGTTGTATGCAGGTACTCTTTTTTTAATATGTTATTTGTTTTTGATATGAAATATATTTACTTACACAATTCATACAAAATGTTATTTATATTTAACTCAAAAGACAAAACAGACTCACGAGTTTGTTCATACATTTTCCCGCATTTTTTTACCGACGAACTGCTGAGATACCACAACCATACTCTATATTTGCAATCCGAACAATGCGTCTTATCTTTATCTTACATCTTTTTACTACCAAAAAAACACGAAAGAAACCAAGACTAAGGATGATACCAAGACCGAGACCGAGACCGAGACGAGACCGCACATTAAAATTTTCTCGAGAAAAAGGCAAGACCAAGGCCGAGACGAGACTTGGTTAGGCGAGACCTGGACCGAATTTGACGATTTTGACGACACCGAGACGAGATTAACAAAAGTCTCGCCTGGTCTCGTCTCGTTCCCAGCCCTAATCGTAATGTCAGGTTTGATCTCGACTTCGATTTTTATTCCAAAAACAAAACTTGCTTTACAGTATATTCATATGTACATCGCATGTAAGAATGCTAAAATCTTTAAAGCTTATTTTTTCTTAATAATTTTAATGTATGTATTTTGTTAAAATATTATGTGCTATATACATACCTACATAACTCCCAAAAAAGACAATATCTCAATCAGACAAAATCCCCAATAACTTTTATCCAAGAAGATGGAAACCCCATGAGGAAAGAAAAAAATTAATAACTGTTTTCGTAGTAGGTATGTCATTAAACAAAATATATAATTGACATTACAGAAGTTACGTCTAAACCTACAATACAAACTTACATTAATATACCTATACAGTCATACAGATGCCAGAATTACTGGACGGCGACCCACTTTTATTGTCATTGGTTTACTTACAATCTGAGGTTAGTTTTTTTGTTGTTGCTGGTCAAAAATAAAAATAACGTTTTTGTGCAATATTTAGCACTAATGTTAGTTTCCAAATGACCCCCCCATTCAAGGTCCTTAAATGTTGGCTTTAACGAAATGGCGTAGGTCTGGCAGCCCTTGTATCTTAATCTAATAATTAATAAATAATGATACCAGCGCAAGGGTAAGGTAGAAGGTAATTATTATTTTTCATAGGCATGATTTCTCATATGATCAAACAGCAACCTCAATTTACATTACATCTACACACTATACATAGTTCCATGTGTCAGCTGGAAATTTTACAAAACTTCACATAGTTTGTCATTTTCGAAGATAAGCACCTATCGAATAGTGCATGATTAAGGACGCACAAATACCAATTTCAAATTACATACACAGAATACCCGATATGTATGTAAGAATTGTTGTTAAGGGAATATGTCAAAAAATAACCCTGTTAAAAACACGAAACTTTTCGTTAATTAATTTGACACATAATGACATGTGCGCGGTCACGAAGTCTTCATTTTCCAAATCGACCATTTATGCTGTAATTAAACCTCTTTCAACTATGCTTTATTTCATTATACTCAGTTTTGCCGTCAATAAGAAACATTTAAAGGTTATTTCTTTTTTTTTTAATTTTAATTTCTTCGTCGTCATTTAGAATCCTTACGAACTAACAAACCACAGAAGCAATAAATGTCAAGTGAAGCGGCAATGAGTTGCAGTGCCTGAGCTTTTGGGTTACTGTTAGTCAAGTCTTCTTCCAATTCCCATTCCATTCATAAAATTAAGCTGATTCGTTAAGTGCTGTGCAATCACGCAAATATTTACTAGAACTTATTCTGTTTGATTTAGAAGTCATTCAATCTTCGAGAATTATGGTCTTAAGTGGATAGACGGTAGAGATGGTATGTAACTGTGGAGCTGGTTATGGGAGCTTGAGTTGCGCCTTGACGTAGTTGATAAAGGTCCTGTGTGAGCGTGAGTCAGAACCAATATAAACGTATTAATGATATTGTATCTATTCAGGCACCGGCAAATGTTGGCATGGGAGGATATAACAGTTGCAAGGTTCAGAATTGCTAATGCTGTTTCTCAATGAATAACCCAATTAATCATCTGTTAAAATCTCATTGATTTAGCCGCTCAACGAACAATGGTCGTTGCCTTTTACATCATGCTCTTTGAGCGAGTAATGGAACGATTCATTTGGCTTAGAATTAGGAAGAATAATTAAGTGATTGTCGAAGAGCTTATTTGAAGGTGACAACACATATTTGCTGCTATCATGTTACCAATAAATAATTCATTAGCAGAATTAATTAGCGTTATTCCCTAAAGTAAACGGATTACTAATAGCCTGATTTTTCATATTTTAAGTTGCTATTATATTGACCATCTGTCAAATAAATAATTGCCAGCAATTAAGAAAATCACAAAATTTACATATGAAGCTGAGAGAAGTTAAGTTTTCCACATCGTCGCCCTTTAGAAAAACCGGCATAACTCAAAAAACTTGATTCTTCAGAAAATCAGATTAAAGTTTTTGAGTCGGTCAAATGTTCATATTGTTGTTTTTTTTTTAATGTTTTAAATTATTTTTTTACAGAAATTCATCTGAATTCTGGAAGCTGGTATGAGAAATAAACAAGAGAGAGTACTTAAACCTAACAATACCAATTAAACTCAGTAACTTAAGCACCTACTTCCAAGAAGTATCAAGGAATAATCACCCCAGTACATTCCAGTTCGCCACTCCATTACAACAAAATGAAGTTTTAGATGCTCGACTTACTCGCGTCTGAGATCAAATTTGCATTGCCAGAGTCAAAAAACAACAAGTCACCATGTTCAGATGGTAGTCCAATGGAATTTTACAAATATAGAACGACTGAGCTTATTGAACAACTCGCAGAAGGTTTCAATTCCATCTTGTATTGAGGATCTGTCCCAGAATTCTACAAAACAGAGCCACCTTAAAACCAATTCACAAAAAAGGAGATAATACCGATCCTGCCAACTATAGAAGAATCTAACTTTTAAATACATCAATGAAGATTCTTACGAGAATTTTATACATATAACCGATTATACCGCTGGGTACAAGAAAACAATCTCTTAAGTGAAAACGAAGCTGGGTTCCAAAAAACTATTCACCTGTTGACCAAATTTATACACTCACAAATATTGCTGAACTCTGTATAGATAAAAAACGAAAGTTATATGCATTTTTGATAGGATTTAAGACATCCTTTGACACGATAGACCGAAGAGCCCTAATGCTTAAGTTATTATATATGCAAATACAACTTCAGCTATTCTCAACGGATCAGTACTTTCTGAATACTTTGAAGTGAAAATAGAACTTAGGCAAGGTTGTAACCTCAGGCCATTGCTATTTGCCTTTTATATTGATGACATCGATGATATTTTCTCTACTGGTGGAATACTCGTAGTTGATAGAGTGAGAGTAAGCCATTTTATGTTTGCCGCCGATATCGTCGCCCTTGCAGAAATATCTCATGGACTACAATTGATGATCAACAGTCTGGCCGACTAATTTGAAAAATGGAGAATACAGATCAACCTTACAAAATCAAAAGTAATGCTCTTTCGGCAAGCTGGAGGCAGAAATTGTCTCTATGAAAGGTGGAAGCTTTCAAACCAGGAAATTGAGATTGTTAATAAGTACAATTACTTAAGTATGATCATCACCATAAATCTGAGTATGAGAAAACATATGGCAGCAAAACTTGCTAAATCGAAAAATGCATTAAATGCAACCTGGAGGAGTGTTTTGGCACATAAAAAGTAGATTCATCTTCGAAATATGGAGTGTTTGAAGCAACAGCTTAATCAATTATGTTTTACTCGGCGCAAATCTGGGGCCATAAGGAGTTTGACGAAGTTGAACAACTCTTGAGATACTTTCTTTAAAGAATATTTAAGCTACCAAATACAACGCCAAACCATATACTTTTATTAGAAACCTGACTCTCTCCTTTATTCATTGAAATACTTATATTGCAAGTTAACTATGTTCTCAAAACTCTTAAGCTAGATAGCATAAGATAACCTAATACAATCAGTATGAATGTTATAAGAAAACAAAACTCGTGAATGGCGGAGTAGAAGCGTTTGGCGGTCTACTGCAACCATACACTTGATCTTGAATTCAACAATTTGGACTCTTGGAGAACTAAATTGTATGAGCTCATAAAACTCGTAGATACAAAGAAAAGAACTGATTTTGAATTAAAATCTGGTCATTCCAGTCAGAGGGTAATTTATACTCATTTATAAAACAGCGTTTATTTCAACTATATTCAAAACAGGAGCGATCTTCCAGTACTCTTTGGACTCCGTAATTAACGTGAAAAAGAAGATGTGCTGCACTTCCTTGGTAGCTGTCCATTTTTGATGCAAATCAGAAGAAACGTTTACGGGAGAAATCACCTAACAAACACCGAAATGCACAATATATTAAATGCCGAAAATTGGAAAAACCTTCATATATTACATGGGCTTTCCGATACCGAAGCACCGTGGAGGAAATGTTTTAAAATACAACACAACTATATACATTTTTGAATTTATATTAAAATCTTTTTTCAAAAACTTAAGTTGTCACTCTGGTGATGGCATTAGCCATGCTATAAGACGAATTCTAACACAAAATACTATTAAGAAATTTAATTAATAAAAGTCATTAATAAATTGAAAAAAAAAATATTTTTTTCGAATTATGTTTTCAATTTTAGTTAGCTCCACATTTTATTTAATGAAAAAATGAAAATATGAGGATCTAAAAAGATCCTTCCAAAATAGGTCACTTTTCCAGAAACAATTTATGATATTCAGAAAAGTTTTTTTTTGTATTTCGGAGTTAGTTCATCACAGCTTTGTCAAATATTATAATAACTTAAGTTTGTAGTTTATAAAGGGTCCGCCATCTAAAGTTTTTTTTCAACTAGTGCTTATTTCGTGAATGGTAACACATTGCTCATGTCTGATTTGACAGATAATTAGTTTTATGCTTCCGCTGAATGAATATGGTTGTGTATACGCTTGAACAACGCTGGGAAATATTGCGACATTACTTTGAAAATCATGGTAATGTTGCAGAATGTGTGCGAAAATTGTGTACGGATTTTGGAAGAAGAGAAGCACCGTCAGCTCCGTATGTTCGTTATTTTGTGAAAAAAGTGAAAGAAACTGGCCAAAAGCCAAAAACAGTTCGTTCACCCGAGAATATTGCTGCTGTGGAAGAAAGTGTGCGTGAAGCGCCATCAACATCAATTCAACGTCGTTCTCAACAATTGAACAATTCGGAGACATCATTGAGACGAATTTTGCATAAAGACCTTTGTATGACGCCATACAAAGTCCAATTGGTTGCGGAGTTGAAACCAACTGATCATCCAATGCATTGTCGCTTCGCTAAGTGGGCCTGCGATCGACTTAGAGAAGATGCCGATTTTGCCAAAAAAAATCATCTTTTCAGATGAAGCTCATATTGATCTTGGCGGGTATGTAAACAAGCAAAATCGTCGCATTTGGGGCACAGAAAACCCGCACGCATACATTGAAAAGCCGATACACCCAAAACGATTCACGGTTTGGTGCGGATTTTGGTCCAGAGGCATAATTGGTCCATTTTTCTTCGAAAATGAGCAAGGAGTGGCCGTTACAGTCAATGGCGATCGTTATCGGGCCATGTTGAACAAATATTTGCTCACAAAAATTGAAGATTAGGATATTGGCAATATTTGGTTTCAACAGGACGGCACTACGTGCCACAGAGCCGAAGCTACACTCGATGTTTTGCGCCCTGTTTTTGAAGATCGCGCAGAGCTAATGTCGTTTGGCCACCTCGGAGCTGCGATTTGACACCGTTGGACTTTTATTTGTAGGGTGCCGTAAAAGATAAGTGTTACGCCGACAAGCCAGAGACAATTGACGCTTTAAAGGACAATATTCGTGAAGCCATTGGTGAAATACAGCTGCACACAATCGATAATGTGCTTAAAAATTGGACCGATCGTGTAGGCTACTGCATGGCCAGCCGAGGCAGCCATTTGAATGAAATTATTTTCCATTATTAACCGGAAGGATTGTACTTTCAAATAAAAAAAGAAATTTGAGAAAGTATTCAGTAGTTTTTTTTTATAGCATTTTCAAAAAAAAAAAGTTATTTGGCGGACCCTTTATATAAGATCAATTAATTTCTTATCGATTTCTAAAAAATAATTTTCTAGAAAAATGGCATAACTCATAAGAGTGTAATTTTTTTTCAATTTATCAAGAAAATTGAACCATTTTATTATAAAACAGAAAAATAATACAAAACAGTATTGACGTTTTTAAGAAAACTGCTCAATTTTAAGTAAGTACACGATTCTTTATATTATTTTATAAATATCTTGCACACAACACAAAAAATTCTGTTTTCCGCATAAAATCACATCCGCTCCTGACGAAACACTGGCACTTACTCAGTTATAGGGATGAGCGATTTTCATCGATGTTAGCAAAACATCGATGTTAGATGCAGTATGTAAAACATCACAACATCGATGTTAAGATTGAAAACATCGGCTAACTAAAAAAAAAGCTATGGCAAAATAATTCATAATTACTTCTGCTAGTAATATGTACGAGTAAATGGGCTGATTTTTGGCTTCTATATAGCACACTTTACATTTGAAATATTCTGTTAATGAGCGCACATGTTTATAAAGGTTCGAGTGAAATTGTATCAAGTTCAAAGATCAAAACAAACACGCTTTTTTACTTTTGGCATTTTTTTAATTATACATTTTAAATGATCATTGTTATGAAAAAGTTACAAGTAAACTATATTGACATTAACTTATTAACATATTTTTCAAAAATTTTTACATGCAGTATTATTTAGAATTTAAATGAGATCTTGTATGAAAATTTTGATCGAAATAGGTTGAGCCGCTTATGAGAAAGTCGAAAATCAATAAAATGGTTGTATACCAGGTACCGTTAATAACAAAATATTTTAAAATTTTTTTGGGCCAAAATGTAGACCATACCAAAGTCAGTACTCACACTAATTTTTATCGAAATCATTAAAGCCGTTTTGTATGACAAGTACCGTTATTTTTGGGGCTAAAACAAAGATTCAAAAATATATTTTGGACAATCACCTAAAACGCTTAATCACTAAGTTTGAACAAAATCGGCTCAGCCGTTTAGGCTGTAGATCGTTCTACAGACAAGCAAACAGGCATACAGACAGACAGACGCAATTGCCGGGCCCACTTTTTTGGTGTTCTCTATCATCGTAATGTCAACTTTGATTAAAACCTCGAGTTCGATTTTTTTCCAAATGCAAAACTTGCCCTATTGTACTTATATCTCAAGTAAAAACATACACTGAAGCTTAAACATTACACACATTAACACAACACAATATACACTAACCTATGAGCTTCAAGAAAACACACAAACAAAATTGCCTTACCCACAATACGCAGCAATCTAATCTTATCAACAAAACGAACCAACAACAAAAATTCGTCGTCGAATACACGCAATACGTACTACATTAATCTATGCGAATCCAAAACGAACCCACAAAACAAAAATTGAATCAAAAAAATTTCTCGTTGAATACACACATTTTATATAGAATGAGAATCCACAACACGTACCAACAAAAAAAATACTCAGAGAATACCGAATAAACATGGCATATATCGGGTCACATCAGATGTCGGTCGGTTTGACAGCTCCATACGCATTTTTTACCCCCTACGCGCGCATAAAACCACTTTTTTTAAATCAAGTTGTTCTGAACTCATTTTGTCGCAGTTATGCTTTGTCAGTTCTCGGCGACCAAAAATTACCTATTGGAAAGAAACGTCAAATTTGCGACCATTCGCAATTCCTAGCTCATATGAAAGGCGCTTTAAGTATATAAACAAGCACCTCATTGCCAAGGTTTAGCTATTTCAGCGAATGAAGTTAGTTGACACGCCTTACTCGTCGACTAATCTCATTTTACTCCCAAAATTGATTTAGAGCCAATAGTTCAATGTTTGATCCGTGCTTTAATTCACCGATTTTGGTGGATTAACTGAGGTTCACGATGGGTCAAGTATGTGTTGGGGTTTCTATCACACATTTGAACAATGAAATATTCTGAACCCACGTTTGTGCAACTGATCTTTAGCTATTTAAGTGAAATAAGTAGTAACTACAATTCTAACCTAAATAAAGAAGATATAAACAAACATAATTAAAACATTGATTTTTAATTTTGGGTCATGAAATTGTTCCACACCAATTCAATTGTTTTGGCAAAAGAACATATACATAGGTACTTAAACAAAAATGTGTGATTTGGTACTGCTTTCAGCTAACCTATCCGAATCGTTCAGAAATATATTCGGATACCTCAGTATCCAGACAACTTATCTAATAAATAAGTGAACGTGGCCATTGAAATAAACAAGGACTCTAAGGAAAAGTTTTTGGGAGTAACAACGAAACAACTTTAGTTTCATTCGATTATCGAATAAATGTCAAAAATCTATCCGCAACAAGGCCTTGTATTTGTAATGATTGTAAAATATTTTATCTTCCGGATACCTTTTGCCAAAAAAAAATCACGGCTACTGTCAAAAGAGTTCGCTTCTTATTTATTAATATATATATTCACATCGTCATTGACGGATGCAAAAATTTCTAGGAAGAGTCTTCTTAAGAGTCAAAAATCGTTTCAACTTTTTTATCCTTTTTTTAAATTAAAAAAAAAACAAGATAAATCAAAATCTCGACTAAAAAAGGTATTCAACAATAACACAACATCATCACTTATTTGGAATTTTGTTTGAACGGTTAAATTCCACGGTACACACGAATGAATAGATTTCTCTCCCTGTAAATCAGGTCAGATGCTCTACAAAACAATACTTGCTTCCTTGAATCATTCAAACTAAGGCAAGGGTTTACTTTATTTCCTGTTGAGATGTTTTGTAGATTTCACGGGTTGATGGTTGAGAATCCTTGAAATCTGCGTATTCACCAGAAGTGAAATCGGATTTCTATACTTCTTCAATAGAGTATATGTTGGTTGTGCTAATGGAAAAATCCACAAAAAGTAGTTTGCTTCATTCCATCCATGGGTATGCGCTATTTCCCGTCGCGTGGATCTGTCGATGTATATGCAATTATACTGTAACATTGAGCAGAGCTAGAACCTAACGGATGGACGAATTTGGTACAAATTACTGGTAAATTAATTTTCGTTGTATTGAAAACCACTCAACCAAATTTAATTAAACTTTTACATACAATTTTTTAGACTATGATTGCAATAAATGCGAATGTTAAGGTGTGGGACGCTTATAAAGAAAATGTCCTTTCATATAAGTAATTGGGTTATTTCTGATTAATTCGAATTCAAACCAGGAGCTAATGACTTACAACTCTCTACCATTCATGTGTGCGTGTTGTTAATAATCCAGTGCTACAATGTTTTGCCAAATCCGAATGGCTTGAGTGAGAAGGATTTGTTGATTCCTCGTAAGACTCACTATTTACGGTTTTCAGGTGGAATAGTTTATGATTCGATCCCATGTGCGTGACTGTATGACGCATTTAGTTTATTCATGGCCATGGTAGTTTATTCAATTTGTTGGTACTTTTCCACTTCTTACATCATCTTTAATTCCATTGTTAAAGGTTTTCCAATAGTGACTTGTATATGTATGTTAAAATTCGGTGGTTGGGTGGCGAGGAATCTCTGATTGGCGTCAATATTGTGATGTCGAATCTGTTAAAGTAATTATAAACCAATTGTGTCTATTTTACCTCCAAGTAGTAACATTCAGACTGGAATGACTGGTTGAAAGCAGGCTCAAGTCTTATTGACTAGCCCATTAGAATATGATGATAAATTTATGATATTACCAACAGTCTAGATGACAGTGACATTATATAAACCACTCTAACATACTAATACTAATAGATGTGAGGTCAGTTAGGATTTTTAGTATTGGTCAAGGTGATGAAAATAGACGGTAGCGGATAAGCTATTGATGGTTTAAAGTCAATTACCACATGCACACTCACAAGTCACCGTAGTGGGTTACTGAAATTAAATTATCCGGTCGGTTATCCTAAGCTAGATCAAGCGTCCTTTTTCTTGTATTTTAAGTGTTGTACCAAGCGATTTGACTAATATGTTTGATTTGATTTTCATAATGCAACTGGTGCACATACTGTTCTACACATGAGCGACTTTATTTTTGACTTTGAGGTCACAAGTCGTTGGCAGCTTACTTTCATATACCTTGAACTTATTGGTGATCAACTCACATCGCATCTGCTTAAGAATAATCATCATGATGTCACAAAATGTTCGGGCTGACAATTAATACCAACCACTGACCTTCTGAACCCTTGGGGTACAATTCAGAAATATGATTTGTCCGTAGAGGGACTCCGCAAAATTAGGCGGCTCATCCCCATTTCTATGGAATAAAGTGGTATCTAAACTAAGCATAATTGTAAAGTTGGAAGTAGAGGGGTACAAGGAGATATGCTTATGATGTTAATATTGTTGTAGCAGGTAAGCATTTCAACTCTAAAAGACTTAATGCAAAATATTCTAAATAGAATGAAAACATGAGTAAACCCGACCAAAATAGAACTTGTCCTTTTTACAAGGAAATATAAAATACCCAACAATAAATTGAACGCCACTGACTTTCTCAGATGAGTCCAAGTATCTAGGTCTCATAATTTATAAAAAGCTAAACTGAAAATCCAATATACAAGAAAGAGTAAGAAAAGCAACAGTTTCACCCTTCTCTGGCAAAAAAGCTATTGGGAACAAATGGGGAATCCTACAAATTACTCACTAGCTGTAAATATCGGTCGAAAGGCCGATACTAACTTATAGGGAAGCAGTATGGTGGACTGCATTGGACGAAGTCACATATTGACAAATTAAATAGGGTTCCAATGTCAGCCAATTTATGTATTAGTGGAGCTTTCTGTTCAGCAACTTCGGCTGCCCTAAAAAATCGTTTTTGGTTTTAATATTGTTTTTCATTTATAAAGTTACGAAAACATATTTAGGTAATCATTTTAATAAATTAAAAAAAAATTAGTGAATGGTTTTTGAAAAATCTATTTTTCAAAAAAAAGAGTTTATTTATTTTTTAAAATTCTAAAAACCAATTTATTGAAAATTTGAATGTAGTTTTAATAACATTTTTAGGAAGCATTTTCGCATAAAAAGAAATTAAAAGGCACAACTGGATCGCACGTTCTTGGTCTTATGTTTGATCATCGTACGCAAAAGATTCTTAATAGAAAGAGCTAAATATATGTTTAATTTTAATTAATAATAAAATTAATAAATTACTAAATTTTTTATATACAAAATTTCTTTAATTTTTTTCTAAAAAACAATTGGTAAGACTATTTTAAATATTGTATAATATAAACTTAAAAATTAAAATTAAAAAAAAAATCGTCAATCCGTTTTCGAAATATTGAATTTTCAAAAAAAAAAATTGTTTTCTCAAAAATCCAAAAAAAAATGTTTTTCGAAAATTTTGGTATGCATTATTTGTTTATAATTTGAAGGACCTCCTATATAAGAATTTGATCGAAATCCGTCAAAGGATTTGTGAGAAAGTTCAAAATTAAAAAAATGCTTTGGACCTTAAAAACGATTCAAAAATCTTTTTAGACAATCACCTAAAACGCTTAAATACCAAGTTTGACGAAAATCGCTTCAGTCGCTGTGGATCGTTGTACAGACAAACAGACAGATGGGATTGCGAGACCTAGTGTGTATCATCGTAATGTCAAGTTTGATTAAAATCTCTAGTTCGGTTTTATTCCAATTGCAAAACTTGCCCTATAGTACCTATGTACACATGTGTATCGCAAGTAAAATTTAAAAATGTTGATTTACATTATTGTTTAAGATTCATAAGAGCTTCTGCATACAGAATAACGGTACCCTTCTTCTTGGTGTTGCCTATCATAGTAATTTTAATTTTTTTTTTAAACTCAAATTTTGCCCTGTTGTACCTACAATGCATGTAAAAATACTTAATGAATTCATCGAGACAATAATACCTTCATCAAAAAACTACTACTTGAAATGAGATTCTACATTGAGCCACTGAATGATTCACTGGGTTAACGAAAAGTTTTTATTTTTCCCAGTCGTGTATTAGATTTGGTTGCCTATTCTGTACTTCTTAATTTTAATATAATAACGTTCTATTCTCTATCCAAAGTTATACTCGAAATAATTAATAACTGTGCTTCTGACCAAAATCAATATAAAGTACTATTTTCGTTAAATTAAATACACATACATATATAACTATATATTTTATTTATATTTAACTCAGAACAGTTAAAATCTTCTGCAAATAACAGACAAGTTGTAGATAATATTGCATCAGCAAAATCATTACGCTATTAACGTCACCCGCCATCTCTGTACCACCCTCTTACATTTACGTATTTTGAACAACAATGCGAATGCCACCTCGACATCTTACTTTATAAAATCAAAAAAAAAAAAAAAATAATAGAATTGCAAGTTTCTCTCAAAAGTATTCCAGGGAAAAAAATATTCACCTTTGGAGTGGATTTTTAACAGCTAAATTACCAGAAGAGCCCTTCATTCCTTCTTACCACAAGCATTACTTTAAAGTCCATACATTATTACATTAATGGTATATGTGCCTCCATTGTTGTAATATAATTACTCAAAAAAAAAGCATTTTATGCAAGTACGTAACGTACACTGAGGCGTATGAGTAATAAAAAAATTCTTCGAATAATTTCTCTGTAAATCCGCATCCCTGTTTGGGATAGCGATATTGTCTTGGGTGAAGAAAAAAGCAAATTAAATTTAAAAAAAATAACTCATCCTGCTTGCTTAGGCATCCACCGCCCGCGCCCCATATACATTATAGGTTCTTTGGATGGCGTATGTTCCCACAGAGAATATTATAGATGACGGAATATAAAACTGTGTCAAATGATTTTCTTCCTCTCTTTCATGTGAGTTTTGTTCTTCCTTTATTAATGAATTTTATTTATTTAAACAGGGCCACCATGTGTCTGTGTCCTTCAAGCTTATCCCACACTAAGCTATAGGGTGTTTTATTTTTTTTTTGTTATTTTTTTTTTGTTGCTTCTTGAATTTTAGCTCTACGTTGTCATCTATATAGACAAATATACATAGTAGCTACTGACTCTACCTCCGCGCCATTCTACTAGCGCCTTATACTTTCGTCCTTTGGAAATGTTTGGGTTCCAGTCAGTAGAACATTTTCTGAGCTAATTTGCTATGTGTGCTGGTTTTAATGCTGCCAAGTTTATTTTTAGAATCTATGGTGATTTGGTTGGTTCTTCTTTTATGAGTTTATTTTGTGTTTGCTAGACTAGGATGAAAGCGATATTATACAATTTCCCCAAAAAACATATCGTAGGTACGTAAAGGATTTTTTTTTAATTTTGTTTTTGGCAAATTTAGCTGGCATGACTGGATTACATAATCCCGTATGATGATAACTACTCCAGGGGGTCAATTCCCGATCTGTGAAATTATGAAGTGATAAAAAAAATATCATTTCAGTTTTCACAGAGGTTTATCATTTTCCAACTTCACGCACACGCCTAATGCGATTCTAGAACTCATTGTGATAAAATTTGTACTAAAAAGTACTAAATGATAAATTCTGTCATTTCTGATTAGATTTTTTGTTGGGAAAGGTAAATATTTCATTTCAGTTTCTAAATTTGCTTAAGAATAATGTCCGGAATAATAATTCGTTTAATAAATTAATAAAAGGCGTCGTACTGAAGAATTGTGGGTTTTATATTATATTGAATAGTATCTCTGTTTTGAGTAAGATTTATTATTTTTGTTTTATGTGAGGATATTGAGGCTTTCCCTTCGAGATGGGCAGAATCTATTCGAAGTTACAAATAGGAGCACTTTATTGAACTTTATAGATTCCCAAAACATTTATGCATGGATTTAATACGCGAATTGAGAGTATTCTTGAAAAACACTCAACTTATAAGTGCCATTTAAATATGGTTAAGTTCTCTGCATTTTTTTGCAATGGGTAGTTTCCAACGATCTGTCGCGGGAATGAGCACCGTCGTCGCGTCGGCTGTTGTGAATCTGTTGATTTAACAATTTCGTTATTTACTCGAATACACACAAATATAACTTATAACCAAAATATATTTGTGCACAAATATAATTGTTGCTTACTTGTCATGTGCCAAATCCTGTTTTTCTTCTTAATATTCGATTAGAAACATTTTCTTCACAAAACAATTGACTGTGATAAAAAAATTATCATATGAAAAATGTTTGGCATTTAACTTCACTTTTTCACGAATCGAGAATCGAATTAGACGTGAAAGCGTGATAAAATTTATCACTTCACATCTTCACAGATCGGGAATTGACCCTCAGGAGGTATATATAGCGATACCTTGATGTGGAATGCCAGACCCCATGACATGAAACCTGATAAATTGAATTTTGATTGGCATGTTATGTCTTTATTGTGGGGCTCATTTCAGGCTTTGAGAAACATTTCCAGGAATTTATATTTCCATCTTTATTCTACAAAATATATGAAGTTACATGGAAAACTATTATTCTTTGGAAATATGTGTTGCAATAAAATTATGAGAATGAGTTGTGTGGGAGGTAAATTTATTTGATTCGACCCTGGGTGTAACAATTCAATTTGGGAGCAATATTGGGTTTTGAATTTTTTAAAATGTTGATTTGTTTTTTTCTTTTTATTTTGTTTTCGTTTCTAATATTTGAAATTGAGGTTACTACATATTATTTCCTCTTCTTCTGGCAATCCATTTTATTTATCATTTCTTAAACAAAAATCTTACTAATCTGATAGTAGGTGCCTATATACTGAAATGTACCTCCTGTTCAAGAAAAAATCAGGGAAGTAAAAATTTTAGCAATATTTGTTTGGACGTGTTCAAATAATGATTTGCAATTATTTTAACAAATATTGGCTTTCATTCCGATTGTTTTGTTTTATAATAATTCTCGTAATAAAGGGGTTTTAACTACCCTTGAAATGAATAAATACAGTGCGAGCGTTGGGAAAGTAGGGAAGGATTTAAAATGAGATACCGATGCACATTGATTTTGAATTTCTAAATAACAAATTGGGGAATAGAGCCACATTCATGTTGTACGTCTAAGGAAAGCGTATTCGTACTTGACAATATGTAGGAAGTTGGGATTGGAGTGTAAGCTCATGAGCATTCCCAGAGGCGCGAATATTGCGGTTAAAAAAATTGCTTAGGGAGAGAAATGCAACTGGCTATTTCGCTAGAAGAATAGCGATACAATAATGAATGATATGAATCATTATGGTGGTGTTCAATAGTAGTAAATATTTCTGTTATAGTTCTATTAACAATCATTTTAAAAGCTCTATTCTTAATTCTTTCCATGAGACTTAAATGAATTTTCGGTGCTCGAGCCCACAGATGTGAGAGGTAGACTCAAGATTTTGACGAATGTAGGCTTTGTACTTTACAGGCAGATCGGAAGAGGAGAAGAATTTCTTGCATCTTCGCAAAAAGTCTTAACTCTGTATGTTAGCAACATCGAATATGTGATCAGTCAATAAAAGTTGTTCTGTGATGCAAACACACGACTAAGGGCCAATAGCCTTTTCAACCAGAACCATTTTCTGCCAACAATTTCCAAAACAACCGAAAAGTGTCTACACATCTTTGCGTTCGGTTTCCTGCAATCTGTGGGATTGATTTCGTAAGAGAACACAAACAAATTGGGTCCTGAAATTCCGTCTGTCTGTGTCTATCTGTCTGTATACCGATCTACTGCTTCGCTGGGTTATTGTTTCTCTCAGTTTACTCGGAACACATTCGTTGCCGACGACTCTAACGGTTTTGATATTAAAAAAAACTTAGCAACTACTACTATAAGTATATCCTTTATGTTCCCATAAAACCGTTTTCGAACAATACTACATACCAAAACTTTCGAAATAATATTTCGTAGGATTTTTCAAAAAAAAAAGAAAAAACATCTTAACTAAAAAACGAATCTTATGCCTTATAACAGTAACTACGTGCGATCCTGTCGTGCATTCTATTTTTTTAAATCAAGAATTTTTTTACGAAAAAGATTCGACATCTTACATTTTTGTTTGTATTTTCAATCACAAAAAGATCATTGTCATTTGCAACTAATCTTGTCTCCAGAATTCTCCGAGAAAAAACCTGAGTCTGTTTAATTCAGTTCATTGCTTTCACCAAACATCGAACTCGCGAAATAGTTTATTTTTTTTTAATTTACAACTTCTACTTGAAGGACATTACGCATTGCTTTGATTAATTTCTTGAGTTCAAAGAAGGAGAAACTAAAGTATGTGCTCTTCAGGTGAATCCAATTTTCTTAGATTTATTTACCTCTTTCGACAAAAGGGCTTCTATTAAAAAATTCTGGGTCAAATAAGAAATAAAACTAAAAAATATAATAATTATTACAAGAAACTAAATTAATCCTTAATTTTGTAAAAGTTATAATGACTTTTTTTACTTGTGATATAGATACTATAGAGCAAGTTTTGCATTTGGAAAAAAATCGAACTCGAGATTTAAATCAAAGTTAACATTACGATGATAGAGAACGCCAAAAAAGTGGGTCCGGCAATTCCGCCTGTCTGTCTGTACAAAGATATACAACCTAAGCGGCTGAAGCGATTTTCCTCAAACTTTGTATTTAAGCGTTTTAGGTGATTGTCCAAAAAAGATTTTTGAATAATCGTTTTTAGCCCCAAAAATAACGGTACTTGCCATACAATTTTGTGTACCATCTTAAATATCTCGAAAACTGCTCAAACGATTTTGATAAAAATTAGTGTGTGCACTCCTTTTAGTAGAGTCTACATTCTGGTCAATTTTTTTTTTTTTTGACATATTTTGTTATTAACGGTACCTGCCATACAAGCATATTTTTGATTTTCGACTTTCTCATAAGCGGCTCTACGGATTTCCTTCGAATTATAAAGTATACTGCATACTAAAAAATATTTTTTTGGATTTAAAAAAAATTATTTTTTTTTTTTTTTTTTGAAAATTAAATATTTCGAAAACGGGTGGCTGGTTTTTTTTTAAATTTTGTTTTCAAGTTAACATTATTATATACTTAAAATTGCCATCCTATTTTTTTTTAAGAAGAAAAAGATAATTAAAGAAATGTTGTATATAAAAAATTAAGTAAAATACGACTTTTAAAATATATTTAGCCGTTTCTATTAAGAATGTTTTGCATACGATGTGATCGAACATAAGAGCAAGTACGTGCTATCCAGTCGTGTATTTTTATTTTATTATGAGCTTGAAAATATTTTTTTATTAACACAACTTGGTTTAAAAAAAAGAAAAAAACTATATTAAATGTTTTAGATAATTGACTTTCAGTCGGTACTATTTTTGTCATAGATTTTTGTAGGGTAATTATTTGGTTTTATGTACAAATGTGTTGTTTTTATTTAAACTAAACATTACGAAAATAGAAAAGTACATCGGCATGTGGATCTGGCTAGAGCTTAAGTAATTTATCTTGCATTTTTTAGAGAGAGTTTATTTTTGATTTATCTAGATGAAACACTTTTTTTTTTGTTTTAGTCAATCTAATATTAGCGCAACACATTTTAAACATTACTCCGTTGAGGAATAAAATCAGCTCTAGTTAACGTAGTCGTTTCAATATGAACCCTTGTCTAACTATTTCATAATTTTAAACACTTTAAGCAACTCTTCTAACTAAACGTAGCAAATTAAGGTTCAACAAGCACAAATATGACATTATGATGAGACAAACTAGAACTACAAAGAACAAAACAAAATAAGTTAGACACACGCACACATACAAACAAACTTCCAAACAAATATTTTTTCGCCAAATACAATAGAATTTACAAAATATCCATTAAATATGCATAAGGAATTTAGCTAATTATAAAAATAATCATTTATGTTGTTTTTGTAGGTTTGCACAGATTTGCACAGATTTCCCTGTCTATTTTTTTTTCTTTTTTTTTAACTATGCGCGCACTCAAGGGGTTATGAATACCCTTAAAATGTTTATACACAGTGCGAGCGATTAGGAAAATGGGATAGAATTAGACAGGAGATACCGATGTACATTGGTTTTAAATGCCTGATTATCGCAATGGGAGGGAAAAATTCGTTCGGGTAAAGCATTCCACATTCGTGTTGTGCGACTAAAGAAAGAATCTCTATACTTGACAGTACGTCCGAAGTTGGGCTCAAGGGTAAATTGATGGGCTTTCCTTATTTCTGCGAAAACATTTTGGTAATTTTTGCTTTCGATTATATGTAGGTACTATAAGGCAAGGTATGCATTCGTCGAAAAAAAAATTGAAATAACAATGAAACATGACATTACGATGATAGTGAAGACGAAAAAAGATGGTCTAAAAATTCTGTCGTTTTGTATGTCTGTATGTCTTTATGTCTGTATGTCTGTATGTCTGTATGTCTGTATGTCTGTATGTCTGTCTGTCAGTCTGTCAACCTGTCTGTATGTATGTATAGTTGAGTTTTTTTGTGACCTTTAGTCCAAATTTATATGCGTTTCGCCCAGCTACTACAGTTGGGCTCATCACTTAGATGCTGTAGTACTTTTCCAAGCCACATTATATTAGTCGATGGCTACCGACACAAACAAAATTTGCAGCTTTTAAACACTGCGAATGTGTAGAAATGTATGTATATATAGACACCTACAGCACAAACGGGTGGGCCGAATTGCTTAAAACTTGGTATATAGAGTTTTTTAGATATTATACGTTATTGGTTACGTTAGAGCCTAATTTTCTCGGAAACGGCTCTAACGATTTTGATTTAAAAAAATCAGTGCAGCTTTTTAGGTACGACCGATCATATTGATTGGTTGGAAAAAAAAAATTTTAAATGTTTAAAAACGGTACTTTCCAAAGGACCGCTTTTTTTGTTTTCGACTATCTCACAAATATCTTAACCGATTCTTTGGAAATCTTACACATATGTAGGTTTAGGTTGCCCAATTTATACTGCGTACCAATATTTTTAATAATTTTTTTTGTATTTTTAGAAGCATTTAAAAAAAAATTAATTTATATTTTGAAAACTGCTTATTAAATTAAAAAAAAATAGTTATACGCATTTGCTGAATTGGCGTTTTTGAATTTTTTTTTTGAAAAATGTTTTCAAAAAGTAAAAAAAAAAACTTTTTTTTTCAAAATCCGCTCTACTGATTTGTAAAATTTTTTTCTCATAAATTCAAATTTATCGAAGAAATAAAATGGCACACTTTTTTTCTTATTGAAATTGGATAAATTATTTATTTCAGAATTTTGAATTATTTTTGCGTTTTATTAAGCCGATTTAAACTTTTGATTTAAAGTTTATATTATTAGATTTTTAGAAAAAAATTAAACAAATTTTTCATAAATAAAAAATTAAGTAAAAAACTACTTTAAAAATATATTTAGATTTTTAATAGAAATCTTTTGCATGTAAGCGAGCATAAGAGCAAGATCGTGCGATCCAGTCGTGCATTTTAATTTGTTTGTGAAATGCCTAATTGTGAACTCGATAAAATATAGATAATTTTAAGAGATGAAGTACCGTTTATTTGATTTTAAAGTTAGACGACGTCATTAACGTTAAAGTATACTTTTTGTCGTTTAAATTATCAAAAAGTCGACTCACTTTTGAAGACTATTTTATATTAGATTTAAAATTTTGCGCTATAGTTTTTTTTCGAAAACACCGCCATGGAGTTAGTTTAAGCTTGGTGCTTGTAGTATCTAAAAGTGGTTGTAATAAACCTGCCTATCAGGTTTTTGGAGAAAAATGTGCATGTTCATTTGGAACATTGCCCAAATTTTTTCCCGCATATTTCTTTTTTCAATTTGGCACTTAGCATATACGTATATACAAATATGTATTACAATCAATTTTACTTTCAAAATTTTAAAAATTATATTCTTCGTTCTTTTGGCTTTTTTTCTACTTTTTAGTTACTTAAGCAAAATTGTAAAGATAAGCGCCAATACTATAAACGCCTAAATGCATATATATGACATTTTTATTAAGAGCCATGTCAGACAAATTGTTTAATACATCGCGTCTAAGTGATTTGTATTGTGTAAAATCCAATGTCAATTACCGCGACAAGTAGTTATTAAGTTCTAGAACACCCTATATTAGTTTATGTTAAAATTATTTCCTTTATTTAATAAAACAGCCCTAATATAAATTAAATTAATTCAATTAAAAAATTGTAATACTCACTTTATTTTGTCGCAAGAACATCAAAATGTTTATGTTTGCTCTATGGAAGCTGTTGAATGTGAGGAGGAAGTGTGAAGCACCACAAAGAAGTAACAATTATGTATCTACGTTTAAAATTTGAAAACTTTGATTTTAAAAATCTCGTTTTTAATCAGTAAACAAATAATTCACGTTAGTTAATGATTTGCGCAATAAACAAACCAAAACACACTTTTAAAACACTTTTAATGAATGTTTACTGTATGAATAACTATTATCGTTGAAATTTTATTTATATCATCTATGACTCTAGAATTAAAATTAATACACACTCGGCGACGACGGCGAGCACCTTTGGCTTGATAACATCATCGAGCATCGACTACGGCAACGACTACACTTTTTATGAAAATAAAACATTTCCAACAGGAAGCCCGCTGTCAAGGATTTGAGTTTTTCTACCTGTGTCGGTTCGGTCTCGGTGTCCTTATTTTGGTAGACACGGGAGAGAATACAAACAATAATATTATTGAGATTGAGACATTGAGTTTTGAGAGAAGGATAGGAGAAAATGAGAGAGAGAGAGAGAGCAGAGCGAATAACAACGCACACAATTTTACTATAAAATATAGATTACACAACACAAGGTGCTCTAATAAACTTTACATCCCATCAAGCCATCCAGCGTGGGGGATGACGCTGTCTATGGTCATAGGGTAATCAAGGGTGGTGGGGCAACCGCGGAGGAATGAATATTTTTTTTCCTTTTTTTTTGTATTTTCGGGAAAAAACTTTTACTATTAAACACACTGAAACTAGGTCTACTGCCGTTGTTGTGGGGGTGGAAAATGGGAAAAATAGAGACGGTGACGATGACCGTTGAAACCAAATTATTTAAGCCCCTACGTTTCTATATAGGGAATTGTATAACATGCGTTAAGGAATCTTTTGGTTTGTTTATTTTTACAAGTTAATTGATAATCACATTCATTTTAGATGGGAATATAATTAGCTTTCAAACGATTTTACGTGGGTAGGTACGGTAGGTATAGCTATAGAGGACGTACAAAAAAAATCAACGAGACTGCACCCGTAGAAATACGCCGAAGATGCAGACGTTTTTCCCGCAGCTGATTCTGATGTGAGATTATACATTTAACGTATCAAAACAATCAGCGCCACTTTGACTATGACATGATTACGTCTTTGAAGTGCACGTCGAAAACATTGTTCACGCCGTTTTACTGATTAGAATAATTCACAAACGAACGTGCCCTTAAAATTGGCCCTATTTTTCTTTTTTATTTGTTGGGATCTATAAAATGATTATGCAAATAGCTTGAAATGAACCGGTATGGAGCTGCTCTATTTTGAGACGTTCACCGAATTCGACGAGAGCAGCTTTTAGACTGAACAAGTGAACACTTAAACTGAATGAGAGAAAAACTTTTCTAAAGGTTTTTTTTTTGTTTTTGAAAATATTCGGTTAGACGAGATGGCATGCATGGCATAATATAGAAAGGTAGTTTTGAAAGAGATAGCTTTTTTCGAGCAGGTTGAACTTTTGAAGATGTGCTTTTAGGATAGTCTTTTTTAAATACAAATGGATTGTTAAACATAAAAATGGAAGGAGTTGATATTTGACAGGATAAGGAGCAAAGAGAGAGAAATCTTTTGAGACAAGTATGAGACTCACACTTCACTTCATGCAATAGGAACAGATTAACAGAGAGAAAGAGAAGAAATAACTGAAACTGCGTAGTGTAAACATTGGAGTCATGCCTATTTTTTTTTTGTTTTTCTTTTTATTTTTTTTTTTTTTGACAGGTCGCTATTTTAGCAGTTCAAATAAAATCCCAGTGATGGTATATGGAGGGATTTTCGATTTAAAATGACAACTCATAGGGTTTTTTTTTAAATAGTATTAGGATTTTCATAGCACCAATACAAAGTATATAAAATTTAAACAACAAGTTAACAAAAAGAAACATACAATTTTTTACAAAATAGTTTCAAAATTAAAACAAAAAACACCTCATTATTGTAAGTTTTGGTCACCTTCTGTTTATTTTCTTATTTGCCATATCGTCACTGTAAGAATCGTTCTGTAAAATCGGCATAACTGTATCTCTTCAGAATAGATCTTGTACCAATTTGTACTTTTCCCCATTTCGTTGTTCGATAGTAGAGAACACAGACATAACTGAGTAAGTGCCAGTGGTTCGTCAGGAGCGGATGTGATTTTATGCGTAAATCCGATTTTTTTTGTGTTGTGTGCTAAATATTTATAAAATAATATATAGAATAGTGTGCTTACTAACAATTCATAATATTTTTTCTGTTTTATAACAAAATGGTTCAATTTTCTTGATAAATTGAAAAATTTGGAAATTACACTTATATGAGTTATGCCATTTTTCTAGAAATAGTTGAGAAATGAATTGATTTTATATCTAAACTACAAGCTTAAGTTATTACAATATTTGACAAAGCTGTAATGAACTACTTCCGAAATTAAAAAAAACTTGTCGTAATATCATAAATTGTTTCTGGAAATGTCACCTAATTTGGAAGGATCTGTTTAGATCCTCATTTTTACAACCTAATCGTATCCTTTCTTATTTTTTTAAATTTGTTTTCATTAAATAAAATGTGGAGCTAACTAAAATTAAAAACGTAATTCGGAAAAAAAAATTTAAAACAGTTAAAAAAAAAACAACATTATGAAAATTTGACCGACTCAAAAACTTTAAACTGATTTTCTGAAGAATCCAGTTTTTTTAGTTATGCCGGTTTTCTTAAAGGGCGACGATATATGTTAGTATCTACCAGTGTCGTATACAGCTTCACTTCTCGGGGGAGGTCACCCTAAAAAAAAATCAGTAAAAAAAAATTATGTGTATAAAGTCATACAAAAGTTTCTATTGCATTTCATTTTCAACACAGTCCACAAAAACTAGATTTCAATATTAAAAATCAAAGAAACGTTGTAAAGATATTCTGGTATCTTAACCTAAATGACAAGAAGTATACCGAAGCATATTGATAATGAAAATACCAATAACACCACTTGTAGCATAAATGGTTCAGAGTAAATTGTTAAGTACTTGGAATAAAATTATCTGCTCATTTTAGAATGGAATAAGGAGTTATCTGAGGAATAAAACAAATAGCTATTTTCGATGTCAAAAACACTTGGAAAAGTTATTGCTTTGAAATAAACGTTAAACGAAAATTAATTTCGATTAAAAGTTCGATAGTCGAAATAAAAGTGACGTTCAAATTAAATTATTCTGTAGATTGTTTTTTCTTGATTAAAAAATTCGATGTCGTTATCCGGTTGTTTAACAGTCAAGTAAGTTTATTCCTCTGGCAACTAACTGCCTCTTTAACTGGAGATTGAAAACTCGGCTCTAAGTCAACATTCCTTAGATGTATTTCATTTCTAAGGAAAATTTATAAAAATATATGCACAAAGAATGTATACTGTGTGCCGAAACATCTGAAAATATGAAATAAAAATAAAAAATTGTAGTGATTAAAAACAAATATTTAGTTTTCTTTAACATATGAATAAAAAAAGCAATTATATTATTTAACAAAAATAAAGTACTTTTATGTAAATCAGTAAACATAAAATTTTATTTTTAAAAAACAGTATAATATGCTTAACTTATAGGTAATTTTACTAAGTTGCTTAAGTAGCACTGTAATATTAAGGCTTTCCAACTTTGTATATGTGAAAAATAATCACATTATGTGAAACTTAGTGTTTAGTCTTTGTTTGAGGCAAAAAACAAACTTCACGAACTCAATCCGTCAGCTAAGCTCATTGTTAAAGGAGACAAACTTCAAATTAATGACAAATTGTTTGTTTATAAATTTATACGCGGTTTAATTATTAAATCAACGAGTGACAAGTCGTTTATACAACAACAATTTGGCATGCGAGGACTTGAATTCTTTGACAGCAGCGAGGGAGACTATTAGAATAACCCTTTGCCGCCGACAGCGCCACCACCATCCCTACATATGAACCAGAATTAGGAAAACATTGTCGTCTGCCATAACTAAACAAGTAAAAGTACTAAATTCATTAATTTAAATATATTTTGCTACAATATAGCTGGTATTAAAAACAAACTAATGCTAGTTGATTTTTTTAAGTTAATTAAAATATATGAAATAATTATACTAATTGAAACTTTTTTAGAAGAAGAACAACATAATGAAATAACTAAATATTTCAATGATTTTAATATCAGCTATATTCCTGCAATAAGAAATAGTAGTCATGGTAGAGCCAGTGGAGGCATTATTTTTGTTATTAAAAAAAAGTAAAATTAGTAGTTTTGTTAAGGTTAGACAATATAATGGAAAATTTGTTATTCAAATAGATGGTAATAGTAGTAGAAAAAGTCACTTTATAGTACCTTTGTACTTAAATTGTAATAATTGGTTGAATGATTTTGATGAGCTTAACGATTTTTTAAATAATTTTAACTCAAATAATGTAATGTTGATCGGAGACTTAAATGCCAGGATCGGTCTTTTTCAAAATACATCCTTAGAGCAGTTAAATACTCGAGTAAATGTACTACCAGTCAGAAATTCTAAAGATGACACTTTCAATAGGAATGGTAGAGCCTTAGCCGAGTTGCTTGAAAGTTTTGGGTTTTGGGTATTAAATGATGCGTCAATAACAGATGAAAATGGGAGACTAAATTTTGTATGTGGTCAGTGAACTTCAGTTATTGATTTGTATGCAGTTTCTGGAGAGTGGCTGCAGACTGTAGATGATTTTGAAGTTCTAGAAGCAACTTTCTCGACCAATTTTCCGATCCTCACTCGTGCAGCTTTTGTCACGAAACTCTGTGAGAGAGAGATAAATAATATATGTAAATTAAGATGGTTACCTCATGAAGTGGATATCTATCGAAATAGGCTTAATCGCAACACTGTTTCCCTTCCTTCTCCTAGTTCTGCTTCAATCGAGGAGGTTATAGACAAAATTTGTAATGTAATAAGATCTTCCACCTCGCAAAATCGTTCTGCTAATCGACCAGTAGCCGTTTGTAAATGGTTTGATTATGAGTGCAGAAGACCCTGTAGTTTTTTCTCTCCTTAACTTGTTTCGAAAATCAAATAGTGAGTATTTTAAGTCGGCATATTTAGAAGCAAATAAATTATATAAGCATATTTGTCAGAATAAAAAGATAATTTACACAAGCACCCTAGCTCGTAACCTAGAAAGTTGTAAAGTCTCGAAAAGCTTTTGGTGTAATGTAAGGGAAATTTGTGGCAATTATCGCACATCTGGTAGCTCATTACAAGCTGATATCTTAGCATCTCACTTTAGATCGCTATTGACAGGGAGCAGTGAACTGCAATCATTTCACTACGCCTTTCCCAATACAACTGTTGACGAGCTTGACTCACCAATTGATTTAACTGAACTTGAACTGGCTCTTTGAAAAATGAAGAATACTAAATCACCGGGTATCGATGGGATTCCTGTAGAATTTTTTAAACATTCTACGCTGGAATTTAAACAAAATTTGCTGTCGGTGTATAATTACTTGTTTGAGAATGCATTCCTCAAAGTTTTAAAAAAGCTGTTATTTTTGCGATTTTCAAAAAAGGAGATGCTAGTTTGCCCGAAAACTATAGAGGTATATCAATACTAAATTCAATTAGAAAAGCTTTCGCTACAATTTTGTATATTAGGCTATCAAAGTGGATAGAATCACACCAACGATTAAGCATTTTTCAAGCGGGTTTTCGTACTGGGTTTTCGACCGTTGACCATATTTTCGCGTTGTCAAGTATTGCCAGCAAATATACTCAAAGGAAGAAAAAACTATATGCCTGCTTTGTTGACTTCAAAGCAGCCTTTGACACTGTCAACCGTCAAGCTTTGATATTCAAAATGGCTTCAATTGGTATTTCTAGAAAATTCCTTTCGATATATGAATATTTTTTGTGTGGAACTTATGCAACAGTCTGGGATGGGTCGGATACATCGAACTGGTTTGAGACAACGACAGGTGTTCCTCAGGGATGTATCTTAAGTCCTATATTGTTTGCTCTTTTTATCGACGATATCTGCGACAGCTTACCTGGGGGCATCAGCATTTCAAACATTTCTGGCAAAGTGCTACTCTATGCGGATGACCTTGTAATGTTGGCAGACAACCCTTCTTCTCTTCAACTTCAAATACACAAGCTACATAGGCACTGTAATAAGTGGGATTTAAGGATTAATGCTCTAAAAACAAAAATTATGGTGTTTGAAGCTCGAAAAAGTAAAATATTAAGAGAGGAAAGTTGGTTTCTCGATGGCGAGCGCATAGAGGTCGTACAGGAATTAAAATATCTGGCAGTGCTGATGTCTGCAAATGTAAGCTTTACAAAACATGTGAAGGAAAAGAGTAAGGAAGCCAAAATTGGACTGAGCGTTATGTGGCCTAATTTTTTTGCAAATCAAAGTATAGACTTGGGATCAAAGTATCGTGTTTTTGAAGCAACCATCAATACATGTATATGTTATGGTGTTCAAGCATTTGGCTACACATATTTTGAAGATTTTGAACTCATTCAAAGGTTCTTTTTCAAGCGTTTGTTTCGCCTACCAAATTCGACTCCAACATATGCCATCCACGTTGAGTCAGGTATCACCCCTATTTATATCAAAAACTTAAAAGCTAATTCCGACTTTTTGATAAAAACCATGGAAAAATCTGGAGAAAGTCTTCACAAGTTCATTATGTCTCACCTTTTACGGACACAATCTGCACCTTTCAAAGAATGGAAAGCCCTTGCACAATCTCATGGCGTCTCCTTAAATCTTACTGAATCTAATTTAGATTGTTGGCAGCAGCTATTTGCGAATGTCATATCAAAAGTAGATGAACAAATCTATGCAATGCATCGTCAACAAGAGGTTTATATAGAGATTTAAATCTTCCAGTTATTTCAGAATATATCTTCCTGTGAAAGCTATTAGCACTATTTTTAGAGCTAGAGTGGAAATTCTAAATCTAAACTATGTCCTTATCGTTCTGACCTACCAATTCTGTGTAACTTCTGCAACAGGTATGAGCGAGATGATGCTTACCATTTTGTAGCCACTTGCCCTATTTGGCAAGAGATTCGAAGGCTTTACTTCCAGAAAAGTGTCCTTTCTAGAGCACAACTGATAGACATTTTGAATGGTTCCCTGGGCTGGACTAATCTTTACAAATTTTGTGACCATGCCCTGTCGTATAGAAATAGTATTTGAAATATCTATAATTATCATCTCAACCTTTTACTTTGATTCAAAGCTTTTTTATTCACTGGTTTCTTCTTTTTTAATTTAACATATATCTATTCATTTATATATACCAAAACCAATTAAAAAAATAGGTAAAAACTGTATTTTGTACTTATCTTTTAATTCAATTTTTTTCTTTTTTTTTTCATAAAACTTTCTTAAATTACAAATTATAATTCTATTAATTATGTATCTATGCATTTATCTTTTCTTATGAAATGTCATTATCTGGCAGGCCACTTTGCCATGTCCATATATTCTTTTGTATATACATTTTGTAACGTTTATTTTGAAATAAAGAAACTAATAATAATATAGTCGTAAGAAAATTTAATGTTACCAAACACATTAACGTTAGTTAAGTAGTTGAGATAGAATTTGTTCCCCAAATATTTTTTTTTTCATTTAATGTCGAATTCTTTTCAACCATTTAACGTCTAGAATTAGTTCGTTATATCCAGTGTTTCATTATAACTGATTTTCGATTTCTTTTTCGTTTTTTTTTTTTTTATAAAAAGTGGAGAAACATTTTTATTTTAGCAAAACTTTTATTTATTTACAAAGTAATATGTGATTTGTTCATATCGACATTTTCTTTATGAACTCTTCGTCTATTTTCATCTCTATTTCGGTCAAAAATTCTTCATATCATCGGTCAAAAGTATCTGGCAACAAAGCAAACGATTTCAACAGCCTGAAGTACATCTTCAATTTTCACATGAATTCGTATTTCAGTTTCTGTAAGTAAGAATGTAGCAAAATGTTTTCCAAAGTATTCTGTCTTAGTTTGTAGAACTGGTTCGCTTAGTGGAGTATTAAAGCTTCCTTGGGCGTTGAACCACCTGAGCACATTAACATCTACGTCGGGGTATTGAATGTATCTAACGTTTTTGTTTTTTAGTTGGATTCTTTAAAATTCTTTTTAATTTTACATCATTCTCTGCCGAAAGAGAAAACTCTGATACCAAATTTGTATTGGAATTTGGAATCACCAGCTTCGAGCCATAAGATTATTGCAGAGTTTTTTCAAACGTAAAACTGTACGTTTTGAACTAACACATTTAACCCTTCTTTTTTTTTTAAATTCCAATTCCTCTTAAAAATAAAATTCGCATATAAAAAAAAACAGAAAAAGTGAAAACCCTATAATTTATCATTTTAAATTCGATAGATTTTAAATTTTTTCATTTCAAACTGTTCGCTATACGCAATAATTTGTTACAGGCGATATCGTAAAACTTTTAAATACTTGTTTCTGCGACCGCAACACAACAAATCTTTCAATTTAACGTTTAAATGTTTGTGGTTTCGAAGGCTGAAAGAACTGAAATACATTCTTAAAAATATTTCCTGTGTCAAAATTTATGTTAAATCTAATTCGTTTCAACCATTGAAATTCCTTTTAATTCATTCAAAATTTAAGTAGTTTTAATAAGTTTACTTAATATCTCGGAAAAAGAAAATGTTCAAACTTTACAAACAGCACACACAAAAGTATGTTATGTTTTTAAACATCATTTACCGGGATAATAATAATTAGAATGAATATAGTTGTTTTGGTCTATTTAATATATTTTTATATTATTTAATTTTTCCCTTGTAAGCTTATGTAAGACGTGAAATTCATTTAATAAAGTTAAAACTACTATCGGGCATCACTGATTCGAATGACATTTTCAACTTTTTTAAATAGTACTATATGTATATATATGAACATTTACCAAGTAGAAAAATACATCTTGTTTTCAGAGTGTGGGAGTGAGATGTGAATACTGGATGGAGGAAAAAGTCGGTGGAACAAGTAATGTGAACGCCATTATGGGGTAAGAGATTGGTTGTTTTAATTTAAGTAATTCCAATATGCAAATTTGATTGCAATTATCTCATTTCACTTACAAAATTGTAAGGGAAATTCGATTTTTTTCAATCGAATTGCAAATAAACTCAATTTTAAAAACAAAGGTAAACAATTTCTTATATTTGTTTACTTACGAAAATTTCTTAGGGGGGATCATGACCCCATGAAGCCCCCTGTATACGCGCCTGGTACCCAAAATAGGCCAAATTTTTTCATTTGGAAAAAATCGAACTGGAGATTTTAATCAAACTTGAAATTACGCGATCATGGAGAACACCAAAAAAGTGGGTCCTGCAATTCCGCCTGTCTGTACAAATATATACGGCCTAAGCGGCAGAAGCGATTTTCTTCAAACTTGGTACTTAAACGCTTTCAAATATATTTTTGAATCGTTTTTTAGCTCCAACGTATTAGACTAATGAACAATAAAGGGAGGAAATAGATTGTTTGTCAGGATATCTGTTTATGTTGGTTTTGTTGTACCTATATAATGTTAAAAAGTGTCTCTTACCCCGTTTATATGAGTGAATTGAGGAATCGAATCGAATTGAGATTTCGATTCAGGTATATGGCCTCGTGGGATCGGAAGATTGAATTAAAATGGAATCGAAGTGACAATTTGAGTTTACAGAATAAACAACAAAAACATGCAACAGAAAAAAATACAAAGAAAACGGAAACCCATTGAACACCAAAAAACACTATTGGTGCACACACACACCAAGAATCAGATGTGAATTTGAGTCTTCAATTCCTCGGTTCAGGTATATAAATACATTTTCAATTCGATTCAGCTCTTCTAGTGGGATCGGATCGAGTAATCCTATTTTAATCCGATTCAAGTATACAAAGACCTAAATCCTGATTCAATACCGATTCAATTCTCCATATAAACGTAGTATCTGACGTGTATTACTTGGCCGTGTTTTTTAAGGGTTGGAGTATTTTTACGTTTTCGAAGTCCATACTATGATTTTGGTATATGCTTTTTTGCAACAAGGGAAGTTTTTTGACAACTTTTATTTTTTAAATTTATCCTTTGGTGGGAAAATCGTTGTTTCAAAAATTGTTTAGAGGTGATGTCAACTTATAGTTTTCACTACTTTTCTGTTTCATTTTCTAAACAGTTGATATTGTATTCAATCTTCCATTCGCTATTTTTATTTTGAAATTATGAAAATCTTTCATTAATAAATTACAACGAAGTAAAATCTTGACAAAATTGATATAAAGAACGATTTGGTCATAATCCTTTTAATATATAAAAAAAATTTATTCGTGAATTTCTTTTGGTCCATATTGTATTTCGAAGTATTTTTCTATTTAAATATCTATGTCCTTACATGCATATTCTCAAAAATTTTAATTTTAAAAATTCTTACAATACTAGTTAGTATACCTACCAGTATTTGGGTACTCTAATTTTATTTCTTTACCCTGCGCCTCCTAAATCAATTTTGATTTCAATATTTAATTTAAAAATTATTACAGAAATTTTTATGTAGGTAAGTATTTGGTCAGTGGGCAAATTATTTTATAGACTCATCAGTCTGATGTCCAAACAAACAATACATATTGTTTAATCATAAACAGACATAGTTATGGTGCAAACATAAATAAATTTTGGCCTAGAATTCTAACTCAACCCTTCAATATATGTACATGAAGTTCATTTTCACCGGTCTATAATCTCGCTTATGTAGATTACCTCTAATTTTCAAATAGTGGCTTAAGTATGTTATGCTTATTCTATTGTTTCACCGCTTCAAAAGATTAAAAGCTAGATTAATTTTGACATCACCATTCAAAATACAAAATGTAAGTTCGTTCGTTGAACTTAACCCATGATTGACGCACGGTTTGTTGACCTGTGTTTTTCAGTATTCAAAAAACACACAAGGGACATCAATTTTTATTTGTAGGCATAGCTATAAGGAACAAGTGATGTCATCTGAGAATTAAAATTTTAAATTTGTATTTGGTTATCTAGTGGATGTGATTTGGATGGACTCCATTTTCTATTAAATTAAATTTGTTTATTCTTTTAATTTGCATTTTGAAAACTAAGCTACTACGTATATAAAACGCTAGTCCACAACAAAACAAATGTGATTTTGCAGTTTATTCAGTACATCTCCTCAACTCAGCCCTAAGCTAAAAACTTTCATTTCATTTGGTAACGAAACTCAATTTATTTTTGATTTAGATCTGTCAAAAAACTGATTTTGATAATTTTTGCCTTCGAATGGCCAAAAAAATTGATTTATTTCCTTTGTTTTTGAATCAATTTTGCAGATCTGGATTTTACGACGATCTACCCCTCTTTTATTAACACCACTATGCATCATAATTGACAGCCACCGACCCTAGGGTGACTTTAGGCCTCAACGAGCAAACCTGGTGTTTCATTTTCTTTTATGATTATTTAATCTCGGTTTAGTTTTCGGTGACAACGTAGTATAAAGATGAAAAGCAGTACCTACCAATGTCAGTGGAACTAACATTAGACGTTAAATTACACATTTCTTCATTTAATAAGGCAGAGATAGAGATGGAAAGCAAAAATTGTTGAAATCGGTTTGATAAAATAACTTATGTCATGAAATGTGTGCTCTGCATTGGAAATTTCTCTGTCCGATTTTCTGAAATCAATGATTGCTATTGTGGATGAGTAGCGTTATGTTACATTCTTAAAGGTATTAAGTTTAAAATAAAAATGCCCGATCTTCCCAAATTAATTGGTAATATTGATCAATGGTTCAATTGTCTTTCAACTTTTGATAATGTGGTTTTCCATTGGTAAAATAAATCAATTGATTTTGAATCTTTGTAAATCTGTCAAAATACCGATTTCTCCATTTTTTAAGATCTAGATTTTTACAGATCTAGATTTTTTGCACTGATACCAACACAATTTTCAACTGTCACGTTGACAAATGTATGTCTTGCACTGGACTCACTAGGTTCATTCGTTGAACTTTACCCAGTTTCGAACTAGTGTTTTTTGAGAATCCCAAGAATTGTCAAAAAACCTGTTTTTTTGGTTCTTAAAAACACCCGAAGGCCATTCATTTTATGTTGCAGAAAAGCAAGTCATGACATTTAATAATTAAAACTTAAAATATGTTAAATTTAAGTTCTTAGTATATTTTTTGTTGGCCCTATTCACATGTCTGTGTCTGAAAATAAATTTGAGTATTCTTTTATTTTCTTTTTAAAAATAACAAATTGCATACAAAACCAGAATTCACAACAAAACAATTACATCAGATTATAGAGATGATCGATGTACATCGATGTTAACGAAACATAACATTCAATATCGATGTTGAAGCAAGAATAAATGAAAATACTTCAAAACATCGATGTTTTCGATTCGATAATTTTAGCTCGATGATGAGTATTCGATATTTTTCTCAATATCGCCTTATCCTTACTTCAGATCTCATGTGACTTTGACGTTTATTCGTTTACCTCAACTTGTCACAGCTAAAAACCTAGTTCTATTTTATGCCAAGTTGAGGGTTACCCTAGGTATAAAAAAAACACCAGGTTATCAGGGTAACTTCACTTTACGGCGACTCTAGGGCGACTTCAGGGCTCAACGAACTAACCTACTAAAACGATTGTCTAAAAGTACCATGTTGCTTACAACAATAAGGCATTCTTTATCATTAGTGATGATGCTATATTATAAAACAAATCAATTTCATTTATTTTAAATATTTCTTTTTTTTTTTAATTAAATATTTTAAAATCTTTTGCTCATTTATCAAATTTTGAGCGAATATACCTAAACAAATTTAGACAGATACATAATAACAATTTCACAGACACGATATTTAATAAACAATAACAATAACAAACAAAAATTAAATTTAAAAAAATCATGTTTCATTGGACTCGAAAAAAATCAAAATCTGAATTCACCAATGTGAAACCCCAAATTTCATTATTTGTGTGTTCGTGTATCATTCTTTTTTTAATTTTTTTTTAATTATGGGGATTTAATTTGTTCATTAAGATAATTTAGGAAACATGTACAAATTGATCAAATCTGGTTTTCCTCCAACCATACTTAAACGGCTTGAGCTAATTTTATGTTTTAAGTAGTTTTCTAATCTATAGCTGAAATCAGCAGGTATCCACAATTTTTAATTTTTCGATTTATATATAAATGTACACATATAATCCCAGTCTCCCCGCAATTTTTGCCAAGCAGTTTATTATAAATAACCCCTTGAACAAATCTGTAGCGTTTGAATTACTCATCAACACTAGTCTCGGTACCTAGTACAAGAATTGCCGGGTCCGCTAGTTATAACATTATTTCCTTCATAGTTTATAGAAAACAAACAAAAAAGTTTCTCCTAATAAGAATATCTATGAAAATAAGCATGTGGGTACTCTACTTTAAACAAAAACTTTAGAAAATCTAAAAATATGACCAATATATCAATCTTTTATTTTACCCGTAGTAAGTGGTAATTTGTGCATATTTGTAGGTGTGAGGGAAATGTAGGGATTTTTTAAATATATGTTTATATATTTCGTAGGTTTTTCTTTCGTTTTCGTGTAACATCACTGGCAACACCCACCTTGATGTTTGTTCATGGTTGATGGTTGTATTATTCCCATAATGATTTAAGATCACACTAGAAGCAGGTATATATTTAGCCTAGAAAAACTATACGGTATTATTGTCTGATAGTCAAGAGACAACGAAGTGTGTGTAAGTATTTAGGGAAAGCTTTTTCCTTGTTGCCTCGTGCTTGATGGGGCTCTCCCGGATAAGGCTAATATGAAGGTGGGATTCAAATTAAGGGGAAATATTTTGTAATGATGAACATGGGGTATGTTGGAATCAAAGATACTCTATTATAATCTTTTCTACCTACGTTTCACTCCCACAAAATAAACCCACTTGTTTACATTGTTGTATTTGTAATTTCACTTCGTATCCATGAATCGGGTAGGTGTGCGAAAGGGAATTTAAATACGTAACGACTCTGATAAGGAAAAGTAGAAGAAGAAGAAGAAGTAGAAACTGATGAGAAACGCACATTTGTAATCTTATCAGTCATCCTACTTATACAATCTTATCGGTCAGCAGGCTTTAGACAAAACCAGATTACAACAATACACAAGTTCTAGTATATCATGGTTTTATTCCTTTTTCCGTTAAAAAAAAAAACTTCTTAAGGATTAAGTATGGGCGTCGAAAGAAATTTCGGAACCGAATCTCTCCCTCGTCCTAAATACAAATGTCTTTTCTTCCATTAAAACTTTCGAGTGCAAGTTTTTAATTTGTAAATAAATTGTACTACTGAATCGCACGTATACTTGCTCATATGTTCGATCACATCGTAAGCACAAGAGCCTAAGTAGAAACCGCTAAATATATTGTTAAAGTTTCTTCTCAAGCTTATTATTATATAATTTTTTATACAAAGAAAATATTGGGATTCCAATTTGAAGTATTTAATAATATACATAAATTTAAAAACATAATTTAAAAAAAAATTGCCACCCGTTTTCAAAATATTGAATTTTCAAAATTTTTTAATTCTTTATTTTCTTAAAAAAAATTTTAATTAATTATCTTTATAATCTTGATTTTTATTTATGTTAAAGCCTGTTTTATGTATTTTTTTGTATTCATTTTCAAAATCTATTCTTATATATTATCATTTACTCTTTATTTATTTTTTTTTAGTTTTGCTATTTGTTCTTATTTTTCTTTTATTTTCTATTTGTTTGTCCTTTTCCTTGCCTTCTTTTTTTTCTTTTTCTTATATATACATATTATATACATATATTATTATGAGGTCGGGCGGAAATGGGCAGTTTCTTTCAATTTGCACTAACTATAGTTCTTCTGTTAAATCAGTCATTAAAATACTATTTGATGCTAGCGAGGTTTCAAAGTATGTTGTATTAATGCACGTAGTCTTAATATTAATAAGCTAGACTTCTTTAAGTATGCCTTTGATGAAACAGGAGTCGATGTTATATGCATCATAGAAACCTGGCTTAAGACTGATGTTCCTAGTAGTGTGTATGACATAAATAAGTATAGGTTAATTAGAAATGGCAGAATAACCAAAACCGTTGGTGGAGGAGTTGCGCTTTATTGCAAATCATTACTTTCATGTCAGATTTAAAAAAAAATCTGATGATAAGTGTATAGAATTTCTTCTGGTAGAGGTAGGTGATGGAAACACCAATTGTCTTTTAGGAGTTGGTTATAACCCTAATAAAAGTTTCTCTCCGGAACCCATGTTTTCAGCCCTTCAGGAATTCTCTCTTAGATATGAGCATATTATCATCTGTGGTGATTTCAAAGCAGACCTTTTGTTATACGATTCCCGATTTAATCAACTAAGAGATGAAATAGCAACAGCTGCACTATCCGTATTCAACTCTCACGCCACCCGTTTTGCTCCTAACACTACTCCTAGACTCCTTGACCTAATTATAGTTTCAGATCCTTCATATGTCCTTTTACAGGACCAATTTATCATTGGATGGTTTTTCCGATCACGATTTGCTATTCTGTACGTACAATATTGTATTTACGCATTTACATACGCCTTTGACTTTTCAATTCAGGGATATTAATTCCATTAATAGTGCTGAACTACAAAGTGATGCCATCAACTACCCATGGAATGAATGTTATGCTTACTCCACTCCACTACTTTCAATCTCTGGTACTTGAATTATTTGAAAAACATGGTCCCAAAAGCTGTCCCTGGTTTCCCTCGGAGGTTAGTAGTGCTATTAGATATCGGAGAAAAATGTATGTTAAATGGAAAAACAATCCCTGAGATATAAATTGGGAGTTTTTTTGCAGCTCAAGAAATAAAGCAACTTTTGTGATTCGCAGAGCCAAAAAAAGATTTTTTATATCAAAGCTAGATACAAACCAACCTTCTCGTCGGCTCTGGAATAACCTTCGTTCTATTAGAATAGGGAGAAAGCAAGTAATTCATAACTTTCCTGACCCAAATAATCTAAATAGGAGCTTTATAGCATCTGGAATTCCACAAAATGACTTTATATTGAATAATGAAGTACATTTTATACCTACAACGGAACTAGAATTTGAGGTAGTGTCTGAGTATGAGGTGCTTCAAAGCTTGAAGTCAATTAAGTCTGATGCAGTTGGGGAAGATGGGGTATACGATGCATATACTACCCGTATTTACTCATTTAATTAACTTTTGCATAACCTCGTCATTATTTCCCGATTGCTGGAAATTAGCTAAGATTATCCCGATAGCTAAGAACAATAACTCTATTTCCTGCTCTGATTTCCGTCCAATTAGTATCTTGCCTTGTCTGTCAAAGGTTTTTGAAAAGATTCTCGCAGCACAGATCACGAGTCACATTGATCGATATAATTTGTTATCTTTATTTCAATCAGGCTTCCGTGCCTATCATAGTTGTCAAACTGCGATGATCAAGGTGCTTGATGATATTCGTATTCAGTATGATCTGAACATTGTGTATTTGCTGGATTTTTCGAAGGCCTTTGACAGAGTAAATCATCAAATACTTTGCTTGAAATTAAAGAGATACTTGGGTTTCAATGACAGAGCGGTGCAATTAATAAAAGATTATTTATCTAATAGAAGTCAGAGGGTTTAGGTTGATCAGGGGATATCTGAATTTATGAATCTGCAAATGGGGGTTCCACAGGGCTCCATTTTAGGATCAATTCTATTTCGTCTATCTATTAATGATTTACCAAAAGTTTGTTCAAATGTTTCAATTCACTTGTACGCTGATGATGTGTAAATTTATTTGTCTCATCCTATTGGCTTACAAGCGGATCTTATTTTTAGGATGAATGAGGACCTCCTTGCAATCTCCAATTGGTCTCTTAACAATAGCTTAACACTGAATCCATCTAAGTCACAATTGATTGCGATTTCTAAGAAGCAGATAAATACCTTGTTTTTACCTTCTGTTTATCTTCTTCAGAATAAGCTTACGTTTATGAAAACTGTGAATAGTCTCGGTATTAAGATAAATACTTCTCTATCGGCTGAAGATCAGGTAAATTCTACCATTGGACGAATTTATGGTGGACTGCGCAAGCTTTGGCTACTTTCAAACATTACCCCTGAAAAGACTAAATTGAGGCTTGTAAAAACACTGCTTGTCCCTCTAATTGACTATGCCAATGTTGTGTATTACAAACTTGATTCCCATTCTCAGCATAAACTTCTTGTTGCGTTCAATGATATGATAAGGTAGATTTATGGACTAAGGAGACATGAAAACATATCACATTACCATAAACTGGTCCTTGGATGCTCTTTTCAACATTTCCTTGATGCAAGATGTTGTATCTTTATGCACAAGATCATTCAGAATAGAAAGCCACCTTACATTTATGAAAAACTTTCTTTTACTCAATCTATTAGAACTCTTAATCTAGTAACACCAACTTACAACTACTTGAATTCTTCGCGCCTATTTATTGTTTATGTAACTAAACTATGGAACTCTCTGTCAGTAACAATGAGGAAAGTTATAGGTACTGCAAATTTTAAGAACGCAATTACACTTCACTTTTCTTAACCTAAAGGTAAAATAGCAAATATGGCTCATGATAAACGGGATGGGGAAGGGGAGAAGGGGAAGGGACGTATAGCAAAAAAATATATATACATATATAAATTATAAATTACATGGGAGAATAAAACAGGTTTTTTAGTTTTCTTTATTTAAATTTTAAATGTGTACATACACATATAATAAAGAACTTTTAGTTTAGAATTTGAATTTGTATTGTACATATGTATCTAATATAATGTTTAATTAATATTTTTTTTCTCATAAAATGTAACCAAGTTTAACGGTACCATAAAAGACGTATGGCCTTTTCAATTGGCCGTCCAGAACTGTTCTGACCCCCACAAAATGATAGTTGTTACTCTAAACAGAACAGAAAACAGTTCTGGATTTCATTTCAGAATCGAAAACAGAATTACTAATACACTCACATAATTAAAATGTCAAAATCATCGGGTTGGTTTGTTGTGTAATTTCTATGTGTTTATTGAATTTAACTACTTTTCTGGCAAAATAACATAAAAAGAAGCAAGTTATAATTATTACTGATACAAAAAAATGTGTATCTACATTGAAATCAAGTGTTTTGGAAATTCTTTTTAGCCGATGTGATTTTTTTAATTTAATTTTCACAAATACAGTGATACATACAATTCAGAATCAGTCAAATTGTTTCCAGGTGTTTTATTGGCGGAACGTGTTCCAGACGGCCAATCGAAAAGGCCATTAGTCTTACTTGTACACCGAATTGAAATAAACTTTGAAATAAACTTTTGAAAAAAAAAAAAAACAAATACCTATATTCAATTTTTGTATGATCACATACCTGCTTTTAAAACACTTTTTGTATCATTTTAATGAGTTCGAATGACCAACAACAACTTCAATGTGCTACCACCAAGTTTTTTTCCTATTATTTTTGGGTGAAATTATAGCTAACTCATTAAAATGATACAAAAAGTGCTTTAAAAGCAAGAATGTGAGCATACATAAATTGAATATAATACAAATAAAAATGAGCAGTGTCAAATCTTTCATATAAAATTCTCCCTCCTTTAAGAACAACGAAAAAGCCCAGTGGAAAATATCGTCCCCAATGAATTTTATGGCTGAATACATCAATGAATTCACTTGCCAAATCATGAGTAATACGATATGCAATGATTAAGTAAGTAAAGAGTAATGCAAAATTTCCTCAGTTCATAGCTCTGAACCCACTTTCTGCTTTCTGTTTACTAAACAACCCTTTCTTTCAATGAATAACAAACTGCTATTTTAATAGGGAAGATTATGCGATGAAACAACTGATGAATAGTAATGTACAAGTTCATCAGTTAATCGCCTAAGTCCACTCGTCTGCTTTGTAAAGTGTTCATAGCGTCATTTTTTCATTACTTTTTTCATCGAAAATATTGAGCTGATGAATAATCATGGGGAATTCACAATTGCACAATCGCCATGTTTTTCACCACATGGATTGGTGAATAAACAACTTCAAATGAAGTGTGATTTCCGTGGGGAATTTTCCTCAAGAAAGTGGCATTTGCTTCCCGCCAATGACACGTCCATGTTAAATTCATCAAATGAATCAGGTAAAAAGTGGCAGGTTCAGCTTCCATTCATCAAGGAAAAAGCAGGGTTTTCCTCAATGAATTTTTAATTTGTTCCTACTGGGAGGTTGGCTTATGCGGGATATACACTGTTCAAATGCATTTCATGCATGCGAGTGTGTATTCGTGAATATGCGTCGTGCGTTGGCTTCTAAGCAGCTTGGTCATGGTTCAATACACAATAAAGGCACAAAAAGTTTTTCGATTAAAATGAAAAAGTAGACCAGCACCAATAGAGCAAAATATGTAAACAAAAAATTTGATCCAAAATGTGGTATGTATTTACAAGGGAGAACGCAGGGAAGTTCTGGGGTTGAAATCTATGCATTTTGCAGCATTATTTGACACACACATTTTCAAATCACATTTTTCGGTGGAAAATGATCTTAGGGCAAGTGTTTATTCTCATCGTCAACTGTGTCTCTCTTTCAAGAGTGGTCTCACAAAATAATGATTATTATTTACTGCTTCGTGAAAATAATAAAACTGCTAATATTGTACGAGTATATCCGCAGTAGCTTTGAAATATGCTTGTTCGAAGTTCAAACGTCTATTTTTTTGAAAACTGTTTCAGTGAGCGAACATACAAGTTTTAATTTGGTTATGGAAAGCATATGCGTATGTATGTAATAAATGTTTTTTTAGATAAGTAGAAATTGTCAGTCTCATTGAGCTTTGATATGCTTTTAGTCATATTAAAAGCTAGCGAAGCAACGAGAGCACGGGTACATAATAGTACATAAAAATTAATTTTAATTAGATAAAAAAAGTTATTCAAAATTTTAATATGCAAAATTAGTTTGGCTACCTAGATCCATTGTATTTATATTCCAAAGGCAAAGGCAAATTTCTCGACACAAGCGCCATCTGCACAGGCGCGCTAATATACAGATTTTCATGTTACATGGTAGTACTATATAGATATAAATACAATGCTAGATCTTCTCAGATATAAAATTTGACAGATATCCGATGTACCGTTACCGTGAAAGCCAAAAATTAAAAAAGTTACCGCTAAAATACATTTCCCGCAAACTTGGTTCAAATTGAATGATAGCTAGTACCAACAAAAAAAATCTCCAAAATTTGTATCAACATTTTTAGAGCCGTTTTCGAGAAAAATCAGATTTTCCTTATCGGTTATATGGCGTGTACCGTTATTTTTTGGCCTAAGAACAAAATTTCAATTTCCCCTCTGAGGATTGCCAAAAAATCATACATACCAAATGTAAAGGTATATGTACATACAGATGGACAGACAGACATTTTTTGTCGATAGCTTTTTAAGGCTTCTCTATAATCGTAATGACATGTTTGATTGTTAGAATTTTTAAATTTTATTTATACGAATGCATAATTTGCCTTATAGTCCCTATATACGAGTAATTGCAAGTAAGTATGTATTAACAAATATTCTAAAACATGGAAAAAATATTAACAACTTTGAATTTGAATTTATTTTAAGCTAGTCCAAACAACATGATTTATATCGTTTTCGAACTCAGCTCTTCGGAGTTACTCCTAATGTCCTACTCATCCTATAGAATATTGAAAATTCAAGTAAAAATAGTAACTCTGAACACCCAATAGAAAACGCCATTAGAAAACTTTACGAATGCCAAATGTCAGTCGTAAGAATAAACAAGTATCGTTAAGATAAAAAGGTTCTCGTTTTACATAATGAGTGTGTTTCTTTATTCATTCTGATATGTCCAGAATATTCGGAATACCAGTTTTGCCTTTCTTTATTCCATGGAATATTCCGGATAAACTATTTTGTTGTTTCTTTATTCATTACGGTACGTTTGGAATGCATTCTTTATATTCCATGTTAAACACGGAATGAAAAGAATATTCTCGGAATAACCCTTTCATATGGAAGCAAAACAAATGACAGCAGACAAAGATGAAAACCAAGTAAACAAAATGGATGACCAAACATTGTTTTTATTTTTATTATTGAAATAAATATATAAATAACAATTAAATGTGACTTTTCATGAATTAATAAATTAATAATAATTTATTTTTACTATTTTCCATAGAGATGTCTATTTTCTTGTCATCATCACAACACTTTAAAAGAACTGATTGATGTCATTTTTTTTCTTTTCTATTCCGGAGAGAATTTTTGTTTCTTTATTCATTCCATTCTGGATATTCTAGATAAACATTTCGTCTTTTCCATCCATTCTATTTCTTATCCGGAATAAATAAAGAAACACACTAAATAGCATTCAATCGGTAACGATAGTTTTAACTACAACAATTGGTCGTATTATCGTTCGAAATCCCGTTACGACTTCGTTTTACGAGTGTCGTTATCTTTTAGGATATTATTTTGTAACTGTCGCATATTTATTACGTGCGTTGTTTGAGTTCGTTTCTGCTGATAATTTGAATGCATCCATTCTCGTAAAATCATATCACTACTATCGTTTTGAAGTGTACCTACCTATCGCTTGTATTGCCTTTCGTTTCGTAATTCGTATTAGTGGCCGATTAATCATCCTCCGAAATATCCTGCACGAATTAGGGGATACCGTGTATACTAGCCCCAAGATTTGTTTAAAAAAAAACCTGAGTTTTTCGGTTCTCAAAAAACGACCGAGAGCAATTAAATTTATGTCAAGTTGTCATTTAATAATTCAAACTAAAAATATGTTTATATTTAATTTCTTAGGTCATTGTATTTGACCCTATGCAAAATCCACAACAACAATGGTTTCTTCTATTTTTTATTTCTGTGCATGTAAATAAATTTGAGTATTTTTTAATTTCCATTTTAAAAATAAATTGCATTAAAAAAACGAGAATTCACAACAAAACAAATGATTTTTTTTATAATCTACCAGCGCTCAATGGATTATAAATTACTACCCTTTAAATGTTTCAACACAGCGCGGGCGTTAGGTTTAGGAAGAGAATGAATGATAGGAAAGACAATGATTTAGTAGTTCAGGGGTTCGATTCTGTAACTCTCACATCGAGAAATTTCTCACATTAAACACGCGAATCAGAACAAAAATGATGTGAATCGGACTAAAAATAGTTTTCTCACATTCATCCTTTTCTGTAAGCTAAACTTTCTCGACTTGGAACTTTTTGGAATTAAATTCGCATCTAGCCTGGAAATATGTGAGTAAAACTGTTTCTGAAAGACAAATGTGAAAATAAGTTTTCGATTTATCTGTCATAATTACTCGACAACGAAACAAGTGTGAGAAGTAATTATAACAATGGCTGAGAGTAAAGAAACGGTAAGTTATAAATTGTGTTATTTTAAAACAAAAATAATGAATATTTTAACTTTTAGAAAAATCAAAGAATTTCAAAAACCCAGAAGACAAAGCTGGTGGAATACATGTCCACCCATTTGGAATTCGCAAGAGGTCAGTTTGGTGGTATCAATGCCAATATCCAGAACAAGGGTGACTGGCTGGCTCTAACTTCCATTTTAAACTCTTTAGGTGGAAGTAAAACTACTGAACAGTGGAAAAAGGTAAATTCTACTATTTAACGTTTAATTGTCTTGTTTTATTTATTCACAGATAAGCATTATCATATTTACCGCCTATAGAAAATGAATCCTTTAGTTCATTTGAGAGAAGAAAAAGTGAATTAAATTTCTCATCGTATTTGTTTTAATGATATAATGGCTGGGAAGTTGTTGCTTCTTTCATATATGTCAATTATTATTCCAACAAATTTAAAATTTATAAAGTTTTTTTCTACGCCATTACATTTAATCTTAATTTGGTTTTAATTTTTATATTCCTAGTGTTGGATTGATCTTAAAGGAGGAGTCAAAAAGAAGGCAAACAGCAGGAGAAGTTTTTTTAATAAAACAGGTGGAGGCAGCCTTAAAGGTGCTCCTCAAGATCTAAATGATTTTGAGGAGCAAATATTAGCTATAATGGGAACCCACGCAATTCATGGTGACTCAACCTCCGTTGAAGGTGGGGTGCCTCCATTGGCAGTAAGTTAATAAAAACTTAATTTGGATGAGGTAATATATTTCTGTTTTTTATAGGAACCTTTTTTCTCCGTTGAGGTCATAGAAGAGGATATGGACCAATCGTATGATCTTCCCATAGTCGACCTGAATGCTAGTGATCAAGTTGATGCATATACATCTGATGGACCAAGTTCTTCGAAACAGGCGACTAAGTCGTTGCATCAAAAAAAAACACCACCTGTAAGCTTTAAGGCAGGAATTGAAGAGGCAAGGGAAATGCACGCTGCAGTTGTTCAACGCATTGAAAAAATTGAATCAAAACTTGAAAAAGTCCATGAAATAGTCGACAACATTCAGAAGCAGAACAATGATTTGTTGATAAAATTTGAATGCATGCTAAATTTGCTACACAAAAGCATGTAAACTTTTTGCATGTTGCCTGTATTTCTTTTCTCTCGTGCCTCGTGCCGTCATAATAATAAGAAAATGAAGTCATTAGTATTATCTTATCTCATAGTTTATTTATTTTGTTTTTTAGTTTGTTTTCTTATGTAACATTAATTTTTATATAAATAAAAGATACATGAATGTAAAAAAGAGTATGTTTGTTACTATTATTTGCTGTTTCAATCTTTACTTTATTTCAGATATGACTTAGTGATACCATCCTTAAAAATTTTACAAACAAACCCATACCCATTTTAATGTCTATTGTTCGTATTCAATTGGATAATCTAAGAAATACATCTCTTAATTCTATCTCGTATAATAGTTGCCTCTCTGAGGAAAACAGACGACTCTTCAGGCACAGATACATCTTCCTCAACATTTATGGGAATATCATCTATGGAATCATCAACTATTCCGTGACTTTTTCGAAAGTTGTGCAAAACGCAGACAGCGTTTATTATCCTCCCTGCGTCCTCTGGTGAGCTATATAAGGTTCGCTGAAGGCATCGAAACACAGATTTGATGTTCCCATTCAGTCGCTCGATGCAATTTCTGGCTTTTGCGTGAATTGTATTGTATTTGACCTCATCTCTACTAGAAGTTCCGCGGTAAGGTGTCATTACCCATGGACGCAAAGGATAACCGGAATCGCCTTGAATATATATATTTAAAATAGATTAATGTAAGAAATGATAACATCTAAAATTAATGTACCCAACAACCATGAATCATTTTTTCGTTCATTGCTTTCATAGCGCTGTTCGAGCAACGCATTTATCATTGATGCTTCCCAAATGAAGGCGTCGTGTGAAGCGCCACCAAATCTAGCAAACACTCCAAGAATTTTGAGCTGGTAATCGCATATCTAGATCAAAAAGAATACGAAATAAATTGAAGGTTTAATTAAAAAAGGCTTTGTCACTCAACGAGTAGGTAAAGTAATCTTCTTAACTGATTTACATATTTAGTATTTACCATTTACATTTTTCAATTCGACATTTTACTATATAACAGTTAGTTAAACACAGCTTAGAAAATCTTAAAGTAGTAGTTATAAAATTTACTAAGGTCATGCCACTGCCAATCATTTTCCAACATTTGCACATTTCATTATTTTGATAAAAAAAAATTAAAAAAAAAACAATATATTCTGGCACGTCCTTGCTATAATATTGCACCTACAGGAATGGCTAATACCTTTTTTTTATCCTCAAAGGATCTTCTTCCTACATATCAATACATTTTTTATCCAAAGGACGAAAGCTTCTAAGGACGAGCCAATATACGTTCCAATATTTTGATTTTTCATCATTTCGATATAAAAATTTAAAAAATAATAATATATCCCGGCACGTCCTTGCTATAATATTGCACCTACAGGAATGGCTAATACCTTTTTTTTATCCTCAAAGGATCTACTTCCTACATATCAATACATTTTTTATCCAAAGGACGAAAGCTTCTAAGGACGAGCCAATATACGTTCCAATATTTTGATTTTTCATCATTTCGATATAAAAATTTAAAAAATAATAATATATCCCGGCACGTCCTTGCTATAATATTGCACCTACAGGAATGGCTAATACCTTTTTTTTATCCTCAAAGGATCTACTTCCTACATATCAATACATTTTTTATCCAAAGGACGAAAACTTCTAAGGACGAGCCAATATACGTTCCATTATTTTGATTTTTCATCAATATTGCAATATTGATGAAAAATCAAAATAATGGAACGTATATTGGCTCGTCCTTAGAAGCTTTCGTCCTTTGGATAAAAAATGTATTGATATGTAGGAAGTAGATCCTTTGAGGATAAAAAAAAGGTATTAGCCATTCCTGTAGGTGCAATATTATAGCAAGGACGTGCCGGGATATATTATTATTTTTTAAATTTTTATATCGAAATGATGAAAAATCAAAATATTGGAACGTATATTGGCTCGTCCTTAGAAGCTTTCGTCCTTTGGATAAAAAATGTATTGATATGTAGGAAGTAGATCCTTTGAGGATAAAAAAAAGGTATTAGCCATTCCTGTAGGTGCAATATTATAGCAAGGACGTGCCGGGATATATTATTATTTTTTAAATTTTTATATCGAAATGATGAAAAATCAAAATATTGGAACGTATATTGGCTCGTCCTTAGAAGCTTTCGTCCTTTGGATAAAAAATGTATTGATATGTAGGAAGTAGATCCTTTGAGGATAAAAAAAAGGTATTAGCCATTCCTGTAGGTGCAATATTATAGCAAGGACGTGCCGGGATATATTATTATTTTTTAAATTTTTATATCGAAATGATGAAAAATCAAAATATTGGAACGTATATTGGCTCGTCCTTAGAAGCTTTCGTCCTTTGGATAAAAAATGTATTGATATGTAGGAAGTAGATCCTTTGAGGATAAAAAAAAGGTATTAGCCATTCCTGTAGGTGCAATATTATAGCAAGGACGTGCCGGGATATATTATTATTTTTTAAATTTTTATATCGAAATGATGAAAAATCAAAATATTGGAACGTATATTGGCTCGTCCTTAGAAGCTTTCGTCCTTTGGATAAAATATGTATTGATATGTAGGAAGTAGATACTTTGACGATTAAAACGTTTTATAAACAATTTTTTTAGTTGCAATAGAATACTAAGGACGCGCAAAAATATATTCCATTTTCTAGTCTTTTTTATCAAATTAGTGAAAGATGATTGAAGAGTGGATTTCTTTGACTGGTCCATAGGTTTCTTCTTCAGAATAAAACTACTAATGTTAAGTTCTAAGTACATACTAACAGGAGTCTAGGGAGGAATATATAATTCCTCTAGGTACGTAGGTATAATACCTACTATTGCAATTACTACTCAAAAGAAATCCAAATGGTTGGCTTACACATAAAACCTATGACAAAATTAATTACAACACTTTTAGCTCGTCCGTACGAGCCTTTTAAAATTAAATTAAAAAAACCTACATAAAAAAAAAGAAATATCCATTAAACTTACCAACTGAACATTCTTGGAATGATAATTTTTTCGATTGAGATAAGCGTTCTCAATCTCATGGACTGGCTTTTGTATCCTTACGTGTGTGCAGTCCACAGCACCGATCACTCCAGGGAATCCAGTTTCTTCATAAAATCTAGAAAAAAAAATGTAACTAATTAATTTTTATAAGAGAACACATTTTGGAACAACCTTAATTTTAAGGCTCCATATTCTGCTTCAGTGGGAAATTGTATCCATTTCTCCATTAATTTATTTTGCAGCACTGTGGACACCTCTTTTACAGACCTCGAAATCATCGTCCTACTTAAGGCTGCATTGAAATCTTGCCCAATGTCTCTCTGGAATGAACCAGTTGCAAAAAAATGCAGTGCAGCACATACCTTTATTGGGATGGGGATGAAGGTTTTTCTCCTGCCTTGCTTCATATGAGGTCGCATTTCTTCTATCAACACCGAAGCGGATTGGCGGGTCAAACGGTAAACCGCCCGAAATTGTTCCTCTGGCAATTCAAATGGGTCATTAATATCCCGAAGGCGCCGGCGCTCTATCCGCATTGCATTGCGGCGGTAGTAGTTTTCACTTAACACAATAATGTGATACATGATAAAATATTGTTATTTGACTTATGATAATAGTTATAAGTTATTTTTGATTTTTTTTTACACCACACTTATTATTTTTTTTTCACACCGCACAAAATTATCTTTATTTTTGCACTTTAAAATACAGCTGTTCAAAGCCAAATGACATTTAATTCCAACTTTCCAATGAAATGAGAAATCAAAAATGTCGCTTCTCACATCGAGATACATACCCCGTTTATATGAGTGAATTGAGGAATCGAATCGAATCGAATTGAGATTTCGATTCAGGTATATGGCCTCGTGGGATCGGAAGATTGAATTCAAATGGAATCGAAGTGACAATTTGAGTTTACAGAATAAACAACAAAAACATGCAACAGAAAAAATACAAAGAAAACGGAAACCCACTGAACACGAAAAAACACTATTGGTGCACCAAGAATCAGATGTGAATTCGATTCTTCAATTCCTCGATTCAGGTATATAAGTACATTTTCAATTCGATTCAGCTCTTCTAGTGGGATCGGATCGAGTAATCCTATTTTAATCCGATTCAAGTATACAAAGACCTAAATCCTGATTCAATACCGATTCAATTCTCCATATAAACGTAGTAACAGACACAGTTTATATTTGCAGTTCGAGAAACGATGGGATTTATTGTTCCACTTTTTCTCGGTGTGAGAAGTTCTCGACTATGTTACAGAACGGAGGCACAGATTAGAGATGAGCGATGTTCACCGATGTCAGCGAAACATAGATGTTAAAATAAAAAAAATCGAAGCTTATATCGATGATCGATGTTGAAGGAAGGAAGGCAAATTCGTTAAAGACATCGAAGTTTTCGATAGATAAATATTAACATCGATAATAATGAGTGTTCGATGTTACATGGCTGTTATATCAATACCGCTTATCCCTACATTAGATCGCTTGAGTTTATTTAATTGCCGAATCTCCATTCCTCCTCCTCTTTTTTATTGGACTTTATTGGAAATCTCCCAAGGAATTTCGTTTCTTACAAAAAATATATTATTCCCTCGAAATTTTTCCTGCGGTTGTGACTCTCCCACGGAAAAGATTTCCCTCGAACAAAAAATCGAATGAAATGACAGCAAAATTCCCTGGGAACGCTTATTCCCGATACCAATAAATTCCGAGGAAACTTTCGAGCATCAATCACGTTTCCAAGTTTCGAATTGGACACAAATTTCAAGGGTAATTTTTATTCACGATAACCCCTATCATTAAAACAAACTTTTTATTAACATTAGTATTTCTCGCAGAAAAAAACAACTCTTCTGAAATTTACTGTTATAATAATATTTAAAATTTCTGGAATTCCACTTGGAAAATTGGAAATGAAAATGGAAACATCTTGGAAATTGCTGACATTTACATGGAAAATTGGAACGAACATTTTCGCCCATGTTCGTTCTTGAGAATAACCCAAAGCGAAAGTGGTCGAAATTAAGGTATCGTTTTCAATGTGATCCGACGTGCTTTATGGAATCGGCTTACTGTCTAACGCATACGTTTTATTTATATCCCGGGTAACCAAGAACCTTATTTCCCCGATAATCTTACTTAACTCCAAATCGTTATGTCCTAAAATTGCCACTTGCTTTTGAAAAAAAAAAAAGAAATTTAAGAAAAAATATAACTTCATTGTTAGTAACTAACGACCGTAATTGTGTTTTTATTGCTCTTCAAATTTCAACGACAACAAAAAAGAGAAATGAAATACAAATTTAAAATTCTATTAATTCTAATTTTTTAAGGGGAATACTCAATGTACATACAAACTATTTAAAAAAAACATTGTTTGGTAAAAAGTATTAGCTGATCTTTTTGAAAGATCTCTAGGTTCCTTCGGTTTAAATATGAATAGGTACATGGTCGAGAAGTTGTGCTCGATCCGGAAACACTGACGAACACATCTCGCATTCGAAATAATGTTGTTTTTTTACTGGTGGAGGTGTTGGTGTTGACGGCGGGGATGGTATCGGAGATGATTTCAAAAGAGGAACCGGTGTACTTGTGAACGGTTTGCTTTCCCGTTTTTCTGCACGCGGCTTAGCTTTTGTAGGTGAAGGCAAATCGGTTTCATAAGCAAGGTATTTTCTATTCACCACAGGCCGCCTGGACCGGGTTGACCTCCGGACAAAGTCGAAATTATGTTGATTCGGTGAGTAAGGCTCCGTTTTGATTTCATCATCTGTTCGCTCACTGATTGTGCGCCGCCGTGGTGATTTTGATTTATCGGGTGATCGAAGAATTTCTTCCAGATCGTTGACTATGGCGGGATTGTATTTGTCGAGTTCTCTGCGGGCCGATGTGGCCTCCAAAAGAAGTTGAGCGTCGTAAAGTTCGCTACGACTGCAAACAATTTCTTGTTTTATATGGATCGGACTAGATTGAATCTGATTTGGCGGGTATTTATCCGGTGAAATAATTTCATAGTCGTTAGCGTGAGATGAAGAACATTTCGAACGCTGGCCGAACATGTCCAATTCAGTGGGCTCAGAGCGCGTAACGAATGTTTTCGTTTTTCGTTTACCATTTTCGATCGGTAAGCGTGTTTTCTCTGTGTGAATCATCTTTGGACGACCAGATGCTTTCGATCCTGGTGCATTCTTTCGGCGAAAGGTCTTTGGCGTTTTGGGAAGACTTGGGGTTGTTGACGTTGACGTTGGAGTTGGTGGTGGAGCTTCAGCAGGAGCAGTAGTTCCATATGACGAAGGATTACTCACGACCAGTGTATCGATACTCTGAAGAGTATTCTCCAAATTCGACAGCAGTGATTTGTATGTATCTTCTGTGGAAGAGTTTATCAGCTTTGTGTGCCAGTTGCTGGTATATTTTTCAGAACTGCCAGCCGAGTTGTAGCGTTGTTTCTTTGAATCGCTTTCGTTTGATCCTAATAGAGCAGAAGTGGAAGACGTTTGTTCAGAAAGCGTAGCAGCTCTATTATTTTTGTTTGTCGGCGTTGTTTGATTAGGAATACCGAGAAGATCATCGACATTGTCCATATCAAAATCTGAGATGTCAATATCACTGCTATTCTTGGTATCAGTTCGCAGGCGGTCAATCTCGTGTGGTTTTAGCTTTCGGCGGCGTTTGTACTTCCTTGGGCCAGTCTAAGTAAGGAATTAGTTTAGTTATATAAATAATATAGAAATGATTAATGATTTTTTTTAAGCTTACCACAGGCTGTCGTTGCATGGCTGTATTTATGTCACTATGTTGAATTAGATGCTGAATCAATTCACTCGATGATGGTAGCTCGCTGCAACACACCGAACAGTAATATGTTTGCCTTTTGGAATCAAGTCCAGAATGATGGGAGCGTATGTGTTCTCTAAGAACAACGCGTTGGTTAAAGGCACGCGGACACACAGAACATGCGTATGGTTTTTCACCTATTAATAAATAAAATAGAAAGACAAAAGAATTATTATATTAATTGCGCATGTAAGACCTGTATAAATAGAAATGGTAGTCACTAGTAAACTGGCGCTGGAGTGGGGTATTTTATACCATAACTAGTGGCCATGTGATTGTAAAAGATTGATTATTTGGAATGTGAAAGATTGAAAGCCTACTGATACTGACGGATCCCTACAATATTTATATTTTCAAACTAGGAATTTGTTTACGGGACGCGTGCGAACTGATCTCTCAGAAGGATCATCAATTGACATATTTGGGTGCGATAGCCCGGGGCGATGCGCCACATGCTAAGTCCTGCATGACATGGCGTCGCGGAGTAGATTGTCGCTTCCTCCCATAGACTCAGATGTCTTTATCCAATTTTCTATCAAGTGAAAATTGTCCGTTTCTGTATACGGTTGTTTGATTTTATCCAAGAATTAGACAATTTATTAGTAGAAAATCGGCTAACATTTACTGACAATTTTTTGTCTTCTAATTAAAAATTGTCTGTTTACACGGTTGGCAGACTTTAGAAAACAAAAAAATTGGTAGACTCAAAGGAAGACAATTTTCTTTACAGATGATAGAGAATGTGAAACTTTATTTTAAAAGCCGATTTTTTTTTCGCATCTTCTCTAGGTTATTTTTAAAGGTAGTGCGCAGGTTCGACCATTTGGCTTTGCATTCGTTGACGGATCCAAGAGATCTAGACGAGGCGATGTTCGTGGGATGCGGGTTACGCGGAGAATAAACTCCCTAAGACATACAGCCCTATTCTGCTATCCGAGCCGATCGAATCTTTCGATTCATGTGAATATTTCAATTATTTTTCACATTTTATTTTTAAATGTCTTTTATTTGTGGAGTCCAAAGCTTTAAACATTTTTTAAGAGAATGTAATTGTTTAAATTTATTTTTTATTGAAATTTATTTACTTTTTGGAACAATTTGTTTTTTCCGTCGGGTATCAGAATACAAATATTCACGTGAACGTTTAACAGAATAGGGCTGATAGTTTGACAAGACGTTGGGGAAGCTATTAAGATGACCGTCAACGAGTGTAAAGCGAAATAGTAGAGCCTCCACACAACCTTGAACTTTAAGCTGGAAAGGGGCAGGCAAAAATCAGGTCAGAGAACCAGCGACAACGTCTCGATTTCCCCTTAAGTTTTTTAAGCCGATGCTGGAATCCAATAAAGTTCTGCAATCGACTAAATCAACTTCAACTTTATATTTGGTAAGATTTTTGATTTATTTTTCTATTTGTTAAGCTATACGAGTATATGCTGTGTTTTTTTAGAGCACTGCGGGCAGTTTCTTAAAAGAACTGGTCCGCAAGACACATTCCGTTAATGACAGCAGTGACGAAGAAACGATAAAGAAGTTCAACACCTAAACCTTTTCCGGGGGAGACCAAAACAGTGACCAAACTTTGCGACGTCTCTTCTGCAGCAATTTATATTCCTCTTCGCTGCTCACTAACATGCTGCCTATTGATCGATTTATTACGTTTTTCTATATTTTAAAATATTCTATTAATATTTTTTCACAAGCTGTTCAAAATTTGTTCAGAACTTCTTCACTGCCAAATTAAAGTTTCAGATTATCGGTTATCATCCAATTGTCTTCCAAGAAGTCTACCAACTTGTTTTTCTTTGAAGCCTTCGGGATTCCAATTGTTGGCCAATATTCTACCAAAAATTTGGCAATTTTTGTATAAAATCAACCAACTGTATAAACGGGCAATTTTAACTTGACAGAAAATTGGCAATTTCAAGCTTATTGGAAGCAGTTGGAAGACATCTAACAGGTCTCCCAATATTGGAAGATATTAGATTTAAAAACATTACAAATGGTTTGAACAAAGTGAATCTCAAACATGAGAAGACGTAAATGCTGAAAGTATCTTCGGAATTGATAGCATACATATACCAAAATTTGAATTGCATCGCCCGTCTATTAGAATTCAATAGCGGTTTAGAAACATTCCGAGGCAAAAGTTAGATTTAATGGAAATGACAAAACCTCCCTACTATTACAGCATATTATACGTTTTAAGGTCAGTAAGAGGGAAACTCGTAATGATGACCAAATTGGCATTTACGTATAAAATTCCTAGTATGTATAATAATATTCAATAAGTTTTTAAGGCTACAAGTCATACATAATTATTTAATATTTTCTATATAAACTATTAATGAAGTTTGTATAGCGTCTATATTAGTGAGCTTGTCGTAACTTATTACAACAAACTTAACATTCTTATTAAATTTATATTACATTACATATTATAATATTCCGTAGATAAATCTACGAAGTAGAAAAACCGGAGCACTGGGCAACTCAGAACATAGGTTACTACGTGCGTCGTTCACTACGTGCGCAACAAGTTCAACCAACTTTTTTCAACTTTTCATTAAACTCCATCGTTGGATGACAAAATTTACAACCGCTTACACTAGTGCAGAAACTTAGGTTCTTTATGGTAAGCAATGAAGCCTAGCGTAAAATTGAACAAAACGTGGTGGGAGCCCCGCACACATTGTTGATAAGCTTAGTAAAATGTTAAATACCCTCGTACAACTAGTTGATCAACTAGCGGAATCTGGAGAAGGAAATGGAAAGTCAAACTATGTATCTTGGAGATTCAAACTGAATTTGTTGTTGCGAATGAAAAATCTTTTGAAAATTGAAAATTGCTACTGGTGAGAGTTCAATGCCAACTGAAGAAGTTGCTAAAACAAATTGGATGCAAAAGGACATGGAAGCACAAGCAATAATTGGTCTAAATGTAGATGAGAAAATTGCACTCAAAATTGCTACAAGCGATTCTGCATCACAAATGATTGGTTGATTAGAACAACTTTATGGCCAGAAAAATCAGAAGTCTACAACAGTATTGCAACAACGATTTTTCAGTTATAAGTATGATGAATCAAAGTCGGTAGCAGAAAATTGTCTCCAAACAGATGTTCTTGCACAAGAACTACGTTCGAATGGTGAAGAAGTGAAAGATAGTTGGATAATGTCAAGAATTATGAATTCATTGCCAGCTAAGTTTGACTATTTCCATGCTGCTTGGGAATCAGTTACAGACGTAGACAAAACTCTCCAAAAATTACGTGATCGTCTTCAACAAGAAGAAATAAGACTACAAGGTCGTGAGTCAGAAATGTCCTCATTGGAAAACACGACAGATACAAGAAAGAACAGCTAAGGCGGAGCTTTGTTTCACGAAAGAAGTCAGCAGGGTTTAGCAACAAAAGCAGTCAGGTAAATTTGAAACAAAATGTTTTAAATGTGGTCAACTTGGACATATAAAGCGTGAATGTAAGAACAGACCTTGTTCGGAATATTTAGAATATTGTAAACAAAATTACAACTGCAACTATTGTCAGAAGAAAGGTCATTTTGCAAATGAATGTTCAAAGAAACCAATCAATGATAACAATAGCCGTGTTTTATTATCGCCCATATGGTTCACCCCGTAGAAATAAAACGATCTGGGTTATGTACTGATATGTACCCTCTGTTCGCCGAATTTAATACTAATATTTGCAAACCCAGATAGAATCCCCGATAGAAACCTGGATCTCGTGTTGTTTTTGTAATACGTGTTAAAAAATAACCTAGACCCAGACCCGTAGATAATAAAACGCAGCTAATAATGCGAAGTCTTTTATAACAGTTGCTCTATCACCGTCTCTTCTTGAAAAACTACCAAAGAAACGAAAATTTGTGGACTAAAGACTTTGTGATTAAAGACAGTGAAGCTACCAAACATCTGACTGGAAATCTGAAGTGCTTGACAAATATTCGATCTTTGGATATTCCCGTTCAAGTTGAAATTGGAGATTCTACAAAGTTAAAAAGTGTTTCTTGTGGTGATGTTCACTTGCAAGCTTATGATGGCAAGAAATGGTATCCAATTATATTGAGAGATGTCTTATTCGTTCCAGCAATTACATTCAACTTATTTTCTGTGACAACTGTTCTTGACAAAGGTTATACTCAAAAAGCTACAGCTGAAGAATCATATATTATGGAAGGTGATGAAATTGTATTAATCGCTAAAAGGTCTGGAGGTTTGTTTCAAATGTTATTTAAACACACTGAAGAATATAACTTGTCAGCAGTAAGTTTGAAACTTTGGCACGAGAGACTAGCACATCAAAACATCTGCCACGTGAAAGAATTATTTAAGAAGAATAGGATTCGATATATTGATGACTGGGAAAGTAATGTCTGTAAAGGGTGTGTGTATGGAAAACAGCATAGAGTATCTCATCCAAGGAATGACGAAGTTGCAAAGAATCCGCTTGACCGAGTTCATGTTGATCTTGGTGAAATGAATGTTCGATCTCTTGGTGGTGCTAAATATTTCTTACTTTTTTAAAGATGACTTTACCCGATTTCGAACAGTTTATTTCCTGAAGCATAAGTCAAAAGCAGTAGAAAAGCTCAATATTATTTTTAATTAAGCTGAAAATCAATTTGGAAAAAGAGTCAAAGTAATTATGTCAGATAATGGAAAAGAAATCAAAAACGCAAGAAGTAAGTACATATTTGAACAACTTGGAATATTTCATAAACGATCAGCTACATATACTCCACAACAAAACGGCAGAATTGAAAGAGATATGCGTACCATAATTGAAGCACCTAGAGCAGAAATGTATGTGAAAGAACTTGGAACATCTTTATGGGCGGAAGCAATAAATTACTCAGTGTTTACAATAAGCCAAACAGGAAAAAGTAATGTTCCTGGTAAAACACATGCTGAATTATGGTTTGGTCGTAAAGTTAGTCTCAAGTCAATGAAACCTTTTGGATGTGACTGTTATATGCTAGTTCAAGATATTCAACGTCGAAAACTCGATACGAAGAGTAAGAAAGGGAAATTCGTTGGCTATGATATTGAAGAACATGGATATCGAATCTATCTTCCCGACAAACTACATGCTGAAATCTCGTGTAATGTAATTTTTGATGAAAGATTGAGTGAAATGAATGAAAATATTGATGTAGATAACAGTACGAATGAAGAAAGTCAAGTAAATGTAATAATTCGATGAGGAGAAGTGCTCTCAACGCAATTTTTATTTGATGAAGAAGAACATCAATCGCAAGAAATCTTTGAAAACAATGAAATAATGACTGTACAAGATAAAAACGAACGCATATTTGAAGAAAACCAACAGTGCCAGGAAGAGAACTCTGAAAACCTTGAAAATATCCAATCAGAGCCATTTCAAGAAACATATATTCCAAAATATAATTTACGAAGTCGTCAAAATATCAAACTTCATCTAAAGTACACTGATTATGCAATTATTGGCGATGTTGAAGATATTCCAGTCAAGATAGTGTAGAAACCAGAATATTAAATATTCTTTAGAGCAAATAAAAACAAAAGAATTTATTTATAATAACATGTTCTGTTGAAACAATATTTAAGAATAAAAATTTAATTAAAATTATATAGTTGATGTTAAACATAAAAAGTATTAGATTAAAAAAAAACATAATTAAAGTGTCTGAACGTTACAGTACATACATATTTCAATACTCCTCCTCGTTCATACAATATTACATTTTTCTCTAAAATAATTATGTTTTGATGCATTAAAAGGTATTGTGAGTAAGTCTGCAATCATTTGATCAGTTGAACAATATTCACATTCGATAATCTTTTTCTTTGCCATATCTCGAACCATCTTGTATTTTGTTTCAATGTGTTTGGTTTTGTATGAGAACTTACTGTCACGTACTAACTCGATACAGCCTTGGTTGTCTTCGAATATAGTAGTTGATGAATCAATCTTTTCGTGCATCTTTGTCAATAACTGTCGTAACCATTTTACTTCTTTTGCTGCTTCTGATATTGATATGAATTCTGCTTCACAAGTCGATGATGCTACCATATTTTGTTTTTGACATGACCAACTTATAGTTGCTCCATTTAAAAGTATTTTAAATTGTGAGTTAAGAATACCTTCTATCTCCTTCATTTGATCTATATAGAGAGAAACCAATGGATCATTGTAGATCTGATGAAAGTTTCCTTCTATTAACACATCATGTAATGCGTTGTTCCATGAACTTGCTGCTTGCTTGAGTCCGTAAATGCTTTTTTTTTAATAAGCAAACTTTTTCATTTATACTTCTGAATCCTTCCAGTTGTCGCATGTAAATTGTTTCAGTCAAGTTCCCATTCAGAAAAGCAGTTTTTGCATCTCCAATTACTGTCTTTCCTTTTGGTAAATCAACAAGTTCCCATGTTTTATTTAATTCGTGTGACTCCATCTCCTCCTGCATTACAATGAGCCAACACTCCTTCTCATTACTTTCGATGGCTTCAGTATACGTCTTTGGTTCAATGAGTTCCGTTGCCACGAATATTCTTTTCAACTCATCTTTTATACGTTTTGGTGGAACTCCCTTATTAACACGATGAGAAAATCGGATTGGTTCTTTTAATGCTCCTTCAGGTGTCTCTGTTCCACCTTCTGTTGACTGGTCATAAAGGTCTTTATTGATGATTTGAACTTTTTGTCTCTTGTTTTGAGTTACTGGCCTCGTATCTGATTTACGAGTAGAACTTAAATCAATAAATGTTTCTTTCTTTTCATCGTTATATTTGGTTAAAGTATTGGTAATATTTGTACTACAAAATTTAACGTCTCGGCTAATGATAATTTTCTTTGTTTTTGGATTGTAGCATCGATAAGCTTTCGACTACTCATCATATCCAAAAAAATATCATTTCGATACCAACACTTTCAAACTTTTGTCTTCTTTCTTTTGGTATATAAACAAAGCGTTTTGCACCGTTCTATCGTTCAAATGGTGTCATGTTCGCAGATCTTGTGATAACACGATTTTAAATGAAGTTTGCCGTTGTTACTGCTAATCAGCATGCAACGTGCCATTTCAATTAAAGTGCGGTTTTTTCTTTCAGCTTTTCCGTTTTGCTGGGGGCTATATGCTGCTGTTAGTTGAGTCTGTATTCCATTTGGCTTCATAAAATCTGTTAAGTCTTTTCCCATGTATTCACCACCTCTATCTGAACGAATTACTTTTGGTTTCCTTGCGAACTTTGCTTCACAAAATTTAACAAAATCCTTCAGCTTCTGTCCAACTTCTGATTTGTTAGCTAACAAACAAATTATCGTAAAACTTGAATAATCATCAATGAATAACGATGTATCGTTTGCCAGCAGGAGTAATTGTTTGCATAGGCCCGCAAACATCCGTATGAACCAAATCTAATGGTGCTGAAGATTGCGATTTTGACTTTTTTGGAAATGGCATTCTGGTTAATTTGCCTTTCATGCAAGTATCACATGTTTCCTTTATTCCACAATCAACTATCTGTAAGTCTTCAATCGTTCTTTTTAACTCCATAGTACGAATGGCGTCTGGATTTCGGTGTCCCATCTTTCGATGTTCGATGCCAAGTATGAATGCATTTATCATTATGTGCTAAGGCACAAATTGCCTCAGGCTGACGTAATACATACATATCACCAACTGCATCTGCAACACCGATTTGCTATCCTTTGTTCTTAATTTCTCCAATGCGCGAATCGAATTCAACACGCATATCGTGGTTCGTAAGTCGCTTAACTGACAATATATTGCTGTTTAAGTTGGATACAAAACACTTCTGTGATTTAAGCTTTATGTACGTCACCACGTTCATTACAAAATTTTAAAATTCCAGTACCAATTCCTTCTACTTGAGCCATTTCACCATTTGCCATTTTGATTGTACTTCTGTAGGATTCGTCAATGTTTGTGAAAAACAGCTTGTCATTCACTGCATATTTGGTTGCATCTGAATCTATTATCCATTCACACTTTTTCAACTAACCAACTGTGAAGAGAAAATCTTGTACATTAATGCGATTCAATAAACTATCTGATGAAGATTTATCCTCAATAGAATTCACTTTATCAGCTGAGTTCTTCTTTTTGTTTTTGAACCTTTTCACAAGCCATTCTTTGTATTTTGGACAATCATTCTTGAAATGATCTTGCTTCTTACAGAAAAAGCAAATATTGACTTTTCCTGTCATCTTAAGGATTGAATCACTGGTGGTTCCTTCTGAATAAAGATGTCGTTCATATTCAGCTATCACTCGTTGTTGAACTAATGCATATGTGACTTCTTCTTCTTTACGTGCCTCAAGTGTTGTGATTAATGCATCATAACTTTCAGGTAAACTGCTAAGCAGCATTGCTGCACTCCATTTATCCGATAATGTCTCTTCTCCAATATCGTGCAACTTAGTAAACAAATCTTGCATCTTGTTTATGTGAGCCTTTACATCGCCACCTTCTGCAAGTTTTAAAGAGCATATAGACTGCATTAAAAATACTTTATTTGAAAGCGTATTTTTCTCGTTGTATTATTTTAAAGCATCCCATGACTGTTTTGCTGTTTTCTTCGGTCGAATAAGTGCCAGTTGATCGTCTTCCAACAACAAACCAATTGTACCTCTTGCTTCGTCATCAAATTGATTCCATTCATCGATATCTTCTGATTCTTGACTGTTCCATCTTCTGCTATTATTTCTTGAGGACTTTTTCCTAGTATCACCTTTTTCCACAGATTTTGTTTAAGCAACAAAAGCTCCATTTTAAATGTCCAATTTGCGTAATTAGTGTTGTTAAGTTTCGCAAACTTGGAAATAACACTTTCTGCCATAATTCTGAAAAATTCTGCTTCGTTTCTCTGTTGTGATCTTGAACTTGATTTCCTTCGTTATTTCAACAAACTTAATATATATCTTTGTTTTTATTCTAAATAAGTCTCATAATCTGTAGAAACCAGAATATTAAATAATCTTTAGAGCAAATAAAAACAAAAGAATTTATTTATAATAACATGTTCTGTTGAAACAATATTTAAGAATAAAAATTTAATTAAAATTATATAGTTGATGTAACACATAAAAAGTATTAGATTTAAAAAAAAAAAACATAATTAAAGTGTCTGAACGTTACAGTATGTATGATATTTCAATAGACAGCACTTCAAGATCCTGGATGTTTAAGAGCGATGGAAGATGAAATTGAAGCATTAAATCAAATGAAAGTTTGGGATTTGGTAAACTTACCAAAGAATCGTAGGCCACTTACTTGTAAATGGGTTTTACGTGAGAAAGCAGACGGACGTTTGAAAGCACGTATTGTTGCTAGAGGTTTCGAATAGATTCAAGGAATAGACTACAAAGAAACGTTTGCACCAGTTGCAAGATATGCAAGTATTCGTTTACTATTGAGTAATGTTGCCAACAAAAAACAAAAAGTTCATACATTCGATATTAATACTGCATTTCTTAACGGAAAGTTGAAAGAAGAAATATACATGCTACAACCCGAAGGATTTGATGAAAATTCTGGAAGAGTTTGCCTTCTTAAAAGAAGTCTCTATGGCCTAAAACAAGCTCCAAAGGATTGGAATGACACCTTTATCAAAATTTTATATTTTTTTATTCTGTTTCAACACCTATTGAGCCAGGAATGTTAACTGAAAAGCAAATAAATGACGGTCCATTGAAGAACAAGCCTTATCGAGAAGTTATTGGAAGTTTACTTTACTTATCTACAATTTTAAGACCGGATATAAGCTTTACAATCCAAGAAAATATCACTGGAAGATGGTAGAACGTGTTCTAAGATATCTTAATGGAACAACAAAAATGTTGGGATATTTTTCGGTGGCAAAGGGAAGCTGAAAGCATATACGGATTCAAACTACAGTGGGACAGAATCTGATATGATTTCAACAAGTGGAATTCTTGTAAATTATGGAGGACCTATAGTTTGGATGGCTCAGAAGCAATCAGTTATTTCTATTTCGTCAGCAGAAGCCGAATATCGTGCAGCAGTCAGTGGTGTACAAGAAGTTTGTTGGATTCAAACAATAATGCAAGAGTTAGGCATCAATATAAAACAACCTACAAATGTATTCATCGATAACAAAGCAGCTATTCATATGCTTGAAAACGCTGAAGAAGGAAAAGTGACAAAAGGCAAGAACCATATTGAAATACGTAGGAAGTTTGTAAGCCAACATATTGGGAAAACAGTAAATCTTGTCTATATTAACACTAAACAACAAATTGCCGACATTTTCACAAAAGCCTTGAGCCTTTAGCCAAAATATTTGAAGATTTAAGACTGAAGCTGCTTAAGGAGGAGTGTTGGAAAAGATACAAGTTGTATTAAGTGTATTATTATTTTAATATTGTATATAGTTGAGATTTTTGTTTTATATTTATATTTCTTCAAACAAGAAAATAATTTTCATTCTATTCTAACTTTTCATTGAACAACACGTTAATTACAATTTTAATAAATTATTTAAAAGAAATTAATTGTCTGCAATAAATTAATTGATCATTGACATATCAACAAAGAGCTTCGTACACATAATTTACAAATTTAGTGAAATGTTGAATAACCTCGTACACTAGTTGATAAACTTGTTCGAGTTTGATAAAAAAAAGTTTATTAAATTGAAGTACATATATTTCAATTTTATTTTTGGAACAAAACAAAAAAAAAATGTCCGATTGATGAATAGGAACGGTCACCATTATACAAGATTCCTAAATTTTGTACAAATCGGAGAACATTTTTCTCCGATCAGTTACGATGATAAGCCTGATTATCATGGAAATGTTGCTCAACACGTTGAAACAACCTTTTCAACGAGCAACACGAGCTCGTACCCTAGCCGTACACTTGTTGAGCAATTCGTTGAGTAACGATCACCAATCGGATCAAACTCGTTGGTTGAACAGAATTGAGGGCATCATACATTAGAGTTGAGTATGTTTATCTTGATATTTGTGAGTTGATCGCCCAGCGAACGAATGGCATTAAATATTACAAGACATTAATACAACAGAGAGAGACAATGAGAGAAACAATAGAAGAAATACATGTCAACAGCACGAGGTTTGTTTTTGGAATGTCCCATATCCAAGCATTAACCACGCGCAATGGTGCTTGATTTCACTGATCGGTGGGAAACGATGCTTTCACCAAAGCCAAGGCCGTTGACGATTTTATTAAATTTTAAAATATCAATTGCATTTGAACCTCACCTGTATGAATCCTTTCATGTTTCCTCAGTGTTCCACCATCGGCGAAAGCTTTCCAGCAATAACGACATCCGTACGGCCTCTCGCCAGTATGAATACGTACATGAATTTGTTGCGAGCTTCGTGATCCAAAAGTCTTGCCGCACTCATTGCAAGGAAACAGTTTTCCCGATGCGTTTATACTATGTGAATGCCTATGATTTGAGAGAGAACGACCGTCGGGAAATTCCTCTTGGCAAACATTACACACCACAGATTTGTCGCGGTGTGATGCCATGTGGCGTTTTAAACGCGCCTTATTGTGAAAATTCTTTCCACATTTAGAACACGAATGGCATTTCTCCCGCGAATGATCCCAGGCGTGTTTCATAAGAGCTTTACGATCGCGACATTCTTTACCGCAGAGAATGCACGAATTTGTCGTCATTTCATCTGAATGCAGGTTAGTCAAATGACGTTTAATGGTAGACTCATCGAAGAAGGACTCTCCGCACAAAACACATCTAAAATATTTAAATTGTAATAATTGATTTGCATGTGCCGTAAAATAAAAGAAGTCTTATAGTCTTATAATACTCACTTGAAAGGTGGGTATCTCGCGTGAATTTCTGCATGTGCAAGCAAGTCTAATGCCTCAACGAATGTCTCTCCGCAGGTGTTACAGCAATGCTGATCTTTGTCGATGACCTCTTTCTTTATGTGAGACTTCGAGTGACGACGCAGCAAGTCCTGACGATGAAAGGACATACCACACTGGGAGCAATAGAAATCCCCATATTTGTATTCTGACTCAGAATCACTCTCATTATCGACATCAGGTTCATATTCGGAGTTACTTGCTTCGAATTGGTGTGATTTCTGATGCTCTTGCAGAGTGTTGGCGTCCCAGAACATTTCATTGCAGGTGCCACACTCAAATGTTGAATCATTACGATGCGCCTAAATGATTGGAATATTCTAGACTTGACACATACTAATCAATATCTTTGTATTTGCTTACCTTCACATGAGATGACAACGCCTTTTCCCTGGCAAATGACAAACCACACTGCTGGCACACAAATGGCTTATTCTCATCAATAACTGGGAATCGTTGAATGTTTTTAATATCCTCGATCACAGGAGTTTCTTCTGTGAAGAACTGTTGCTGTTCCTGGGGCTGTTTATGATGAATTGGTTCTTCCTGTGTGTGTTGAATGGTATGTTGTCTTTGACGTATAGTCTCATCAATTGTGTAGTTTTCTTCTTTAGGAGCACCTTTAGAGGTACGTTTTCCGCTGGAGTTCTTTGTCAATTTGATTTCCGTTTGCCATTCTTGGTCATAGTAATGATCATTTTGTGGTGATTGTCGATCTGTCTGGAAAACTAACAAAAATTTAGGACAAAATTAAAAACTCTTATGTCTAGAAGCTTTCAATGTATACTAACATTCACTATCATCAAATTCTGATGACTCAGCATGAGCTTTTAAGTGGTTTATAAGATCAGTTCGCCGAAAGAAACGCGATCCACATAATTTACATACATGTGGTCGATCATTCTGATGTGCCACCATGTGATTCATCAGACTAACCTTTTTTCGGAATCTGCGACTGCAAAAATCACAGGGATATGGTCGTAAGGCGGTGTATTCATCTTGCACTGTTGGCAAAGGCACTTCATTGTCTTGAGCTGTGACATGGGATAAAGAGCCGCATATCTGCTCAGCAGGTATTTCAACTCTTAAGAAAAAAAAACACAATTTCATATTACAAACTTATTAAGATGGAATTTGAAATTAATATCTTACCTTTCTTCACCTTGATGCTGTACCCAGTCATCTGTGATCACCTCTTCAGTGACCATTTGAGTTTCGGCATAGTCTTCATGAAAATTAACAATGCCGCTATCATCATTCGCGCCGGGAACTTCAGTTCCACCATCAATTATCTCCATTTGACCATCGCGGGCCATAAAGATGAGATTTTCTGCAGCTATTTGGTCAATATTAGATGGCACTTCGTGCACCAAATAGTCAGTATGATTCCCACTGTCACCTTCAGAATCGGCAATTATAATTCCTTGATCACTAACATGGCCACGTTCTATTTGTGGCACCCATGATGCGATCTCGTATGTTTGCGTATCCATATTCTGTATGCTCAATTTGACTTTACTTTCCTAATTCGATTAAACAATTTTTTTGGGAATTAGCTAGTTGGAAAAAGAAAACTGAACATAATATAGAATATATTCTATTGCTACATTCTATTCCATATTATACATATTCCCCTCTGTGCCTCAGAATAACAACACACGGATCCCACCAAAGAACATTAGTTACTTCGCTTTTAATTAACAGCGGAAACTACAGACCTGATTTTTCTCCTACTTATGGCGTTTTTATTTGGCAATCCGGAATTCTTCTCCGATTCGGGATCCCAACTGAACACTTTTGTGTGATTCTGACGATTCGGAATTTTAATGAGATTGTATGTGTGAAAATAATTGTGTACGCGAGAATATTCAAATTCAAAAAAATGGCAACAGTCGCGTTTGACGTTCAAATATATGAATGTGTGAGTGCTTCTGGTTCTGATTCTGATTTCAAATCCAGAAGCAAAATTCTCTTCTTTTCGGAATTAGAACTGTCATTTTTTCCCAAGTGAAAGCTTTCAGAAGAGTCCGGAAGGCTTCTGGATTGCCAAATAAAAACGACATTAGTACCTATAGAAAATAGGAGTGCGCACATTCAACCAATTTGAAATCAGCCGATTAATTTGAATAACGTTACAAGCAGGTATGTTTTGAAATGTATTGGGTTTTTCATTAGCGGAAAACACAATACCCATGTTCTGATATACAGTAATACCCGGATAAGTTCCTCTCGGTGTGCCTAACCGCATAAGCACCTTTATTTTCTTAGAATCAAAATTCTGAGGATTTTTTCATATAAGTTTCATCTTATAAGTACCTTCCGCTTAACTGCCTTTTATTTTGTATACTTTTATTGAAATTTACCTGACAAAAATTCTTTTAAGTACACATTTGAAATCAGCTGATAAAATACAAACGTTTGTTTACTTTCCGCGCTTCCTTTTGTTTTATGACTTAAAATTCTAAAATAAAAAAAGTAATAATCTTACAATGATTTGTGGACCAAATGCCATTAAAATCTATTTTGAATCAATAATTAAACACGTCCGTTTAAATATAATACAAAACAGCTTCCTAATTAATTATGCCTGGCCCAGGACAAAATCTTTCAATTTTAATGATTAAAAATTTGAATCTTGTTGAACTGAACTTGACAAAAAGTGGGTATTGGTAGGGCCCTCACTAGCCAACTGATAAATCGAAGTAAGATCGCCGGGACGAAACGCAAGTTTTATGGACAAAAGGGCGTTAAAAGCTATTTTGAATTAAATGGATAAAAATCCAGTGTTTTTTTTTTTATTTTTGTATATGAATGTAAATATAGAGATAACTACCTAGGTGCACTTAAGCATGATTTTTATAACTGGCTAACCTGCATAAGTGCATACGTCCTATTTAGGATACTCAACAGAGTGTCAAAGCCTGGGGACTCTAAATGATTTCTCAAGGCGCGTCCATATTATGCCGAACGATGCCAATCGGCCTATGCCGAGCGGCCAAGCCGAATAAGTATGGACGTCCCGATAGGCCTTTGGTCCATGCCGAAACCCAACTAAATTCAAACCGAACGAAATGGATCCATGAAAGAATCCCGAACGTCACGACCAGAATGAGTGGCGCGGCATAGACCGATCGGCATCGTTCGGCATAATTGGACGCACCCTCATATCAATCCATCTATCGCTACAGGCGGGTCACTATTTATGAAACAATAAAGTGGATTTCATTTCATATTCGAGGAATTGGAACCAGTTGTACAAATATTTATGGAGTTTTCGTTTGATAACAAAAATCAATTTATTTTTGATTTAGATCTGTCAAGACTAATTTCAACAATTTTTGCCTTCGATTGGCCAAACAAATTGATTTATTTTTTTAATTTTAATCAATTTTTTTTTGAAGATGTGTATTTGTCGGCAGATCTACCCCTGTTTTACTAACACCACCATGCATCATAATTGACAGCCATCGGTTTTGACAAGACAGCTATACTATGCTATGCAGATAAAAATCAATTTGAAAACGTGTTCGATGGGTTACGAAAAAAATCATAGATTAAAATATAAATTTACCAAACGAAAACCCCATTAAACTATTGATCTGTTTCAAGATTTTAACGTGCGGATATTTCCCGAAATACCTATCTAAAGTTTAAAAATATTGTTTCGGGTTCAGAAATCTGTGAAGAATCAATTACATGACTAAATAATAGCATGTACTACGCCAAAGTCGATGGGATCAACAAACCCGCCCCTGAAGAAAAAATAATGACATAAATTATTCAAGAACTATTGACAATAAATAGTGGATTGTGTTTTGTATGTAACTCTTTATGGCCTTTTCTGACCTCCACAAAATGACAGTTATTACTCTAAGCCAGAAAACGCTTCTGGATTTCATTTCAGAATCGAAAACAGAATCACTAATACACTCACATAATTAAAATGTCAAATCATCGGGTTGTTTTGTTGTGTAATTTCGCTTATTAATTTAAACTACTTTTCTGGTAAGATAAGGTAAAAGAAGCAAGGTATAATTATAATTCATACTAGAAAATGTGTATCTAAATTGAAATCAAGTGTTTTGGAAATTCTTTTTAGTCGATGTGATTTTTTTTAATTTAATTTTCACAAATACATACAATTCAGAATAAAATTGTTTCCAGGTGTTTTATTGGGGGAACGTGTTCCGGACGGCCAATCGAAAATGCCATTAATGTCAACTCATCCCAAGTCTTAGTCCCCTTTCACACAGGGAAACCAGTTGCTGGAGATTTTTTTGACGTTTTCCTTTAATTGCCTTGTAGCTTTCACATGAAGAAACTGGCACCGAGAAACTGAGGAGGAAACTGGGAAGATTTTGTTGGGCTAATTGGAATGCAAAGCAAAACGTCAAAAAAATCTCTTCAAATCGTTGACCGGGGAGATTTTTTTCATTCCCCTTACTTCCTGCCCTTCTCGCCCACACACTCCCAGTTGCCGGCAACTCAGTTTCCTTGTGTGAAAGGGGACTTACTTGAACGTTTTAAAATCTAAATGAGCTTAGTCCCCTTTCACACAAGGAAACTGAGTTGCCGGCAACCGGAACTTTGAAAGCGAGAAGGGCAAAAAGTAAGGGGAATGAAAAAAATCTCCCCGGTCAATGATTTGAAGAGATTTTTTTGACGTTTTGCTTTGCATTCCGATTAGCCCAACCAAATTTTCCCAGTTTCCTCCTCAGTTTATTAGTTTATTGTGTAAAAACTACAAGGCAATTAAAGGAAAACGTCAAAAAAATCTCCAACAACTGGTTTCCCTGTGTGAAAGGGGACTGAAACAAAATTCCAATTACATACATCGAGATACATATACAGCAAACTTGAATTAAATACGTAATTCTGGTTCAACACGATTAACAGTGTTGTTCGGCGTGAGCAATAAATACACTTTTACGAGTTTTAAATCTATTTTAGATATTTGAAATACCGCAAATGCAATTTATAAATAAAACATTCCACAGGCTGTAAAGTCCCCCTTTTCATTAATCCAATCTACGGCCTTTAGTTTTTTTTTCTTTTAAATTGACATCAATTTGACAGTTTTTGCTTCAGCTCATAGAACCATCTCTTTTACACTCGTTAGCTTCATAAATGGCTACCACACGGGAGAAGGAAAAATATTCACAAAATTCCTTAGAAATTAATTTTTTTCCTAGCCGCAAAACGAGGTTATGGCCAAATGAGGTTAAGGATGTTTATTATTTATAAATATTTGAAACTTTCCAACCTCTCAAACAACACCGCTAATAATTAAACTAAATATCACAGAAATTTTGCACACAATTGAGATTTAACCGAAAACTCAAGCAGCGCAGCACTTCGATTACATCACACACAATTCAATGGGAAATCGCCATTTTTGGTGGCAATAGAAAATTACCCTGCAGAAGTGGAATTTTTCTTCAGCAATTTTGTTTTTTTGTGGTTATTATACGAATTGAGGTTATGAACAAATTAGGTTATTATTATTATACCTCTGATCACTGAATGGCATTATTATGGTGAATAAATTGTAATTAAACTGACTAAAACACTATTTCCGAGCACAAAACTGAACACCAAATCGAATGACACGTTTTCTTTCACTTGACCATTTCATGAATAAAAAAGTTTCTGGGTTTGAGAACGGAATTGATGTGACGTTCAATGGAATGGGGATTTTTTTTTGTATAACAGTCCAAAGTGGTATAATTTGAATTTTAAAAACAGTTTTTCTTTACATTTGAAATGTAAAATAGGAAAATCATAACTTTTTATGGATTGAAAAGGCAGGAACAAAAGTTTTTCTTTTATTATTATTTTGGATTTTTGATAATTGAGAAAGAAAAACGTTTGAATATAAGCATATTTAATATAAATAGCTCTAAGCCATAATGGTTTAGCTTTTGATAAGTAGATGGCGCGAAAAGCTGCGTGCGTCTTAGATAATATTTCTTCAGCGAAAATTCTTAAATCGGCCAAATGAGCTATTTTAGTGGAACATATTGGGGGCGTTCGGTGTCGCACAGCATTCTGATACATTGTTGAAAAATATTCCGTGCGTTTGTGAACGTATAAAACCCAATAGGTAACCATTTCTGTCAAAATTCAAAACAGAAAAAAAAACTAATTGCTTACGATTACGCTTCGGGACAAAGTGAATTAAACATAGATTTGTTTGGTAAAATAAAAGTTTTAAATGAATCAGGAAGTAATATTAGGTCTGATCCACACTCTGCCACTGGCACAAATTGGCAACAATTTCTGCCAAATCTTGTTCCAGACTTACAAATTTGGTAGTTTTGGACTGAAATCCGAGATTTCGCTTCGGTGGGGACATAGTATAAGACCACAAATGTCTTAAAAGATGAAGATGATGAGGCACGTAAACAACACGTCACAAACAACAATTGAAAAGAGAGCTGATTTCGTAGTCTGCTGTGCACTACAATACCCAAGTATACCAGAAATTTAGACCGGCGTATAGTTAGCACCGCGATATCACGGATTTCAAAATTTTTGGTTAATATAATTTGGTGAACATTTGGTGAAGTTTGGTTGATCATTTTTAGAATTTGGTGCATCATAGTTTTAGAGTTATAAACAATTTAAGGTTAGGCGTATAGTTAGCACTCGATAGAAAGAAATTTAACGTTTATTGGTACCAATCGATGGGGAATGGTTTTCCGAATTTAGTGAGCCTGCTTTTAAATTTAGTGAGGCCATTACTTAAAAAACAATTAAGAAAAACTTAAAACAATGACAGTTCAATAAACAATTACAAGTTACAAACATAAATAACTTTCATAACGTAAAGTAATTAAAGATTCGAACAAGTGCATCGAACATACCTAAACTAAATTCTGTCCCAATTTCTGTCATAATCTTATTTTTTGCCTTAATCGTCACCATTTTTCACTGTTTACAATTTTTCGCCAATGCTCTTATCAATTTTTAATTAAAAACAGAAAACTGAAATGTCTTGTAGTTTTTTGAGAAAAAATTAAAATATGAAATATAAAACTATGATTCACCTGCAACTTAAAAAGTATGATTCCCCAAATTCTGAAACTTCTTGATTGGGGTTAGACCTAGCTTAGAAGACTACACAAGGGATTTCAGAATTTGGTGAATCTTAGTTAAGGAGTTATAAGCAATTTTATTTAAGCGAGGCACTATCCCGGATGAAAAAATAGTACTTTCTTGTAAAAGCACATGCAACTCGAAAAGTATGATTCACCAAATTCTGAAACTTGGTGATCGGGGTTAGTCCTAGCTTAGAAGACTACACAAGAGATTTCAGAATATGGTGAATCTTAGTGAAGTAAGCAATTTTATTTAAGCGAGACACTATCCCGAATGAAAAATAGTACTTTCTTGTATAAGCACCTGCAACTTAAAAAGTATGATTCACTAAATTCTGAAACTTGGTGATCGGGGTTAGGCCTAGCTTAGAAGACTACATAAGAGATTTCAGAATTTGGTGCGAATTTTAGTTAAGGAATTACAAATAAATTACTTATTCGAGCGACACACACCTACGCATTTCCGTATTTTGAAAGTGTTATAATAACTTATAAAAACTAATTGTTATATATAATTCGGATATATATCAAAATATATCCAACTCGGATATACTCGTATTATTTGAAAATTCTAGAAGATTTTCAGAATTTCTAGTAATTAGCTAATTAGGTATAAATAATTATTTAGTGACACACTCTATCCAGCGTGTGTATATGTCTATTCGCCTGAAAGAAGTGCCAGTAACCTAAAAAGTAGGATTTGTATTTATTCTGTTTCTCGAGGTTATAATATAAGGTGCGTTTTTTTGCAAACCCCGGGTAATTGGTTGAAAAAAAACGACCAAGTCGCTTAGTCAAAATACTTGGCAGCACTGTTAAATTGCAAGATGACATTTAAAAAACAGCTGTAATACAAGAAAAACAAACATCACCGTTTGCCGTCATCCTTCTAAAAATCATCGGGTTGATTTGTTTTGTGTAATTTCGATGTGTTTATTGACTTTAAACTACTTTTCTGGTAAAATAAAATAAAAAGAAGCAAGGTAATTATTATTATTAAGTCAGTTAATTCGGCTTAAGCCGCATTTCAAGGATAAATTCGATACAGGACGCCTGGTGAAGATCTCCTGAATATGTTGCAGCTCTCTCTGCGCACATTTACATTGCATTGCAAGGCGCTGGATAGGTGGATCGATTGAACCAATAATCCAATTATCGAGGAGAAAAAAGTAGGTGAAGTAACAAAAAATATACTCAAATTTTGTGTACATATGTTTCCAAATCAGAAAACTTACACAAATAATTTTTCTTTGCACAATTTCCTTAGATCTGTGCTGTCTATGGAAAATATTGTCGTATTGCCAATTTTATTTAACGGTAACAGTGCCAACGCTGACGCTGAGCTTGCATGTGCCTCGTCAAGCCCTCCCAGATACTTAGGCGGAACTCTAGAAATAGATTACTCCACATAGTTACTGCATTGCTACAAATCGATGACGAATCGTAAAGACGAGGTTCTGGCAAATATTGGACACCAATCATCAACAAGCAACAATTTGCAAACAACGACAACAACAGTATCTACAGATTTTGTTGGCAGTGGATATCAAGGTGTGATTGACGACACAACTGCACCACTTAACGAGTTCTTGTCGGAGAATCTACCAAGTAGTGCTTCGTCTGGGTTCAGGATAACAATGAAAACATTCTGGCCGGGGCAGACAGAAGATCTAAAACAATTGAACTGATCGTTCAAATGGTAAAACAGCGTGGAAGGCCCGGTTTGTTCAAGGAATATGCTGATTGTAGGATCGAGAGCCTGAAGGCACATTTATTCATGCAAAGACGAGACATAACCTGACAAAAATTATTCGGAACCAGTTGAATAAAGTTCCTCCGAAATTTGGACACTTCCACGTGCGAACAATTAGTGTAGAATCTAATGAAGATTATTTTGGAACATGAAAACATTTCAAGCGAACAGATCGATAGTTGAATACAGAATTTATACAAAACGTACAAACATCTGTCCCAAAATTACAGCTGTGACAGTGACAGGTGAGAGATTCGTTGACATGAACTGTTATTCTCGAAACGAAAAAACTTTTGTGTCAAACATAAAAAATATAAAGCAAACATAAATAAATAAAATAATAATAATCAAATTAAAGGAATTAAGGAAAAAATTAAAATTATTTTGAAACTACAAATCAATGAACATACGATTTATTTAAAAGAACTAACATTCAAAGTATTAAATGCTATTTTCAACACTGGCTACAAGGGATATTGGTTGGTATGTTATATTCAAAGTAAACAAAATTGTTTTTATAAAAATATATTTATTAGTATTTTTGTGTAAGTAGTTTTGATAATGATTTTATCTTCCAGGAACGCATTTAAGATTAAACAGTCTGGATATTAATGTTCTATTTATGTGCTTAAGTATAACTTGGAGTTCATCATGTAGATATTCTAAAACAAATTGCATCCTTCTTTACAAATGGAACGCTGTATGACACCGATGATAGCGCCGGAAGATTTTGAAGGCTTCTTTATTATGTTCGAAGAGGAATAGTTCAATGTAAAAAAGGGATAATATATTTACCACTTGCCTCCTTTTGAAGTGTGTCCAATATTTGTATTGAGGCGGCAATATTATTTATGTTTTATTTTTAATTTTACAAATAATACATAATTTTCTATAATTACAGTGTTTATTAGCTCTAAAGAGCTTTTCAACTGATCCTGGAAAGATTATCCTACCAACCTGCCCATTTTGTTTCACCTTGAAAATATTTGTAAAAATTGTTACTGCTATAAACAGGTTAAGGGTAAAGACTTAACATGTTTATTATTATATATATATATAAATATATGAATATATAATTAGTGCTTCATGAAAAAATGCGCAATTTCTGCAAACAATTACAACAATCACCCAGATTACGAAAGCCGATGAATAAACTGCGAAGAGAGTCGGCATCAATTACAATAGTAAAAATGCCAAAATTGGATCCGATTCCCTCCGCATATTATATATTTTCCATTTAAAGAGGATAAGGAGAAGGTATCCACCGATGATAAATGTGGGGGACTTATTTTGATCTTAAAAAACTTAAACATTTCGGTTAATGTTTTGTACAAATTAACAGAACTGATATATATTCATTGTAATACTAAATTTATGATACCGAAAAAAATAAATTGCATAATCTGTTCGTATGGTCAATTTCCATGAAATTTTTCTCTACGTTGGTTTATATAGTTCGTAACAATTTTCCGATTACGGTTGAATTAGTGTTACTGCTGAATAGTTGCTCAAACGTATTATTATGGACTATATGCATAAATATACTTACTATATAGCATATATCTTTAAATAGATACAATTTTCAGCCACTCTTATTTTGAAATTAAGAAATTTTAAACGTATTCTAGTATTAAATGATTTATTTATTATGGTTTCATGCTTTGTTTAAAAATTTAACAGTGTAAGCGTTGGCTTCTATTGCCGTCAGCCGAAAAAGGAGTTTAAAAAAAGTTTTAGATTTAGTTCATAATTGTATATATATATATATATTTATCGCGTAAACAAAAGAAAAACGCTTCGTTAATTATTTGCGCATGATATTTGGGAGCAGTTTTCAAGAATGAGTAGAGGGTATACCAATTTTCTCCATCAAGTACTGGAGCTGATTCTTCCATTGATAGGGTGTTCTTTCCCCAGGTGTTGACCGTACTTCGTTTAGTATGGGGCAGATACCAATAAAATGTCGAATATCCTTCCTTGTCCCTTGATCCTGAAAAGAAAGCTAGTTTTAAAAAGAATACATTTCTACATTACCCATGCATGAGGTAGGGATTATAGTGCGTTTAAACGATGGGATTTCGTTTTCTGAACGAATCTAATGCACTTTTCTTCCATTTCTAATTTATTTTTTATTATAATATTTTTTCGTTCAATCAGCATTAAGACAGGTCCCGTCGTAATAGGTTCTTACTACGAATCCCGAAAAAAGTTTTATAGCTCCCGTCGTACTCTGTGATAGGGTACGATGGAAGCAATGATAATGTTTTTTGAAATTCGTAGCAGGAATGATGGGTTTGCGATAATGCTGAATATGCTGAATAAGTACAAAAAGTCCCGTAAGCAAAATTGAAATTAATAAGCCATAAGAACTATTACAAATTCGATCTTAATTGGAAACTTACGAATGCCGAATAATATATGGTACAATTCGTTTGTATAGTCAATTTGTAGGAAATTTCCCAATACGTTCCATTAGTGATAGTTTTTTCGTGATTCGTAATAATTTTTCGATTACATTAGAATTAGTGATAGGGCTGAATAAATGCTCAAACATATCATATATAGATATACTTACTTATACTTACTATATACCATATCATATTTTAAAATCGATACAATTCCAATTTCCATTTAAGTAATATTCTATACGTTGATCCTGAAAAGAAAACAAGTTTTGCATTTCCACACAACCCATGAGGTATGCATTATAGTGCGTTAACCGTGTTTTTGGTAAGGTGTTCGGTTTCCCCAGTAGGCCTATTACACCAGCTAAATATTAAAATTAAAAAACAGATACTAATAATTCAAAGTTACTGCGTCTCAAACTATTCTCTAATATAAAATGCTGCCATTGGAATTATAACTACGCACTTTTGACACGCAGTAATTTCCTTTTTCAAAACATCGCAAAGGAACCAAGTGTGTCCTGTTTTGGTTATTTTTTTAAAATAAGAAATAAAATGATCAGATGTTATAGATTTATCCTTGACAACTCCAATTAATCTTCAAAATACAAAAAAAAAACAAAAATGTTATTGTTAAAACAAAAATTACAATTGTAACTTACCGGTACTATTTCTGAAATTCTAAAGAATCGGGTAAATCCCCCAAAGTGAATTCGAGACTTGTATTGAAGTTCAAGTCTGGTCTAACGTCTAGTTCAATCCATACATACATGATTAGTGATTGTTGTTACCTCCGTAAACATTCCAGAACATTTTAAAACTTCGCATTTAATAGGATTTTTGGGTTGATATAAAACAACAGAATTTTGTAAATTCTTGAACGCTTCAAATCCTAATCCGAACGAACGATGGTTGACCCCCACAAGTTCTTCATCCTCGGTTACTTCCATTATTCCACAATTTTGACTGCTACAATGTTTCTGTCTGACAAGACTTGGTGCTGAAGAAAAAAAATTCTTCAATAGACCACCAACTGAATCAGTTGCGTCCATATGATAAGGGTAGAGAATTGTTGAATTGTAATCGCTTTTAGTCTTTTAGTATGGTCTTAAGAGTTTTTATACATTGCAGCATTAGGTCCCGATTTTATAAATTGTAAAACAAATTGTAATATTAAATTTGATGATAATTCAATAGATTCATAGTATTTCGGATTGTAGACAGCACAAATGCGTCGAAGTCGCATGTATTCACTACCTTAAAAAATATTCCATTGGCTTTCACAGGTGGTAATATACAACCATTTTTAAGTAAGTTCAAGTGTATATTTGGCTTTGAACTTAGCTGGGATTTAAGATTTTTTCAAAATAAAATCCTTTATTTTTAGAATTGGTTTTATTTCTTCTTTGTTGTTCTCTCTCTTTTTGTTTGATCATATTTTGTATTGCTTCATTTTTTACCGCACTATTCCCATATGGACTGCTTCTAAAAGGTATCAATTGAAATTCATCATAAAACGATATTTCATCTTCGATATCAGTTATCACATTACATTTTAGCGGTTATAAAACACTTTGATCATGGTATTTAGTCAAAGTTTGGGCCAAGTCACAATGGATAATAATTTTCTGAGGACTTCCATGAGGTAGAAGTGTGTATTTGCCGTTTTCCGAAAGACCTCACCAATTTTCTTATGAAAATAAATCAGAATCATCTTGATTTTCTTAGTGGGACAGTTTTGAATTTGATTCGAGTGAAGTGAAGTGCTTGGACAACGCGATGATGTAAGTTTTCTCTGAATATCGTTAAATTTGATGCGATTACCATCGTCCCAGTCTTAATACATGTAAGATGTTCATGTAGGAATCGATTAGCTGTTGTCGGCAATCTGACGATGGACGACAGTGTCCTCCTTAAACTGCCAAAATATCCTTCTTGATATGCAGTGGAAGCATGCTTTTGAGGGCTAGTAATGGTAGCTGCCGTCCATAATGGAAACTCTTTTCCAATTCTCTCTAAACTTTTAACGAATTCTGGTAAGTAATACGCTCTTACATCGCCTTTTAAATCCGGGATCCCTTCCTTAGGACTAACCTGAGTAATTTTTTCTCTTATATACCTATGTGTTGCCGTTATATTATCACCATCATTCCATCCTTCTATTTCTGGGGCATCTAAAGAATGCTCTTCAAAAGTCGCTATAGTTTCCTCTATATCAAACATCATTATTTCCCTTTCAGTCATATAATCTAATAGGATATTGCTTCTTCTATATTTACAGCTTTTCCAGATATTTGAACACTATTATTATTATATTGATGTAAAGCTACAGCACATGTCAAAGAAAACACGTTTTCAAATTCCCTAATATTCTTGCAATCAACCATCAAAGCAACTGTTCGGAGAAAAAATCGTTTTATATCTGGATGCGATGCCCTTTTTATACAGTCCCATCTTGAAACTAAGGACATTATATGACCAACGTCTACTCGAATAAGCATTCTAGCAGGCCGAGTATTACTTTGTTTCTCTTCGTCAATCCTAGCTGCCCATTTGAAGCATGCATCAATGTAATTTTTAAGCGACATATTGTTGAATGTACGGCACATCCCTAACAAAATGGCTAGGCCATAGTCACTAATAGCTTGTGACGGAGCTTTAACTCCTGCTCTTAGCCATCTATCTAACCAAAATGTCACAAATTCTGTGTCATGACATTCGGTAATCATTTGGTTGACTGAGACTGTCATTTTATCAACATTTATCGTAGCAGTATATAGAAAAATATTACCAGTTTTCTTTCCCTCAAATAATTAAATTTTTTTAATAAATTTGCCAGTGGCGTTTATCGATAATTCTCCTTTATCACCCATTGTCCGAAAGTATTCCCTGTATATATGTATCTGATTGTTTGTAAAATAAATTACAAAACAATTTAAAGATCCAAGTTCACGAATCGCGCCGTCATACTGGGGATCTATTGACATTTTTTGTACAATTTTTATTATATTGTTTTTTTTTCTCGGGGCTTCATTCCCTGTTGAATTTTTATATTTTCCATTTTAATAAATAAGGTCTATAAATGTTTATAGGCCTTATATTAGTTGGAATATCCTGTCCAAAATACATGTTGTCTCTCATTAATTTATTCACATATTTTCAGCACTTATTCCTGCTAAGTCTTTGCCAATATTTTTTTCTTTCGTCACCTCTCTCATGATAAATATTTTTTCGAGTATCGATCGTTTTTAATATCAAATCCACATGTTCTCCATCTTGTGGTTTCTTTTTTGCACAGCCTGTAATTTTATTTGCGCATGTCTTGCTGGTGCAGTATCCAACAAATTTTAAATATTCTCCATCTATCGAATATTATGTTACTGCAGATTTTTTTAAATTAAATGCACATGGAAAATTATATCTCTTTCTTATGGCATCATTTATAACAGATGTCCAGATGAACTTTTTTAATCTGCTTTGAGTCTTATCATACGGTTTTATTTTTTGCCATTCTTCGCAGGTCAGAAAAAGATGAAAAATCTCCAAATTTTCCCTCTTGTCTTCACCATCATCATATGAAGAAGAAGAAATGCTTTTTAAAGAGCTGTTCCTTGATGATTCCGGAGAATGTAAACGTTTGAAACATGTTTTTTTTTCGGGAATATTAAGACCATTTTCTTTTAATGCCTCATAAAGGTGGCCATTTTTGTTTCCCCTTAAATAATTATAACATGTTATCGGTTTCCATACCTCCCCAAGATCTTTGCCCATTTTTGTCCATATATCTGAGGAAACAAGTGGTAGATCACTTGTTACAAAGTGAGCAATATGGGTAGAGATAACTCTTAATATCTCATCCTTTGTAATCATTGGCTTTCGACCAGTAAATTTTTTAAAGAAAAGGCCTATAAAATTAAAAAAAAATTAAATTGCTTTAGCTTTTATATTATTAATTACTTTGTTTTGAATGGCACAAGCAAATTCGGACAAGTAAGAATAAGTTTGTTGCACAGCAAGAATGTTATGTTGTGGACTATTTTTAAGTGAGATGGGAATGTATCTCTGGATTTCGCAGTCATCTGGCAGCAATATTTAGACCATTTTCCGATTATCGTTGAACTTGGGGCCTTACCAAAGGTATGCAAGTTCGCTTTAAGTTCTGTTACCGACACTTCTAGTCGACTGTACCCCCATCTATATAGTTAATAAAAATGGAAGCCAGCTTCCACCATTTTAGTATGCTCTGAAATTTTTTTTTATCTTTATCTTTGCCTTTTTGTTCTGCAGATGGTCAAAAGTTCAATATTCCTAATTTTTATATATATTGGATTCGAGATTTACATTTATTCGAAATAAAATAATAAAACTTAAAGTAAGCTAATTAAGAATAAATAATGTTTTTTGCAGGAAATTAAAGCCTTTCTTGGCAAGAAGAACAGAAGAAAAAACTAACATTTTTAATTTTTAAACCAAGCGCCGGAAGGCTAAAGGCTTAGAGGTTTTATTTTTTATAAGAGAATCAACAAGTTCCATTGAAAAAAAAAAACAAGGCAATCGAATTTAGGAACAATCTACGAGTAGATTACAATTTCAGCACAGCCAACCAAATAAACATGAAATATATCAGCGATACAATAGAAAATTTGTCTGTAATTCCTTGTTTAAAAATCCGTGCTAATGGACCATTTTCAAAACCTTTAGAATCCAACATGAAACCATCTTCCCATGTATTATGCAATTACATTGAATTCCAACTAAATATTGGAATTGAATTGGAAATTAGTATGCAGTATTATTTTAAAATTGAAGGAGCTCCTGTGCAAAAATGTTGAACAAAATTCGTTGAGCCGTTAATGACAAAGTAAGAAAACCAAAAAAAGGTATGGCTGCTTTCGTTTATAACATATTATATAAAACAAATGTGAACTAATATCGTATTGCACTGATTTGTTTTATCAATATCGATAGAACCGTTTTAGAGATAACTAAGATTTACCATTTTTGGTAAAAAAAAAAATTAAATATAGAAGCGAGCCAATCACCTAAGTGCCAAGATTCTTTAAATTTCTTCGCTTCAACGTCTTAAACTGTAGATCAGACGAAATAGCGTTTTGGTGTATTCGATTTTTTTCCAAATACAAAGCTTGCCCTCCTATAGTACCTACTATATCGCAAGTAAAAATGAAGTGTGAGTTAAAAATTACTTTAAACGTATTTCTTATTGATATAATTGAAATCAATTAAGTACTCATTGCAAAATACAAGGTTTCAGAAAAACAGACAAATTTACATCAACGGTTGGTCCCATGTGATACAAGATGGAATGTTTTTGCTAAACTATTTGGAGTTATAAAGCTTGCACGAATTATTATATTATTATTTTCCAAATCACTTCGATCATTACAGTAAGGTCTTTTAAATGGAGCCTACGTCTTAGGAATATGGTTTCTCCTCCTCTTCGCCCAAGTCGCGTTGCATACCTACTTTTTAGACAGTGTCGGTTGGCACCTATTACGGAACTAATTTTCAATTTGCTTAAATTAATTAAACACTTGAGGGTGCTTCAGATCCAGCGCTGGCGAGATCTGTTTTGCTGCTAACAAGTGGTAACGTAACCAATGTTAAAGTTTGTGCTCTTTATATCATAAGATAACATGTAGCGATGGAAATACCAATATTTGTTTTATCTTATTGCAAAAGGTAACATGTAAGTAAAAGTAAAACGCTTTTATAATTTTTAAATATAGACTTTTATTTAATTAACCGACTTGTGTTTGGCTCGAGTGGCAGCTTCCAAAAAAGTAATCGTCGATAGCCTAACAACTGACCACTAGACCAACAAACACCCAGCAGAGCAGAGATGATACAGTTAATATAAAAAAGAGCATAACCGTACGCAGTTTGTTCACCAGCTTCTGAGCATAACCAAGCAGTTAAATGAAAAAGTATGCATAAACTGTAACTTCTCTAGCAACTAGCAACTTACAGGGTGTTATGGTGTTAACTTGTATTGCTTAAATTTTAGCCAGTAAGCTTTTTATAATTTTCGAAATTTCTTATTTCGAACTGCTGCACAATTATCATGATAGATGATCGACAGTGTTAGAGTTTGCATAGACAGAGTCAAGTGACTTAATAATAGAAATGTGAAAAGATGCAGAAATCAGTGGTTGATATCGCAAAACGACAATTTTTTAATGCTAATAGTTCGGCCTGGTGAAGCAGGCTTCATTGATTGGGAATACTAAGTTTTAAACCTTAATTTAGTCTTTCTGAACACTCACCTTATTAAGGAAAAATATTTAAAAAAAACTTCAAGGTGGAAAGTTATAGGAAAATGAACTTCTCAATACACATTTTTTTCGTTTTCAATTTTGGTTAATGTAATGCACTTTTTTGAGAGTTTAGAAATAAACAACACATCCTGCGTTAAATTGAATTCGATTAAGCAGTTCTCTATGAATTAGAAAATTATAAGCAAACGGTGTGTTTTGTTGCAAAAATTTCAACAGGTTGTATATTTTGTATTGTATTATTAGGTGTTTATTATCTCATTTTTCCCACGGGAATGGGTATATCGGAGTTACTTTTGGTATATTACATTATGCCGGAGGTTTCTTTTTTTCGGAAGGAGTCGGAGATACCTATTTTTTATCAAATGTACACAATTTTTCACAATAATTTTAGGGGAAACTGTAACATGTACAATATGTATAGCTATGTATGTATATAATTTTTAAAATATTTTTAATTTATAGAATAAAAAAAAATTTTAAAGTACTTTAATCAGATAATTTTTTAAATATTCTCAAAGGAATTTTTTTCGTTCGAAGCGATACATACTCGTAAATAATTTCGACTGCGTAACACTGGGAGTCATTCATTTAAAACTGGAGTATAGAAATGAATGCTCTAAGTTAGCAGTCAAGCTCTATATCGACTCCGTTTCCTCTATCTTCTTCCGGAAAACAAAAGGCAAGCCCCATCAACGAATTTGATATCTATTGTAATCGAAAACCATTGTGATGACAATTTGTATAAGGTTTTCCACTACAATGAATTATGAAATAGAATTTTTCAGGATTTTTAACAACTTGCGGATTACGATGGAATTCGTGATGTTCTTGGATAATAGAAGCCAAAAGACTTCTCTATCACATTCGATTTCGAACGCCGTTTTAAAAAAGTTTGAAAATATTAATATTGGATATTGAATATGATGTATGTACATATACATACATGTACATATACATACATGTACATAAGTATATCTGATTTTTCAATATAATTTTATAAAAAATAAATAAGAATGTGCAAGCAAAATTTTGTAGCCCAAAAATGCATTCTTACCCTGTTTTTTGTAGGTATTATATAGTTAATGCAGACAAATAGGTACCTTTTAAATATTTAAAAAAAATTTTTTCTTCTTCGCACCACTTTCACACTTTCTAAAGTAATGCTCGATTTTTACTAATTTTATATTCAGTTTATTTTATATTGTTTTAAATATTTACACAACAAAAATAAAACACAACTTTGGATAGTTGATGTATACAAAAAGTAAACGATCGAACGTTATTAGAAGCAAATTGTGAAAACCAAGCAGTTTGTGAATTTTGAATTAAAGCAACCTATTTAGTTGTAGGCGAATTGGAAATAAAGCCAACAAAAAAAAAAAAAAAAAAACAAAGGGACGTAGTCAAAGTCATTTGTTGACGGTGTTGTTAGTTTGTTTTGTTATAGTACATATTTTGATTTTTGCTTAAGCTTTCAGCTAGACTTACACGACTGGAAACATTAAATTAAGGGTATTCATGAAACGGTGGAAAACCAATATAAACCTCAGAAACTTGTTACCGATTTTATTTAATATTTATTTAATATTTTTTTTTTGAAATTGCGTACGAACCACCGACGACGAACAACAACACGACCGACCGACGAGACGACAGCAAGCCATTGATTCGTATTTACATTTCGATTTCGTACATACATACTTATATGCATATGTACGTAGATAGAAATATTGAGCTGTCCGCTTGCGGAAGGGGTATGAGAGGACAGATTGAATAAGTCGAATGTAGTAGATTTCTATGGGTGTTGTTTACGATCTAGCCTTAGGATGTGTTCAACACTGTTGTTTTATCATCCGCTCAGAAGGAAATTTGTTCCAAATCTGTCCATGCAGATTCTTGGGAGAGGATCGAGTTTGCAGGAATTTTGGGAGCTTTGACTCGAGAGTAGAGATGCCACTTAATGATGTCAATGATCCTGGAAATTATGGAACTTATGAATTTGCAGAGTTTCTAATGTTGGTTAGTGATAAGACAAAGGAAAAAAGCAACACAAAGATTAAACTCGTGCCAACAAAGACGGTTGAATTTGTTCGCGAATTTTTAAGCCTATTTTAATATATTGTTAAAAATCGGAAAATTGAAGTCAATATGAAAAATTTTCTAAATTGGGAAATTTACAGCTCTTATTATCGAGCGTATTAAAAATAGCACCCTAAAAGTGACCATATAAAGGGTTATTAAATTTTATACCACCTACCAAGCCCAAAAGGAGGTACTCAGCGAGGTAAAAGTTTTTTTTTATTTTTTTATTTTTCAAAGTAAAAAAAAACAAGGAATAAATTCTTTAATAGGACTTTTGAGGCGGTAGAAATTGCTACCGCCTTGACTTTTATCCTGCGAAGGGAAAACTGTAAACTGTTAAAACAAGAGGGAAAAGACCAGCAATAACGGCAGACCTCGATATCGTGTCGGAAGCTCACACTCAAAGCGAGCAGGTTGTGCACATCAGGATCATGAGGTTGCTATAGAGCTAGCATTTAAATAAGCAACAGCGTAGCCTAGAGAGTAAGATCGTCGGAATCTTGGCCTACTTACATAGATTTAGCGCAATTAGGTATAGGGAACAGTCGAGGTGGCATAAAAAAAATAAAAAATTTAAAATATGTATGTATGCGGGGACAAACGTGCATGTATCGGGGTGTCTGTACATGTATGTGCGTATGTATATGTATGTGTGTATGTACATGTATGGGTGGGTTGCATGTTGTTGTGTGTCTTCATGCATATAAAAAATAAACAAAAAAAATTTAAAAAACGAAAAATAAAGCTGCTGTGGCTGTTCTAGTTTTTAAGTAGTTTTAAGTATTATTAGGTATTTTAAGAAGTTTAACTTATTTTTAGTTAGTATAAGTTAGTTTTATTTAGCTTTAATTATTTTTAATCTATATTTAGGTTTAGTTTATAAGTAAAAAAAAAAAAAAAAAAAAAAAAAAAAAAAAAAAAATGATAAGATACCAAGTTTTTTTTAAAGTTTCCTTGAAAAATAAAATAATTAGATTTAATTACACTAGTGTTTAGGTCGACAGACATTAGTTCTAAGAGTTATTAGTTATTGTTTAGTTTAGAGCGCCCGAAATAAGTTGTAAGTTATTGATAATTAGGCTAGTTTTAAACATTTTTGTCTAGCTTTAAGACAGTTATAAGTTATTATGAAATAAAAATAAATTTAACAAAAAAAAGAAAAAAAAAAAAAAAAGATCGTCGGAATCTGGAACTTATCACATGGAAGACCCTGAGTTCAATTCCAACCACGACCAAAGTTAAAATTTTAATCGTTTTTATATTTTTTTTTTTTATTCAAGTTTCTTTTTATTTTTGATTAATTTCATTTGTCTTTTAGTAATTTTTTTTACTTAAGCAATCACAGATTAATTCATTTACTGTCTTACAAAGTGTAAATTTGCTGTGAAAGTAAGATTTAAATTTTGCATCTATTGAAACGCGAAACGTAACGAAGAATGATCAACGTAACGAAGAATGATCAGTTCGCGTAATATGATGTGCTACAATTTAAAGCAAGCAGTAACTATATTAATAACAACGATTTAATAAAACCAGCGGCAGTGGCCACTTCCACCGGAGCTTAAGGTGTGAGTTTATTGTCAAATGTATTGATTTCAATTTCATTTAAGTATACCTATATATAAACGGTGATTTTTTAAGAGCTTGGTTTTTGAAAATTCAAAAAAACACAGAAACTTGTAAAAAGTGAATGGAATTTTTATTTGGATCGATAAATCAATTTCTGCCATTTACTTTTTAAAAATAATTTCACTTAAATGTTGCCCGCGGCTACGCTTCAGGTAGGGTCCATTCTGAAGGTCCAATTTTGGCAAACTTTTTCACACATTTCGGCCGGAATCTCACCAATGACTTGTTCAATGTTGGCTTCCAAGGCAGCAATCGTGTTTGGCTTGTCCCCATAGACAATAGACTTAACATAGCCCCACAAAAAATAGTCTAACGGGGTCAAATCACATGATCTTGGTGGCCAATTGACTGCGCTAAAACGTGAGATAAACTGCTCACCAAATTCGCCTCTCAATTGATGCATGGTTTCGCGTGCAGTGTGGCATGTGGCACCGTCCTATTGGAACCACATGTCGACGGAGTTCAATTCTTGCATTTTCTGCAAAAAAAAATCTGTTATCATCGAACGGTACCTTTCTCCATTGACCGTAACCCTGCGGCCTTCATCGTCCTTGAAGAAGTACGGCCCAATGATGCCGCCTGCGCATAAACCGCACCAAAAAGTGCATTTTTCGGGATGCATTGGTAGCTGCTGAATTGCCTCTGGCTGCTCTTCACTCCAAATACGGCAATTCTGCTTATTCACGTATCCATTTAGCCAAAAATGAGCGGAAAAAAAACGGACGTAGCTTGCGAAACACATTTTTCACAGAGTACGAATTTTGATAATAAATTTCAATAATTTGCAAACGTTGTTCAGGCGTAAGTCTATTCATGATGAAATGGCAAACAATACTGAATCGAAATGTCAAATGGTCGTGGAATTTGTCATGTGTGATCTGTCAAAAATATAAACGTCAAAAGCCAAGTAGCAAAAAAATCACCCGTTATATGTATATACACCAAATAAAATTTTATAGTACGCGAGCCGACGGGTGTGTTAAAAAGGGGTATATATAAAGGGGGACCAGAGCAATAGTGTGAATTAAATTAATGTAGTAAAAAGAGGTAGTGAATACCCACCTTTGCTAATAAATCGAGGTCCTTTTAATAGTACACAATTAAAATTTTTCTTGATCAGCAACAGTGTTGCCAACGAAGAAAGTTCATGAAGTTGTTTTTTTGTTATAAATATAATTTGAATCTAGTTTTCTAAGGAGATTTTATTAATTTCAATTTTTAAGTAAAAAAATAATATATAATTTGAAAGAAAGAATTTTATTTAAGATGCTTGAGACAGAACAGTTAAATTACAAGTGAAATAAATTGTCGATAGCCAAGATGAAGAGAATGATGATAAAGGAAGGGTGAGGATCTGAGAGGGGGATGAGGAGCCAATGTAAGGGGTTGTTTTAGCGAGGAAAGCAACCAGGGATTTTTTTTAAATAGATTTTTTTTGGTTAATTTTTTTTTTAATTTTATTTAATTTTTTTTAACATTTAAAGTTTTTTTTATAGTTTTTTTTTTACGATTTTTAATGATCAATCATGACTGAACCTTTCTTGTGAGTCGCGGTTACTGGGTGTACAGCACTTGGTACCGCGTTCCCGTAGGTAAGGTGCAGTCATCCAGCATTGAATTTTACTAAGTGTGGGCCATAGGGTTCGAGTCTTTGAATATCGGCATAGCAAGTATTCAAATGGCCGGAACTTTGGCTCACGCTTAAATTCACGAATATTTTGAAGAGACTCATTGATGCGAGAGGCGTCTTTGGAGGTCCTTCCAAACAGTTTTTGTTACATTCTCCGAGGTTTTCAGAGCCTTCGCTGATGAAAGGGTTCGTCAGTTGATGTCCTGAAAACTGAGGAGAAAAATATTAACTTCTAAAACCACTAGTTAAAATAATTAAATTCTTGTAGTATATTTTAAAATTTTTGTTGCTCAATTTTTTTTTCGGCTCACAGAACTACGACTTCTTCTCTCTATATTAGATTATCATCCTTCTCAAATCGGATTTCTCATCCTTTTATGCTTTATGATTGGTACATTTTAAAAACAAAATTTTGGATTTTTATTAAGTTTGAAAAATCTTGAAATTTAAACATTTTTTTTACTTTTTATTTTTTTTATATTTTGAATAAATATTTAAATAATTTTTCATTTTTTTTAATATATAATCGATTTTTTTTATTATTGAATATTAGTTGTTGTTTGGTTTTTGGAATCAGGGGTTTCAGAGGTTCGGTTCTGGATTTCAAATTCGGCCATTCAAAAAAAAAAAAAAAAAAAAAAACAGCGGAAATAGTAACATTTTTGCCTGCGAATTTTTTTATTTTGTCTTGCAGCTGGCTAACATTGGAAAGTCGGACAATTTTTTTTGTTTCTTTTGAATTTCGACATTTTTTGTGGGATTATTGTTCTCGATTCGAAGCATCGAATTTTATCGGACTTGGTCTTCACTTGGGGTCTGAGTGGGTAGATGGTTTGGTTTCTTTCTGAAGAGGAATGAGTAGAGGTCATCGGATTTCAATTCACGACGAATTAAAGGTTATTTACGCACATTCTGAGGCTAGATTCGAGGAATTTTATCAAAGATTTCGGACAACAATCGACCGTTTCAATCTGGATAATTCTTTTAGTTTTTCAGAAAATTTGAACTCAATAGTTTCCAACTCAACTGCGAACATGTCGAACGAGGGTGAAGATAATGGAGTGCAGGGCGAGTTGCCAAATGAGAGCAGCGAAGTAGTGGGAGTTCCTGTGAATGCGCGGCGAAACAATTCAGTCCAAGAGTTGGCTTCTCGTATCGAACGAGGAATGGTAGAAAACCAAGTCATGCTATTCCAACAAATGGAATGTTTATGGTGAAGGTCATTCAGAAGTTGGATGCTTTGAATTTGTCACCGCAAGGTCAGACTTCTCCGGGCCCAGATAACTTTCGTAAAATGGGTGCTGAGGGGGGAGGGGGGTATCTGATTATGGTAACCCAATACCTAGGCCGAGAAGTTCCACGTCGTCCATGTTTAGTGTCTCTGGACCGTGTAGGTTGGATAGGTGGGGTATCTCTTATGATGGAACCGAAAATGTAACAGATTTCCTTTGTCAAGTGGAACACAAGGCCTCTTCATCGGCGTATACCGACGAACAGATTACCGTGAACTTTCACATTTTACTGAAGGGAAAGGCCAACAAATGGTTTTGGGCGTTTTTAAAAGGAATAGAAATGCTAAATTAGCGGAAGTTAAGGCAGCGATGAAAAAGGAATTCGGCCGATTAGAAAGCGATGTCGAAATTTATATGAGGTTGCTTACTCGCAAGCAAGGCATCAAAGAATCATTTGACGATTTTTATACGTCAGTCGTTGGTCTTAACGACCGTTTGAAAGAACCATTTGATGAACGAAAACTGGCTCATGTAATTCGGAACAATGCAAGGGACAAGATTGGTGAAATTTTGCTAGCATCGAATATAGAGGATCTGGAGCAGCTGAGGATTAAGGCAAGAGAGGCGGAGATATATTTGGCGAAGCGAACTTCTTTTCAGAAAACGGTTCATGAGATTGCTTCGAAGAAGAACAAGATTCCAACCAGGACGGGGAGGAAGTCGCGGCCATTTCTTCGGCTCGAAAACCTATTTCGGTTGCAAACTACGTCTGTTGGAATTGTGATCAAAAGGGACACGCCTACCATTTTTTCCCTTCACGGGAAAGAAAATTGTTTTGTTTCTTGTGTGGTGCAAAAGGGGTGAACACAATTGAATGCGGGAAACATTCGGGAAACATGACAAGGGACGAAATGAAAAAGGAAGAGATTCGTTCCTCAAAGAACCACCCCAATCAAACACCAAATTAGATGTTCAAAGGAACCACAATACCTGCAAAGAAGTGGCTGAACAAACTGCTCCAAATAAAATCCTGGAAAGAACAACTCCTCTCACTTTGCCAGACACTCAGTATCATCCTGTAGATACCTACGCTTTGAAATCACTTTATGGACGAAAGCTGAATTATTACAAAGTTCGTTCGCATATTTTCAGGACAAGTAATGGTTCAGCTAGCGTTCAAAAATGCCGACGTCGGTTTCGAAAGCGAAAAGAGTTCAAGAAACAAATAGTTGAAACCATAATTTCCTCAAATGCAGATGGTAGGATGTATGCAAATGTCTTACTGAACAATAAACCAATTTTTGGTTTATTAGATAGTGGGGCATCCATCTCTGTGCTAGGGAGCGAGTGTGGGAGTTTGGTAGAAAGACTTGGTATTGAAGTGAAGCCATATAAAAATGTTATACGCACTGTGGACGGTAAGTCGCATGACATCATTGGTCATTGCCAGATTCAGACCACGTACAATGGCATCACGAAACACCTTTCTTTATATCTGATTCCCAACCTCACTCAAACACTGTATTTAAGAATGAACTTTTGGCGCAACTTTAATATCATGCCAATTTTAAGCCTAAATCTAATATTCCTAATAATTGGAGTTTTAAAACTAAAATTTTCACGAATTTCTCCCACCCTTCTTTTTCCAAGTCTAGTTTAAAAACAAATACCACAGCGAACCCCCTTTCCACCCCACATAAGCGAGTATCCTTTAATCTAGAACGCTCTTCAAAAACTTCTCCTTCCACCAGCTCTTTCTCAAATTTCACTTTGAATCCTGTTGCCTCACCTTTCAAACCGTCTGTTGTTACTCCTGTTGCTTCCACAACAAAGAAACAAAACCAAGAAACAAAACGAGTCTCTTTTAAAACCCCATCACCAACTCCGTCTCGATCTCCCTCTTCAACTCTCCCAAACTTTGACATTAGAACAGGAGCTAAATACCCCAACTTTATAAGCTCTTATATTTTGAACACCACTCAGTCAACTTATCCACCCCCCACTCGCAAAGGCCCTTCTATACAACAAAATTCAGAAAACTCTTTTGACCCTCTTTTACCACCAGTTGTCAAACTTACCCAGCAAACTGCAGATTCCACTGAATGTCGCTATGCTCTGTCTAGACTCAGAGACAAAAAGATATATGAAAATGTTCGCATTTTCTTGGCCTTTCTGCAAGATAAGTCAGATTCTGTTTGTTACGAAGGGAAAACAAGAACAAGCGTTTTGGTCTCCATCCAACAGGAAGGTCTCCCTTCAGAATTTTCTAAGCTCATGAAAATTTTCATCAAATATCATGACAATTTTAACTTACCACCACAAAAAGTAAAGGATGATCTGGATACTTTCCGTCAATACTTACAGGCTAAGCGAATATCTCACCTTCAACGCAACAGAAATGATCACAACCGTTTTTTTCGTCCCTAATTAAAACTCCGCTCAAACACGTCAACACCTCCCTCTAACGATATATTATCAAAATGTAAGAGGTCTTCGATCCAAAACCAACTCAGTCTTAAGGCAATCACACTCCCTCCCTTTCGATGTCGACGCTCTAACTGAAACTAACCTGACGCCCAGCATCAACAACCAAGAGTTGTTTTCCTCTACTTTTAATGTCTATCGAGATGATGATCGGCCCTCCTTTGGCTCTACTTGCAGAGCAGTCCTTATCGCGATAAATAATACATTTGACTCATCCCTCTTCTCAATCTCAAACACGTCTGAAGTTGATTTTGTTTCAGTTAAAATAAAACTTCTTAAAACGTGTGTTTCTACATACTGCCTTCCCAACCTCTACAAACATATGAAATTGCTGTTCGCGCGATCGATCATATAATGAAACAATGCGACCCCCTAGATGAAGTTATAATCTGCGGCGATTTCAACCTTCCGCACCTTAAATGGACTGTGTCGGACCACGGATCACATTACATTTGTAATCCCTCCTCGGCAAAAGACTGTCTTTTTGTCGATCATTTAACTGATTCAGGCCTCTGTCAAATGAGTGGCGTTCTAAATAATATGGACCGACAACTTGACCTTATTTTCTCAACGGACCCAGACAACTCATCAGTCACTCGCTGCCCCCAAATTCTTACAGCTATTGATAATTATCATCCTCCCTTGTTACTAACGTTCTATCACGATTTTCCTATACAGACTTCTCCCCTCATGATTTTCATAAAGCCAATTTTTCTAAAATTAATGAATATATCGCCAGAGTTTCTTTTAATTTTGACAACCTTACTGTGAATGATGCAATAGACATTTTATAGAGAAATATTTAATTCAATTTCTCTTCATGTACCAGTTTCTCGTCGTAAGACATCGTCTTCTTCCCCACCTTGGTATAATCACAGGCTACGGTCGATACGTAATAAGAGAAATAAGCTTTGGTCAATTTTCCTTCATTCGCGATCTCCAACAGACTACTCTAATTATCTTGGTGCCTATCTTCAATATACCGAAATTTACAATTCTCTCTATCAAAGGTATTTAATCCAAACCCAAAGCAATATTATTAAAGACCCTAAATCCTTCTTCTAATTTGTCAACTTTAAACGAAAATCCGATGGTTATCCTCACTCTCTCTCATTCAATAACGAAATTTCAAACGAACGTCACATGGATTGAAAGGTGGCACTTCAAAGATCATGAATATATAATTTTTAAATCGCTAGGACAAGTAGTTTAGCCGCAAATCGAATTTTAAAAGACACAAAAAGTGTAAAGTTTAATGGATCTAGGAGCCTTAGTTTAGCCAGAAATCGAGTTTAAAAATAAAAATGTCCCGATTTTTTAAAATTGGTTTTTCATGTCATACACGTCACATGAATTGAAAGGTGACACTTCCACGATCACGAACATATAATTTTTGAGTCGCTAGGACAAGTAGTTTAGCCGCAAATCGAATTTTAAGAGACACAAAAAGTGTAAAGTTTAATGGTTCTAGGAGCCTTAGTTTACCAAGAAATCGAGTTTAAAGATAAAAATGTCCCGATTTTTTAAAGTTGGTTTTTCTTGTCATACGTCACATGGATTGAAAGGTGGCCCTTCCAAGATCACGAATATATAATTTTTAAGTCGCTACGAATTTTAAGAGACACAAAAAATGTAAAGTGTAATGGGTCTAGGAGCCTTAGTTTAGCCAGAAATCGAGCTTAAAGATAAAAATCTCCCGATTTTTTAAAATTGGTTTTTCGTGTCATACACGTCCCATAGATTGAAAGGTGGCACCTGCAAGATCACGAAAATATAATTTTTAAGTCGCTAGGACAAGTAGTTTAGCCGCAAATCGAATTTTAAGAGACAAAAAAAGTGTAAAGTTTAATGGTTCTAGGAGCCTTAGTTTAGCCAGAAATCGAGTTTAAGGATAAAAATGTCCCGATTTTTTAAAAATTGGTTTTTCGTGTCATAAGTCACATGGATTGAAAGGTGACACTTCCAAGATCACGAATATATAATTTTCAAGTCGGTAGGATGGTTGTGGTAGCCAATTTAGTAATAGAGACATCGTGCGGAGAGGGCTGCATGAAGACTTTGGATTGTGTCAAATCTCATAAGAACCTGTGTAATTTATTTTCGCTGCATGTGAAAAGGCTGCACATCTGCTGCAGGCATTAGCCATAACACGATTATGCTGGATTTACACGAGTAACAAATTACCATTAATTTATGCCACTAAACTGACAAAACAAAGGTAAAATCAAATCAATAATGATAAGCATTTACACGGGGTAAAATAATGACCATTTGATTGATAATGGCAATCTGCCATTAAAGAATGAGCAAGTTCATTCTTCCTCGTGGTGTGCCATAATTTTCAAAATGGCATCATTGTGGATTTACATGACTCTATTATAATGGCAATATTTAATGTCAGTCTTCCCTGCCATTTTGTTAACGACGAAAACAATGACAAATTTTCAAACCACGATTTTGTCAGTAAAGTCAATAAAATGGAAGAAATAGTGGCAATTTGACACTCGTGTAATTCCAGCATTTAAAATAACATTTACCAATTTTAAATATAGAATATTTCTTCGTGTTGAACTTGCCCATTTCCTCAAAAGATGGTTGCGTGAATTTACAAATCTATTACAATAGATATCACTTCGTTTTTGACATCTTGAATTTCATAAACAAATTTAAACAAAATAAAACAATTTAAAGTTAAAATGAGTAAACAATACCTAGAATACACCAACACCAGAAAAAATAGATCAATTTGGGATAAATTCGACAGTGTAAAGTATTTTTAAGTACCAATTTAAATAAATAAAACTATATTGCTTCTGAGCGCAGGACCTTCTGCAACGACTTGTTGAAAGCAGAATTGATCGAATTGCAAATAAAAATGTGGACCCTAAAACAGCATTGGCTAAGCGGACATCGTGGAAGGAAATTCTTAGCGAGTAATTTGTATCAATAGAGTATTTTTATATATTGTAAATCCTTGCATAATACAGGTTCAACAAACGCTCCCACATTAAACGAGATGGTCCCCAAATTCGTAACCATTGGCGCAGAATTAAATGGCTATTAAAGAACAATACATCCACAAATGGTAGTGAAGAGGGGACAACTCGAGATATATCATTTGAAAAATCGTCCAATGCTATTGACGATCAATTGATGGTTTACACCAAGGAGGAATTTATTGTCGATCACAGTGTATGTGATGATTATGATAGCAGTACTCCCCACGACAGTGTTCTCCATGTAAGTGGAATCCTATGAATATAAAGATAACCTTGAGTCTGGACTCAATTCTTTTTAGAATGATGACCATTTTAAAGATCGACATGAGGAAAAGTCTATTGATACAAAAAATGCAGAGGCACAACACTATAAAAATAAATGTGAAGAAGAAATTGAAACTATCCGCGTCGAGCGGTCCCTTAAAATCAAAGCATTCGAAGCTGATGAAAAAAGGAAAGACGAGGAACACCGACTGAGACTTCAGCACTTGGAAGAGGAGCATCGGCTTAAAATAGAGCTACTTAGAGGGAAGAATTCTTAATTTTCTGTTTATTATGTAATATCAGTGTTTTTTTGTGTACTACTAATTTAAAGTGTGTAAGCCCTAATCCTTATATTGTTAGTAAAATATGCTTTTTAGGAGGTAAACAATATTATGCAATGTTAACTTCAAGCATATATCTATGTCACTCTTAGTTTACCCTGGAACTATGTAATTATTTTTCAATAAAGGCGTAACCGACATTAAAAAAAAATATTCTGGAATCAAAGTACCTACCTATTGCGCTCGAGAAGGTTGAAAATTGGAGCCTTATCTTATTTGTAGGACTTGGTTTGTCCAAGATAGAGGTTGGTGTGTCTTTTTTTTTGTTGACTACCCTTAAAATGATCAAGCACAATGCGAAAGTTAGAAAAGTAGGGCTCGATATACCAAAGCACATGGATTTGAATTTCTGAATATCAAAATGGGAGGGGAAAATAGAGCCGGTGTAAATTTCTTTTGGCCCGATTTATTTTTTTCGAAGGAATTGTCATTTTGTTTTTCCTTCTTCGAAAACCAATTGCAGTAGCCTTCCTTGTGTCCAGTTCGACAACATTGGTTGCATTTGTGGTTTTTAAAATCGCAATCTTTTGCAAAATGCATATGACCGCAACCCCAACATGGTGTTCTTGGTTGGCTATTTTGTTGCTTACTTTGTTGCTGGTGCTTGGACATTGATTGTCGGAATTGGTGTTGACGAATGAGTGCTGTGTCATTTTTAAGATTCTTGAATTTGTGTAAATCCGACAACAGCTTACTCAAATCCAAATTTATGTTGTCCTTCAACGCTGAAAGGAGCTTGGTTCTAATGTCTGCGTCTTCAGATGATTGCAGTCCTGTGACGAAAACCAAGCACTTGAACTGATTAGACTTCAGCTCACTTAGCTTGAAATCTTCGCATGATTTGTTTACCCTAGCTGCATATGTGGTAAAATCTTCTGATGGATTTTTGATTGTCTACAAGCAGCGAAAACGAGCACTGAAGAGTGATTCTGGAGCACCAAACAAAATCTTGAGGGTTTCGACTGTTTCTGCAAATGAAATGTCTCGGGAATTTTTCGGAAGGATGTATGATGCATATTTCTCGTGAGCGATTGGATTTAGTTTTCGCATCAACAATCTAACTTTGGAAGCGTCATCCAGGAGTTTTCCGTCAACTTTGAAAATGTTGACGGAAAACACAATACCATGATTCAAAAAGATTTCTATTTGCTGGATCGTAGCAAAACTCTGAGTTGCTGTTTGCTAACGTATCCATGAGAAACTCTGGTTTTTCATTCTGTAGAGTCGATGATTGTCCTCCTGTTATGAGTGATTGCAAGAGCTTCGATTGAATATCTAATAATTCGAGATTTTTTTTTTCGTTTGAAGTCGACATGGTTGAAGAAAAAAACAAAATGGCGTCGACAATGAAATTATATCAATTCACGTCGTTGATTGTTATGCTCGTTGCTAATTGTTATCCGATCCTCGTCGCCAATTGTTATGACCTTGGGTCATACAAAAAAATAAAATAAAATACTTTTGAATTTACAAAATACTTATTTATTAATTAATTTAAAATGGACTTCTTCGATTAAGCCGCCAAATGGAAGGGAGGAAAAGACAATGCAATCAAGTATATATCTATTAGAGCAGATGACGATTGCCCAGGGATGATCACTTGATATTGCAGTGCTGCCTAAGCAGTATAATTATCCTTGATATCAACATTAACCTACACACAAGCAAAAAACTAACTTTGCATGATATGTAATTATATATACTTTGTTAGTTATTCAGCATGAAAATAGTAAAATTGTTAAAAGGAACCTGGGGCCCATGTTTTCTAAAAATGGTCATAAAATGAGTTGCTGGTTTACTAATTCCATGCTGTTCAGGCATAACACTAACAACATTCAATCGAGTAAACTACTCATTAATATGTCAACGAAATAAATAAAAAAATGCGAATTATAAGAGACATAAATAAATAAGACACGGTAATTTTCTCCGCATTAGTTCAGCCGCCATCCCTGGAGATAAAGTTTGAGACATCAACCACCGTCTCAATACATCGCGCCACACATCTTGCATATAATTCTTACACTGGATTACCGCGTGTGTTAAAAACATATAAAGGGTATTCATAATCCCTCGAGCGCGTGCAAAATTATAAATAAAAAAAAAAAAAAAAAAAAAAAAACTGGTAATTGGGGAGTTCTCCCTTCTATATCCGAGTTTTATTTGCTTTTTTCGGAAAAATCAACCGAAAAAGTATAGATATCGCCAAAATGCTGCAGTGTTTGAGCTTACTTCTAAGATGCAAGAAATTCTTCTAATCTGCCTGTAATCTAAAATCATCTGTCCAAAACTGGAGTATAACTCCTCTCACATTTGGGAGGGAGCTCCTACTCCGAACACTTATTTGAGTCATTTAGATAGAATTCAACAGAGATCTGAGAATGATAGGCGATAGAACTTTAATGGAAACATTTAAATCTCTAGAACACCGTCAAAATGTTTTATGTCTCTCATTACTTTTTTCGCTTTTTTTATAAACAATGTTCTAGCGGAAAAGCCAGTTGCATTCCTCCTCTTAATATATTCAAAAGTGATATCCTCGCTTCACGGAATGCTCAGCAGTTTACCTTTGAGAGAACAGATATTCTTTCTTTAGTCGTACAACGCGAATGTGGAATGCTTTACCCGGCTCTATTTTCCCCTCCCATTTTGATGTTCAGAAATTCAAATCAGTGTAATTCGGTATCTCCCTTCCCTACTTTCCTAACCTTCACATTGTGCTTGATCATTTTAAGGGTAGTCAACAAAAAAAAAAGACACACCAACCTCAATCTTGGATAAACCAAGTCCTACAAATAAGATAAGGCTCCAATTTTCAACCTTCTCGAGCGCAATAGGTAGGTACTTTGATTCCAGAATATTTTTTTTTAATGTCGGTTACGCCTTTATTGAAAAATAATTACATAGTTCCAGGGTAAACTAAGAGTGACATAGATATATGCTTGAAGTTAACATTGCATAATATTGTTTACCTCCTAAAAAGCATATTTTACTAACAATATAAGGATTAGGGCTTACACACTTTAAATTAGTAGTACACAAAAAAACACTGATATTACATAATAAACAGAAAATTAAGAATTCTTCCCTCTAAGTAGCTCTATTTTAAGCCGATGCTCCTCTTCCAAGTGCTGAAGTCTCAGTCGGTGTTCCTCGTCTTTCCTTTTTTCATCAGCTTCGAATGCTTTGATTTTAAGGGACCGCTCGACGCGGATAGTTTCAATTTCTTCTTCACATTTATTTTTATAGTGTTGTGCCTCTGCATTTTTTGTTTCAATAGACTTTTCCTCATGTCGATCTTTAAAATGGTCATCATTCTAAAAAGAATTGAGTCCAGACTCAAGGTTATCTTTATATTCATAGGATTCCACTTACATGGAGAACACTGTCGTGGGGAGTACTGCTATCATAATCATCACATACACTGTGATCGACAATAAATTCCTCCTTGGTGTAAACCATCAATTGATCGTCAATAGCATTGGACGATTTTTCAAATGATATATCTCGAGTTGTCCCCTCTTCACTACCATTTGTGGATGTATTGTTCTTTAATAGCCATTTAATTCTGCGCCAATGGTTATGAATTTGGGGAACATCTCGTTTAATGTGCGAGTGTTTGTTGAATCTGCATTATGCGAGGAATTACAATATATAAATATACTTATTGATAAATATTACGCGGTTAGAATTTCCTTCCACGCAGCCCGCTTAGCTAATGTTGTTTTTGTGTCGACATTTTTATCGGCAATTCGATCAATTTTGCCTTGAATAAGTCCGAGTAGAAGGTCCTGTGCTCAGGAACAATACGTAGTTTCATTTATTTAAATTTGTACAATTTAAGAATACTTTACCTTGTCGAATTCATCCCAATTTTCCGATCGTTTCCTTTTGTTGTATGGTTTATCCATTTTAACTTTTTTGTTTATTGTTTATGAAATTTATTTATTTATAAATTGTTTAGAAATTCAAGCTGTCAAAATCGACAGATATCTATTGTAATAGATTTGTAAATTTTTTGACGCACCCAGGTATTCAGGAAATGGACTAGTTCAACCCAAAGAATTCAGCTATTTCTCTCTTTGACCTCGTTCACATATTCTAAATAAAATGTTTACTAAGAACATGCTGTACTTATATATTTGTTTGGGGTTTATATATAGAGATTAGTCGAAAGCAGTAAAAATCAAAACAGTAATGCTGGATTTACACAAATGGCAAAGTTGCAAGTATTTCTGCCAAAAGAATTCCAAAAAATGGCAGGAATAATTTGTTAATGGCATTCACTTACAAGAGTTCAATAAATGGCAGATTTCAAAATTGGCATTATTTTCCCACCATTTATTGGCAAGGATAGAAATTTTAATTTTTGCCTTAAACAAACCAAAATAACGGAATTTTTTGAAATTATCGAGAAAACAAGGCTAGAAATAAAAATGGAATCAAGAATTAATTAGGCCTATTCTGCCACATCTGTTATTCTGCTACGAATTTTCTGTTATGATGCATAATAGATCTCCACCATAAAAGATATTTTATAATTGGTATTCCGGAGTTCGATCTTTTATAAAAGTCTGTTATGGAACTTCGAAAAAGAAACATTTATACGAACAGACCTAAAATCTGCTATCAAATTATCAGATGTAGTAAATAAAAATTCTCGGCAGTTGGCACTGACGAATAACAATAAATTAACCTGTGGAATGATCGTATTATTGCACATCGGCAAGATAAGCGACTAATTTCTTATGTTTCATCCATCAAATGTTCTGTGCTTTAGTGTATTGAAATAATTTAGTTTTCAAATTATTTAAATATTTGAGTTTGTTATTATGCATTTTAATTATTTTTTGTTATATCTGTCTCCTTTTAAGAACAATTCATTCAGGAAATAAAAGTTTTTACTACATATATTTAAATCTTTTATGATAAAAGTAACCAAAATGTGTCTTTTATTCTGTTATGATTCATAAAAGATTCCATAACAGATTGTGGCATGCTGAATACCAAAAATGCAGTTCGTAAAAGATTTGTTGAGAATTTCGAAGTTTTGACAGCTCATTAGCAGATTTCTTATCAGATTTCATAGCAGATTAAGCTTACAGAATACCAAAATTATAATTCATAAAAGATTTTTTGACAGTTTAAACTTTTGTATGAAAATTCATAACAGAATAGCAGAATAACAGAATAAAAGATCTCGCCTAATAGACCCAAATGACGATTTCGTTTCAATAAAAACATCGACCTGTCGTCGATCCGACGTCAATTTTTTTCTGAAAATCATAACCCTGTTCTACAACTTTTGAATCGATAGAAATGGCCGGGAAACGGTGAAAATTGGAACAAAAATCAATTTATCGCATCATCGTGTTACTTTTTCGTTTGATTGTTAACTTTTTCTATCGTATACGTATGGTATAGTACTCCCATAAATTGGTTTGACTGTGAGGCCATCTAGTATGTCCAGGGATGGTATGTCTCTTTAATAAAATTGGAGAGCTGGGAGACAAGAGAATATGGATATAATCCAAGGAATCCAATTTGCACAAACTAACTTAATTTAGAACCAATTTGCATAAATAGGTACCTACTTATATCAAGCTTGAAGAAAATCGCTTTAGCCGTTTAGGCTGTGGAGAGTTGTACAGACATACAGACGGAAATGCGGGACACACTCTTTTGGTCTTCTTCATTATCGTATTGGAAAGTTTTATTAAAATCTCAAGTTCGATAGTTTTTCCAAATGCAAAACTTGCCATATACCTAGTACCTATCCACATGATCGCAAGTAATAACTTACGAATTGCAACCTTCCTAACTAATATTCCCATATATACCGCATACCTACATAGATACGGTGAATTACTGCAACGTATCACGTAGCTTATAAATAGCGAATAATAAATAAATTATTACGTCTACTGACATTCGTCCTTGAACTTGAAACAAGGAATCTATTCTTAAAAATATTTAAAACATTATTTTTACGAATAGGTTTCTTGTTTCAAGGTTATATACATATATCAGTAAGCATATTTTTGCCAACAATGCACAAATGGAAAAAATTGTAGGTAAAAAATAATGTACACTGATACAATACCTTCAAACCAAAAGCTCGTAAATTACAAACACATAGAAATATTCCCATTTTTCTATTTTCTCCCTCAATTCGTTTCGTAGCAATGGCGGAAAATTTTTCTGACTGATTTTCTTGATCTTTTTGTTTTTGAAACTTTCAAATTATTTCGTAGTTTACTTTCGCTGAAATAAATAACAAAAGAATGATAAAAAAATTGTTTGTTTTGTTTTTGAGATGCCAAAATGACATTTCAATTTATCGCCTTCCATTGGAAAATTCCAGCCAAACGAAATGAAATATTTAAATTATCGCCTCAACTTGCAGAAACACATTTTTCCTTTGAGGCGATAAGTGAGGAATGGAGTGTTTCATTTTTTAACGATGCGAAAAATTATCGCCTGAGTTGCAGAACAGGGACCGAGATTCGCTTAAATTAAAACCATTTTTTTCTGGAAAAACAGATCCGTATTGAATCTCTTTTTGGAGACTAATTCAAAACGAATTTGTGCAAATATTTTTACATACACTATAATATTTTTTTGAAGTTTCTCAATTGTGTTGTCAATTAATTTTTATTTTTTGGCAGTGTACAGATAAAATAAATTAATATTAAAATTCTTTTCAAATCAAATTAAACTTTTTGCAAATCAAATTAAACTTTTTGCAAATCAAATTCACGTTTCTGGAAATCAGATATTAGTTTTAAGAAAAAACATCAAACGATGTAAATATATATAAATTTATTTCATGAAATTTAAATAATTGCATAATATAACATGTAATGGACATAAAAATAGATATAAATTCAAATTTATTTAAAACTATATGGTATTCAAAAACGTGAATTTGATTTCCAAAGCGTTTCATTTGATTTTCAAAAAGTTTAATTTGATTTGCAAAGACTTTATTAAAAAATAAAAATATTGTTCAAAACTTCTTGGAAAAACATATTAAAAAAGTGCAAGTGGCGATTAAGTAATTTTCCCGCGGGGAATAAGAAAATAAAAACGAAATAATGATGTATCAACTAAGATTTTTTTTCAAAGCAACACATACAGTCACAAGAAGAGATTAGATCCGTAATCGTTCGTTTCAAAGCAAAAAAGTATTGGTTTTAGTAGTGAATCCTTTTTATTGGAACAAAATCGCCATTAGGGGCATTCTTGATTTTAGAAGTTTAACAACACTTTTGTACAAAAGAAAAGGGAAACAAATGTTTTGTCTTTTTCTAACATACTGCTCAAACCTCTATCTCTTATTTCAAATTTTACAAAAGTGCTCCTGCATGAAAGTAAAAGTTAAAAGCGGTCTAACTCTTACTTTTGTAAAATTTCAAATATGAGTTAGGATTGAGCATTATGTTGAAAAAAAACTTTTTTTTACTTTTGTATTGAATATGTCAAGGCTAAATAAGTGTGCCGAATGTAGTTAAGCCTTAATAAGATTTGACATTCAAAATAGCAATTTGCCAATTCTACGTTTTCATCTACCACTTAATACAGATTTAGCGGATTAACAATAATACTACGTTTTCACCTAAAAATAATCCGGTTTAAATTGAGTAGATTAAACATTAATCTTCAAGTGTTTTCACCAGAAAAAAAAGATTAGTTTGACTTTTCCACACTTAGGTTCAACCTCAGAAGAAATCGAGTCACTGCGAGAGGAATCTAAAATGATCAAAAACATTAACCGGAAATTGTTCTCAATTTCACCAAAAAATATACGCAATAATTAAGCAACAAAAAAATAATGTTTTGCTAAAGTACGCATTTAAATAACAAGAAAACAAACTCCCAATCTTTCCAATATTTTGCTTCGCTTTCCGAAGGATGCATGTTGGTTGTCTTTTCTTCGGCCAAGGATCGTCGTTGGGCCATTATGTTGTCACTGCGTTGTTCGATGAAATCTAGAGCTGCGCTCAATTCATCAATGCTATCATTAACAACCTGGAATTACGATGTGTTGGCCGTCGGATTATTTTCGTTTTTTGGTGCCATTTCGGATTTCGCCTAATAGGTCAAATTGTTGTTTATTCGCCAATTCGACTTAAGACCGCTTTTGTTATTGTAACTTTACTGTCTTTTATTTTTATACATTTTTAGAAACAAAAACAGAATTAAGGCAACGACAAATTACACAAATAATTGTTGTATGACAGATTTTTTTTTGTTGATTGCCAATGGAGAAAATGACATTTGCATAAGCCCGTTCCACGAAATAAGTTTTGTTTGTTTTAAATATCTTCTTCTTCGAAGAAGATTTCAATGAGATTAATTTCCAGTCCTCATTTATGCTACGTTTTCACCTAAAGATAATCCGGTTTAAATTGAGAAGATTAAAAATTAATCTTCAAGTGTTTTCGCCAGTGATAAAAAGATTAGGTTGACGCTTTGGTCTTTGTAGCTTTATTGCATTTTTTATTTTTATACTTATTTATAAACAAAAACAGAATTTGAAGGCAACGAAAAATTATACCAGACAAAATCAAATTAAAGAATGTTGGACAGTTTTTTTTTTATTGAATGTCAATGGAGAAAATATGACGTTAGAATATAGGCGCGTTCTATGAAATAAGGCTTGTTTCTTTTGCGAATCTTCTACTTCGAGGAAGATTTCAATGAGATTAATTTCTAATCTTCATTTAAGGAGATTAAAATTTGTATGGGAAATCTTCAAGATTTAGAAGATTTCAAAGAGGATTTATGGTTAATCCACTTAAATCTGTATTAAGTGGTAGGTGAAAACGTAGTATTAAGGAGATTAAAATTTGTATGGGAAATCTTCAAGATTTCCAAGAGGATTTATGGTTAATTCACTTAAATCTGGATTAAGTGGTAGGTGAAAACGTAGTATAAATGCTCTTACAAATCTTTTGAAATCTTGAAGATTTTCCATACAAATTATAATCTCCTCACAGGAAGATTAAAAATTAATCTCAATGAAATCTTCCTGGAAGTAGAAGATTGTCAAAACAAACAAACCTTATTTGGTGGAACGGACGTATCCAAATGTCATTTTCACCATTGACAATCAACAAAAAAAAAAACCTCTCATACATTATTTAATTCTGTTTTGTTGTGGTTGGTATAATTTGTCGTTGCCTTCGTATTTTGATTCTTTTAGGTTAAAATATTATAATATCACATTTTAATGTCTTGCATAAAAACACGATATAGCGTGAAGCCTTGGTTTCAGTTGAATAAAGATCAATTCTCCTTTGTAAGGATATTGGAATCTGCAGATGGACTTTTCCACCAAGTCAAGATCGGCAATCATAATATTCTTGTTTTCTTTAGCACTAGGTAGTATTTTTGCCAGTGATCCATAACCATCAAGTGACCAAATGCGATGTAGCCTGCACTTTCATCTCGAGATGGTGATATAGTAGCTACAAATAACTGATTATCATTAGCTCTGGATATCTGCAATAGCTTCCAGTACATTCGTCCTTATTAAAAATACAGTTGCACGGATTTTTCAAGTGAAAAAAAAAGAAATGCGGGTCTAGAAAGAATAGCAATTTCATTCGAAACCGTGTAAATGGAAATCTTAGGTATCCTGCGTAGAACCAATTAACTGTAGACTTTTGAATGACAATTCAGAGTGAAAATGTCAAACTAATATTTTTTTCTATGGTGAAAACACTTCAAGATTAATTTTAAATCTTCTCAATTTAAACCGGTTTATATTTAGGTGAAAACGTAGTATAAAGAATGAGCAAGTTAATTTTTTTCTAGAATGGCATAATTTGGAAAATGGCCTCAGTACAGTGTTTATACATAGACAAATTAGTGGAAGCATTTTATGCCAAATTCTCTGTGTAAATCCGGCATAAAAGTTTCCAGTCAGCTGTTATTGGGTGTGTTTTACTGGGAATCTATCCATTGTACCGTAAGTAATTACCAAAAAAACGTATCGACCGTAGCATGGACCGTAGCTTTTTTATGTTTGTAAAAATGGTACCCCTGCACAGCAGTCACAAGTAAATGCCCAACAACAACTTGAGTGTGCTACCACCAAGTTTTTTCTCAACTAATTTGGCTATAATTATAGCTATTTCACGACTTGCCAAGGTCGATCTAGAGCAAAGGAGTCTGATGATCCACCTTGGCAAGTCGTGAAATAGCTATAATTCCAGCCAAATTAGTTGAGAAAAAACTTGGTGGTAGCACACTCAAGTTGTTGTTAGGCATTCAAAGTCATCAAATATTTAATTTATGTTCCAAACCTATTTCTTGTTTTCATTTTATCTCCAATTGTAATTTTAAATTAGAAAATTCATTTTGAACCAATAGAAAGGAAATGATAAGTGAATGGGTTTGTTCATAGACTATGGTCAAGTCTCTTTTTACACATGACAACTTTTGTATTACTTTAAAAATCGTCTATGCCTTTCACACGAGGGAACAAAATTGCCGGAGATTTGCTTGTTTCCTTTTAATGTTTCTTGATTTTGAACGCACACTACAACGTAGTTTAAATTGTTCACTCCCCTTAAATTTCCCCTTTACATTTCATGCTTTTATTTATTTTCTGAGTAGATCGATAGCTATAGTTTTATTTTCCAAGTCAATTTACAAATTTATTTTCTGAGTATGTTTTGCTTTCAATTCAATATTCACTCATCAGACTGCACTTAACATACGCGGAGTAAGGAACAAATAGTTAACATTTGGTTTGCCATTTCCATGCACATGTCCAGAAAAAAAAAACATTGGGATCACAAAAATGTACGCCCAGTCCATGTCCATGTAGTTTTGCGAATACGGTCCATGGCCAACGTCCATTAAACAGTGAAGGAAAAAGCACATTTTGAGAAGTTCAGTTGCCGCTTAATGCGTTTAGGCTAGGCGCGCATATGCAATTTTTCCGAAACGAAATAGTTTAATCAATAGTTGAACGATGATCTCGCACATAATCAACTTAAAATAAATCAACGAGATAAACCAACACACATACAATATTTTGCTTTAATGTGCACGCAATTATATTACAGTTCGTTGTAATACAAACTAAATAACTTTTAAGTTGCTCGAATCGCGGTCTGCATGCGCGCACTCTCATATAAGTCCATGGTATTCACTTTAGCAACAGAACTGTTGCAAAACTGAAAGTTGCATATGTGCGCGCCTAGCCTTATAGCTCATAGAATTTCATATGAATAAATATTTTGCGGCGCAATGTCGAGCAGTTCCTCTATAGTGCAGTTCCACCCAATGCGGTTTGTCTTCTCAAATTGCTTTTTTGTAGATCTAAATAAAAAGATGATTTTTTTTCACCAAACTCCGTTTATTTATAACTATCAATAAAAATTAAACACAAAACGAATATTGGTCTTAAGTTAGTCAAAAATAAAAGAAAAACGGAATTCATTCGATAAATATTGGTTTCTTTTTCAAAATGGATATCAAAATTTGTTAAAATTGATTAATTGACATTAGGGGTATGCAAAATTGCAGATATAGGTGCAATTTTAGACGTACTTCAGAAAATAATTGAGCAAAGAATACAATTTTTAATAGTAAAAGTCAGAAACTTTTCAGAAGAACAGCTTATAATTTATTAAAAAATGGAGTTATCTAAGATTTGAGAAATATAAACTGGCCAACTATTAAAAAAAAAGAATCAAAAAGATCGATTTGTCTTACAAATGAAATTAATAATTACAACACTCCATGAACACATCTGTCGAGATTCAATTCAATTATCAATCGTACCAACAAAACTAACAAAATCAGAATCGAGACTCGACTGAACGTCAACCAGCCATCCACCGTAGCTTCTACTTTAGCTTTTTATCGACCGTAGCGAATTGTATGTAAAATGCTACGACGGATAAACTTACGGCGGATAAATTTCCCAAAAAAACACGGCTATTATTCATTTATAAATCCTTAAGGGAAACTTTTATTTTTTTTTAAATATATTCATAAGAACATTTTAAGGTCGTGTCATATGACAATCATACACTCTGGCATGTGATTCAGTGTATGTTAGCTTGCAAACAGCTGCATTATTATCGAAAGACATTTCTGAAACTTTGAATTCGGGATTTACAGAAATTTTCATGATATAATCACCAGTTTCCATTTCACTAATATCAACCCATTGGCAGTCGATGTTGTAGCGATAAATATCGGAACAGTTCACAGAGATTCCTGGAAATTATATCAAAGTATGATAGCTGATAATTAAATATGTCAATAAACTTACCTTGATCTCCAAAGTTGGCACACGCATACTTTGGCCTTGCCCCTGGCAGGCATTGATTGTCTTCCAAACAGAAAGACGCCTTGTGGCCCTGAGCCACCTTTTTGCCGTTTAGATCGAAGATGTCAAAAACAGCAAATACTTCCATGCTGTGGTAATGCCTGCAAAACACAAATACCAAATAAAACTTGTTGTCCTATCAATGACGGGTCGATTAATTTACATATGACACATGTGCCACTCCCACAAGTGCTTTGGAATGGATGGCCTAAAGTCAGTGTTTCCCGCATTGAGCACACTTGCTGTGAACTTGAGTAACCTTCGTGTTATTAAATGCCAGTCGGGATTGGCTTTCTGGATTTCGTACGCCTCGGCAGCTACGCAGTTCTCCTCCATGGCACATTGCAGGAAGAACATCGGTCGATCTTCCAAATGAGCTGTCTGCTCCAATTCGAGGTAATTGAACACCAAATCTGGAGCCAGATGATTGCACGTAGCCGCTGCTACATGATTTAAGGCTCCGTGGCAGTGATTGAATCCATTCAAATGGTCATGATGCAAACAACCAGCCAAGGACGACTCATTGCCATAGCATTCGGTCCCACTGAGAATGGGCTTTGAAATATTTGCTCCGCCAAAAAAGTCTGTTTGAAAGGCCCCTTCAGCATAGCCCAGATTCAATTGTCGGCAAACAACATTTGCTTCCAACAATGACCAACCGTCCGAGCAAATAGTACCCCATTGGCCACCGTTTATGCGAACCTCAATCCGTCCTTCACTATTGGTTCGCCCACCCCTTAGCCTAACATCTAAGCGATGTGAATAGTGCAGTCGTTGTTTTGGCACTTTTTCTTTTAGTTCCTGCTTGTCGTCCGTGAATTTGGCTGAATTTGGAGTCTTACAAATGACACCTGCTGCTTCGGAAGATTCACAGTCGCTTTGACCCCAATCGTCGAAACGACAGTCAGTTAATTCCTTTTCATTTCCATCGCAGATGACATTGTCCATCCAGAAGCGTCCTGCAGATAAGTAAAAAAATAAAGTAATAATAATTTTTACTCACATTCGTCGAGACGGGTGCCCTTGCTTACTTCTTGCTGGTCCATATGTTCCACTGTGGGTGAATTTCCTGAATCCAGGATATCCTAGTTGTCGACACACAACTTGAGCCTCTGCGCTGTCCCATTCGTCATCACAAACAGAACCCCATTTATTGTTATGCAGAATTTCAATATTACCTAGACGAAATTGTAATTGAGATTGTAAAATAAGGATACTTTGTAAAAAAACAATGCAAGAATGGGAAGTTTAATCAAAATCGTTAGAGTAATTTCCGAGAATATTCTAGATTTGCTCTTATGCGAGGAATGCGACTCACGGATTTCGGCAAAGAAGATACACATAGGACTAGATTAAAATGAGCTGCGCGTTCTATATTCGAAAGACGATAGACGGAGGCTACACTGCCAGTAGCAAAATATTGCAATGGATTAGAAGTTTGAGACAAGAAAACATGGCTAACTATTAGGCAGTCGAGGACGAATCTGATTTAAATGCAATACACCTTGTATTGAGTGGTCGAAATGTAATTTCTTTGTTGTTTTCGAAGAATTGCGAACGTATGATTTCGGTACGGTGCCCCTCATTTCTCTAAAACAGCCGAATATCGTGTTGATTGACATAGTCCCAAATGCAGCAATTTTAATTATTGACACTAAGTGTACTTGTTGTTGTCTGAAATCGGGTTCGATATTTACTGCTTTTGAACCAGTTTCGAAGCTGTGCCCAGACACTGCGATTTATATTTAGTCTCTAAAAAATGTAAACTTATTTCTTTTTCGATTGGATAGTCGGAGTTAGTCCTTTTTCATTCCTTATGATCTATTCCTATATTCAGAACATTCGGAGTAAAAATAAGAGTAACTCCGAACGTCCAATCGAAAGCTATGTAAGAAAATTATTAATATAAGGTTTATTGGTTATTCGTTGAGGCTTGAAATCGCCTTTAAGCATTTTTTTTTAAACCTGAAGTCACCCTAGTAAACAAAATCTGTGTTTTTTGAAATCTAGGGTCGCCATGAACTCGCCCTGAAGTAGATCTTGGTTTTTAGCTGGGAAAAGTCGATGTAAATGAATAAACTGTCAAAATCACATGATATCTGAAGTAGGGATGAGCGATATTGCGAAAAATATCGATGTAACATCGAATACTAATCATCGATGTTGATAATTATCGAAACATCGAAGTTTTTAACCAATTTTATTTTATTCTTCCTTCAACATCGATATTCAAGATAAATATCGCTTATCCCTAATCTGAACTATTTGTTTTAATGTGAATTCTCGTTTTGCATGCAATTTGTTATTGTTAAAATGAAAATTAAACGATAATTACCTACTCAAATTCTGTACACAGAAATAGAAACCTTTGAAGCTACAGATTATGCATAGGGCCAAAGGAAATGCACTAAGGAATTAAATTTAAGCATATTTTAAGTTTTACGTATTAAATGACATAACTTGCTTTTCTGCTACCTAAAATTAATGTCCGTTGGTGTTTCGGGAGAACCGAAAAACCCAGGCTTTTCTGACAACTCTTGACGTTATCAATAAAAAAAACGTGGCTCGACCCTGATGGGTAATGTTCAATGATCGAACCTATACAAAAAATATGGCTTGCATGAACTGTCAAAATCTGGCCATATCTATTACAAAACTTTTTATCACCAAATTAAAAATAAATTAAATCAGATTCCCGTTATTCCAAATACATATAAATAATGGAGCATCTTCAGCGACTTAGAATGTAGATCGAACGTAATATGCAGACAGATAGACAATTGCGAGATTGTATTCTCTATGTCAAGTTCATTAAAACCTCTCGTTCGATGTTGTTTCCAAATGCAAAACTGCTACTATTTAGATTTATCAAAATGAATGCTTGGGATACTGAAAAAAGGATTTGGATAGTGTAGCGATACCATTCTTTGCAGTCCGTCATTTCCGTCCAAACGGAATTTAAGCTGGAGTTTGGCGGTACTCCCCCGAGTAGATGGACCATTATGTTGCTGGTGAACATGTTTGCCGAATCTAGAAGCATCGAACGAAGACCATATCATCGAGATCCCAATGTTCGGGTCCAGGATACAATCGTGGCTGTTGCATCGGCAATATACGCAAATCCAAGTGTTTCGACTCGAAACTTATAGGGCCAAATTGGAGTTAGGAGATGGTCATTATAACCGATACTTCATGATGACTTAAAATTGTTTCCGTACAAAGTCCAAATTGCAAGCAAGTTAAACTCTCAGGATTTGCCTGTGCGCTTGGAATTTTGCCGAAAAATGATTGCAATGGCCGAAGAAGACAACACATTGAAAAATTGTTTGTTCATGTCTGATGAGGTCCATTTTGACTTTAACGGCAATAGTGAGTGAATCTAATCTAGAAATGCTCCATGGGACGGAATTGCACCCAGAACGAGTCACTGTGTGGTGCGCAGTTTCATCAAGGTGTATTGTCGGTACATACTTCCTTGAAGAAAACGGTGTAACACAAACTGTCAATGGGGACCGTTATTTAAAGAAGATAAAGGAGTTTTTTTACCCAGAACTTCGCCGAAGACGTATCCCTTTCAGCAGGATTTGGTTTAAGCAAGATAGAGCAAGTGCACACGTAACCACACAAGTTATGGCGGAGCTCCAACGAAAATTCCAAAACAAATTGATATCCAGAAACTGCACATTCCGCTGGCCCCCAAGGTCACCTGACCTAACTGCACCAGACTTTTTTTATGGGGTTATAGCAAGCAGGGAGTGTACAAAACGAAACCCAGGAATTTGACTGAATTGAAGCAGTCCATTCAGACAATAATTGAGGCGATCCTAATTTCAACCCTTCAGGCCGCAATGAACAATTTTCTGATCAGGTGCCGCATATGCGTGGATAAGCGAGCTCATTTGCGGTCTATCATCTTTAAAAACCATTAGTTATTTAAAATAAAATTTAATTTTTAATCCAATAAAAAAAATTAATGAAATACATCGATTAAAATAAAAGTTATTTAAATTTCTTTTTGTAGCACGATTCGTGCGCCACTGTATTATATATCGCTAGTAAAAATCGAGCTCGAAATTTTGATCAAACTTGTCATAAAGTTTATAACGAATAAGAACAAAGTATATCCCACAATTCCGTCTGTCTGTCTGTCTGCAGTTTGATCTGAAGCCTATAAGCCGCTGAAGAGATTTTCTTCAAACTTGTTACTTAATCGTCTTAGGTTATCCTCCAGACTTTTATACAATATTTTTTTTAGCTCCAAACATAACGGTAGCTGCCATATAATCAATATATAAAAACTAATTATACAGAAAACAGCCTTATAGATTTCGATTTAAGAAAAAAATCTGTGCACTATTCTAGGTATGGTGTACATTTAAGTTAAAAAAAAATGTTCGCATAAAATGTTATTAACCGAACCTGCCACATAATCATTTATTTTTTCTTTTCGATATGTAGGAGGTCCTTTTTTTATTTTGAATAAAAAAAACCTAACATTTTTGCGAACGAAACTTTACATTAGGGAGACTTTTATAACAGTGTCCGGATGATTTTTAGATTTTTTAAAGGACCAACAATAGATACGTTTAAATTTCTTTGGTTATTTTGGCCCATAAGAAGGCCCGTTAAATTTTTTGGATTTTATCTATTTAATACGTCAAAAGATGCGACCATTTTCAAATAATTCATGTAAGTTGATCTAAACTTAACAATAATTAAGTATTGGTAACGCGCGCACTACCCAACTGATGAGTCCAAGTGAGATCACCGGGACCAAACGCAAATTTTGTCGACTAAAGCCGGTTAAAAGCTATTTTGAATCAATAATTCAACAAGTCCAATTAAGTATAATGCCAAGTTTTCTACTTGGCTGAATAATTTCAGTAGTATATAGAATTGTATTATATAAAAATAGACACCTTCTTAAAAATATTTTTCGAAAATTTTGGTTTTGGTATAAAATGTTGATGGAAATACCCCGATCCGTTTATGAGAAAGTCAAAAATGAAAAGAATTGTTGTATGACAGGTACCGTTAATAATAAAATATACAAAAAAAATCACCAAAATTTAGACTACACCTAAAGTAGTGCACATGCTTTTTTGAATCAAAATCATTAGGGCCGTTTACGAGATAATTAAGATAGTAGAATAAATTGTATGGGAGTAACGTTATTTTTGGGGCTGAAAAAAAGAATTCAAAAATCTATTTGAGAAAATCACCTAAACCACTTAAGCCCCAAGTTTCAAAAAAATCGCTTCAGACGTTTAGGCTGTAGATCGTTGTAAAGACAGACAGACGGAATTGCGGATTTGGGACCCACTTTTTTGGTGCTCTCTATCATCGTAATATCAAGTTTGATTAAAATCTACAGTTCGATTTTTTTCCAAATGTAAAACTTGCTCTATAACCCATGTATATCGCAAATAAAAATAGGAAAAAAGTACGCATACGCCCGAGTGTACCACAATTTTAAACACATATGTACAAATGAAAGTATGTATACATAAGTCACAACAAAAACTACAAAACGACTTTGAACTTAATCTAATTTTAGATAATGTTTAGACAACATCCCATAAAAAAATTAATTTTGAATAAAAACCTTTTAAAAAAAAACTGTACTTAGTACAGTGACATGTAATTTTTCCTCAAGCAACAATTGTATTTTTTTTTAATTCCTTCGAAAATTACATTTTATCTCTAATGTTGAAAGCTTTTCTGCAGGAAAATCACATCACCTACATTTTTTCTCAGTTTTACAATCAAACATTTTCAAATACAGTAAGACCACGATAATACGGCCTCTACCTAATCAAAATCTATGTATGTATAATTATTTCGGCAAATCTTCCATAATTTTATAGAATATATGGATCCTTTACGTCAAAATATTTGGGACGTCAAGTTCGACATCACCTCGCAAATGTTTGTCGCATTACCGCAAATCAACTGTCATTCACACACAATATTGCAATCCAAAATAACAAAAATAAAGAAAGACTTAACACCTTTAAATTCATCATAATAAAAAAGCCCCGGCCGTTTATTTTAAAATCCGAAACTTAAAAAAAAAGGATATTTAAGTTTATCTTTGCAAATTTGGACTATAACTATTTGTTAATAATAAAAATAAAAATTCTCACCTTCATACTCATTTGGTCCTCCAACTAGACGAATTGCACCTTCTTCTTTTTTCAACGTCTTGATGTACTTCTGCACCAAACGATTACGTTCACTTCGAGCATCTTCCAATGTTCTATGTGTAGTAGCCGTACATACAACAATCCAAATACACAAAACTATCACAATTTCAATGGACATCCTCGAGACAAACATTCTTAACTTTCAAAATCAAACTTAATTCTTAACCCGCACTTAATTGCAGCATGCTTTTCAACCGTCCCAACTACAACTGTCCTTATTTCTAAACTGTGCTCGCATTTAAACCAAATAGAATAAAATAATAAACTCAAATTGAAAATGTATAGAGAAACACAAATACACTCTGAATTATTCCAATTTCTAGTATCATCCTGACGTCATAGTTGTTATATGTCATTTCATTGCAAAAAAATACATGACACTTGATTATGCTTTCCATCCGCCAGTAAGATTTATTTTCAAGACATCACACAGTCCCAGGCTGGCTTAGGTTTTCGGAGAAGGGAGAAAAGATCAGAAGCTACTTCCAGATGGCAATAATTTATATCGATTGTTCATCAAGACAAGTTGAACCGTTATGAGTAGTTAATAGGGTGTTCCTAATAAAATGTGACAGAAAAACAAACTTATATTATTGGACTTGTTCAAAATGGGAGCTACAATATTACTTATCTACTGTCTGAAGACGATTTTGAAAAAAAAAATTGTCCCTGGCCTTTGTCTAGGGGAGTAAGGGCTACTCATTTTCTTGACTATATTGAGATCATAATTTTGACAAAAGGCCGCCGGCGGTGACTTCGATGTGTGTATAATTTTTGAAGAATTGCTGTCCATCATCGCCAACCAGAAGACCATAAGCTTGCTCGTTGAAGCACATGAATCAACATGGGTTAGTGTTGCAGTAACGCAATGTATCTTATGGGTACGACCTTTAGGGAGGAAGTCACGAATTAAATAAAAGTATATCTACTTTTTACCATATTGTATTTCCCCTTGATTTCTGCTGATAAGGACGACGTTCAGAAGAAATGTTTGATAGTTGTAAGTAACTAGGTCCTAATGATTTATTTCCCAGACTAAACTAAGTTAAGTTTAACATGCTTGACTTATCTCTCGGAAAAGTGACTTGAGGTGCCCCCCATTCCTCAAATCTCAAATAATAGATGGCGTGAAAGTTATCACCCTATAGCAAATGGTGATAAATGTCATTTTGACATATGTGAATTATGAGTAAACAGTTCCAAAATATTTGTCAAAAAGACATGACGTATATCGATATTTGCCGTCTTATACAAAAAATTATCTCACCCATCTGTTGTTGGGAACACCCTGTTCTTAGAAGGGTGGAGTTAAGTAATGATTTTGTATAGGGTCGGTAGTTTCTATGGAGTCACTTTTATATTTGTAGAAATAACTACATCAATAGCCAAAGCAGATGTTAAATACATTATAATATGTGTTCCATGTTGAGATAGAACTCAACAACGTGGATACGATTGTGGGTGACATATTTATTTCAATGTTATGTGACATTGATTGCTAAGATCACTGTGTCAAACAAAATCGATCAAAGGGGTACACAAAATGAAGTAATAGCTGTATAGATATATAGTTTCATATAAAGCCACTTGTTCAATTTGCAATTCATTCGAGCGTAAATTTCGCAAAATACTGCAACATTTCGTTGTAAAAAGATCATGAATTGTTTGATCGGAAATACAATTATGTGATGGGGATAAGATCGATTTCAATAAAGGCTGTCAAAGAACAATAATGCCACCTATAATAACCTTGAAAATTACTCGCTTATCTTTCAAGGCGAAGTTCAAGGTTCTCACTTCTAAAATGGTTTAAAGTTTTCTACAGAAGATAATGTTCATATATATGTAATCTAGTTACATACATATTCATGATTATTTGATTTAATTAGATAAATTTTAATTTGTACAAAGAAGAGTGTATTTAAGATATTCTAATGTAAAAAAGCTCAAGTTTTTTTGCTCTTAGGCTTTAGGGCCAGTTGCAAATTTAACTTGAACAAAAGATCAGGTCAACTCGATTTATTCCTTGAACCAGGTTCAACTTCGAGTGTGTTTCACGATTGCGAGTCAAGAGAGAGTTAACTGAACTCGAGTTCAAAGCAGCGATCGGACTTTTTGAAAAAAATATCCGAAGTAGATTTTAAAAAAAAGTGCAGTAGATTAATTTTTATCGCATTAGAATTTCATATTTTTAAAATATAAATAAAAAGTAACCCACAGAATCTATCGGTTCCCAACAATCTTTTTCAACTTGTAGAGAATAATATTTTGCAAAGTGGGTGTATTCATTTTATTTCGGCGTTTATCCTTCACTAAACTTGCTGTCGAGAATTTACATTCGGCTGCGGCAATACTATGAGGTAGAGAACACAACGTTAACATAATTCGTACATAAATGTTTAAATGTTTTTTCCCAAAGGCGTTTTCTTCGTTACTCAGTTTAACACAAGAAGTCATCAGAATCATACTATTTCTCTAACAGATATTGTTTTCCCAACAAAGATCTCCAAGCAAAGTTCTGAACGTTTTACGCTACGAATACGAATAAATTCACATCATACGCCACGAACGAAATCAAAACAGCATTGCCTCACAGAAACCCATTTTCGGAGTTTCAACGTCTTCTGATTTACGTTAAAATATGAGAAAAATCAATCTAAATTTTTGTTCCTAATCTTAGATAACTGTTCGTAGAAAAACTGTCAAACGTCCTATTCATTCGGGACTAGTGATGCCAAATTCCCCTTACTCCGAATTTCGTAGGAAATATTTTTAATACGATTGGACCTGTAATACTTTTTTCGTGTTTCGTAGTAAGAATACATTACAACAATGCCTGTGATTAAGACTATCAAGGTTTTCTTGATAGTATGGAAAAGATGTAACAATGGACAACATTTAGGCATTGTACTCTCCACAACCACCTTTGCATCTAAGAACGTAAGAAGTTTTAATTTTATATCCTTAAAATTGAAAGGTTTTTTTATTTGATTGCAATTTCTACGTAAAATTCAACCAAATATTTTTTGATTTCATACAGTTTGCATTATTCAAAGTCGTGAGATGCAATAAGTCCCTGTAACTGGATCGCAAAATGCATGCCCGAATAGCAAAGACAATCTGAAGTACTTTCTAAATCCATATTTGTACTGATTGTATCTATTTAAATATATATATTTTTTAAATTTCTGTATACAAATCTGGTAGGGCTTGATCAGAATAAGAAAACACATACACCATAATTAAAACATTTTTATAAGTCAGCTGTAAGCTGTCACTTGCCTTAGAAACATAGCCAAACGCCGAAAGCCATTAGTGGTGTTCAGGTTTTTGTTTGAATGAGATTCACCACATACAAAATTAGATTCAAACAAATAATTTTTGGATTACATTTACATACTGAAGGCTTTTTTCGTAAAACAAAATTGTAGTAGATTTTATTTAAAGGCAGTATGCAATCCACAAATTCAAAGGCTTCTATTTTCTATTTCTTTGTAAGAAAATAAGTCTAAAAATTCTTTTAAGTTCCATTTTAAGAATGACAAATACAAATTGAAGACATGTTGATCGATGTTTACTAAGAGTCGATGTTAAGAAAAATCGATGCAACAATATCGAGGTCGAAGGGTGGAAATAAGAAAATTCGTTAAAACCATCGATGTTTTCGACTCGACTCATTATGTATGTATATCGATGTTTTCTCAATATCACTCTTCCCAACTACAGATCTCATGTGACTTTGATAGTTTGTTCGTTTACTTCAACTCTCACGAGCTTAAAACATAGATCGACTTCAGGGCGCGTCCAGGATTTAAGCAAACACAGATTTTGTATACCATGGTGACTTCAGGTTTTTCAAAAAACAATTTAGGGCGGCCCTATGGTGTCTTAAGGGCTCATCGAATAGACTAAGTGTTTCAATTTGTCTGTTTGGCATTCCGATTAAATGAATGAAAGCGCATATAGTCGACTTGGAAGTAAGTCAAGTTTTTAGTCTCCGACGATTGACCAGAGCTGTCAATAAATTTAATTTCAGCTTAGTGAACTTATATTGGAAGAAAGCCAACTACATTTGTATCAGAATTATCAACTGTTACTTATCGGGCAGTTCAACTATATATGAATTGTTTTACAGTCAAGTTATTATAAATTAATAATTATTTTCCTCAAAACTACGGTTTTTTTTAAAATGCCGAAGAAGTCTACGACTGTGTAATAAATAATATGAAATTATACTAAAATTTTACAGAAAATGTCAGACTTATATCACCAATAAATAAAGGGTTATCCATTTTGCGGTTTCAAAAGTAAACGTAAATAAAACACATATAAAATATTTTTTTTCCTGATATTTATTTTTTATTATAAAGTTTGAACGTTGACATTATGTGTAAAATACAACATCATTTAAATGCCCACCACGCGAATTGTTTCAAGCATCGATTCTTTTGAGATAATTTTCGATCACTTTTTGACACATATTGGGCGGTATCTCAGCCATAACTTGCCGAATGTTGGTTTTCAGGTGCTCAAGAGTTAAAGGCTTATCTGCATAAGCACGGTCTTTCACGTAGCCCCACAAAAAAAGTCCAGCGGTGTCAAATCGCATGGTCTTGGTGGCCAGTTTATATCGCCACGACGAGAAATTACGCGGCCAGGAAATGTCTCTTGCAAAAAAACCATATTCGCTCGATTTGTGTGGCATGTGGCACCGTCTTGTTGAAACCACATATTCTCCAAGTCGTATTCTTCAATAGCAAGCAAAAAAAAGTTGGTTATCATATGACCATAACGCTCCGAATTGACGGTGACAGCCGTTCCATCGTCGTTTTCGAAGAAGTAAGGTCCAATCAAACCTTCGGACAAAAGAGCGCCCCAAACAGTGACTTTTCTGGATGTAATAGCCTCTCTTCAATTACTTGAGGCTTCTCAGAACCCCAAATACGACAATTTTGTTTATTAACAAACCCACCGAGTGAGAAATGTGCTTCGTGGCTGAAGAATTTTTTTTTCGAAAAATCGCAGTCTGTTCAAGCACCCATTCGACGTATCTACGACGTTGTGAATGGTCAGCTGGCTTCAGTTGTTGTGTGAGTTGGACTTTATATGGATGTAGGTGTAGATCTAAATGCAAACTACGCAATAATGTGCCGTAAGACATTCCTAATTCCTGAGAACGACGAGGAATTGACACATTCGGGTTTTCGGCAACACTTACACTTACAGCAGCGATATTTTCAGTGGAACGATCGAAGCGATGATGCACAGGCCTTAGAATATCGAATATAGTCTCTTCAAATTTCTTCACAATTTTGGCAATTGCTTGCGTAGTTGGACTATTATGTAAACCATAATCTCCTCTTAAAGCACGATATGTGGCTGTGGCAGAATCACTATTTTTGTAGTAGGTTTGCACAATTTTTATGCGTTGTGCGATAGTTAAGCGATCCATTTTAGTAAATGTCAGACTTTCAAGTGAAAAAAAAATTGGTTTAACAATTTAGTTTGACAGATGTCGAATTCTCTATACTTTTGAAACCGCAAAATGGATAACTCTATGTTAAGGTTAATTTTAATCAAGATCAACTAAAGATAAATCTTCGTGGCCATAATGACTGAAAAATAAGTAAACGAAGAAAATGTTGACAGAGTTTTGTTAATCTCTGTTTTATGTCTCCATTAAAAATGTTCTTTCAAAATAATGTCATTGCTTGCCGCATCAAAAGTTTCATAAACATAGAATTAAAATAAAAAAATCTCAACTATCAAATTAATAATGTTGAAACAAAAATTAAAGAGTTATGTAAATTTTATTATTTAATAAATACCTATACTGTAAGCATTTTGGTTTGTTCAATGGTCAAGTTTTAAAAACCTTTCGAATTGGGTGTAATAAAAAGAAAATTTACTTTGTAAGCCCACCAAAATCTAGTCATTTTTTTTGTATAGAAGAACTTGGTTCTTTGGTTGAACTTTAGTTCACATCACACATAATTTTTGTTTGCCAAATTTCATCATTCTACAGCAATCGGAATTGCTTCATTCCAACTAACACGAATTCTTAGGAAGTGGGTGGATATCACGCCTCTTAATAGTAAACCTCAAATTTTTAATTTTTACTTGCGATATAGGCACTATAGGGCAAGTTTTGCATTTGGAAAACAGATCGAACTCGAGATTTTAATCAAAGTTAACATTACGATGATAGACAACACAAAAAAAGTGGGACCCGCAATTCCGTCTGTCTGTCTGTACAACTCTCTACAGCCTAAACGGCTGAAGCGATTTTCTTCAAACTTGGTATTTAAGCGTTTTAGGTGATTGTCCAAAATAGATTTTTGAATTGTTGTTTTAGCCCCAAAAATAACGGTGCTTGCCATACAAATTTTACTAATATCTTAATTTTATCGAAAATAGCTCTAACGATTTTGATAAAAATTGGTGTGTGTACTACTTTGTGTATGGTCTAAATTTTGGCCAAACTTTTTTTTTTAAATATTTTGTTATTAACGGTACCTGCCATACAACCATTTTATTGATCTCCTACTTTCTCATAAACAGCAGCTCATTAAAATTCTAAATAATACTTCATTTCAAAATTTTCGAAAAATAGTTTTTTGGATTTTTGAAAAAAAAAAATATTTCGAAAACGGATGGACGATTTTTTTTGAAATTTGGTTTTTGAATTTAAATTATTAAATATTTAAAATGTTCATACTAATTTTTTTTTTTAGAAAAGAATTAAGAATTTTTATATATAAAAAATTAAGTGAAAAAATACTTTAAAAATACATACAAATAATTTTTTATTAAGAATATTTTGCATATAATGTAATCGGACATAGAAGCAAGTACGTGCGATCCAGTCATGTATTTTATTTCTTTTGGTTGCATCACAAAATTCTAAGATATGTCGAGAAGTGCTACATAATTTTGATGATCAATAGTTTTGAGTTCCAGTCAGTTACGGTTTTTGCGATTTTTGGGGACTTACATATGTCGCAGGTAACACTTGTGCTAAGAACTTTAAATTTGGCGAGGAGGTGCATGTGCTTGACAAGCTCAGACTGGCGCCAACGTTTGGAGAAAAAAAAAACACAGAGGTTGATCCATCGAATCTGTCAGGCACAGTAAAGCACATCTGGTGTCGGAAATTTAGTGTTTAGTGTTTTCTTAATAGGTTCGCCTATTTTAATTTTTTAAGAAACAACCTGGTGGAAAGTGCCAGAATGTTGGGTATGGGTAGGTCATTTGACTTTCAATATGACAATGGTCTTCTTGACAGCTGTCAATTGATTTATGCCCAGTTTGGTTTGCAGTTAAATAATGAATAGGCATAGCCAGCAAAAAAACACCCGTTACTTCACATGTTGTCAAAGAATGGCTGCATCACAACGTTCGAACCCAGCTCAAATCATCTCCACAGTCACCCGGACCCGATTTAAATTTCATTGAACATTTATGGAAAAAAACGTATATAAACTCTAGAAACAAAGAAAAGCGGTTACAATTTGCGAACCAATAATGGGCCCTGATCGGAGTATTTATTTGCTTCATGCTAACAGAATCGGAAAAGAAAAATTGAAGAATATCGACGCACGTAGTTGGCATTTAATTGTCAAAACAAATTATTTTCAAAATAAGAAATTGAAGCAACATGGATAGCGCAGCACTGTTTTTGGAAGCCGAGAGATATGAACAAAGAACATTAAATAAAGAAAAAAGAAGTTTTTTGAGAAATATATAAAATATATTCCAACTCCCAGATACAGGTATTTTGAAAATATTTTTTTAAAATTTTCTTCACAACTTCAAAAAAAATTTTCGTTTGGAAAAAAATTCATTTCAATATGTTTCAAACGAAATTAAACTAAAAATCCCACCGGCTTGTCGATCTGATGCTTTGACCCCGGAACAAAAGTTAGCAGATTGTTTTCTATTTTTTGGTGAAGGAACATATCAGCATGGAGTTGGCAAGGATTATGATTCACCTTTGGCGCAGTCAACGTTTTCGAATGTTCTTCAGGAGATGCTAAATATACTCGAGGAAACTTTGTGCCCTAAATGGATATCCTTAGATATGTCAGCGGAACAAATTGAAGAATCCAAAATGCAAGTGCAAACAAAGACAGGATTACCTGGTATTATATTTTGTGTGGATGGAACACATGTAAAAATCATTATTCCTAAGGATGATAAACATTTATTTTTTAAAAGGAAAGGATATCATTCTCTCAACGTTTTAATTGTAATTTATAAACTTAGTATGTAAAAGGAATATACAATTTAATTTTATTTAGATTTGTGATCATAAAATGACTATTCGAGACGTAAATGAGAGCTTTCAAGGAGCAAATCATGACTCCCATATATGGAATATCAGCACTCAGAGAAGCCATTTCGAACAAAGGTACCAAAACGGTGTCAGAGGTGAATTTGTTTTAGGTAGGTGTATATGTTCCTAGACACTTGAGTTCAAAATAAATACAATATGTATTTCAAATTTAAATATTTTTCTAAGGTGATGCTGGATATCCGTTGGATCCTTGGTTGATGACACCTTTTAGGACGCCAAATCCAAATAGCTCGGGAAGTCGGTACAACAAATCCCACTGTAAAGCACGAAACGTCATTGCAGGAACAATAGGTCTGCTTAAAAATAGATTTGTTTGTTAGCAGCTCGACAACTACACTATGCTCCACTAAAGCCCAAATTGTGAACGTATGTTCTGCCTTGCTTAGTTAATGTCTTTTTCTTAATGATTTCATTGAATTTGACGAAAGTACTCAAGAAGAAAATGATGATTACTACACTTCCAGATCACCGTACCATAACAATGCAGTGAACATAAGAAACGAAATATATATTTATTGTTAAGTTATTGACCAATTTGTTGAATTATTATAGGTGTTCGAGATTTAAATATACCTCTTTGGGCTGTTTTTTCGACGGTGGTTGCCGTCTTCTTCAGGGGATATTTAGTACGTATCACAGTTTGTATTATTTATGTTTATCTGTGATACGTACTAAATACCCCCTGAAGAAGACGGCAACCACCGTCGAAACGTCCGGGAAAGGAAATGAAATTGTTTCATTAAAAATACATTACGACCAAAACAGCCAAAAGAGGTATATTTAAATCTCGAACACCTATAATAAGAAACGAAATATATAAGAAAAGATATTTTTAATATGTAATAATTTTTATTTTACTTATACTAAATTTAAATCTTAAATGCAGCTTATAACACAAAATAAAAATAAATTAATTTATTACAATTTATTCAAACAATAGAACGAAAAAAATAAGGCACAATGTGTTAAGCATAAAATCACATTTAAATTCACTGATCACATAAATGTATCAAGATGTTGTGACGAAGATCCATCCACAATAACTACAAGACTTTAATTACTCATTATAAAAAAATAATAGACAAAAAATTGTAAAAAAAAACTAAACTCTACTGAAGTAACTAAAATAAAAAGTATTAAAGCGCTTATCTAAATTTAAAAAAAAAAATAAATAAAATAAATCACATGAATTTCTGTTGATTAATTTTTTTTAATCTTCCATTTCGATTATCTTTTGGATTCTTTGGATTTCCAATTCCAACATTTTATCTTCTTGTTTGCCATCCTTAGCATCTGCTGGTTATAATTTCTTTTTTCTTTTAATTTTTCATTTTCAATTTCTTTCATTTCACAAAATTTTCATTAAAACTTTGGTGTTTACTGGCCATGTCCTTTATTGACCTGCTAGTACTTTCCTGGAATTTAATTTGCTTGCTAAGCATCTGAAGAGAAGTGGCTTCCTTCCTCTGGGTCGAGAATGTGTTTGTCTGACGAAGGACGATGACGTACCAGCGTTATGCTGAGTGGCGTTACTTTCGTTTTCGATGTCAGCAGGACCTTCGTCTGTTTTATGCTGCTCTCCGAAAGTTTTGGCTCCTTTGACCGTCAGTGAGGCCCTGGTGTTTATTAGTGCGATAACACTTTCCTGCAATCCGGTAAACGTTTTTTGTTTGAATGGGCCGCCACCTGTTGTCGTGCATTCTTTGGTATTACCCACGAGCTTCTTTTTAATGTACGTCTTGTAGTCGCTCCATACCTAATCTATATGTGTGTTTGTATTAAAAATGATTCTTGTTTAGGTACTTACTTTTTTCCAACCTAGTACTTCGCGACATGGTGATCCAAGATCATTTAGAGCCTCCGTGACACTACTCCAAAAACCGTTTGTCTCTTCGGGCGGCCCGTTCGTGATATTTGTGGCAATGTCAGACTTGGTCTTCATCATTTCAACAAGCCGGTCATATTGGTTTTGATTTGTTTTTTTTTTTTTTATTAAACAAAACACACAATTAGTACACTCATATACACTTATACACATGTACATTATAGAAATGAATAATTTTACTTAATGTTCAAACGACATCTCCAACATTTCTAATTTTATTAGTAAAGTTTTGTATTTATTTTTGTTACCGCCGCCGTACAAAGTTCCACAAGTGATTTGTTGTCGGAGACAATCGGAAGAAAAATAAATTTAAGACACGCCATGCATCGCACTATTTTGACATTTAATCGCCAAGCCTCGCATTCATTCGCAACGAAGAAAATGTATAATGGTACACTTATGAGAATAAGTCGGAAAGACCTTTACGTGTTGTAGCGAGAGGTTTGCACCCATCATGTCCAAAAGTCTATATTATAGACTTTTATCATAGCGAAACAAATGTGGTACATCGTGGTCTTCCACTATTTATTCTTACTTTTGATAAGGCAGAGAAAATAGACGATATTTACAAAACTAAAACAATCATCAATATTGTTGTTAAGATCGAACCTTTAAGAAAAAGTTCAAGACTGATTCCGCAGTGTAAACGCTGTCAGGAATTCAATCACACGCAAACTTATTGCAAAAAAGAACCTAGGTGTGTAAAGTGCGCCGGAAATCATTTTACTAAAGACTGCACCTCAGATAGCAAAAGTGCAGCAACGTGCATAAATTGTAATAAAAGTCATCCGGCCAACTACAGAGGCTGTGAAGTACCAACAGAATTACAAAAACGGCGAACAAAATTTACACAGTCACAAAGAAAACCACCAAGCCAAGTAGAAAAGCAAGTTATTAAGAGGTTAAATGCCCAAATACCCAAAGCAAAAGATCAATCAACACAACCAGAGTAAACACCAAAGAAAGGTAGTGTAAACACATATACCCAAATAACTGCTAAGAACATACCTTTACAAAAAGATACTGCTAGTGATCCACTCACGAACGTCTTAAACATAATCCTTTCGAAAATTGAGGAGCAATGTGGTACAAATAAACTTATATTTGAAAGGCTAACTAACCTCAAAAACAGTTTTTGGCCAAAACGCCCTAAAAAAGAAAAACATGATGGAAAAGCTCAAAATAATTACTTGAAATGCCAACGGATTATGGCAAGAACTTGGAGAACTAGAAATGTTTATGCATGAGAAAGATATTGATATTTGTTTGATATCGGAAACGCATGTCAAGAAACAATCAAATAGTAAGATCAATGGATATTTAGGATACCACGCAACTCATCCGTCGAACAAAGCAAGAGGTGGGGCATCTATATTTATAAAAGAATGCATCGAACACACGATAGGCCCAAAAATAGACTCTGAATCAATGCAATCGGTGTACAGGTTAGAACTCAGAATGTTGTACTGAATGTATCTTCCATATACTGTCGTCCACGATGTAAAATTGAAAAGAATGAATTTATGAACGTGCTAAAGTTACTTAAACAAAATTTTATTCTTGGTGGTGACTTTAATGCGAAGCACATCTTTTGGGGATCTAGAGTTATTTCTCAAAGGGGTCGAATGCTCTACGATTGCGATTTTCATTCGACTGGCAACCCGACTTACTGGCCGACTGATCCATCGAAAATATATGACCTTATTGATTTTTTTGTGGTCAAAGGAATACCCTCAAATAAAATTAGCATAACAGAAAGCTTAGATCTTTTCTCAGATCATTCTGCTGTTATTCTCACTATGAGCGAAAATCTTGTTAAAAATGAAAAACCACCCACGCTAACCAATGGGAAAACCAACTGGGAAGGTCTTAAGAAAGATATAGAGGATAACGTTGAATTAAGGGTTTCACTACAAACGCCTCTCGAACTTGAAGACGCAGTAGATAACTTCGTCAATATCGTACAACAAGTCGCATGGAAAAACACCCCGTACCAAATAGAAATGCCGCGCCTTAAAAACCTAAAATATCCACAGGAAATAAAAGATTTAGTAAAAGAGAAACGAAAAGCACGTAAAAAATGGCAGCAAACTCGAGCTCCTCAACACAAGGTAAATATAAATCGCTTGTGTAATTTACTAAAAAAGACGAAAGCAGAATTAAAAAATTCTCAAGTTGGAAATTATCTTGAAAGCTTGACAGCAGGAAAAGAATCCAACTACTCACTCTGGAAAGCTGTTAAAATAACGAAGAAAACAAAGCTCCCAGCGCCTCCGATTAAGAATGACCAAAACGAATGGGCAAAAAGCGACAAAGAGAAAGCAAACGTTTTTACGGATTACCTGGAGAACACATTTAAACCCTTTGATGGGCAAGTACTCAACGAAAATTTAAATATAAGTTCTAACTCAAACGAAAATTACATTACAAGAAATGTTACCCTTGCCGAATTAAGTAGAGAAATAAAAAAAGCTTAAGTATAAGAAAGCTCCGGGATATGACCTAATTACGGCCGAAGTTCTCAAAATGCTTCCTCGCAAAGGGTTAATTAATCTTCTTTATATAATAAATGCCACTCTAAGGCTAAAGTACGTTCCGAGCCCATGGAAGGTTGCGGAAATTATAATGATTCTCAAACCAGGAAAACCATCACATGATAAGAAATCTTATAGACCTATTTCGCTTCTGCCCGTAATATCTAAGGTCTTTGAAAGAATATTACTTCTGCGCCTGCAGCCAATAATAGAAGAAAAGCGCCTAATACCTGAACATCAGTTCGGATTTAGAAGCAAGCATTCGACAATTGACCAAGATCACTGACGTCGTTGAGAAAACTCTTGAAGAAAAGAAAATTTGTTCGGCATTCTTCCTAGACGTGTCTGTCTAAAGCACTTTGTACGCTTCTAAAAGCATATCTAGAAAATAGACTTTTTAGAGTAAGACATGGAAACGATTACTCGGATCTCAAAGAAATAGTGGGTGGGGTACCACAGGGAAGTGTTTTAGGTCCAATATTGCACCTATTATTTACACGTGATATACCTCAAACAGAAGACACTATCGTAGCCACGTTTGCTGACGACACTAGCAGTGGGCCAAACGATAAATGATTCTACGACAAAATTACAAAAAGTTTTGAATAATGTCAATGATTGGACAAAAACATGGCGGATATCGCTCAACGAAGTAAAATCAGTCCATGTAGACTTTACGTATAAAAAATTAATAGATTACCGGTATTTTCTTAATACGGTTCAAGTTCCGTTTGCTAACGAAGCAAAATATCTCGGAATGACTCTAGACGCGAAATTAAAATGGAAACCGCATGTTAAAAAGAAATGCGAAGAGTTAAATAATAAACTCAGAGATATGTACTGGTTGCTCGGGAAACACTCTAAGCTCAGTAACGAAAATAAGCTAATTTTGTACAGGCAGGTGCTTAAGCCAGTCTGGACTTACGGTATAAAACTCTGGGGTTGTACGCGATATTCTAAAATAAACTCCTCAGATCTTTTTTAAGCGCACCTTGGTTCATTAGAAATGAAGATCTCAAAAGGGATCTCGGGATTCCCACGGTTCGCGATGAAATAAAAAAATTTGCCCGAAATCATAGAAAACGGCTATTACAACACTGCAATAGTACTATAATCGAAATTATCGATGAGACGAATTTAGTACGCCACCTGCGAAGGACAAAGCCTTCCGATCTGGTGCACTAAACGAGAATCCGCTTTAAAATCACGGTATAAGCAGGAACTATCCGGTGATAGTTACCTGCAACACGTTAATTAAATTCGTTAAAAATAAATTGCTAGATAAGTTTCAACTTAGTTGCAATCGGGAGGAGGTGGTGTTTTTACTGCAGTCAGAATCTCACACTCCTATGAGCACGCGTTTTTCGGTCCTCATAGAGCCTTTTGAAGGTTTTACACCTACCCATGGTGTATATATTGAAAATTCATTCGCAACGCGTTTGTTGATTTTGCAATTTATAACGCATACTTCAATTTTTTTTCTGAAGAATGTCCGATTGGAGCAATCGGAACGGCTACAATGATACAAAATTCGTACATTTCATACAAATCGGAGAACATTTTTCTCCGATCGGTAACCATGATAGGGCCCAATATCTCCAAAAAGCTTCTGAGCTTCTGGAACTGAGTTTTATGGACTGATGATACTTCATTTGAGTTGAATGGATACAACAAAAAAGATTTGTTCATTTGCCAAAAGAACAAAATTATAGTTTTACAAACAATGAATCACGGAAGAAGTTCAGTTTCGTGGGGTTATGTTTCGTCAAGTGGTCAGAGCAACTTAGTCCCAATTGACGGAACAATGAACAATTGCAGAAGCTTTTTAAACATTTTCAAATTTCAACATATAGCTAATGGAATAAGAATTTCAATTTTTTAATAATTGTGGAAACATTTCAAGATGTAAACGACTGTGATCAGCTAAACAAAATATTCCATTATCGTTGAACCATGTGTTTCATACGACTCCGTGTATCTTTTTTATTTTTTATAAGACGATGATGATTCTGTTTATGACATTAACAGATATAATGGAATACATGTGTATGTACGATCATCTTTTCTATGTGTCTTTTCGTGGAATGTTAAGGCAGATTTAACTATATTTCTAGAAGGTCAAGATCAATAAACAATATTTGGGTTTATTATGAAAATATGTTGAAGTTATTTCCGCGTTATTTAAGTTCATATAAAAATATTTTCAATTGGACTCGACGAATCAAATGCTTGGGCGAATGGGATCAAACGTCCCGCACAACAGAGAGCACATCATTAATATAAACATCTGATCTATATGGTGAAAAATGAACAAAATAAGGAATATTTTAATTCCTAAAGAAGGACAATAGAAAAGAGTTCTTCGAAGCACTTAAAATACGTTAAACCGCCAATGAAAAATTGTTTTAGGCATTCAGAATCTTTATCGCAGTACGAAATAAAAAATAAATCTTTGTCAAAAATGCACAACACTTGCGCATGATAAAAACTTTGTTTTGTCCAATCGCTAAAAAGAAAATAATCTATACAATTTTCGGAGAACAGATCTAGGTTTTTGTAAATTTGTGTGCATAAGTACATTTTCTTTAAGTGGGTGGAAATCTTTGTGATGCATAAGTCATATTTTAACATATCTTATTGTATCATTAAAATATGTCAATATATTTTCGTCGTAACGAGAAGGCATGTCGTACGCGAATCTGTTTTTTTTTCATACATTTCTAGAGAAAAGGGAGCGTGAAAAGCAGGCATAAAATGCTCGACTAGGTAGTTTGATCACATCACAAAAAAGTGTGCATACGTATGTAAACGCATTAGAAGTAAATCTTCCCTATTTTGAAACAATATTTTTTCATTATTCTATGTCAGCTACAACATATTTAAATTTAATGGAAATCGGTCAAAGAACAACTAAGTTAACATTTTTTTTGACCCACCCTAACTTGAAACTATTGTTGGTTCAAATTCACCGATTTCAGCTCAACGATATAATCTCACTGATCCTAATTAGTAAAATTTCTAAAATCGGAAAACGAGATTTAAGAAAGGAATGACTCAGAATGCGAAAGAAAATGAGACGAGAGTTTGACATGATTCACTGTAAGCGCTTTGTTATTCTAAAATTATTCCCGAATTATATGGGAAGTGACCTTTCACGGTGAGATTTAAAAAAAGAACAAAATTGAAGCTAATTTATTTGCAATTGCTTAATCTATTAATTAAACATAACGGGACGCCATGAAATGATTTATTAGGTGTATCTTCGTCATAGTTTGACACTAATTTAACAAGATCGAGGAGAGCTCGTCACACTGACGTCTCCTGGTTTGTTATCACATCCTTGAACATAAACAAGAATAAAGAATTCTTCCAAATGCATGGAAATGCTATTTTAGATTTATCAGCGGACTTAGGATTCCTTGTATAAGGCACGCAACTAAGCACGCCTAAGACAGTGCAAAGAAGTAAGCGAACATAACTTTTTGACGTTTGTAAATGTCAAAGGGGAATATGGATTTAGTACGATACTAAAAAAATAAAGTAGCCATTTTGTGATTTTAATTTTAGTAAAATGTTAAGAATATAGTACGATACTAAACTGGTTTAAAATTAGCAAAATCCTCTTTTTAGCCTAGTATTATACTAAAGTTGATTTAACATATTAATAACAAAATCGACTAAAATTTTGCGCCATTATGTTTTGGTAAAAAAAGGTGATTTTTAAAAATATATAAATTTTAGAGAACTAACGTCTATTTTTTTCTGTCGTGAAAAATTTTTCCGGTTTTTTGATAGAAAGCGTGTCGATTTGAAATGTCACTGACAGCTCCATAGAACATTTTTACGGGATTCTGACAGAACTAAGTCAACAAAAACTGCCACGATTATACTTCTCAGTACCAAACTGATCGCAAAAAAAAACTACTAGATACAACTACTGACCACGAGACAATTATAAAATATCGCACACTATATTATCATTCGGCAACAATAACAATATAATCAGGGCATATGGATTCCTATTGGTCAATATATTACCCATGGGATGATGTAGTTAAATAAAAACGAGTGCAGTTCTTGTTTAATAAGTTTTGTTATAGACCTAATTTTTACATACAAAGCGCACCGGAACAGAAGTTTTAATACAATTTTTTTTTAATAGAGCGTTACTTGGAATTTTAAGGACTTCCAGCGAAATGGGATTCAAATCGGATGAGAGGTTAATGATAAAGTCGAAAACAAAAAAAAAATAAAATGCATGACTGGTATGCAATATTATTTATAATTCGAAAAAGCGCCTATATAAAAATTTTGATTGAAATCAGTCCAGCCGATTAGGATTAAGTCGAAAATCAAAAGAAAATTTATGTGGGAGGTGCCCTTAATAACAAAATATAAAAAAAATGTTTGACCAAAATATAGACTGTACCTAAAGAAGTGCACTAACTTTTCTTATCAAAACGTTAGAGCCGTTTTCGAGATAATTAGGATGGCAGAAAAAATTGTATGGCAAGTACCGTTATTTTTGGGCCTAAAAAACGATTTAAAAATCTTTTTGAGACAATCACCTTAAACGCTTAAGCACCAAGTATGAAGAAAACCGCTCCAGCCGTTTAGGCTGTAGCTCATTGTATAGACAGACTGACAGACAGAATGGCGGAACCCACGTTATCTATCATCGTAATGTAAAGTTTGATTAAAATCTCCAGCTCGATTTTGTGCCAAATGCAAAACTTGCCGGTTAGCACATACTCAAGATTATGAGGCCCAAAGCGAAGTCTTCAAGGATGACCAAGGGAAAATCGTTGTAGAGTCGTAGTCGATGCTGAGCCAATGGAAAAACTATTTTTGTAATTATATAACGGGGATGGGGAATCAAATCCCGCGGTCAAGCAGATTGTACCAATAATCAGTTTATTTTGAACAACTGTTCCTTAGATTCAAGTTTGATTTGTAATAAAAACAATTTTTTTTAAGAATCAATTGTGTTTTATTTTTGAAATGTTTATGTCTACAAATTATTTTGTTTTCTTTTACATTATTTTATCATATTTTTTTTTGATATTCTACATTACAAAATTACATATTTTATATTTAGTATTTGCTTAGTATTGAATGTATTTTTGTATGTATGTGTTTTGTTAATTTTTCAGTATTTTTTGTTTTTGTGAGATGCAATAGATTTTAAATTTTCTTACAACTACAACATGGTTACATGATTATAAGTATTTTTATCAGTTACTTAAATAATACTAAAACTATGCTTTATATGATTAAACCCATGTTTTATTTTTATTAAAATAATATTGCACAACTAATGGTTTTTAGCGTAGTTATCATATTTATGTATATGCTACAATATTTTTGTTGCTTATTTTGTTGTAAAAATTTGTTATTCCTAAAATTATAATTTGTATACAAATAATTACAGAACTCTAGAAATATTTTGTATAAGCATTTTGCTCTGCAAACATTGTATGCAATCTAACTACATTTTTATCCTGACAATTTAAGTTTGAAACTTTTAATTTTCAGTTGTTATAAAATTTTATATTTTTTTGATCTTTAAAAAAAAGTTCGATAAAAAATACAAAAGAATTTTGTGGAAATGTTCCAATATAAACGCAAAACTTAAACAAAAATCAATATTCTTAGGTTCAGGCCAACTTTGCGTATTTTATACTTACCTTGAAATCTCTAAATACTTACTTAATTTTATTAATTTATTCAATATATTTTTTGTTCTTCTTCATAAAACAAATTTATTATTAAAGTTTTTATCATATATTTTGGGCTACAAATATTTTTAAAGTTGACAATCGGAATAGTTCAAGAGATGGCAACCCCAGTATCCGCAGCTAGTCTTTTCCTCTTAAGAAAAAAATCAAAAGCGCAAAATTTTAAACACCCTGATGTTAAGGGCTACTTAACAGTTTGTTAATACTAAAGCACTTTACTAATATTTTCCTAATTTTAAACACTTTTTAACTAGCACCATACTAAATCTATTTTCTTAATAAACTACACCTAAACACGCCTAAAATAGTGCTAAAAAGTAAGCGAACATAACGTTTTGACGTTTGTAAATGTCAAAGTGGCATATGGATTTAGAACGATACTAAAAAAATAAAGTATCCATTTTGTGATTTTAACTTCAGTAAAATGTTAAGAAAATGGTACGATACTAAACTGGTTTAAGATTACCAAAATACTCTTTTTAGCCTAGTATCATACTAAAAATGATTTAAAATATTACTAAATCGTTTAAAATTTTGCGTCAAAGTAATTAATTCCATTCGGACTTAACTAAGTGCACATCATTTTTTACCCAAATTTTATTTCGGAGAGAACTGTGTTCCAATTAAAAACGATTTTTTAAAAGAAGAGAAATGAAGAATTTCAGGGTTGAGTTTAAAATATTTTACAAATTAGTGGTACGGGCATGGCTTTAATAAAAATTACAAAATAGTGCTCGCCATATTACTTCAAAACGATATCATGTTTTAGGGCCAAGTTTGGTTAGTAAAATTAAGAGCCAACCATAATCAGCTTAAGTGAACTTAAGCTTGTGTCAAAGTCTAACGAACATTTACCAGAAGCCTCATTCAAATGAAGAATACTCACAATATCTTTTGATACAAACTGTGTTCGTTGCGCTCTCAAGCCACCCTTTATGGTCGCCCTAAAGCGTTTTTTGACCTTAGGTCGCACTGAACTCGCCCTGAAGTAGTTCTTGTTTTTTAGCTGGTGCGAGTTAAAGGTAAGCGAATGAACTGTTAAAGCCAAATCTGTGCCGACCCTGGGTACATTTCAACGAAGGAACCGAATATACACAGTTTTCTTATTGTAAAAGCGGCAGCTATCAAATTTCCGAGTGATTTAAGACAATTTCAGATCGACTTTTTTTTTGTTTTAAGGAACTTACAAAAAATAGTGTGCGTGTTAAGTCTCTTGCTTAAAGCGCAAGATCTGTTTTGATAGCATAAAATCGATTTTGTTTAGAAATAATTCGATTGTGTTCAGAAAAAAATCGAATGTTTGTTTGTTTGGAATTCAACATTAATAGGTTTGTTTGTTGAGCCCTGAAGTCCCCCTATAGTCGTCCTAAAGCATTTTTTGAAAAACTTGAAGTCACCCTGATAAACAAATTCTATGTTTTTTGAAACCTTGGGTCGCCATTATCTCGCCCTGAAGTAGATCTAGGTTTTTAGCTGTGCAAGTTGGGGTAAATGAATAAACGTCAAAGTTACATGATATCTGATTTGATTTGTTATTTTTAAAACGGAAATAGAAGAATACTCAAATTAGTTTTCAGACACAAACATTCAAAATGGAAACCTTTGAAGTTTCATGTTGTGCATAGAGCAGAAAAATGTACTAAGAACTTAAATTTAACATTTTTCAAGTTGTTTTTTGAGAAGCGAACAACTCAGGTTTCTTTGAGAACTCTTGGGGTTATCTAAAAAACCTAGCTCGACCCTGGGTAAAGTTCAACGAACGAACCTAATAACATATAATAGGTGTGTTTGGTAACGTGAAAATTCATACGAATTTGTATGAATTTACACATTTTGCTGTCAAAACCCATAGGAGAAAACTTGGTGAACATTTTTAGTTACCGGCATACTGAAGGGTATATGTTAACAGTTCATGGTGGCCACGTTGTTACATATTTTGATGCTGTTTTTTTTTATTTTTTGAGACTTCATTTACTTCATAAATCACTGTACTTAAGCTAACATCGAAAAACAAATGCAAATCATTTTTCATTTATTTCAGCACAAAATTAAAATGAAGTGAAAGCCCCAACAAACTAAATTTGTCGGATTTGAAACGACCTCAATTAACTAAGTTCTAAGAAGCATTCTACCCTTGGATAACAACTGTTTGATTAGAATAGTCATTATAATCGGTTAGTACTTTTTTAAACGACACACGAATGCCTTAACATTTAACAATTAGCAGAGAACGCGAACAATTATAATAACGATATGGTTCCAACAGGAACATAATCCCGAATGCTATATAAATAATCCTGACTATCTGCCCTATCGAGGTAACCGTCGGCGTCGGTCGGAGCGGAGTTTTCTCCGCAACGCATCTTCGTCGGAAATCCAATTTCAGTTCGAAGTAGCTGTCATCGGAAGAAATTTTAAAGAAATACGACGACGCATTGCGATGGATATAAACTTCAGGCAGAGATGAGCAACTTAACTGATATATCGAAAATGCGATATATTTTCGATAGTTTTTTTAATTAATAAATACTATAAACGTTTAAAACCATGAACAATTGGCGAGAGTGTAATTTATTGTTTATAGAAAGAATTTTTTCAATTATAATGCGCTAGAATTTTTAAAAAATGTAATTAGATGCACCGATTTTAAAATCAAAACTATCGCATAAAGTCCATTCCCTATTTCCAATTATATGTTTTGTTTTCGTTTGAACTGTCAACAAAAGAATAATTTGAAAAAAAACTTTTGAAATTAAATATTATTTATTTAGAAAATAAAAAAACATTGCAAGAACGAAAACAATATACGCTGACTACCTGACGCAGCTCTAATTCTATAATTACCTTCAAGATTGAAGAAAAAATTTCGCCTTTATAAAAAGTCGTTTGCTTTTGTTTTGGAGCAGATTCAACACAAATTCAAAACAAATTATCGGTCCCTTTAAAAAATATATGACGTATCCAAAACTAAAACTCAGCCACAACTTCTGGTGTCCTTGTGTAATTTTAGATATGCAATATCGGGATATTCGCTGGGCAGATTTATCATCCGCTCATATTGCTGGGAACTTGTTTATTCGTTCTGCGTAAAAACAAAATGCCCACAAGTTAACGTACATAAGGTTTATTTCTTCATTACTTACATTTTAATAAACAATTTATTTAAAAAGAAAACACTTTCCGCAACGAGAATTTGTCGGACGACTTCGGAGAATATTTTGTTTGTATCTGTTATAAATAAAACCATTAAAAGCACTTCATCGCATACAAATGGCATGCGTTGAATTTCGTCGGACTGAATTTCCGATCAGCCGATCGGAGAATTACCTCGAAGCAAAATGTCTGCGATTCGTAGTAAATCGGAGAGAATTCCGCTCCCACGGTTACCTCCATAGGGTAGTATGGGTGCTTTTATAAATGCATGGTTACTTTGTTTACATGCGATCAGTTGCGATCATACTAACGTCAGAAAAACTATTTGCGCATGCATTTTAATTGCATTTATGAATACTTTCTCTGATTTGCTTCATTTTCCTGTGGACCAGAATTAATTCTGATGTGTATTTTTAATTTTGAGTTCAACTTTGAATTTTCTAGAGGAAATTTGGACAGATGTGAACAGTAAGGGAAGGTGTACCACCGTTTACATCATACTGTCTCTTTCTTTAAGAAAAAAATCGGAATGCAATTGAAATTTTATACTTGCGCATTTGCGCTGCAAATATTTATTTGCGTCTTACATTGATGGAATTCTGACATTCATCATTTGCATTTATAAATGCTATGCTGTACAAAATCCTCCAGTGTGTACCAGTCCAGGCAACCAGTGTGAACTGCCATCGAAACACTAAATATGTAAACGCAGCTATTCTGCCCTTTCTCTTGTTCCTCAAGATGAGCCGGCCAGAATCGGCACATTTGCATCTTGTCACCCGAAAGGAAAGGAAGAAAAGCTGCGAAATAAACTTTAATCATCCAAACTGCGATTCATTTGTGCGTTCGTTTCATTTGGAAATCAGAAGTTAAATTTGCACTTCCTAAGGTGACGACATATGCATTCGTCGGACTTTCGCAACCATGCATTTATGAAAGCACCCTATATTTTTGAATCTATGATTCAAGTGATTTAGTACTTTTTTGGTATTATAATGAGGTACTCAAAACTAACTTCGTTTACTATGCTCTTCTAATTGAATACAGGCAGCGTTTTAAGAAACCCAGGCATAGCTCTCCTATCCATAGAGTGAAGGTTCACATCCTTAGACTCTGCGAAAACTGCTTGCAATCCGCAATCAAAATCAATTAATAGCTCAACTCCTCCTCCTCACTCTTTCTAATAATACAGTATAATCAGAAAAGAATCAAATAGTTAAATATCTACAACTTCACTTCTTCGAAAAGTTTAATCAGCATACTACATTTTAACCTTTCAAAACGCAAATAATGCATTAACATTATCTACTCGACAAATTATGGAAGTAAGAGAAGGACTCCAAGCTAATATGTTTCCAAGTGTTTCGTTCTATTAAGCCCAATGTTCAGGCAAAAACTGCAAGTGTTCGAGAGAAAAACTCTCCGCTATTGCACATCACTCTACAGAAAACCAAATTCTTTTAGCTGTTATGCATGTATTATTAAAATTATTACTGCAATAAAAAGTTTGCACGTTCAACATTCGATTAAATACATGGCAGTATCAAGATGCTGCGAAAAATACTAGCCCTGGGGGTTATTATTATACGATAACGATAACTGGTTTTTATTACGGAGGAGCTTTTATAGGCCATTGTAATTTGTATATTCGCCTGTGCTTGTGTATGTCCACTTTACAGTGTACAGATACCTCTAGAATTGGACGGATTTCTTTTTTTAATTTGGTACAAATTGTTTATTATAATTCAAATATAATTCAACTTAACTGCCATACAACTCGGAGTGTAATGCAACCCGTTCGTTTTTGCAATAGTTAAAAAAATCTATTGGTGATCAATAATTTTTTCAAGTAGTAAAGAACGCTCTTATAATTATTGATTTTGAAATCCAATAATAATTAAGGCCCCCATTGAAACTTAATACTCTTAATAGCGACAACAAGTAGAACCTAATGCCGTTTTTTCATTTAATCTGACAGATTTGCACTCCGAATCGAGAATTGCCCGTTTGAATGAATTATGTTTCTATATACTCATGTGATGTCAGATTTGCAAAAACTAAATTTTATAAGCTTGGTAAGATTGGGCTTAATTTGCAAAAAATTAAATGTTTTCAAATTTTGTTTACTAAAATAAGGACGCGTTCGCTGTTGTAATGGGCGCATCCACATGTCAGTAGATTTTAATGATTCTGAAATTTGGTGTGATCGTATATTATGTGAAATAAATGTATACCTAAATCAAAATCAAGATTAAAATAAATCTCATTTAAATCTTCAATCGAACTACCCTACTTCCATATTGAAGTGAACACATTCATCGGGAAAGTGAATTTTTCTCTTCGTTTGACACAGATGAAGCTGCCTGTCTCACTTCTACATCATAAGAGAAAATGAAACGATATATGCATTTTTAATAGTGCTGTCAAAATTAATCTACTTTTGGAGCGGTGGAAACACTTTTTGAGATTAGTAAATCTACAAGAGATTAAAGCTCGGTGGAAACGTAGTATTAGGATACAAACATTGACAACTGTCGAGATTGACGTTTAATTATATGAATGTGTGAGTGCTTCACGTTTGGATTCTGATTTTAAGTCCAGTGCTAAATGTCTCTATTTTTCTGAATCAGAACTGTTATTTTTTTCTAAATAAAATAAAGAGTTTCAGAAAAGTCTAGAAAGCTTCCGGATTGCCAAATAAAAATATCATAAGTTAAATTTAAGATTAAGATGTAAGTTTCTATTATTCAGAATGCAGTTGCATGTGTACTACAATTGAATTTTGACCGAAAATTTTACTTGGGCATATCGGGATCCGCTATTAAGGAATCTTGGATAGCGTAGGCCCGTTTGCTAATACACAACTTAAGCATTTAAGTTCTACTTAAGCAAATATGTGACAGTTTACGCAGTGGAAAAAGTAGCCCATAAGCGTTTTAAGTTGAACATAAATATTTATGATCCGTATCAGCAAACGGGCCTTAGTGGCTTCGAATTCAAACACAAGCAAAGATTCCATTAATCAAGGTGTGTAACCTAGATTTGTAAGTGATAGAAGTTGTGAGAATTATTTTAGAATTGGTTGTGCTAACATACAAAAGAAGTTTTAAAGGCTTTAATCGTTTGTTTTTAGAAATCCTTGTTGTTTATATAATTTGTATCCAATAATGATTTTAAACTTGTGTTTTTTTCTTTCGTTGGGATGTTTTCGATTGTCAAATGGTTATTAACGGCTAATCTTGAAATCTATATGTGTATGTCGAAATAAAATCGCCAAAAAGAAAAAAATTGGATAAATTGAAACTGAAAACCTATCAAAATAAAAGGGAAAATTAAAATAAAAAAAAACAAACATTTTTCATCTAAATATTAACTTTTTACTTATTTAACACTATTTATCATCAGTTTTGCATACAAATTCATTTTTTCTCTATCATATAATGTACGAGTATATTATAATCTAATTTAAATTCTCTCATATTTTTCTTTAATTTATAAAACAAACAATTCTTTAATTAAATTTGTAACTTTGCAATTTAAATCTTAAACAGAAACCAAAAAATAAAAAAATAATAATAATAATTATAAAACATTTAATAAAAATAATATTTATACTTAAACATGTATAAAAAATATATAATATTAATAGTCCAACTAAATAAATTTAAAATTATATTTATATATTACAAGATAAAAAAGGAAAAGTTCGATGTCGAAAACAATAAAAATTATAATGCAAAATTAAATACAATCATTTTGTTTTTCATCTTAAAAATAAGTAAAATTCACTAAATAATGCAACTATGTAAAAAAAAACAATAATTTCTCTTTTATAAGTTTTTTTAATAATGATTGATTTAAAAATTGCGCGTTTCTTAAATTTCATATTTTTTTGTATATAAATGGTTTTAGTTTATGCGTGTGTAGTTTTTGTTTTGTGAGTTTAGTACAGTATAATATTATTTTTATGCTTTATTTGATTATCGATATAATGAATGTGTTTTTTTTTCTCGACACATAGAAAGTTTAAATTACATAAATTTGTGGTTTTATATTTCTTAGTATTTATAATTGCTGTTCTTTTTTTTTCATATTGAGTTTTTATTTATACATATGTATAGACTTGAAGAACACATTTTGTTTGCACGATTATTTTTCGCTTAATTATTTTTCAATTTTTTTAAAAATTAATATTCCTCTCTTTGTCCTGGCAGCAAAAGTCTTTTGTTTTCATTTTTTATCTTTTCTTCTTGAATCTGCAAAGTGTTTAGTTTGATTTTTGTTTCAGGATAAATGATACAACACAGAAGTTAGTTTGGTTAATTTCTATCAGCTTTCAACGGTGGCTGATGATACACTGTGACTAGTTGTTAGTAAATGTTCAGGAATGGGTATGGGCTGAGTTCTAGCTGGTTGCTTCTTCTGAAAATAAAACCAAAATGAGTCATTTAATTTATAATTGACAACAACAAAACTTGTTAAACCTTTCTTCTAAATGGAAAACATCCTGCTTTTTCAATAACTGGGGTGGCATTTATTAATAAATCAGGTGTCGGACATTCATCGATTCCGAAAACATTTAGCTCACGAAAGCATTCCGTTTCGATCATTTCGGTTTGCCATGATATCGAAACCGAACCAGTATTGAACTTCGTATAGAAATTCGAATCAGAATCGTCTATGTTGACACCTTTAACGGTGGAGAATTGTTCAATATCAAGGACATCTTTGGCATACACGGCGTGAGGCTATAAGAAAAATATTTAGTTAAAAATACAAATTCATTTGGTAATTATAAATTATTGTGTTTACATCTGGCACAAAAGGTGGTTCAACCATTCCAGCTTCTAGACGTTTCCAATTGATAACGTTGAAGAATGGATGAAGTTTTATTTCACGAGCCCCTTGACGACCATTTCGGCAACCAAGTCGAAGTTTAATAGATTTAGCGAGAAGCTGTTGGCACAGGGATTTCGCTTCATCGTTAAATTTTATGGAATATTTTTCGGGGTCTTCCTGTTGAAAAAGAAAAAAAAGTTCATATGGTTAAGTGTGTTTTAATCAACAGAATAAAATGCAAGACTGAGTCGCATGTACTTGATCTTGAATTAAATCAATATGTAACTGGACTTTAAAGATGTACGTTTTTGAAATTGTTAACAAGAAGGTGTAAAAAGTACTGAAAAATTAACTTTTTTGGTTTATGTAAAATAAATCATTCGTAATATTTTTAAATGACATAATATTGACAACATAAGGTTTGTTCGTTGAACCCTGAAGTCACCTAGGGTCGTCCTAATAATAATTTATCGAATCGAAAACATTTATGTTTTTAAGAAATTACCTTAATTACTGCGCTTTGCATTTAGTTTCTTATTTTTGAAATTGAAATCAAAAGAATAACAGAATATTAAAAGACGAATTGAAATAGAAAATGTTGGCATTGGGCGAATAAGTCCTAAAAATCATGCACTCTGTCGGGACGCCCGACAGAAGAGATAACTTACAATGGTCGGAAAAAGTATTTTGACAGAAATCAAATCGCACATTTTAATTTACATCTTTTTTTTTATTTATAGAAAAAAAAATTAAAAATTACATAATATCGGTATAGCTATGGGATTTCAAAAAAAAATTCGTTGAATTCAACATTATACTTCTTAAACTTTTTTTTTAAATCTAAGCGGAAAAAAGTATTTTTACGAAAAATTATTAATACAAAAAATGACGTGACAGTAAATTTATACAGCAATTTAAGCAAAACTTAATAGAAAGTGAAATTTCGGTTACCGTTGATAACTTTTTGTAACCGGCCGGGTATGGATTTTACCAAACTTTGTAGAGTTTGCAGAGAAACTTCTCTCCACAGGTCTTCGACCTCAGCAATTGTCTCTTCGCGTGTTCTTGTCAAACAGGGACTTCTCTTTCGCTTTATATACGCCCACACATTCTCTATTACATTTAGATCAGGGCTCTGAGGTGGCCAATCTAATATATTTACATCCACTTCCTTCAGAAAATTGGTTATCAGTTTTGCTTTATGACAAGGTGCGTTATCTTGTTGCAAGATAAATGACTGTCCAATTAATTTGTCACCTGAACCAAGGCCGTGGTTATTTAAAATATCCAAATATTTATCCTTGTTCATCGTTCCTTCAATTGGTACCAAGTCTCCTGTGCCGTTAAAAGAAACACATCCCCAAAACATTACGGAGTCTCCACCATGGGGCACTCGTTCACAAACAGGTGCCACTTTTTTACGCATTTTCTTAGGAATTCTGCAGAAAGTTTTCTTTTTTGAGGCATGGTACTGAAATGAGCTTTCAGTCCACAATATTTTTTCCTAAAATGATGAAGGCTTATGTAAAAATTTTTTCGCGAATTCCAAACGTTTAAGTTTGTTTTTATGTGATATTTGTGGTATTGTTCTGGCTATGTAAGTGGCAAAGCTAGCCTCTTTTAAACGATTTCTTATAGTTTTTCCACAAATTTCAATATCATACTGATTTTTCATTTCTATTGTTGCAGATTTTGGCGTTTTTAGCACGTTTTCTTTAAATTTTCCGACGATTAAACGGTCTTCTCTTTTGGTTGTCTTGCGTGGGCGTCCTGAACATGGTAAGTTTCGCGTTGATTTGTGATTTTTTTGTTTATTTATTTGGTAATACACGGTTTGACGAGGCACTTTGTATAGTTTGCTTAAGTATTCCACCGAAATACCAGCATCATACTTGATCACCATTTCATTTCTTAAAACTTCGCGTATTTCCGCCGTTTTCCCCATTATAATCAATTAAATTGAAAAAAAAAATTTAATGTAATAAAATTTCTGTATTTAAATGTGCTTAATTTTAACAAATATTAACTTTGATCGCACGCACGAAACGAAATGAACTAAAAAGAATATGATGTCAAAATACTTTTTTCCAGTTAATTTCAACTCACTCCATACATTGAACATGATTAAGAACGAATGCGTAAGGAAAAATATATATTTTGTAATTTACAGTTACAATCACGTAGATATTTTGTTTCAAGCATCACACGAGTTCCGTTATATCTCTCAGCTCTTTAAAACAAGCAATATAACAAGGAAAATAGTTTTTTCAAAATACTTTTTCCAACCATTGCAAACTAATTTAAGTTGAACTATTTAATATTGAAATTGCTTAACTTGAGAAAAGCTTTAAAAGTTCTTCGTTAATTTGATTAATTTCAAAAGTTCTCCGTATGCGAGAGAGAAACATAGGCCAGACAGACTCGCGCCGTAACGCGCAACGCGTAACGAAGCGATTTATACCTTCTCATAAGAAGTTATAACTTCAAAAAAATTAACAAATTATAAGTTCTAATTATCAGAGAACAAACTTCCTCCTTTAAATGTCAACAACACGATTGACTGTGGTTTTTTTTTTGAAAAAAAAAAATCAACAAAATCTGGGTAAATTTGAGGTAATAAATTAGACGAACGAAGCTTATGTGAAGTTTCAAAACAATACGGGAACGCATAATAAGAAAATTTAACTACTTCTAAAACGTCAAAAAAGTGTATTTTTGCAAGTGTTTATTAAATTTTTTTTTTAAATATCCAATTTGCTATCACAAATTTGAGTTTTGAAAAAATAAATCCGACAGCATGAACATTTATCATCATTTTCAACTGTTTGTAATGGCACACCTGACATTTGACAATTTTCACAATTTTGTCCAAGGAAATTTCTTGTACTAAAATTCACAGTATAGGCAAATATTTTATCTTCTCGTATATAAAACTATGGACATTCGGTGTACGGGAATAAGCTGTAACGGTGTATCGAATAAATTTGTATATTTTGGCAAATAAATGTTTTGACATTTATATTGTAGGTGTATAAGTAATAGAGCGACAGTAGACACCATTGTTACTTCTTATTTGACAACGTTTGATTTAATTGCAGTTAGCAAATATTAATACGATATTTGATGTTTATCAAGCAAATTGATATTTCAGTACTATAGTAATCAAATGCCAATTTTGATATAAATTTTGAATGGCGTACGTAGTCAAGATCTATTCTGAATTGTTCCATTGATAAATTTGAAATCATCGTCGACAAAAATGTTGTTCTTTATCAATTTTTTAGTCAATGATAAATGTTATTAGTTGATAGATATTTTTCTTAGTTTTATGTATGAAGTTTTAACTAAAAATAACTGTGCCAGCAAAGTAATCTTTTTGAATGGCCTTCGATTAAAATTTTTCGGTGAAAGTATAATAGAGAATATTACGTGATACTTTGAATACAATGGACTTGAAACTTATTTGAAGTAAAAATATGGCTTCATCATTATAAGCTTTAGTTTGAATTGATTTTTTGTTTGTTAATTGTTCACCGTAAGTAAAAAAAATATTTTTGACAATTATCAACCATTGTTATGATATTATCAATCATTATTCATAATTATTGTTCATAATACCGAATATTCAATTGATTGGTATAGTTTGTCAATCAGCAACTAGTTGAATTTTGACAGTCATAATAATAGGGGTGGTAAAATGAATTTTGTCGCTATTTTCTTCTTCACCATGAGTTTGAGTTTGACTGAGCGTGTCTTGCAAATTGGATTCACTATATCTAGAAGGATGAAGCAACGATGCACACACCTTGGGTTATGGCAACGATAGATATTTTGAACCACCAATTTCCGGGACAGATTTTTTTTTGAAATTCTCAAACGTCTTTTTAGATCTTTAAATAAAAAAAAAAAGAATTCTCGATGTCAAAGCGATGTTTTTTGACAAGCATGGTCATGATATGCTCATTGTCATTTTAAACAACTTTAATAAGTTTCATAAAGAAAATTGAATGATTATTTTTCAAGACCCGTTAATCCAATATTGAACAAATTCGACCTTTGAAATATCATTGTTGTTCTTAGCAAGTATGCTCTCTTAGATTATCAATAATAAAAAATATAAAATATTTACCTTAACTCGTCTGTCTACCTCTTCTCGTTTAACTTTTTCTTTTCGCATGCGAAAAGGAGCCTGTCCTTCAATCATTTCGTACAATAAACATCCAAAGCTAAACCAATCCGGCGAAAATGAGTATTTATCATTATCGATAACTTCAGGCGCCATATATCCTATTTAAATGAAAACAAGAAAAACCAACAAGCAATATGTAATCAATTATTGTTAAGTGAGAAGCATGAGCTAATATTTACAATAAACCCCCTTGAAATACAAAGGAAAACAAAATTCCAAACCAAAAAAGAAACAAAAAAAAAATCTCAACACTAGATATCCTAAATCAATTCAATTTGTTCTAAAATAAAATGAAGCATTGCAAAAATCAAATTAAAAAAAAAAAAGAAGAAAAAAAACAAAATTTAAAAGGGTCGGGTCACAAGAAAACACTTACCAACAGTCCCAACACGTCCTCGAACCATCTCGCCATCTGGTATTTCAACTGCCAAACCCAGATCGGATATCCTCACATGACCATGGTCGTCCAGCAGAATATTCTCTGGCTTGCAATCCCTGTAGACAATGCCCTGCTGGTGGAGGTGCTCCAACCCGCATACCACTTCGGCTGCATAGAATCGGGCTCGCAGTAATTCGAATCCCGGATCACCTCCCATATTGTAAATGTGGAATTTCAAATCACCACCTATAGCCGAGAGAATAAAGGACACAGAAAGAGAGATGGAAAAAGTGATAAAGTACTTTGGTGTTTTATAAGGGCAAACCCAGCCAAACTAATGCATAATAATAGAGGTAAATAGCTTCTCCCCCTATAGAAGTGTTGATACTTGTACATATCTATATTTTATAAAGTATTTTCCAATCCCAACCAAAACCGAAAATAATAAACCAGCAGCTTCGTTTTGTATGCTCATTCAACCCAACCAAAAAGCGGAATGAGGACAATCTGTAAATAAACCTTTAAACATCGAGGAAAGCAAATGAAGCTTATTCACATTTTGTAAGTAGGTATGTGTGTAGAATGATTGGATAGAAGGTTCTTTACTGTACGCATATAAGTAACGGTTGATATTTACACCCTTATGGCATTTAATTTAGAATTTGAATAAAAAATAAATAAGTTTTTAAAAGTGAATAAGCTTCCGAGATAAATAAATAAGGTGTGTTTTTTGTTTTTTAATCGCTAGGGAAATTGGACAAAAATAAACGAGAAGCGACGCCATTATAGAAAAATTTGACATTTACATATAAACTAGTAGGTATAAAGATAAGAAAGAGGCAATTCGCGCAAAGAACGTCGGAAAAGGAGTAAGTCTCTAAAAACTTATCTACGCTTATGGCCTTTTTGATTGGAAATTGGGTAGAACTCTTTTATTTAAATGAAACTATTGATCCCTCAATCGGATTTTACATTTCTTTTTTAAATGTTTACATCCCAGCATTAATACCATATTAAAATCTACTACATTCCAGCTGTTGATGTAGAAGTTAGAAGACAGCCAGGTATCAAAAGAATTTTTATGATAAAGAAAAACACAGGAGTGTGTGAACAGTTTTCCGAGTTTTGAAAACTTTTTACCGAAAACCAGGAGTTTTCAATAGTTAACAGTCTGTGGCGGCCATGTTGTTTTAAAAGAATAGAACAGATGAGAACAAGATTTCTCTCCTTATTTTTGAGTAAAATCAAACTAGAAGAGAAGTAAAGGTACTGTCAAAATAATTTGTTTACACGTTTTGGTTTGTGGTTCAAGTTAATTAACTTCTTTTTTTTTTGCTAAAAGTTGATATTCGTTTTACAAATTACTTATTTGTGATAAAATCAAACATTTACACGGCCAACAAAAAACTAACTTACAAGAATTAAATAATTTGATTGTGTTTTTTTTTGTTTTGACAACTGAGGCTTTATTTACTGTTCGGTCTTATTCTGCGTGCAAGTCGGTTTTTTATGACAAAAAACCAGTGCCAGAAAAACTGGAAAACGTCCAGAAAACTGTGACAATCTCGTATTTTTATTCCTTTTATTCGATAAAAACTTTAAATTGTTCAATAGTCACCAAATCCAAAAGAAATGACAAATAAATATGAGTTCAAACTTCAAAATGAAATGACATTTCATACGATTTGACATTTGAAACTACGTCTGCTACAATTTGTTTCATTTACTACATTAACTACATTGGTAGTTAATGTAGTTTATACAAAAAGTGACAGTGAGTGACTGATATTGATGATGACCAGGAAAAAGATGACGAAGCAATCAAAAACGCCATTAAATTTATAAAATCTAAATTATTAACTTCGTCCATTATTTGATTAATTTTTTTAAGTTCATAATAAAAAAATTAAATTAATAAAAAAATATTTTCTATTTGACCTTTGACAAAGACTTTTCTTAACATATAGGTATGTGTCGTTCATATCAAATCTGCTAAACAATCAGAGATCAAATCATTCGTGTTGAGATTTGATATAGATTTTATCTTTTTGTTGCAATGAAACTCCCAAAATTCAAAAAGATCAAATCTTTTGACAGAAAGAGCAAATGTTTTCTTGAATGAAACTAGATATTACTTTCAAGGGATGAACTGTCATTCTCACAATAGCACGAATTTCGAAACCTTATAGACCTCTAATCGAAAAAGGTCATTAGTTTGGACCTAAGGGAATTAGTTTTTCTTGCACTTTACACATACATTTCATTTTACACATAAATCGTTAACCCAATATCTAGATTTGTTGTCCAATTTTCCTAGGTTTTAGAGAGATCTCCTATAGTGTGTACAACGATATAACCAGTTTTTATGCAATCAAAAATGGTTTTTATGATTTTTCCTCAAAAAACTTTTACACTAGATTTGCATATACTTATTTTTTGCTAGGATTCTGATTTCAAAAGCTTTCTTTATTACAAATACAGATTTTTTTTCACCCACTCTTTCATGGGTGTAATAAAACGCCAAATATTAATGGACACCTAATTAATGCGACGTACTTCGCCGTGGACAATGTCAAATTTTAATATCTGATAGCGTGTTTCATTCGAGGATGGATATAGATAAATAAGATACGGAAATTTCTCCGCATTAGTTCAGCCGCCATCCCTAGCGATAAAATCTGAGACAACAACTACATCCATTCTGAGAACATCGCGCCACACATCTTTCTCTTCCTAGCCTAACGCCCGCGCTGTGTTGAAACATTTAAATGGTAGTATAATCCCTTGAGCGCATTTATAAAAAAAAAGAAAAGATTTGCTCTTTCTGTCAAAAAATTTGATCTTTTAGAATTTTGAGAGTTTCCTTACAACTAAAAGAGCAAATCTATAGATTAAATCTCAACACGAAAGATTCGATCTCTGATGGGTTGTCAAATTTGATCTGAATGCACACATACATATAAAAAGTCTTTTCTGTCAAACGTCAAATATTTTGTTATTAATTTGTCGTCAACTTGTGCCAGTGTTGTGAATTTCTCATGGGAGTAACTTTTGTATATAAATAAATGTTTAGTTTAAATTTTTTGTATCGAACTGTGAACTAATCGAGAAAAAAATATGTTAGTGAAATTGTGTTGTGGGAGAAAATATAAAACAACGGATTTATTTTACATATTAGTTTTAAATTCAATTTGTTCGGGTTTTATTTGCTTAAAATAACTATACACAACTTAAGAAAAAATAATTGGGAGAAAGCATCAGTAGTGAACACGAAAATATAACAAAGTATGTTCATCTTTCTGTGACAAAACAATGTCGTCGACTTCGAACATTTTTTAAGTAAAAATACTCTTGCATTTTTTTCGTCGAGGGACTGTATAGACATTTTTCTCTTTAACATAGTTCAGAATAGAGTCTGAGTTGTCCGAAAAAGTTTATGTTCCTTTCTTCACTTATAGAATGTTCAGAGCTCCGAATTTGTGTTTGGTTTACGTTCCGAACATTTTCAGAGCGCACTGAATGAGCTCTGAACTTCGAGCTCTGTATCTATTTAAGAAATAAAAACAAATAAGTGTTCGGAGCCCTGTTCCGAACAAATTTAGAGCATACTCTATGCGTTCTCTGTTCTGAACGAAAAAAAGAAAAACACGTTATGGAAAGCTTACATCGGTAGTGTGATTTCATTGATATTTAAACGAAATTATAGTACCTACATACTATAAGATAACAGTTTTATTTTTGTGGTATAAGTTTAGGAAACGTACATTTTTACAAGGGGGAGCATATAAATGTCAAGTTGTTAAAGTAATTTCGAAAATAAAAGAACAGACACAATGGGCGAGTTCAGAAAACAAAATATTTCTGATATCTAAGCAATCTCTTTGATATGAACAGAATTCTTCAGCTAAATTTCTCAGTTTTCTTCTAAAATACTAAGGAAAAAAGTTTTGGATTGGTCAATTTATGAACCAGCGAAATTTGTGAGATCTGGTTTTTGAACTGACCAAATAAGTGACGTCATTTGCAAAAATTACTGCACATTCAGATTATGACAATATTTTTTGAAAAAAAGCATTGATTCTAAAATAATGACGGCCGCTTTTGCTGCTGCTGGTTTAATCTGTTTCTCGCTTTAGATTCGCAGAGTTTCTTACATCCGTAATACGTGTTGTCAATTCTGTCTAAGTCAGGAGCTAGTGAAGAAATGTCAAACACTTCATATGAATCAGAAGTTGATTCGAGTTTAAATTCAAAACTTTTAGTACAATGATCTTGAACTGAAAATATTGGCGCAAAATTTTAAACAGCCTGATCTTAAGGGTTTAGCATCATACTACTTAACAGTTTGTTAATAACAAAGCACTTTACTAATATTTTCCTAATTTTAAACACTTTTTAACTAGCATCATACTAAATCTATTTTCTTAATAAACTACAACTAAACACTCCTAAAATAGTCCAAAAAAGTAAGCGAACATAATTTTTTGACGTTTGTAAATGTCAAAGTGGCATATGAATTTCGTACGATACTAAAAAAAATAAAGTTACCATTTTGTGATTTTAACTTTAGTAAAATGTTAAGAAGGAGAGAAGATAGTACGATACTAAACTGGTTTAAAATTAGTAAAATCCTCATACTAAAAATGATTTAACATATTACTAAATCGACTAAAATTTTGCGCCATTGGCTTTAAAGCGCTAACATTAGCTATGCTTGCTTAAAGATTATATTGTTCAATTGTGAAAAATCTTATAAGAATCGATAAACTATCGAAATCGCCATTTCAATTATTGATTTCCGTATTATTTGAATGTCATCTTTCAGAAATTTAAAGGTTCTAAATTCACAGATGAAACATGTTGCAGAAATCCCTTACCTATAGGCTACACGATGTGCTGGTTATTTATTTACCACTCCATTATTGTTTAATTATTAAAATATACATGTACAAAAAAAAACATCAACAAAAATTCTACTTACCATTCATTATTGTTAACACTAAACACAATGCATCTTTTGTTTCATATGCATACGCCAGATTAACTACAAAACGTGAATTGATTTTTTGTAAAATTTGCTTTTCAATTAAAACCATTGATTCGCCTTTTCGTTTTTTGATACGTTTCTTTTCTAATTTTTTGCATGCATACATTTTTCCCGTTGCACGTACCTGCACGGTAAGTAAAAAAAAAACAATTAAACTATACAATTTAATAGAATTTAAAATAAATAATTTACCTGACATGCACAGACTTCACCGAAACCTCCTTTACCAAGGACACGATACATACGAAATGTTTTATACGTTACAGGTTGTGCTTCCAACCATTTCCATTGCAAATATCTGAGAAAACAAAATTCACATTATAAATAATAAATTTTGGGAGAGTATGATTTTTGACATGAAAAAATGAAATTTAAATAGTAAAAATCGGGAAAGATCTAACTCTAGGGATACCACAATCATTTTGTTGAACATGCTGACTTATTCAAAGAAACCAGTTAAACAATCAGTATGATCTATGCAGACATTGGAACGAGAAACCATTTCTTTAAGAGACCCAGAAATTAAATGCAATTATACACACTGATTACCAGTCTCACTTTTCCCATATTCAGGGCCAATTGCACACATTTAAGCCCAGTACGCAGCTGAAGTGAAACTAAATTTTCCGGCGGTCTCCAAATGCAGAGCGAAATGTAAACGAAAACCACAGCGGATAAATATTTGTGGATAGTTTCTGTTTTTCCTCCAAGGAGAAATCAATTACTTTTTCTCTTCTGTTTATTTTTTGCAAGTCGATCTTCAGTGCCCACCTTCATCACTTCTTCAACATCAACTATAAAATCTTCAACATTTTTCATTTCACATTAGAAGCGTACAACTAGGCTTTAGATTGAACCAAAGGTTAGTTGAACTCGATTTATTCATTGAAACAGGTTTAACTTCGAGTGCATTGTGAAATTGCGAGTCAAGAGAGAGTTAACTGAACTCGAGTTCAAAATTGGGGTAAACGGCTTTAGTCACTGTCAATTGTCAGCTCGTCGTTATTTTATAAATTTATCATGAATAATTTCACAATGTAAAGTGCTATGTTTTTATTTAAATAAATATGAATTATTATTTTTTTAAATGTTTAATACGTAATTCAAAACTGTGTTGAAAATGATAATGATTTATTAACTTCCAATCACGATAATGTGCACGAAGTGTTCAACACTGTTTCAACATGTTTCAGACAATGTGGATGAGTTTTTTTTATCGTTTCACAGTCGAAAGAATATTAATCCGGAAGCTACGTTTGATCGGTCATTTTATTCTAATGGAGATTGCTCCGATTTAGCTCTGATTGAAAAAAGAAACACAAGTTGAGCGATTAGATGTGTCTGAGCTAAAAAACACAGATCTTTTTTTGACAGCTGAGTTCTTTACTCGGAGATAAAATAGAAAAACGTCTTATATTTTAGGTCTGTTTGTTATGTTGTGAATTTGTAACAGTTTGTACAAATTTTAATAAAAAGTTGTTTCGAAAAAAATTACTACAAAGACTGTCAAAATAAAGGAGAAAAAGTTGTGAGTTCTTACTACACGAATTTCTTTGGGTAATGGGTGCAAAAACTATCAAAACACCAAATCGTCAATTTTGTCTGCTATTTTCTTTGGTAGTGATGGGCATATTGAATGAAATAAAAACTGTAGCGAGAAATTCATTATTTGCATACTGGAATGAAATCTTTGAAATGAAAACTAAAGACAAATAGGAATAAAAAATCATTTTATTTCACACACAATTGGCGTTTGGTGACTATGTTCCAAAATTTACAATTTCCCCCACTTTTAAAGTTTGACAGTTGTTGCTATTGCACTTCTTACTACAAGAACATTATGAAACACAGCTATTGTACGTTTCATACTGAAATAAAACAAAATAGCATAACTTTATACGCAATTATTTAATTATTTTGTGTACAGCTAATTAATATGGTTTTGGTTGTTTAAGTTTATATATTAACAATGTAGCTGAAAAGTCAACAAATTTCGATTGAAGTGAGAAAGAATGTATTTAAAAAAAATATTTCTCACCAAGAGTTAAGTAACCTAGCTGAACCTCTATTAATCTGCCGAAATGGGCGAGTTAAATCCTTCCATGGTCAGCGTTGAAATAAGTCCTAAGCTTCGATTGCACAACACTTCATAGAAGCTGAACTGAGTTCAAACCTTGAACCAATGCTGAACCAGATTGTAACGGTTATTTTTTAGAAGTGTGGTTCTCAAGAAGAAATAAAACGCATATAATTTAATGCTATGGCCAAAAATTTAGCATTATTATAAAAATAAGGGTTTGCCATTATGTTTTAAAAATGATTTCGGGCAAGTGTCCGCCGCGGCTGGATAGAGTAAATTCCAGCCGAGAGGCCCAAGTTTTTCAGCAATGTGGGCCGTACGTCAGCAATAACGTGCCGAATATTCTCTCCCAAAGCGTCAAACGTCTCGAGCTTATCTGAGTAGACAAGCGACTTCACATAACCCCCAAAAAATAAGCCAGCGGGGTGAAATCGCACGATCTTGGAGCCCACAGACCCACGACGTGAGACAATGTGCTCACCAAGTTTCCTTCAATAAATTGATTGGTTCGTTGGCTGTATGGCATGTAGCAACGTCTTGTGGGAAGCAAAGGTCGCCACATCAACATCCTCCAATTCAGGCACAAAAAAGTCATTAATCATGGCTCTATAGCATTCTCCATTGACTGTAACATTATGGCCAGCTTCATTTTTGAAGAAATATGGACCACATGGACCCTCCGCACATAGAGCACACCAAACAGCGACTTTTTGAGGATGTAACGGCATCTCAACAATGGCTTGTGGATTATGGTCACTCCAAATATGACAATTTTCCTTATTAACGTATCCATTTAACCAAAAGTGAGCGTCATCGCTGAACAAAATTTTCTTGTGAAAATCGGGATCGGTGGCCATCTCGTGTTAGGCCCATTCACGCACGATTTGCAAAAGTTGTTCAGGAGTAACTCTATTGATTATGAAATGGCAAACCAAACTGAGCATAAATCGAGTGACAGCTGTCAAAAAGACCAACTCCGAAAAAAGTATTGCCAGATTGAAAACCACACGTCTAAAAAAAACACCCATTACAACTGAATATTTTATTATTAACGTTATTTAAAAATAAACGTCGTTAATTACTCAAGCTAGAGTATTTTATATGAGTAAAAATTCCCGACCTCTCGTGAGTAAATATTGCGGATTCGATAATCTATAATTGCGAATAAACCATGTTATAATGCAATTTCCGGTGGAAAAAAATCATATTTTGAAGAAGAATACGATAGATACAATTTTGTATGTTAATACTGAACCTAATTTTTCATTTAAATAATATCACGCTGTTAAAACATTAAAGTTGCTTTCTTATGTACAAAATGTTTAAATATCAAATCCAAAAGCTCTAACATCAACCCCATAAATATTACTTTAGGTTTAACTAGAGGCAAAAAAAATGCAAAACCCAACGGAGGAATTTTCATTTTGCTTTACTTTTAGCCAAATAAATTATTCAGTTCACTTCTTGTGTCAGTCTGTCAATTTGAATATTCATTACTCTATAACCATCCCCAAAAGCAATCCAATAATGCCTTTACGACAAAATCCTTGTACACACATACACATACAAAAATCAAAGTAAACAAAAAAAAAATAAAGGAAATACATGTCTTTTAGTAAAATGTATATCCATCTGCAATTAACAATCAATTCCTATGGCTGTGACTGACTTAACGGACAGAATGACAGTAATCGGCTCTGACACAATGCGAGAGTGGGAGTTGATGTTAGCTGTCAAAGATAATTTGACATATTATAGCAATATTGTGTATATTGCACTTACCGATGAAAATACATGGAAGTCTCAAATTCTCGGAATGGTTCGCCAGCTAAAAATGATTTGACAGCATTGACACACGGCTCGAAAAGCTCCTTGCTCCCACCTTAAAGAAAAAAAAAATTATGTAAACGAAACGATACAAATGTCAAATTTGTTTAAACGTCGACGAAACTAACTTGTTATCTTATCCCGCACTCTCGCAATTAGATCATCATTAAGCACATCAAGGACATGATCATCGTTTCCATAACGAAACACACCCTTGCTATTTGACATCATTGTGGCGGAGTTTTTATGACAGTCATTGAAGTTCTCTTTGTTGCTTTCCCAATATGAGATGTTATTTTTGTCGGTATTTTTGCCACCACCGCCTTCACTAGCGCCACCATCACCTCCTCCTCCTCCGCCACTATCACAACCACCACCACCGCCACTGTCGTCAGTGGCAACACCATTGTGTTCCTCTCCATTGTGATTGCAAGTGTCAGATGCATCGTTGTGATGCGTTTGACGTTTATGATGATTGCTGTCAGTCTCTGTTTGGGGTGGTTCAACGTTTTGAGATGTTGGTGATGCAGTTGTTGTTGTGGTTGTTGTTGTTGTGTTGCCATCGATTGCATCTGTTGAACTCACATCGATTACAAGAAACCGTCGGCCGATTTCCTTGGCAATGGCTATACGATGCTCATCGTATTCCACTTCATATCTGGAAATAATATGATTTCTTCATTCAATCATCACTAATGAACCATGAACGCACTTCGGCAAATATATTAATTTAAATGAAAAAAGCATGACGACATCTTGCTCACCTTTGCACCTGATCCAAAAAAGAAATGTATCTGTAGTAAATGGGACGTTTATTCTCACAGAATTGCCGGAAAAGTATTCGTCCGATAGGTTGCTGGTCTATGACGTAACCATAACTTATATCTAAATAAATCATTTATTTTTGATTGTGATTAAGCAGTTGGAATTTATATAATATGGGTTCCGAATTGGGCGCCATTTAACGAAATACTAACAAAAAATATTTACTTACCTAATTTGTCTTTGAGGTGTATACATTGCGATATGTGCGGAAACTGTAATATTTTGCGCCATTTTTTACTCTTCCCTTTGTTGCTGTCAGATCCGCCTGAAAATGAAAACAAACCAATATTGTGGTGATAAGTAAATACGAGTGCCTATATAGATTAACTCAAAAAAAGCTTTTAGATAATTTCACATTAGAATATTTTTTTATTTTTTTTTTAAAGAAGAGAATTGCGATGTTCTGAAATATGAAATATTTGAGAAAGTTATTTCCAAAATGCATATACATATATATATTCTCTACAAACATCAATCGATCCTTAACCAAGCCATTATTTACCTATTCATCCATAATTTCAAAGTACACCAATAAATTTCTAAAATTCCATTCACTAGAAACGTTGCTTCCGGGAATAGATAGTTATAACTGTAATATATACTGCAATATTTCCTCACTTCACTTCACTGCAGACAACAACAAAAAAAAACATCCCTTATCTCTTAAACCATAACACAGATCGAGCAATTTGTTATTGCTCTCCTGCTATATTACTTTTGTGTGTTGTAAATAATTCTGATGCACATCAGCATCAGATACAAAATACCCCAGATGCTCCATGCATGATGTATAGCAATCCGACTAATGTTCTGTTTGTCACTGGTGGTTCCACAGAATCGCTTATCATCATTTACATCGCTATACATCGTTAGTCTTCCATAGAATGATGGTATCGTATATTATATCGTCAGATACATTTATTGTGATTACAGCAACAAGATGAAAATGAGTGAAATATATATGATACTTCATGCACAGCCAAACGCAGATTTATCTTAATTTTTTTTGCTGACACACACAAACACAAATACCAAAATCTGTCGGATTTTCGTGGTCAATTATGCTTTGTATAGGGTGAATAAAGTTTGTGTTAGCGGTTGAAGCAAACTATACATAGTTGTTTAGTTCAAAAAGTAGGGTTTGAAAATACGATATCAATTTACTTTCACGGTAATAGCACATGTTAATTTTAGGCCGTGAGTGAATTGCGTTAAAATGTTGGTTAAATTTTTTACCTTGATTAAATTTTGAAGTTTGGTTTGTGGTGGGATCAAATTTAGCTTTTTGCTGTGTGAATTGCGTTAAACGGGATTTATTAAAACACTATTTTGGCTAAAATTCCTTCAAGATTTAAAAAATTTCCCTAAAAACCTTTTTTTTTGTTGTTTAAGTTAATTAATTTCTTTCCCAAAATTCGACTTAGAAGATATAAAGTTAATAATTTGGCACGAAAAAAGTAACGTATTCTCAGTTTTACAATATGTTTCGGGTTTACATCGTTAATTTAATATTTTAAAACAACAATTCCAAATCTTTTCAAAACAATTCCCATTATGGTTAGTTTGTTGATTTAGTATGTAAACACTAGTTTTCACAGCTGAAGAATTTGACAAGCTGACAAATCAATCTATTTGTATTCAATTTGCAAAATGAAATACAATAAGCATTTTAATTAATTATTTTATATTTGTTAAAATATCAAGGGATTATATTATTTGTTTTTTCCTTTTGAGACCCTACACAAACAAAAATTTTAATGCAATTTTATTTTTCAATTGAATAAATTAAAACTTACATTTTTTATATGGTTTCCCAGTAGATCTGGACTTCTTGGAATTCATCTTTCTTTTCGGTTATCGTTTACTTACTTACTTACTTAAGTGGCGCTACAGTCCGGAATGAACCTGGGCCTCAACCAACATGCCTCTCCAATTAGCCCGGTCCTTAGCTAACTGCCTCCAGTTGCGCACTCCAAGTTGGTTGAGGTCGGTTTTTACTTGTGCGCGCCACTTAAGGCGAGGTCTTCCTCTACTGCGTCCGACGTCTGGCCGGTGATCGAAGACTCTGCGAGCCGGAGTATTGGTGTCCATTCGTTCTACATGTCCTAGCCATCTTAAACGTCCAATGCGGAGTTTTTTTACCAGGGGCATGTCGCTGTACAGCTCGTATAGTTCTTGGTTGAATCTTCGTCTCCATAGCCCGTCAACGCAAACGGGACCGAAGATTTTTCGAAGAATTTTCCTCTCGAATCTACCAAGGTTTTCTTCATCCGCTTTTGATACAGTCCAGGTTTCAGCGCCGTAGAGCAGGACTGGGATGATCAGGGTCTTATATAGGATCTCCTTAGTAGTTCGAGTGAGGGCTTTACTACTAAATTGCCTTCTTAGCCCGAAGAAACAGCGGTTGGCAAGAGTAATTCTTCGTTTAATTTCTGACGAGATGTTGTTGTCAGAGTTAATAGCGGAGCCGAGGTAGACAAAGTCCCGCACTACCTCAAAGTTATATCTGTCAATGGTGACGTTCTGTCCAATTCGTCGATGTTGTGAGTCCTTTCATGATGACAGCATATACTTAGTCTTACCCTCATTTACTGCTAAACCCATTTTCGCCGCTTCCTTCTCTATTCTAGCAAACGTGGCTATGACATCACGTTGAGTCCTACCAATGATGTCAATATCGTCAGCGTATGCTAGTAGTTGCACCGACTTTTGGAAAATTGTGCCTCTGGTGTTGGCTTTGGAGTTTTGCACAATCCTCTCAAGAATCAGATTAAAGAAGTCACATGACAGCGCATCGCCTTGCCTATATCCTTTTTTGGTATCGAATGTGTCGGTGAGGTCGTTTCCGACCCTGATGGAGCAGCGAGAATTTTCTATCGTCATCCTACACAAACGGACGAGTTTGGGCGGTATACCAAAACTAGACATGGCTCTGTACAGTTCGTCTCTATAAATGCTGTCATATGCGGCTTTGAAATCGATGAATAGGTGGTGGGTATCGATTTGGACTTCTTGAGTTTTTTCCAGGATCTGCCGGAGTGTGAAAATTTGATCGGTTGTGGACTTTCCTGGCCTAAAACCACACTGATAAGGGCCAATCAGGTTGTTGGTAAACGGTTTCAGGCGTTCACATATTACGGCAGATAGGATCTTGTAGGCGATGTTGAGGAGACTTATGCCTCTGTAGTTGGCGCAGTTCAGAGGGTCTCCTTTTTTGTGGATCGGGCAAACGATGCTGAGGTTCCATTCTTCAGGCATATTTTCATCTGACCAGATTTGGTTTATGAGTTGGTGGATGTTACTTACCAAGTCATCTCCGCCGGCCTTATAAAGCTCAGCGGGAAGGCCATCATTTCCGGCAGCCTTATTAAGCTTTAGTTTAGATATTGCTATCCTCACTTCACTCAGGTCGGGTGGTTGGCAGTTTTCGCTGTCGTTGCCAATATTGAATGGTTCGTTCTGCCTGACAGCGGAATGTTGTTCGTCATCGCCGTTTAACAGTCTGCAGAAGTGGTTTTTCCATATCCTCAGCTTCGACTGTGTCTCAACTACAATATTTCCTTGTTCATCTCGACAGGATTCTGTTCGAGCCTTGTATCCTTGGCTTTGACGTTTTACACTCTGGTAAAACTTGCGAACATCGTTCCTGGAGTGCCACCTCTCTATATCCTCGATCGCGCGCTTTTCTTGCTCTTTTTTCTTCTTGTTGAAAAGCCGATGTTCTTCCCTTCTTCTTTGCCTATAGAACTCAATGGCAGCTCTCACCTGCAGCTTAGCCTTGTAGGCCTCGTTCTTGGCTGCGAGCATCTGTCGGCATTCCTCATCAAACCAGGGGTTTCTTGCTGGTGGGCGCGAGAAACCTAGCACATCAGTTGCGGCTGATCTAATGGCCTGTTGGCATCGTTGCCATTGCTCTTCGACATTCGATGCTGGTGGTATGGTGTTAATCGAGAGGTTAAGGGATACGCGTTGTGCGAAGGTCTTGGCGGTCTCTTGCGATTTCAGTCTTCCGACATTAAATTTTTTCACAGTATTTCTGGATTGTTGTGGTGTGGTGGATATCCGCATTCTTACCTTGGCTGCTACAAGGTAGTGATCCGAGTCGATGTTAGCTCCTCGGAATGTTCGGACATCCAAAATACTGGATGCGTGCCTCTTATCTATCGCAATGTGATCAATTTGGTTGACCGTTCGTTGATCTGGAGACCGCCATGTCCCCTTATGGATATCGAGGTGAGGAAACCGTGTGCTGGCTATAGTGGCATTTCGTTCCGTAGCGAAATCAATTAGCCTAAGTCCGTTACCAGACGTGTTGTCGTGTAGGCTATGTTTTCCGACAATACTTCTAAAGATGTCTTCTCTTCCTACCTTTGCGTTAAAATCTCCCAGCACGATTTTAACATCGTACTTCGGTAGTCGCTCATAGGTTTTGTCAAGGAGCTCGTAGAAGCAATCCTTAGCTATATCATCTTTTTCTTCCGTCGGAGCGTGAGCGCATATAAGGCTTATGTTGGCGAATTTGGCCTTGATGCGGATTGTTACTATGCGTTCGCTAATGTCTTGGAAACATAAGACTTCTTGCCTAAGTCTGGCACTTATAACAAATCCGCATCCGAATAGTCGCTGTTTCTGCTCACTATAACACGGTCCGTAGTAGATGTCACAGTTTTTCATCCTCTTTTTGCCCGGCCCATCCCATCGTATTTCCTGGATGGCAGTAATGTCTGCTTTGTAGCAGTTTAGGGCTTCCGCTAGTTGTTCGCCTGCACCTCTCCTGTTTAATGTTCTCACATTCCAGGTGCAGATACGAACGTCGTTGTCCTTTTTTCGTTTAGCAGGGTCGTCAACACTAAAATCAGTCCTTTCCGAGGCTATTGGTTGCTTCGTAACAATATTTTTTTTCTGTGGGTGGGTAGTTAACCCAAAGCACAACCCCGAACCTGGAGGGCCAGTTCCAATTTATTAGATACCCCTAGGACACGGGGCCATCAGTATCCACTACGGGATTAAGCGCTGCCGTTGGCCTTTCGGTTCATCCGCCACAATCTCTGTTCAAGGGGCCTGACTAACCCTTGAAATTCCTAGACAACCTTTTGTCCGAATATGTCAGAGCAGCTCATCTAGGTTCGCCTGGGACAGCAGGCCGGGTATTCATCCGTGCCGTTCTCACCAGGGTGTTTATAGTGTTGCTGTTTTTCGTCGTGTTATCAACACTCGCACTTATCGTTTAGCAAGTCAAATCCGGTTGGATGAGACCAGTACCCGATGGTTACCACTTGGAGGTAAAAATAAGCACATTTGATGTGTAGTCAGAGCTGCAACACTGGGCATTGCCAGGTTAACGCCAATCAAAGTCTACCCTCGTTCTACAACACCCAACCATCGGTTATCGTTTACAGTTTCAAATTACTCTATCTTGAGAAACGTTAAATTTTAACGCAAATTTAGCCTGCTCCACAGCTGTCTACATTTTAACCCATTTTATTCACCACGCTAGTGTCAAATTTTAACCAAGTTACAAAATTTAACCAGCATTTTAACGCAATTCACACACGGCCTTAGAGATGTTTGTAACTAAAAAAATAATGGTGAGTTTACTCAGGATGAGTTGAGCTGTAAAAACACTATTAAAATTGAAGTGGATTTAAACATATTTGTATATGTCGTTTTTGACAGATTTTTGACAACTGAGTTGAGTTAACTCGGGTTAATATATTTGCAGATTTACCTAACTTTGATTTAACTGCGAGTTAACTCCACCTTAGAAAATCGACCTAGCAAAGTTTTACACTGTGCCTCCACTTGCAATATTTCAGTCAATGGCAATAGCGATGGCAAAGGCAATAAATATATTTGGTTGGCGTTTCATTGCTGACAATTTGAATTTCAATAAACCTTATTGTTTCTAACCAATATTATTTTAATTAAAAGAAAATGAAATCAATACAAATTTTAATTACTAAAATATGTTTTAATTAAAATTTTTAAAATACAAATTTTACACAACTTTAATTTTGATTATACTTAGCAACGCGTTTCGGAATAAATTACACCATCAGGCGAAAGCTTGGGATGTTTAATTGTATTATTTTATAATTGTTCTGTGTTATATGGTGTTGTTGTTGGTGTTATTACTGGCTTTCATTTGTTTTTGTCTCTTATTATTTGGACGTGCCATATTGCAGTGTCGTATAATGGGTTTATTTTTTGGATTAGTTTGTCGTTTAATGTGTTATCTTGTTCTAGCTTGTGTGATTTGTAAATGATGAAGTGGGGTTAGGTTATGGTCGAAGTCAGTGTAATTATGTTTTGTCTCGATAAGGTGCATATCAAATTTGTATTTGGAGTTTTTGTTTGGTTATTGTTCTTTAAGCCTGTCAATGAATGCTCTCCCTGTTTGTCTTATATAGAATTTGTTGCAATAATTGCACGTCAATTTGTAAACACCTGTGCTGGTTTTGTTGTCGACTTTCTGTTTAGGCTGTAGAAGTTTTTTTAAATTGTTGTTAGTTTTAAAAGATATATTATAATTTACTTTTTTAAATTTATTTTTTATTATGTGTGGGAAAATATTAGTGTACTCTATGGAGATGTATTTTGTAACTTCTTTTGTACTGTTGTTATTTTTTTCTTTTCTTTCTTTTTGATTTAGTTTTGTTTATTAATTTATCGATTATGTTGGGATTAATCCATCCATATTTTAGACATCTGTCTGCAGTTGAAATAAATAAATAAATTCCAGTTTGCAATGTGTTTTATGGTATTGACTTCGGCTTTGTAATCTGCTTCGATCATTGGGATAGTTAATAATATCGATGAATCAGTGCATTGTATGCTTATTGTTTCTACAGGGTGGCCCACGAATCGTGCTACAAAAATAAAACGTAATAACTTTTTTTCAGTATTTTTTTTCTTTTATAGGCTACTATTTAGATTTATTAAAATGAATGCCTGGGATACTGAAAAAAGGATTTGGATAGTGCAGCGATACCATTCTTTGCAGTTCGTCATTTCCGTCCAAAGGGAATTTAGGCTGGAGTTTGGCGGTACTCCCCCGAGTAGATGGACCATTATGAGGCTGGTGAACATGTTTGCGGAATCTGGAAGCATCGAACGAAGACCGTATCATCGAGATCCCAATGTTGGGGTTCAGGATACAATCGTGGCTGTTGCAGCGGCAATACAGGCAAATCCAAGTGTTTCGACTCGAAACTTATCGGGCCAAATTGGAGTTAGCAGACGGTCATTCCAACGGATACTTCATGATGACTTAAACTTGTTTCCGTACAAAGTCCAAATTACAAGTAGGTTAAACCCTCAGGCTTAATTTTGCCTTTTCGCCTGGAATTTTGCCGAAAAATGATTGCAATGGCCGAAGAAGACAACACATTAATAAATTGTTTGATCATGTCTGATGAGACCCATTTTGACTTAAACGGCAATATTAACAAGCAAAATTGCGGTTATGGAGTGAATCTAATCCAGAAATGCTCCATGAGACGGAGCTGCACCCAGAACGAGTCACTGTGTGGTGTGCAGTTTCATCAAGGTGTACTGTCCCTTTCAGCAGGATTTCATTTCAAAAAGATGGAGCACGTGCACACGTAGCCACACAAGTTATGGCGGAGCTCTAGCGAAAATTCCCAAACAAATTGATATCCAGGAACTGCACTTTCCGCTGGCCCCCAAGGTTACCTGACCTGACTGCATCAGACTTTTTATTATGGGGTTATGTCAACCAAGAAGTGTACAAAACGAAACCCAGGAATTTGACTGAATTGAAGCAGTCCTTTAAGACAATAATTGAGGCGATCCCAATTTCAACCCTTCAGGCAGCAATGAACAATTTTCTGATCAGGTGCCGCATATGCGTGGAGATCATTTGCGGTCTATCATCTTTAAAAAACCATCAGTTATTTAAAATATAATTTCATTTATATTCCAATAAAAAAAATTAATGAAATACATCCATTAAAATAAAAGTTTTTTAAATTTCTTATTGTAGCACGATTCGTGAGCCACCCTGTATTTGGAATGTTGCGTTTCCTCGTAAACAAAACTAGCTCCGTCTTTGATGGGTTTATATTTAGTCCACAACTACTGGCCCAATTACTGAGTTTGTCAAGGCCGTTCTGAAGAATTTCACACAATATGTGGGTGAATTTCCCTGATACCAACAGCACATGTCATCAGCATATGCGACGACTTTGACCCCAGTTGGACTTCCTTCCGCTTGTTCACCATATGGTGAAATTCCACAATGTTTGCAACGACCGCCGCACCACATTCAGTTCATCAACATAAGGGGGGCGCAATTCGTGTAAACGCATTTAAGTGGTCCGCATTTTAAAACAACCAAAAAAATTTTGTTTTGCAACACTAATCCTTAGATTTAAATATTTCAGGCCATGTCCAATGAATCTCTGATTATATTTGAGAGTATAGATTAATAACATATACTTCGCGATTGGCTGGGTTAGTAAATTTCATTTTAACTATTATTTTTCGGGCTTGGGTGTAATTGGAAACATTTCCAGCATTAAAGTGCTTACAAAATATGCAGACAGAATATAAAACTGTCAAAAGTTTCGTAATTTGTTCATAGTCGATTTTTTTTGGTTTTGAAATTAAATTCCATTGAAATTCTAAATAAACGACTTGCCTAATAAATCTTACTAAAAGAATCTTAACTAAAAAAAAAGACAACAAAAAAATTAACAAACAAAAAATGGAATCCAAATGCGATGGCAATAAGTAAGTTCTCTTTATCCACGACCGAATTTGTCGTTGGGTAAATAATGAATTCATTAAGGGCCACATTTGGGGAAACATTTTAAAGATATTGATGGTTATCGTGAATAAAAAATTCCCTGGAAATTTTTCTCTCATTTAAATCTTGGGAACATGAATGATATTCAAATGTTTTCCTCGAAATTTATTGGTATCGGGAATAAACATTCGCATTGAATTTTTCTGTCATGCATTCGAGTTTTGTATTAGGGAAATTTATTCCGTGGGAGATTCACGATTGCAGGAAAAATTTCAAGTGGATGACATATTTCGTGGGAAACGAAATTTCCTGAAAGATTCCCGATAAGACTCATTCAATTTCGTATTCGCCGTACCGAACGTGGAGCAATAAACCACTGATTTTATATATTCACATTTATCAAAATGGCGAAGAGCAATGCTTCGTATAATTCAACAAATAATATAGACGATATGTTGCAGCCTTGTGTGGTATCTTTTTGGAGTACTAATTGTCCAATATAAGTTAAAGTTGGTTAAACAAAAATATACAAATGTTTTGAAATTAGGCTCTGTTAGACCCCCCATCTTTTAACACGCTTAATAATTAATTTTCTCAAATCCGGCACTGTCTGTACCTTTAAGGCCTCAAGGAACGCAGTGAGAGATGAATGCGCACGCATCTATGTTCATACGCATCTGGTTATTGGGGAACGGCTGCAAAGCATAAGCTGCCTTTTTTTAACTTGGCGCACATTACAGTCTATTGCAACTTGTCATTTTCATTTTTAAACTGTGATATCTATTTGAGGTTGACACGTGACAAAAATTCGCAAATAGAAGTAACTAGCCATTTGTTTATTGACTTCGCGCGCACACTAAGTGGTGCAAAAAAGAGCGTTGGTTTTTGTGTTTGTATACATTTTTGTGTTTCTTTAATTTTGTTTTTTTTGGGCATACTGTATACTAATGTCTCTGTGTCGGCTTAAGATGTCAAAACGAAAAATAAAAAAAAAATGGATAAAAACTTGAAAACAAGCTGGACTTTGAAGATAATAATATTTTATGGATATTGGCAGAAAAACGGGGTCGCAAAATAAATTAGAAATGAAACATGTCAGTGTTGTGTCCAAATGAAACATTTGTTAAAATCATGTTTGCGTTTAAATTGACAAACAAAAAATGCATAATTATTCATGTATAGATGTATAATAGTTGTATATTCTTTATTGGATTTCAATTTCAATAAATCTGTTGAATGTTAGTCTAAATATTCTGTGGATATTTCGCATACAAGGAATGAAGAATAAATATTAAAAAAAAAAAAAGTACATTAACCATGTACTGATAGTGTACTCATACTTTGCTACTGGTACTATTTGGTAGTATTGGAGAAGAAACTGCTATGTTTCATTTACGGTAGTCCCTCGATAATTTGAACTAATAAGAACAAGACGATTTCGAGTGATTCACATTTTTTTCAGTTCTAATAAAGTAGTTTTCGTTCCCGGTGATGTATGTTCAGTAGAAAAGACGAGTGTGTTCTATTGAACATAGCTTCAAGATAGGACGATTTCATTAGCATTATAAATTTGTGTAGTCTTCTAGCCAAATAAGATGCATATAAATCGGCGCTGAAGTACGAGAGATGCTCGCGAGCTCTACTAGCACAAAAGACGCGAAGGAAACAGTCTTCTCCAAAGGAAAAAGAGAGAGCATGAGAAGTGCGCGATGGAAGATATTGAGAGATGTTATTCCAAGAACAACGTGCGAAAGTATTACCAACAGGTAAAAAGAACGTGTCAAGCCAAAAAACCCCACAGAAGCATGTAGAGATAGAAATGTAAACATCGTAGTAGAGCCACATTAAGGACCATTTCTGTAAGGTTTTAAACGGCTTTGAAACCAAAATCCCGCTGTCAGGCAGAATGATAACCATTCAACATGCTCCACCGTCCACCTGACCAAAATGAATTGAGGAAAGCAATATCCGAACTTTTTAAAGCGGTCGGAGATGACTTGGTACATTGCATACACCAACTCATATCTAAAGTGTGGTCAGAAGAAAGATTGACTGATGAATGGAACCTCAGCATCGTTTGCCCGATCCACAAGAAATGGGACCTTCTAAACTGCGCCAACTATACAGGAATAAGTCTCATGAATATCGCCTACAAGATACTTTCTGCCGTATTATGTGAACGCCTGAAACCATTCGTCAGCAACCTGATTGGACCCTATCAGTTCGGTTTCAGACCAGGAAAGTCCACAATCGATCACATGTTCAGGTTCACCTCACTACCCAAGAACTCCAAATTGATACACACTATCTGCTTATCGATTTTAAGGCCGCGTACGATTGCATTTATCGAGACGAGCTATACAGAGTCATGTCTGGTTTTGGAATCCCCACAAAGCTCGTCCGGGTGTGTAGGATGACGATCTAGAACTCTTTCTGTTGCGCCAAAATTGGTACTGGCCTTAAAGAAGATATCGTGCGATTTCTTTAACTTATTACTTGAAAAAATTGTGAGAAACTCCCAAGCAAGTATATGCAATTCCTAGCATACGCTGATAACATAGACACCATTCGCAGAACTCAGCGAGCTGTCACTGGAGCGTTTGCTAACATTGAAGCTAAAGGGGCTAAGAAGGGACTTGTAGTCAATAATACCAAAACGAAGTACCTACTGTCCACAAAAAGGGACACACAACACCGGCGGATTGGACAAAACGTCACAATAGACAGCTACAACTTTGAGGTAGTTAGGGACTTTGTCTACCTTGGATCTGCTATAACATCTAACAACAACATCTCGTTAGAAATAAAGTGAAGAATAACTCCTGCTTGCCAATCGCTGTTGCTATGTGCTAGGGAGGCAATTGAGTAGTAAAGCCCGGACTCGAAAAACAAAGGAGATTCTTTTTGGTCTATCAAAAGCGGATGCAGATATCCGTAGTCGTTTCGAGTGTAAGGCTCTTAGAAAGATTTTGGGCAATATTTGCGTTAATAGGCTTTGGAGGAGAATGTTCAACCACTAACTATACGATCTTTATAGCGACATCGACCTGGTACAAGAAATACGTATATCACGTTTAAGATGGCTAGGTCATGTAGAAAGAATGGACAACAATACTCCGCAGGATCTTCGAGTCCATCCCAGAAAAACGACCTCGCATTAGTTGGCCGAGGTAGCTGGACAGGCATGTTGGTTGAGGCCCAGTTTCGTCCCGATCTGTAGCGTCCCCTAAGTAAGTAATAGTCTTCAACGGTATTGACACCAGCTCCCCAAAAAACTAACAGCAGAAATACCAACACCAATCACTTTTCTTAAGGTAAGCAAGGCAGCTGGATGTTGCTTATCAGATTCAACCACTTCACCAAATCATTAGACTTGTTTCTTACTCATCATTCTAGTAAATACCCTATAGCGTGTTATCGCCTCTAGGCACATCGGACCATTATGTCATATCAGCCAATTTCTCGTGCTCAAACTTCTCAGTTAAAGAAAACATTCCTAAGGCTAAGCGTGCACATGCAATTTTTCCAAAACGAAATAGATCAATCACTAGTTGAACGATGATCGCGCACATAAGCAACTTAAAAATCAATCAACGAGATAAACCAATACACAGACAATATTTTGATTTAATGTGCGCGCAGTTACATATAGTTCGGTGTGATACAAACTGAAGAACTTATTTGGGGCGATCGTTCGATTTCTGCCAAAACACAAACTTTTCAGTTGCTCGAATCGCTGACTGAATAGTTTTTTCATGTGCGCGCACTTTCATATAAGTCCATGGTATTCACTTTAGCAACCAAACTGTTACAAAACTGAAAGTTGCATGTGCGCGCCTAGTCTAAGTGGCAATACGAGAAAGCCAACTGCACCCGTCTTAATAATTTCTTCAGAATCTTTAACTGGTCACTATACATGAACTATAGAGGCAAGCTACAAGATCTTCTCTGGCGTACTTTGTGAACGCCTGAAGCCATTCGTCAACAACCTGATTGGTCCATATTAGTGTGGCTTTAGGGTCCACCATGGACCAAATATTTGGACTACGGCAGATCTTGGAAAAAAACTTACCACCTTTTCATCGATTTCAAGGCCGCGTATGACAGCATCTATAGAGACGAGCTATATAGAGCAATATCTAGTTTAGGCATATCTCACAAAACTCGTCCATCTGTGCAGGATGACGATGGAGAATGCACGCTGTTCCATCAATGTCGGCAAGGACCTCACCGACAGCTTTGATGTCTAAAAAGGTTTTAGGAAAGGCGACCGCTGTCATGCGACTTCTTCAACTTCGTTCTTGAAAGAATAGTGCAAGACTCCCACTTCAGCACTAGATACACAACCTTTCAAAATTCCGTCCAAATACTCGCTCACTTTGACCACATTGATATAATCGGAACTACTTAACCCACCTCTCAATCAAAACCCAATGCTCCCATATCGATAAGATATATCCCCATAGACATTCAAGACCTCAAAAAAGTCCTAAGCCGATGTGGTTCATTAAAGCTCCAGGTGAAGATCGGATCTCATACGAATTTTTTAAAAACGCTACAGACGACTACCTCCAAAAACTAACACTAGTTTATAATTTCATATGGGATACAGGAGAAATACTAACAAGTTTTAAGAGAAGTATAATTCTCCACCAATTCTCAAAAAACGAAATCCCTATGAACCCAGTAATTACAAATTGTGTAAACGGACACAACCTCTGAAACGAATTTCACACCGGCTTTCGAAAAGAATACAGCACAGTTGATAACATCTTTTCCCTGACAAGCATCGTGAGGATATATCTGGACAATGGAAAAAAACTGTATGCGTTCTTCGTAGATTTTAAGGCAGCCTTCGACTGTATCGACGGAAGGGCACTATTTTACAAGTTAAGCAACCTTGGAATCTCAACGAAAATGCTAAATATGCTCCGAAAACTTTATGAAACTAACAAGGCTACGGTCTGGGATGGAAATATCCTACACAACTGGATCCAATCAACAACTGGCGTAAAGTAAGGATGCCTCATTAGCCCACTTCTCTTCTCAATCTATTTGGATGATCTTATCAGCTTAGTGCCTGGAGGAATAACGCTTGATGGTTTGGCAATAAAAGTGTTACTTTAAGCTCCGAATACATTTAGCATATGTAGTAAAAATAATGGGTCAACCAAATCATCGTCTCACCAACAAAATAGCACAAGTACAGAAATCTCCAATTCTTTATGGAATGGATGAGACTGGGCGATAAACATGGTGTCCAACTACTCCCAAACAATGAAAGAGCCATAAAAGGCTCCATCCAAGTTCTTATAGCAAAAATAAAAGAAAAAACATGAAGTAGGTTTGCAGAACAGAGTCAACAGAGCCAAATAAGGTTTATTTATAAAACTCTGAATCATAATACACGGCGATAAAACTACTTCGAGGACAGAAACAGTGCAATTTATATCAATAGTCTTTAATGCCAGGGGCGAAATGATCAACCTGAACTACCTGCCATATAGAAATGATAGCAACACTGAGTGCACTTTATGTAACCTGCAAGCCAAAGTAGACATGCACCAGTTTATTGGAATATGTCCTATCTTAAATACAATACAAAGATCATTCTGGGGAAAAACTACTCTAGCATCTTACGAAATATTGCGCGCATTAAATGTGCAAAATTGGAATGTCCTCTACAGTTATATAATTTCTGCTTTAAAATACCGTGAACAAATCATTAACGAAGCTTTTTGATACAATACTTATGTTTATCTTATAAATTATATATATGTTTGTATATTTTTTGTATGTAATAATATTAACCAAGAACAATCATGTGTAATTTGTAAAAGATCTTTTTTTTCGACTGCCGGCAAATGCCAAAGTCCTTTTGTGAAAATTGTAAAGAAAATTTATTTATTATGTCTTATGTTAATAAAATCACATTTTACTACTGCTACTACTAATCGCAACAACAAAGCGTGATATCTATGGAACTTTCGTGAGTATTGAGAAGAAAGCCAAGAAAATGGGCTTAACGGTGAATGGAAGCAAAACGAAATGTATGATGTCAACAAGAGAGGGCAACCTGCATCGATGTGTCGGACACAAAATACTACAATGTCCAAAGGTTAGTAAAAATTGTTGGTAATTTGTAAAAAAAACTGTACGGAATTCTACGTTCTCGTCGGTACCAACGCTCACAACTCAAAGATCAAATTCGGTAGCAGTACCGTTTGCTGCGAATTCTACGCTGCGACAAAGTGTAATGACTCCTCCTGTACTTGAGAACATTAAACGTTTCATGAGACATATCTACTTTCGTACTCGTACAGTTGCAAAAGTTCTGAAAGATCTATTAGTCCAGATAGTATCTCCTCTTTGTTCTGTAAAGATGTTCTTCTACGCTTGCAAAACCACTGCGTCAGCTTTACCATCTGTCCTACTCTACTGGTCTCTTTACATTACATTACATTACATATTATACTACTCCGTAGATAAATCTACGAAGTAGAGACACTGCAGCACTGGCAACGAGACCATTGGCTTTAAACGTCACAAACATTAATACAACAGAGAGAGACAGAGAAAGAAAGAACACACCTCTTTCCGAGGTGGTAGAAAGCAGCATTTGTCCAGACTGTCCCTAAAAAAGGCGAATCTTTTTCACCCTCGAACTACCTTCCAATCGCACTTATGTCCCTTCTTTCTAAGGTCATGGAAACGCTTATTAATTAGCAGCTTAAGAAATATCTTGAAGAACGAAAGCTTCTTAATGACTAGCAGTATGGCTTTCCACTTGTAATCTGATGGCACATCTCACCGAACAGTCTTACATACCTTAACATTTTGGAGAAGGTAAGATTATTGTGCATGATAATTCAAAGACCATTTGATAGAGTTTAGCATGATTATTAAAAATGCATGGACTAGGTATTGACGAATCTTTGCTGGATTATAAAATACATCTTTCGGTTCACAAAATAAATACTGATGTACCACAGGGCTCCGTTTTGTCTCCTAAACTCTTTATCATTTTCATTATTGATTTCTATTATAATTGTATTGTTGACTGCAATTCTTTCAGATTTTCATGGTAGGCTATAAGGTTTATCTCCTTGTTTTTCGGATATGGAACTGTAATAGTTCGAATGTTAATCTTACTAAATTCTGGATTTGTCCAATTGGAAATAAAAAAAGGATATATATTTTTTATTCGCATCCCAGATAAAACATAGGAAATTATTTCGCTCTATATTTTGTTGGAATTTTTTAATCGAAATTTAAAGGCGCATCACGTTTAATATAAAATTTGTTTTGTTGGGATAAGTCGCGCACGAACATTTAAAATAGCAACACGAACTATGCACCAAAGCATACCTAAAACAGTTACCTTATACCTACGTATATTATATCACAATAAAACGAAGCACATCATCATGAGCAAGGATACGAAATTTGAAAATTTTATATGCTAATGGTTTTTTGCAAAATTAAAGTACAAAGTATTTGCGTGATGCATATCTTTTCAATAGAAAATAGTGTTACCATATTTTTTTAAAATAAATAATTACTATATTTTGTTCATCAAATTTCAAATGTAAATTGCTTAAATGTAAATAATAAATTGATCTCTAAAATAAGTCATAAATGATGTCCGAAAAATTGATATGTAAATCAGTAAAATTTATAGCAGATCAAAAATCTCCAATAATGTTTTATGACGAAATTTTCAGCGATAGGTAACCTTACAAAAACAATAAGCAAATCAAAATCTATAGTTTATAGGCTTTTTACACCAAACCTAAACAACGGTTTTCGCGAAATTATCGGTTTTGGCTGAAAACCTAAAGCGAAATACAAGTTTTCCCATACATTTTTGATAAACCACTCGTTTTGATAAACTACAAGTTTTAAATAAAACCTGTCGAAAATATGTTGGATTTGCAAGATGAACTAAACAAACACACCTTGTGAAACATTCAGTGCTCAATTAATCGTCACATAAATAGCTGACGGGTTGCTGCCAGAAAAAACGAAAAAAAATAGATGTCTGTCTGAGGTAATTTCAATTTCAACGGTGCTTTCATATACATATGCATGGTTGCTTTGTTTACATGCGATTAGTTGCGATCATATAAACGTCAGAAAAACTATTTGTGCATGTGTTTTAATTGCATTTATGAATACTTTCTCCGATTTGCTTCATTTTCCTGTGGACCAGAAACAATTCTGATGTGTATTTTTTTATTTTGAGTTCAAAGAGAAAATTATTATTGTGACAATCATCCATTGCCTACATCCGGAAGCAGAGGAATTATTGGGAATAGCGATTGAAAGAAGTTAATATAAAATGTGTCCAGGGGTTGGGCTCTCAAAATGTGACTACAATGATTTTATCTACCGATTTAGTATTTCAAAACGAACGAATATTTTGCTCTTGGAATTGATAAAGCGTAGTTTGCCTTGCACTGAAACAAGGTACACAATGAAATATCTTGTATATTCTTTAGATTAAATTATGCTAACTTACATACATACATACATACATATGTGTAGATCGCGCGAATTACGGGCAACTACCCAATTTTTGATTGTGCTGAGGTATTTTGCACACGGGTCAAATCAGTTGGCCGTTGCTGATTTTATTGGCGTAAGTATTCAACATTCCATCGTATTCTGAAGTGGGTTTCAAATACAGTAATTATCAACTTAGCGCTCCAGTTTGTTCGCATGCCCGAAACACGAATAGAACGGTTACAAGCAGCAAGGGAATATTATGAAATAGGTAAATGTCCAAGAAAAATTTGCATATTCAAGTATGGATTGTATGAAAGGATCCAATGACCCTACCCAATCATCTGTCTATGTACATTATGCAATCAGTACACTCAGAAAAAAAAACGTTGTTAAACCAAGAATTTTTCGTTTTCAAATGATTGTAAGCTAAAAATTGTTAGAGCAACAAAAAGTTTTTAGCACAACAACGGGTTTTTATTCTTTTAACAATTCAATTCTTAGCTAAAGAAAGAAATTGTTGAAATCAAATGCTTAATATTTTAAAACTTTTTAAAAACCGAAAAATTGTTAGTACAACAATTAAATTCTTGTCTTAAGTATTTTTCAAGACAATTGAACCTATCAACAACCGAATTTTTGATTTAACAATTTATTCTTAAGGTACCAAATATGAAAGTTGTTGACTTAAGAATCTAAAATGTTATTTTTTTGTTGGTCGATCGTGTTCTCACAATTTAACTGTTATTTTAAAAATGCATTCTTGGCGTTTAACAACAAAATGTTAAGCTGTCAACAACTAGTTCTTGGAACAAGAAATAAATTGTTGACACCACAACCTTATTCTTAAAATAAAATAAAGCTAACTGTTAAACTGTTGCTTTGCACAAATCGTCATTATTTTAATGTGGCCCAGCGGCAGTGCAATGTGGTTAAAATTTAGGAATTTAAATTAACTTAAAAACAAAACTATAATGGAAAGTGGTGATAAAAGTGAACAAACGGTGATTAAAAACATTAACCGTGAAACCCTTGAACTATTTTTAAGTTGGGGATTATCCTTCGATGGAATATCCGCATTAGAAGAGTGCCATATTGCATCCCTAGATCTTTTGAAAATGATTGATTCACACGAAATCGAAAATATTTTCAACAAAAGAGAGTTGCTTGCAGAAAGAATAAAGTTTCGATATTGTTTAAACAAATGGAGAGCAGATAATAATGTAAGTACAAACTATTTAGAAAAAGCAAGTTTTATTCAGTGACGCACGCACAATTCCATTGTCAAGTTTAGTATAATTTTACGACAAAGGCACCCATCTCTCGATGATTTCTGGACAAAGTAAGGAAAGTTAAGAATTATTATAACTAAATACGTTTTCAAAACGATGTGCTCAAGCAATAAAAAATAAACATTTGCTTTGATGCAAAATTTTCAAAATGTTCGGGTCAAATATAAAAGCAGCGTTTTCTAAAAATTTGTCCAGAAATCCTACCATGTAGTTAAATTATTCTACAACGTTTCTGGTTGAGATAAGGGACTGCCACAAAAATATTAACAGTTTCATGTTTATCTTTTTGTCTCCCCTTGACAGTGGATTTCCATGCGTCAAAACTCAAGAGTACGTAATACTAAACGCTTTGTACCACATTTAACAGTATGACTTAATACCCTGCTGCCAAAGTGACAAGACATTATCTATGGTATCACAGTGGCTTTCTTCCTCATCTTCATCTCGCACAGTGGCATACGTCGAAGGAAAACCGAACTTAGATATCGATTTCAACATCGAAGAAATAGTAAGAAGTACTGTTCTTGGAAACGATATAATTAAAATGTATCAAGAAACTTCAAACTTGACGAGCAGCGATCAAAATGCTTTATCCAAATGCATTGTTGACCATTTTTATCAACAAGGTACAAAAATGTGTCCGAAAATTATGCATAGAGTAGCAAAACAAATTGTCAATTTGTTTCCCAACGAGGATGAGCGCACTTATTACGTCCCTCGGGAAAACGGAAAGCACCCATCCGGTAACGAAGTATTAGGATTTGTCCCAAGCTTTAATGCAAGACACTACTGCAGAATTTGCACAAGAACGAAACAAAATTGTCAAAATGATTTCGTTGAGGAGAAAGAAAGCATACGGAATTTGGATGTTTACGTCCGTGAAACAAGTTTAGAATTAAATCAACCAGAAATTTCCTCGGTAAAAGAAAACTCTATCTGGAATACTTTGACAAATTTTCATATAGTTGACAACAAGGCTTGTGATATAATGCATGACATTTTTCTAGGCGTTGCGAAATATAACCTGTCAAAAATTTTAAATTATTTTATTTTTCATAAAAAGTATTTTTCAATTATAGAAAACAGATGTTTCGTTACGATTCCCATTACATTGGCAACATTAGTCGCCCAATTGATGCAAGCCAGATCAAAAATTCAAGCATAAAGATGAACGCACCTGAAATGAAAACATTTTTAAATTTCATTTTACTCATTATTGGAGATCTGATTCCAAATTCAGATGAAGTTTACCAGCATTTGGTGAAATTTATAAAAATAGTTGACATTATAACTCTTGATACCTTCAATTCAGTTATTTTGACTGAACTTGATAATATGATTGGGAGTCACAACCAATTTTACGTGGATTTTTTTAAGGAAAAATTGAAGCCTAAATTTCATTTTATGTTGCATTACAGCACTGTAATAAGAGAAGTTGGTCCCTTAAAAAATATTTGGTGCTTTAGATTTGAAGGAAAGCATCAATATTTTAAGCAATATTGTCATGTTATAAATTCTAGAATCAATGTTCCCTACACCTTATGTCTTAAAAGTTCCCTTCAATTTTCGCATATAAACATACAAAATTTATTTTTCCAAAATGATTTTTCCGAATTCTCCTCTTGTCCCATAGACCTTACTGAATTGCCATATTATGAAACTCTTTGTACTGATTTTTCTATAGGGATGCAAGTAGACAGTCTTTTTTTGAAGGTATCTTTTTTAGAGTTAATAATTTTGTTAAATACGAAAACTCAACACTTAAGATATTAAAAATATATTTGGATTCTGTAAACAATTGTTTTTTGATATGCCAATTATATAAAAGTTTATTCTTAGAAAATTTTCAGTCATTTCAAATAAAAGATCCTGTGAACTGCTTCTACATTAAAAATATTGTAAATTTTTCGAAGTGTGTAAGGAGTGTCACTCTCAACAGTTCAGAAGAAGTTGTTCGATTTTAGTTATCTTTTATTTAAATATTGTATGTTATTTTACGAAATGAAATGAAATAAATATTTTAAGTTTTTTATGTAAGAAACATTGTACGTTATTTTACGAAATGAAATGAAATAAATATTTTAAGTTATTTATGTAAGAAACATTGTATGTTATTTTACGAAATGAAATGAAATAAATATTTTAAGTTTTTGAATTCTATGTAAGTGTTTTTCTTTATTTGAAAATAGTTCTTTTATATTTTTCATAGAATGGATTCTACTTTCAAAATTCAGAGAAATTTAAAACATTTGAATCAAGTCATACTTCAAGAACGCGTCGTTAACAAAATTCAAAAATTAATTCTTCGACAGAAATGTAACCTCAGGTTATTAATATACCTACAAGAATAAATAGTCAAACATTAATGAAAATAATATTTCATAAATTGTTGACTATTTTTTTTTAACAACAATTTATACTGTTAAAAGCTTCACTTTTTTTATTGAACCAACAATTAATTCTTAAATTTAGTTAACAATGCGTTCTTGCAGTAAGAATTTAGGTTGTTGGCATTTTAACAATCAGGTTCTGGTTATTACGATTTTAGTTGTTGAAATTCACCAATAATGCGTTCTTGTAACAACAATTTCTATTCTTGGAATTTTGACAATTTTCATTCTTAAAGCAAGAATAAAAGTTCTTACTTGATAGCTAACACTTGCGTTCTTGTTACAAGAATCGCAAGTTGTTGGGTTCATTTTAACCTACGAAAGTTGTTGATCCAAAGTATAAAGTTCTTGAAATTACAACTTTTTTTTCTGAGTGTATATTATTCATACCAAACTTTCTGCAAACACGTTACTCACTCATTTCAAGGATCTTTTGAATCCAGTAGTGAACTGCCACCAAGTGGTATTATGCGGTGCCTGGGTTCAGCAACGAGTTGTTAGACTGCGATTTTACACTGCACGATTTAGAATTAGCGCTGATAAATTTAAAAGATCATAAGGGTGCTGGGGCAAATGGTATCCCAGTAGAGTTTTATTAGTACGGGACTATCTCTCTAAAGGAAAGGCTGCTAGGGCTATTTAATAAAGGGTTTGAGGGTGATCTTCGACTCACAACGTGGATCTCGGCGCATAATCTCAAGCTGGCTTCAGACCAGGTTTCTTAACAATAGATAATATTTTCATTGTTAGAAGCTTAGCGAAAAGCTTTCTTAAGCAGGGAAGAAAACTGTATACATTTTTCCTCGACTTCAAAGCTGTTTTTGACTCAGTTGACCGAGGTGCTTTATTCTACAAATTATATAACTTGGGATTATAGCTCAAATTCGGTCGAGTTCTTGAAGAGCTGTATAAAGAAACTCGCGCGGCAGTGTGGAACGAAGCTTAGTTGTCTGATTGGTTTGAGACCACGTGGGGAGTCAGACAGGGATGCACATTGAGCCCTACTCTATTTGGCTTCTTTTTAGATGATCTCATCGATTACCTGCCTGGTGGAGTTGACTTTGCAGGGGTGCGTATTAGGGTTTTGCTGTTTGCAGATGATGTCGTTATATTCGCGTATTCCCCAGGATCGTTGCAACTCATGATAAACAGAGTGTACGAATACAGTTGTCTATGGAACCTAGAAGTGAACATACAGAAGTCCAAGGTGACGATATTTAAGAAGGGAGGATGGCGGAATGCTTCGAATGAAATATGGAACCTTAATGGTGAAAACATAGAATGTGTCAGTGAATACAAGTACCTGGGAGTAATTTTTTCGAGAACCCTAGAGAAACACTTCAATGATAAATTGCAAAAGGCAAAAACTATTATTAATATGTCATGGAAAAGATGCTTTTCGAATAAGAATATTGCACACAGCAGTAAACATAAGGTTTTGAAGCAATTTCAGAGAGTATTCTTTTGTATGCCTCGCAAGTATGGGGTTGCAAAAAGATTTACTCGGTTGAGAAATTATTAACATGCTATGTAAAAAGAGTATTTCGGTTACCAATGAACACGCCGGACTATGTTATTATGCTAGAAACCGGTATGGAACCTCTCTATATAAAAACGTTGAAATTGCAGGCGGACTACCTCCTGAACGTCTTCAATATGCCTGAAACCCGACTGGTCAGAAAAGTTGTCATTAAAGCCATTCAAGATCAGAACAGTTGGTAAAGAGAGTGGATTAGACTTGCAGAAGCATGCAACTTAAACTTTGTTTTAGATGTTGATAATGTCTCGAGCAGTAAAGCTATGCTTTACGAAATTATATTAGCAGTAGATGAGAACTGTAGAACGGAATATATAGCTGAAGCTTCTGGTTCAATACTTAGAACAACATACAGTAGACTCAATCACAATCTTGCAGCGAAAAACTACTTCTGTGATTCAAATAGTATTCAGGTGATTGCTACCATGGTCAAGCTTCGAAGAAAATTATTAAGCCTGAATTTCATACCACATAGGAGTGACTTACCTCTTGAATGTAGTATCAGCAACTTACGAGAAAGAGAGAATATCATTCATTTTATCGGTAGATGTCCAACGTTAAGAGAGACTAGGAGTAGTATTTTTGGAAATGAATTTCTAACGTACACAATTATTTTCACATATGTATATAAATATATACAATCGCATAAAGATCCAGAATCTTCAGAATAAAAAAAAATGGGAGCCCGGATCGGAGAGGGATTGGAGATTGCCAAATAAAAACGCCATTGAGTTTGGTTGACTGTTATGCTTTAATTTGTTTACCTTTGTTACGTAATCCACCGTACATTCACCTTATATAATTCACAACATTTTACATCTGTACAGAATTTTAAAGAACAGAATAAATCTCCTTTGCCTCATATGATAACAGGAACCTCGGCCCATTTATTAGAAATTTTACGTATATTTTGACCTAAAGTAAAATGCAAACTCATGGTATTAAGTCCGTCCGTTCGAAAATTATATGGTTTGCCGAAATAATCGCACAGAATAAATTAAAATCTAAAGTTGAAACATACGTATCTGTCAAAAATTTCCCAGGGAAAAATTGTCTAACTTTTGAATTCCAACTCTCGAGTTGAAATTTAAAATAGTGAAGAAAAACTAATTTCAACTTGTCCCTCAACACTCAAGTTTGTGTCAACTCTAGAGTTGGGCAACTGGAGAGTTTGCGGCAAGTTGACAAATAGTGAAGAAAATGACCCTAAGTTTATGTTTATTCCTAAATTTTATTTTAAGAAAGAAAAACAACATAAGACGGTCACCACGACATAATACACGTACACCTTACGAACGTTTCCTTGCGTAAATCCAAGAGTCGCCAAAGTTTACAAAATTGTCCTTGCGTGAAATCAAAAAGTTTTTATTAGCGTATTAAGAAGGATGCGGAATTTACTTCGTCCTTGTGACACAGGTACACATTTTGAATTGCACATCAAGGATTCATTTCGTTGAAAGAGCTCCGGCAAAGTGAGATTTGAATAAAAGACTAAAGACTCCCTGGGAGAATATTCGAACAAAAAGTACCCATAAAAAAGTTGTTCGTTCTAAGAGTTATACGATGCGATGGCCAAATTAATGAGCTGTGAGTTGAAAATGCAAAATAAAAATGTCCCAGTATTAATCAATGGATAACGCCATAGAAACGATAGCCCCGGTGTGTTTTGGTTTCGGATTAATTAGTATTCAAAAATGCCACTGCCAAAAAGGGCTGGATAGTTCCACGAGGCATCTAATTTGTAGAGCGCTTAACTTTAACGACTCATTAGGGAAAGTCAGTGAACTTGATGAATTTGCAGCAAGCAGGCATACCCTTTATACCAATAATGATTTCACATAGTGTCAGTGAAGGATTGCTTTTCAAATGGAATTCATTATATTCATATGGCAATTGATTAATTTGTTTTTCGTTTTTGGAACTTCAATGACGACAGCGAAAAAGACAGACGAGATTTTGGCAAAAATCCATTTTGTGCTCCTATCCTTCTATCTTGAAGATAGAGTTTTGTTTGTTTTATATGTTCAATAAACGTAAATCCTTATGAGAATAACGACACAGTACGCCATTAAATGAGTTATCTTTAATGGTGTGTAGGAATAAGAAAAAACATCAGAAGACTGTGCACCGACATCACCGCCTGCCGCATAACCCCACAACGCAGACAATCAGAGAATCAATTTTATTGGCAGAAAGTTAAGTATAATCCTTTATCCCTGTCTCGACGTCAAATACACATTACTTGTACATACATTGGTTCTATGTTTTTCTACAAGGTTCTTAATGTTGAAGGTTGTGCAAAAGATACACAACTTACGCCTCTAAAAAGCTTGGGTTTTTCGTTGTCATGTCAATTGGTTTACATTAGAGAAAATTGGATGAGTTAGTTGCCGGATATTAGCCATGGACGGACATGGAAATTGCCGGTTACTCTGAAGGATTAAATTAAGATGGTTACGAAGTAATAAATGGCTAGCCATGACTTTTCATAAGAAAATCGATTTAAGTAAGTGAAAGGCTAATAAGTAGTAAACTGACCTGTATTAAGCTCTTAGATTGTTTGCTCTTGTATCAAGATTAATGTATAGTAAATACTTTTTTTTATTGTTGTATTGGTTTTTTTCGTCAAAATGGGAGGGAGAAATAGAGTCAGCTAAAGCGTTTTGGATGTCTAAAGAAAGACAGTATGCCCGACAAACACTAATGAGCATTCATAGAAGCGGGAGTATTAGGGTTGAATTGTTCAAGGCTGGCTATTTCTCTAGAACATGGTGATACATTAATGAAATACATGAAATATTGCGACGGTGTTAAGAGTTTAGTTCTATTTGCTCCTATCAGTTTGACGTGAATAGAACAAATAGGATTCATACAGTTAGTTACAGGTCGTATAGTGGTCTTGACCATGAAAGCATACAAGCGAGTTTTCTGAGTTCAGAATTGAATGGGATTTATTTTTCATCAGATGTTAATTCTAAAGTTTCTATTTTCAATAATGTTGTTACCAGGCTGTATGATGAATATGTTCCAATTGTTACGAAAAAGAATTTAAAATTGAAAAATGTCCTTGGTTTAATGATAACATAAAGGCTATGATTCGGGAAAGGGAACGTTTCTTCCGGAGGTTTAAGGCCAACAGAACAGAATACAAGAGAAGGCAATATACAGTAGCTCGTAATAAAGTTATTTCTCTCATTCATAACTCCAAGGGTGAATATATATCAGCGAAGCTTGATCCGTCTCTCGGTTCAAAAGAATTATGAAATAATTTAAAAAAAACTTGGTGTTAAGGAAGACAAAAATGAAAACAAATGCCCTTTTAGTGCTCAGTCTATGTCTAATGTCTTGATCCCACCTTCTTCTCGTTCATGTATCCCTCATGATTTGTTTAATGTTTCTGGTGATGGTAATACCCTCTCATTTGTCTGCATTAGTCCTTACGAGTTACTTTGCTCTATGAAGTCGGTTAAATCAAATTCTATTGGTCCTGACGATATTTCACCAAAGTTCTTAAAGCTTATACTCCCAATCATAATCAACCATCTTCTTTATGTAATTATTTTCTGTATTTATAGTGCTCAGTTTCCTGATGCATGGAAAAAAGCTAGTATAATACCAGTCCCTAAAAAAGCTAATCCTTCTAATCCTTCTGATTTCAGGCCTATCAGTATTTTATGTTTTTTTATGTAAAGTATCTAAAAAAATTATTCATGACCAAATCCAAGCATATTTAAATGAAAACAACTTACTGTCTCAATAGCAATCTGGGTTTCGAAGCAAACATAGCTGTGAGTCTGCGGTAGTTAAAGTTACTTCGGATTTTAGATTCTGGTAAATTCGGTGTCATGGTGTTACTAGATTTTTCCAAGGCATTCGAATGTATTGACCATTCCATCCTACTATCTAAACTTAAGGTAAAATTTAATTTTGCTAGCACTTCGCTTAGGCGTCTACACAACTATTTACTTAGTCGAATTCAACGTGTAAAAACGGATGTGGGTACATGTAATCCTACTATAATCAACGCGGGTACCGCAGGTTTCAGTCTTGGGTCCGCTTTTATTTTCCTTATTTACCAATGACCTTCCCAACGTAATTAAAAACAGCCAAATTCATCTGTATGCTGATGATGTTGTACTATACATCTTTCGTTCAGTTGGTCTGATGGAGGATTGTATAGTAAGGTTAAATGAAGATCTAAGTTATGTTCTCAATTGGTCGAACAACAAAGCAATGAAACTAAACCCTGCTAAATCTGTCTCCATGCTATGTTCTAGTAATCAATTAAGTCTTGAAGAATTTCCTCCGATAATTCTTAACAATGAAAGAATTGTGTATGTGAAAGATGTGAAATATCTAGGATATAAAATAAACAGTAATTTAAACTGCTGTGGAGCAATCTCAGATACAATTAGGAAAATTTATTTTGGTCTCCGATCTTTGAGATCTTCCTCTGAGTATATTGTCTTCTGATATGAAATCATACCTTATAAAATCGTTGATTTTGCTATACGTTATTTTTAATTGTTCGGTCTATCCCATTCTTGATTGTCTATGTAAGCGTAAACTCTATGTTGCTTTTAATGACTGCATTCGTTTTATATATGGTATTCAGAGACATACCAGCGTCTCACAGTTACAACATTTACTGGTTGGTATAAGTCTTGAGAATTATTTGAGATACAGACTTATTTTAAGGTTGGATGGATGTATGGATGTTTGGTGCTCAATAACTCCGGAACGGCTGAACGGATCTGTATGAAATTTGGTACAGAGATAGATTATTGTCTCGAATAGGCGACATGCTTTTTATCCCGAAAAAATGTATGATTCCCGTGGGATAGGTGTGTTTTAATTTTTCATAGAGCTCATTCACTACTGTATAAATTATCAACGTTAGGTATATCGACCAATACTGGCGCCGCTGTGGCAAATGGGAGTGCAATGTCCAGCTTCTTTAGTACCAATAGCGGTGTGCCCCAAGGTTGTCCCTTAAGCCCGATTATGTTCGCCCTTTTCATTGATGATGTCTCGCGTAATTTGCCTGGGGGTGTTCGATTTGGGAATCTTCTTATTAAGGTTCTACTTTATGCGGACGACCTTTTCGTTTTGTCGGACAACCCTATCACATTACAATTACAAATTAATAGACTCAAAAGCTTTTGTGAGAAATTGGACCTGAATATAAACACCGCGAAGTCGAAAATTATGATCTTTGAAAGTACCCGTCGAAGGAGAAGCCCGCGAGAAGCATGGTTTCTGGAGCGTGAACCTATAGAGGTGGTTAACCAATTTAAATATTGAGGTGTTCTTTTTCGTAGCAATCTAGATTTCCGTCCTCATATTAAAGGTAAATGCTTGTCGGCAAAAACTGCAATAAATCTTATATGGAAAAAAATCTTCTGCAACAAATACATAGGCATCTCAGCTAAATTTAGAGTCTTTGAAGCCACTATAAACTCGTGCTTATACTATGCCAGTCAAGTTTTTGGTTACCAAGATCTCGATGAATTTGAGATCGTGCAACGCTTCTTTTTTAAACGAATTTTTAAACTTCCAAATGCCATACATGTGGAATCAGGTATTCCTCCAATCTATCTAAAAAATCTTAAATATAATGCCGACTATATAATAAAGGTAATGCAAAGGTCAAGTGAAAATCTTCATAAGCAAGTGATGGATTTTGCATTCCGAAGAAATTTGTCTCCATTCAAAGAATGGCAGGAGATAGCAAATGCATACGGATTTAATCTAAACCTTAGTGCAACTTCCCTTGCTAGTTGGAAAGGTAGGTTTTATGATTGTATTGCAATTGTCGATGATTCACTGTATCTAAAGTTTTTGAATAGGGCTCAAACGTCTCCAAGCAGATTGGTCTATAAGCAACTTAATCACACTCTGGTTGTAAACAATTACTTTAATAGTAAACTCTCTGCAAATCAAATAAGTACTTTGTTTAAGGCAAGGACTGAGGTGCTAAATTTGAATTATAAACCCCACAGAAATGATAATCCCAGGTGTAACCTTTGCAATCGAAATGAAATCGAAGATGTCAACCATTTTTTAGCCGTTTGTCCTATTCTGCAAGAACTTCGAATACTTTATTTCTCAAAGAGCTTTTTAAATAACGAGGAAGCGAAACAAATTTTTAACGGAGAGTGCGGTTGGAAGGTCCTTATCAGTTTTATTGATCATGCCTTAGATTACCGAAACAGTTCTTTAGAGTAAATTCAAAATTTTAAATTTATGTATGTATATTTATCTATCCTTGTATTATTTATTTATATTTACTTTAAGCTTATTATAATCTTAAACTTTCTTTTTTATTTTTTTTATTCTCAATAAATGTCAATTTCAGGCAGACGGCAAATATTTTTTGCCATGTCTACAAATAGCCAACATAGCTTTTATTCACAAGGCGCATAGAAGCACACGAATTTGCATTAAATTTGATTGGTAGATGGATGGGGTACTGGATTCTCACATATGTCATTTTTATCCCGAAAAAATTAACGGTTCCTATGGGAGAGGATTAAATATGAAAAAATATATACATATACTTGGGTGTTTGTTCCGCTTTCACGCCTCAACGACTGAACGGTTTTTAATTGTAGGTGTATAGATGTCATTAGATTCACGTGGGATAGAAATTCCGTATACCATCGCACGGGCATCTGCTATTAAAAATTGTGTGAAAAAATGTATTGTAATTCATCAATTGAAAACGAATGGGCCGATTTGGCTCGAACTCTTTTTTAGTTGTTCGTAAAATCCAGGAGAAGGTTTTTGCGAAAGAAAATTTTGGGTAAGCCCTCCAGAAAATTCGGGAAATTTTACAAATCGAAAATTGATTTTTTGTATTTAATTGTGTATGCAAATGTTCCGGAATGCCTTTTCGAATGAAAAAATAGAAAATTCTCAATGGAAAACTCGAAAAATTCTAGTAAAACGCGAACATTTTTTTCTCGATGATATATAGATAAATTTAAAGCATGATTTGATGATTTTGGACAATGTGAAGGTGGAAAATTCGTTGTGAAGCTTGGAAAATTTCGGATAATCCTACTGATATTATAAATGTAAAAAGTTTGGATGGATAGATGGATGTTTTTTGCTCAATAACGCCAGAACGGCTGAACGGATCTGGATAAAATTTGGCACATGGACACACACATACTCGATTATCACATAGGTCATTTTTATTCCGAAAAATGGAACCGAGCAGTCCCTATGCCTATATGGGAGAGGCTTATATATGAACAAAATATATACTTACGAGTAGTTGTTTTTTCCGCATTCATGCCTCAACCATTGAATGGATTTTAATGAAATTTTGGTAAGCAGCTGGAAGACTAGTAATGATTTATTTTTCCCAACTTTATTTTTGTAGTTCTTACTTTTTGAATCCAATATTATTATCTTCGCTTTGTTCGCAAACATGACCATACACGACGAACATCGAAGCCAACGAACACGACAAAATCTAAATGTTTGGCCAACGGCAAGCGGCTCGCGAACCAGCCCACATACAAGAAGAGCACATCGAGCGCGAGCATGCTAGGCGAGCATGTTCGTCGTTTATGCCTACATCCAACGACTGAAGGGGTTTTAATGATATTTTGTAGGTGGATAGATTATTTAATTAGATTCCCGTGGGTCCGTAGCATCGCACGGGTATCTGCTAGTATTATAAATGTGAAAGTTTAGATGGATTGATGGATGGGTGGATGTTTGTTGCTCAATAACGCCAGAACGGCTGAACGGATCTGGATGAAATTTGACACAGAGATAGAAAGATAGATTATAGTCTGTAATAGCACACAGGAAACTTTTACTCTCGGTAAAATGTATGGTTCACGTGGGAAAGACTTGTTTTAATTTTCCATAGAGCTCATAAAAATATATCTGCTCATTCTACAAATAGCCCACATAGCTTTTGTTCGCAAGAAGCCAAAAAGCATATACATAAACACACACACACACATTCACACACACACACTGCATTATGCCATAGGTAATTTTTAACCCGAAAACTGGAACCGAAAGGTTCCTGTGGGAGATGCTTAAATATGAACAAAATATTCTTGTTCCGCATTCATGTCTCAACCATTGAATAAATTTTAATGAAATTTGGTAAGCAGCTGGAAGATAAACTGAATTATCCTACAAAAATTATCGATTCAAATGGGAGAGTTTGTGTATTTGTTCCACTTTCACGCATCAAGGCAGGCACAAATGACGAACGTGCTCGGTTGCGTTAGCCCATACACGGCGAACAAATTTGCCGAACATTCATTTCGTGCTGATCTGATTCTCCACAGTGTAAACATGTGATGATTTATTTTTCCCAGATTTATTTTTGTAGTTTTCACTTTTTGAATCCAATATAAATTCTTCGATTTGTTCGCGAACATGACCATACAAACATCGAAGCCAAAGATCAAGATAAAATCTAAAGCAGATTTTAATTTTTTTTTCTAAAATTGAAGTAAATCTACTTAAATCGAAGTAACCAAATTACGATATCGCTGGTATCTGCTAGTAAATAATAATTCTTTTAACATTTTTTTTTCTACAGCAATAAGCGGATTATATTTTTTTCCACATCCTCATCAATACCTGAGTGAACAGACTGGATACTGTTTTGATCCTTTTTATCGTTAACAGCTTATACTCATGAAGTAGGTCTTGTCACATGTATCTAAGAGTTTTAGAACATCGGTGACATTTTTTCGCAGTAGAATATGTACCCCGCTTTAAAGGATATTGCGCTATCGAATTAAAGTGCGCTATCGAATTAAAGTGTTAGCTTTTCAAAAGGGGTTTCCATTAATGGAGGGTCGATTTTAAAATTGAATTAAACAAGTTGTATATGAGATATCAATAAGGTTTTATCTTTATTTGAGAGCCCTATCAATGAGATAATGAAGTGTGAAATACAACATCGTTCAAATGGCCGCCGCAGCTTCGCTGGGTGTCGCGCATTCCACAGGTCCAGTATTCGATGACTTTGGCGCATAAATTTGACCGATGACATCGATTATGTTGTCATTGATGGCCGCGGTGGTTTACGGCTTATTCGCATAGACCTGCGACCTGCCTGTCTCTAATTGGTTGAATCCAACAAAAGGTATGAATTTTCGTTCCATGCTTGTTATCCGGCAAAGAGATCCACAAGTTGTTGTAGTGTGAAAAGCCACAAGAAATTCCCTAAATGGGAAAGGCGGGAGCTTGTATTTTAAAAATATATAGGGTCCGCCAAATAACTTTTTTTTTGAAAATGGGCGCAAAACATCGAGTGTAGCTTCGCCTGTGTGGCACGTAGCGCCGTCCTGTTGAAACCAGATATTGCCAATATCCTCCTCTTCAATTTTCTGAACAAAAATTCGTTCAACATGGCCCGATAACGATCGCCATTGACTGTAACGGCCACTCCTTGCTCATTTTCGAATTATGCCTCTGGACCAAAATCCGCACCAAACAGTGACTCGTGTTGGGTGTATCGGCTTTTCAATGTATGCATGCGGGTTTTCTGTGCCTCAAATGCGACAATTTTGCTTGTTACATACCCGCCAAGATCAAAATGAGCTTCATCTCAAAAGATGATTTTTTTTTGGCAAAATCGGCATCTTCTCTTAGTTGATCGCAGGCCCACTTAGCGAGCATTGTTCAAGCGTATACACAAACATATTCGTTCAGCGGAAGGATAAAACTAATTATCTGTCAAATCAGACATGAGCTAAGTGTTACCATTCACGAAATAAGCACTAGTTGAAAAATAAAACGTTAGATGGCGGACCCGTTATTTCCCCATTATTCCAAGTCTTAATCAAAAGCCTTGGTTTGGCCGCCTAGTGGGAGCTAGTTGTGTCCGATCAGTGGACGTCCATTGGAGATTATTTAACCCATTGAATATAGATGAAAAACCCAGAACCTATTGGTATTAATACATGGAAGTTTTAATAAAAAAAAAACAAGGAGGTGGCATGATATCGATTTATATCCCCTTATAAAATGTAGCCTTAACAAAAATTAAAAAAAAAAAAAAAAATTAGTCTGTGGGTAAGTCCCGTGCCCATTCATCGGGACCCGTAATGAAGGGTAGGTTCGTCGTGCGTTTAGTCGTAAACGGAAGGCACTCATGTATAAGCTTACTTCCGAATCTGTATTCGATATATGTATAACCAAGGTATGATGGTATTTTGGAACCATGATTCCCAGCAAAATTAAATTAAAAAAAAACTCTTTCACACGTCTTCGAAATTGTTTTTAATTTTCAAAAAAAAAAAATGTTTGACCTTTTTTATATACCTATAAGAATTTTTTAAATTTAAGAATAGAAGTAGATTCAAAATAAAATTGAAGTATGTTATTATTGGGTAAAGGCGAAATCCCATTTTTATATTTTGAAGGACCAATTTTGCAGTTTTTCAATCTAGGGTTATTTCAAAAGAAGTTTCGTTATGGTACAAATGCCGGAAAATTATTATGGAAGTGGATATATAATAAGAATACAGTTCTTATTACTTACTTACTTACTTAAGGTGGCGCTACAGTCCGGGGTGGACCAGGGCCTCAACCAACAAGCTTCTTCCAGTCGGCTCGGTTTCTAGCTATCTGTCTCCAGTTTCGCACTTCAAGTTGGTTGAGATCCTCTTCCACTTGCGTGCGCCACCTTTTACGCTGTCCCACGGGGCAGGATTCAAATACTTTCCGGGCCGGAGCATTGGTGTCCATTCGCTCTAGGTGACCCAGCCATCTCAGTCGTTGGCTTTTCCCATTCCCCATCTATGCCGACGGGACCAAAAATCACCCGGAGAGTTTTCCTCTCAAAACAACCTAACGCGTTCTCATCCACCGTTAACATTGTCCATGTCTCTGCACCATACATCAGGACTGGGATGATGAGCGTTTTATATATGGACAGTTTAGTTGCTCGAGAGAGGGCTTTGCTTCTCAATTGCCTTCTTAGCCCAAAGAAACGGCGATTGGCAATAGTAATTCTGCGTTTGATCTCAGCACTGGTATCATTCGCTGAGTTTATAGCGGATCCTAGGTATACAAAGTCTCTGACCACTTTAAAATTATAGCTGTCTATAGTGACGTTCTGTCCGAGACGCCGGTGCTGGGTGTCCTATCTTGATGACAGCATATATTTGCTTCCGTTCACTGTTAAACCAATCTTCTTGGCTTCCTTCTCAATACTCACGAAAGCACCATTGACATCACGCTTTGTTCGTCCGATTATGTCAATGTCGTCAGCGTAAGCGAGTAATTGGACGGACTTTTGAAAGATTGTGCCTCTAGTGTTGACGTGAGAGTTTTGCATTATTCTTTCAAGAATGATGTTAAAGAAGTCGCATGACAGCACGTCGCCCTGCTAAAAACCTTTTTTGACATCAAAGGTATCTGTGAGGTCTTTGCCGATCTTGATGGAGCAGCGTGCATTCTCCATCGTCATCCTGCATAAACGAACGAGTTTGGTAGGAATGCCAAAACTAGACATGGCTCTATATAGCTCGTCTCTGTAGATGCTGTCATACGCGGCCTTGAAGTCGATAAAAAGGTGGTGAGTATCGATTTGAAATTCCTGGGTTTTTTCCAAGATCTGCCGTAGTGAGAATATTTTGTCGATAGCGGACTTCCATAGCCTAAAGCCACACTGATAAGGACCTATCAGGTTGTTGACGAAAGGCTTTAGGCGCTCACAAACGGCAGGGAAGATCTTGCAGGCGGTATTAAGAAGACTGATGCATATGTAGTTGGTGCAGGCCAGAGGATCGCCTTTCTTAAGGATCGGGCAAACAATGCTGAGGTTCCATTCATCGGGCATGCTTTCCTCCGACCATATTTTGCAGATGAGCTGGTGAATACTCCTTACCAGTTCATCGCCAGCCGCTTTGAACAACTCGGCCGCAAGACCATCAGCTCCAGCAGCTTTGTTGGACTTAAGTTTAGATATAGCTATCTTTACTTCGTCGAGATCGGGTGGACGGTATTGTTGGCCTACGTCGTCCAGGTTGAATGGTACAGTCTGCACAAAAAATGGGGATTCGGTTCGTCATCGCCGTTATACAATTTGCAGAAATAATTTTTCCATATCCTCAGCACCGACTGCGATTCTACCACAATGTTCCCCTGATCATCCTTGCAGTTTTCGGTTCGGGACTTGTATCCCTGGGAGGTTCTTTTTACTTTTTGGTAAAACTTCCGAATTTCATTCCTGCAATGGCATCCCGCTATTTCAGTTCTTATTAAAACCATACTAATGTTAATTTCCGAAAATATAAAACTTTATATTAACTTTTGCGTTTTTAAAAATGAAAATCAAATTAATAACAAATTTACCATCTCTTAAGAATGATAGACTTTGTCCATCCTAAAAAGTTTGTGTATGTGGCTTATATTAAAAAAAAACTTGAAGACCAGAAGTATCTCCACAAGCGAAAAATCAACATTTCATGACAAAATTACGAGTATATCTCCTTTGGTTTAATTTCCGTGGTGGCAGTTAATGGATTTTACTTAATCTTATTTTCATCCAAATCTTTAGATCTTTATTTTGTTCTTGTTTATTAAATGAATTCTGACAAATACTTTAAAATCGTTGAAGTCGTTTCCAAAGAACTAAGAAATAAGATAAGTGGGCGTGGCAATGGGCCGATCTCACTTAAAATATGGAGACATTTTTTTGGTCATAACAGCAAACCCTGAAGTCTTTATCAAAATAGTTACAGTCGTTTCCGAGAAACCAAGGGTGGATATTACTTAAAATTTAATTTAACTAAACCTATTTTATTAGTCCCTTTTATTGTTGATAGCAATAAACAGTAAAAATGTCATCCAAATCTTTATAGGGCTTTTTCAGAGATTTGGAAGACATTTGTATAGAATTTTTGATCGAATTCAATGGAGCCGTGAATAACATTATTTATTAATTATTATTTAACTTATATGTTGCTGATGTGGTAGCACCTTAAATATCTATAATTTTTGAACGTGCTGTTTTGTTTTACTTTGTAAGATATTGTTGTCTCTTTCTAAGAGTAGTACAAATTAATGCCTAAGTAATTGAATTTAGTTTTTGTTTTGTTGGAAAGAAGCAAAGATGGTGAAAGGACACTAAATTGTTGGTTGCAATTAATTTTGTCGAAGTTTAACTTATTGCTACTTTTAATTAAAGAACATAAATATAAATAAATTAATTTCTGTTAAAAAGGTGTATTTTTAGGTTACTATACGTAACATTATATTTGAAGTTGAATATGTTAATTTACATAAAAAGAAAAAATTACACTACCCAAAAAAATAATATATACATACTGTGTACTAAGGTCGCCTGGTTTCCTTCTTAGCCTATTCAAATACTTGTAGAACATTATCGTACTAAGTAAGCTTTCCTCGGTGAAAATCTTAATAACAGCAATTGATTAAATGTCTTGGGAACAAAATTCGATCCTTTCCATTAAGTTTTTTCAATAACACATGTTACTGAAAAAAGTTTACTTGTAATTAATTTGCCAAAGTCAAAACATTCCTATATGTATATTTGATTGAGCTGCTGTTCGCATTTCGGTAAAATAAATCAACGCACATACATATAAAAATCAATTTAATCAAAACCAATCAATCAAAATATCGATCCCATCAATTTTGCATTTAGCAAAGCTAAATTGCCCACCCGCTGGTCTGTCGCTGTTACTTCAATATCTAACAACTATTGTATCTCATGGATACATTATATCTATCTCGTGTATCTAACGTGATCAATATTAAATGTCCAAATCAGGAATTTGACAGAAAAAAATAATCATAATAACAGTAAAACAAAAAACAAAAATTAACAACGTCAACGTTATGCATAACAAATTCACATTTAATAATATTTTCTGCACGACAAAGTCGTTTGGTATTACTCGTAATATTGGAGGCGCATTGATTATTGAAATCCACCGATGGAAATAGATATACGACTATAATGATGCAGTGGGAACAAACAGTGCGGTGGTGGGGTGTCTCGTTTAATCGTATTCCCAACGATAGTAGTATAGGCTCTTTGTGCGGATTGGAGCCAATAGACCTCATTGATCTAAATTCATCGAATAAATTCATTAGTTGAATGGCTTATACATTGCAATCCATTGCAATAAAATACTCAATCAATTTGATTGAAAATCAATCGACGAACTGTAATAAAATAAACGCATCGAAAGTACACCCGCCCAATTATATCGCATTGTGTTTAAATGTACACATTCTGCAGATACACCCTGCGTCTCATGATTATACTTAATAGATTTTCACATTTAATAATAATTTGAAAACTTTTTGATTTAAAAAGAACTGTAAAAGTTAAAAGCAGTAGAATGATTGGCGGTATGTATTGACATTTTATTCTCAAATTCCTGGAAAGGTTGGTTCTCGACAACCAGAAGACATCTTCCGTTCTTTTAAGCATGATCATGTTTCTGTTTTAAAAGATGAAAAAGAAATATTTGCGAACGTGTATTTTCTATATTCTATATATAGCAACTTTTTTGTGCGTGGAATTTGAAGTAAGACATGGTGCATATTTCTGTTTCATAAATTAAATTCGAAAAAACGAGTCTAGAGACTCGATGAGTTTAAAAATGTCCATAACGTCTGCCTATATACCTAGACATATCATAATCAAAACTTCTTTACTTTATACAATAAACAATAATGGACCTAGATGGCTGTTTTGTGGTACTCCATAGGATGCAGTAAAATAAAAGGAAGGAAAATAATTGATCTAAAATGGCAGGACAGTCAGGTCGGACTGCACATCAAAGAACCCCGCCGACTTTATTAAAAAGGATCCAAAATCACAATTATATTACTTTCTACGATGTACCCATGAGCCGAGCACGTCTACTTTTTTACTTTGGAATCCTTCAGGTACAATGTTATGAGAAATTTCTCGGTCAGAATAACCGGGAGCAATTTACCAGCTGTCCGGTGGAATTGTAAGCTTCTTTATGAATTCTACAACGAAATTAACGGAAAATCTAATGATTATTAATTCATAGGCATTTTAGTACCATATTAAAGCTATTTTAGTAAGATACTAAACTAAAACGACGATTTTCAAATTATAATTTAATTTAACATCATACTCTACCATTTTATTAAAGTTAGAACCACCTAAACTTCAAAAATGTATTTGCATAAGCCACCATTGATTAATTGTGGGTTCAGGCGCAGAAATAGTGAAATTACGATACAAGTGAATATGTGTTAAAACTGATAATAAATAAATTAACATTTGTCTGCTTAGAACTTTGGGTCTTTGACTTTATTTAACATTTTGTTTCAAAGCTATTATAAAATCTATGGCAATAATATCGAGTCTGTATTTCTCATCAAACGTCATTCGAATTTGAATATTTCATTTAATTTAATTTCATTTCATTTCATTTCATTTCATTTCATTTCATTTCATTTTATTTTATTTTATTTTATTTTATTTTATTTTATTTTATTTTATTTTATTTTATTTTATTTTATTTTATTTTATTTTATTTTATTTTATTTTATTTTATTTTACTTCATTTCCTTTCCTTTCCTTTCCTTTCCTTTCCTTTCCTTTCCTTTCCTTTCCTTTCCTTTCCTTTCCTTTCCTTTCCTTTCCTTTCCTTTCCTTTCCTTTCCTTTCCTTTCCTTTCCTTTCCTTTTCTTTCAAACTTTGGTACGTTATAGCGTACCAAAGTTTAACTGTTCGTGAAAATGGGATTGTAGATAATTGTACTGTCTATAAGTTATTCTTAGAAAATTTAAAGGTTTAGGGAGTTAATAATAATTTATTATTTTTAAGACGGCAGCATTTCCCTTCCCTAGGAACATATTTTTCCAAACATAACTAAAACCAAAAAATTTCCCCACTTAAAAACATAAATTCATAAATTTTGTTTGCTTGATAAAATGTACTATACCCCAATGTTTTCGACCGTTATTCTCGAAATCTATCAATTGTACGATAAAAAGTCTCTTAATCTTTTTTGTATAGAATGACATGATCTACAATGTGTACCAACAACCTTTTTCAAAAAGAACTTATTGATTTCTAGTAATTTGGAAAAGTCGTAAAAATGAAGCTCTCCACCAAAATTCACCTTTTTCGAAGTGAATATCTTATTTTCTTAAACTAATAAGTAGGATTATGATTATTTTTTACGACATTTAAAGCGTCTGGCTATAAAAACCGCCCACGGAATGTGTCTGGCAGTAGTGTTTCAATATTTGTAACAATGTTCCGTTAAACATACGTAAAAATCAGTCATCAGAGTCATAAGTGAAGTTAGCAACACTATTATGTGCATTTAACACCTGATGCCTGAGAATTGGCCCGGCCCAAGGTAGCAGGTTTGTATACGTTAACTATACGTACTAACACTACTATATACATCATATACATTTTATCCATCAGAAAATAAGAAAGGTCTGGGGCCCTGGGAACTTGGACTACAAGGTTTCATTTTGAGGTCCTTATTGTTCTCATTATACAAGGTCATTGTTGAAAGGCCTGTTGTTCGCGATCCATTGGCACGAATACGGAATAAAATGTTTAAATGTATTCGTCTGCAAGAATGCCTCATCAAAAATTGCAACCGGTGAACATTTTCCAAACTGTTAATTTGTATGGTATGAAATTGGATCATAAAAAAAAACATTAATTAGTGATAGTTCTTTTAAAAACACCGAATATCCTGTGATGAGATTTTAGCTGTGCCTTAAGTGAACCATACACACCACACTTGTGCGCGCACACCCCCATATACATCACACCATTCGAGACAGTGATACCAAAAATCAAAAACTAGTCAACTGTGAAAAAAGAAAATTCAAAAACGCACGGTGTCTGACATTGAAAATGGATGTGAGCACCAGTACCATGTACCATGCACAAATTTGCATGCACCGTACACCAGTGTGCGCACAAGTGAGGTGTCTATGGCCCACTTTATAAATTGTCTGAGTGAAATTCGAATACATTAAAAACCCTTAATGCTCATCTTTCTTTCAGCCTTTCGTCGAGATTGTACAAGTTAATAAAGTGTGTTGTGGTTTGCAAAATTGTCATTTTGGTTTATTTTCTTCTTCGCTCTTTTAATTATCAAACGAAAATATTTTCACAACAAAGGAATTTTTGGCATAACATAGCTGGAAACGCCGCACACAAGACACGAGTTCAAGTTATATGGGGGTGGCCGTGGCGCGATAGATCTGTGCTCGCATGTCAACCTCGATTCCAGCCGTTGTCTATGTCGTCTTATTTTTCGTTAAAGACTAAAACATAACACTAACAGCATATGATTGAGTAAACTAGTATACCCATGCAATATAACAACGTAATAAATAAAATAATGCGAATTAAGAGACATAGATAAATAGAACACGGTAAATTCTCCGCATTAGTACAGCCGCCATTCCTGGAGATAAATTTGAGAAAACAACCAGCCCTAGTCTCAGAACATCGCGCCACACATCTTTCCTATCCTTCTATCTCTTCTCTCTCACGTCCGCGCTGTGTTAAAAAGCATATAAAGAGTAACATCATAATCCCTTGAGCGCGTGTAAATTATAAAAAATGTAGTGTTTGACTTTAGTTTTATTATTGATTATTTAAAAAAAAAAACTCGGAATACATGCTGGTTTTTTGACAGTTTAAAAAATTTTAGTTTTTCAAATCAACTCAATCATATGACTCAGAGTGTTTGCATGTCTAATATTCCCATTAACAAGGTGATTTTGAATGTAAATTAATTATGTGATTTCTCTCTAAGCTCGGGAGATGCATTAGCAAGACAATTAAAAAAAATACAACAACATCACATATCTATTGCGGCTGACGGCGATGCGGCCGGCGCGTTAGAATCAAATGATTTTTCCAATTTTCAGCTAAAGCTACATCAGCTAAACGTATTTTGTTGTACGACAACATAATATATATTAAACTCAGTGGAAATGGTATTGTTGTCCAAAATTATCGATCTTCGATTAGCAGCTACACTTATGGTAAGCAAATGGTTTTGTGATGGTAAGTCATTCATAAAATATAAATTATCCGAAAATAAAGCTTTGGCGATGGCAATTTGTGAGTCGAGTGCTAAAAACGGAATTTCGTTATACTAAAACCAGACTAAACCCCATCGCCATGTGTCCAAATTGTCAACACTGGGGTGTTAATGGGTTGTGTGTGTGTGTTTTTGTTTTTGTTGCTGTTTTTATTTTGCGCTTTTATGTTGGTTGTTAATCGATTGAGGGAATCATGTTTCTTTTGATTGATTACATTTTAGGCTTTGTTAACGAGAGCGCGTATGCGTTTGGTAAGTTGAAGGAAGGCAGGTCTATGTAGTTATATTAGTAAAGTTTAGCACTCTTGAGAAAAAAATTAACGCATTTGTCCCAATCAAAGTGGAAGAATGACAAAAATAATGATGAGACATTTAAGTTAAGTTGTTTTTTATTGAAAGATTTGCACTTGATAAGCTAAAACGTGACTACAAGCCATGGGACTTAAAAATATGTAAGCTGGAATTTGAAATATGACAGTAATCAGCAGAGATCTTAAGATATGGAGATAAGGTGTTTTTAGTCCGCATGCATCAGATTATCAAACAAGTTTGGGTAGAATGCCATAGAGGACTAAAATATCGTTAAGTCGTCAAAAAGGACGAACTTGTGTCTTGTAGGAACTATGAACGCATTCCTTTGATAAGTGATGCATATTAGCTATGCAATGCATTGGGAATGTCAAAAACTGATATAGACAGAAATCGAACGGAACAACTGGGTAAAAGGTTTTGGGAGGGAGATGAGTTATCTGGTAATTTCCTTAATATATTTCTCTACGAATAGCAGGGTTGAATACTTCTTTCATATGCCAGCTTCTTTACCGACTTCAACAACCGCTCCCAATTTACCTTCACAACGATTAAAAAATAGGTGATAGGAAAGAATTTTGTGTGGCACAGTGGATTTGAGAATTAGGTTAATACTATCTTATCTTAACCCACTGCGGCATCCAATTAAAATTAGAGGTATAGAAAATAATGCTGCCTAGCGTGGGGATCGAATCCACACGTCTAAGTAAGCAATCAAGCACTAAGTTCACTGCGCCATTGCCCCCGGATTAATTATCAGCTTAAGAAATATTTTGAAAAACGAAACTCCTTTTCTTAATAACCGGCAGTATGGCTTTCGTATTCGTAGCAATAAGTCCACTGGTAACCTGATGCGCAGAGAGAGGATTCAAGAAAACAAAAATAGTGCGCAAGAGATTTAATGAGTATAATGCCAGAGATGAAATACTTTTTCGAAAAAGTAAAGTACGTCATGTTAAAAAGGTCCATATCTTGAAGGTGATTGTGTGTATCTTTCAAAATTAATGAGATGAGCAAAAAAATTTGAAGAGAGCTGCGCAGTAGAATGGCCAAGTGAAATGGTTCAAGCTATATATCTCACCGAACCATGGCATAAATCTTTACATCGTTTTGGAGAAAGTAAGATTATTATGATTAATATTTCAAAATCATTTAATAGAGTTTGGAATCAATTTCTCTTATTTGGATTCGATGAATCTATTCTTCGCTGGATTAGAAATTACCTTTCGGACCGTTCAATACAAGTTGTATTGGACGGTTTCAAAACTGAAATTTAAAAAATAAATGCTGGTGTGCCCCAGGGCTCCGTTCTGCCTCCGACTCTCTTTCTCAATTTCAAAAGTGCTCTCTTTTCTGAAACTTATAATCCAATATATTGGTTTGCTCACTTTTCAGCTTTTCATATTCGTTATTAGTTTCACGCAACTCCAACGGCAGCGTGTGATAAGCTCATTAAATTCTGATCTGATTTGTCGTCAAAGCGGAACCCTCTCCCAACGCCGCTGTCCATTAGCCGTGCTTGAATCAAGGAAACCGAATAAGTTTCACCTCTCGGCATGTGCATTACGGACCACATTTTGTGGAATGGCAACATATTAGATATCACATGTTCGCTTTCTTCGAAGTTGCAAGGAATTCTTCTTACGTTCTGCTTTCCTGTAATCTACATTTGGGCAGGATGTCCCATAAGTCATTTGAATCTTTAAGACAGAATTCAGAAAAGATCTTTAAGAACGAGAGGCGATAGAACTATAATGCAAACATTTACAACGAGGTCGAAATGTTATTTGTCTCGCATTATTTTATGGCTGTTTTTTTTATAAATAATGTTCTAGCGAAATAGCCTGTTGCATTCTTCCCCTTAAATGTTTCCAACAGTAATGCTCGCGCTTCTAGGAATGCTTATCACCCTTGTATTGAGCCCAACTCCGGACGTACTGTCAAGTACAAAGAATCTCGTTTTAGCCGTACAACGTGAATATCGAATACTTTACCCGGGTGTATTTTCCCCTCTCATTTTGATATTGAGAAATTCAAAACCAATGTGCATCTGTAACTACTTTTAAATCCTTTACTATTTCGCTAATAATCGGACTTTGCTTGATTATTTTAAGTCAAAACCCACTAAGCGCCCTCAATTATGTAATTAACTGAACCTATTAATTTAACGTAACATAACCTGACGACATGAAATGCTTTGTTAGGTGTATCCCCATTCCAGTTTTATTACTAATTTAACAAGAAGGACGAGATATCGTCACACTGACTAATCGTTTTCTTATCGCATCCATTCTATTGAAGAATAAAAAATTCTTCCAAATGCATGGCAATGCTCTTTTAGATTTGACAGCGGACTTAAGACTCCGCTTATATGGCAATGCTGGTCTACTTTCATCAAGAAGACAATTTTGTTTATTTCGTGTTGAAATTTATTAAGGAAAACTTAATTGTTAATTTTAAGTAGTTAGGTTGTAAGTAAATTATGAAATAAAATGCACGACTGGATCGCACGTGATTCTTAGTAGAAACTGCTAAATTGTTTAAAGTCGTTTTTTACTAAATTTTCTATATACAAAATTTCTTAAATTTTCTTCTGAATAAAATTTGTTATTTTAATGAATTTGTTACCTTTAGTCCAAAATGCGTTTCGCCCAGGTACTACAGCTGGGCTCATCAGTTAGATGCTGTAGTAGGTACTACACTTATGGTAAGCAAATGGTTTTGTGATGGTAAGTCATTCATAAAATATAAATTATCCGAAAATAAAGCTTTGGCGATGGCAATTTGTGAGTCGAGTGCTAAAAACGGAATTTCGTTATACTAAAACCAGACTAAACCCCATCGCCATGTGTCCAAATTGTCAACACTGGGGTGTTAATGGGTTGTGTGTGTGTGTTTTTGTTTTTGTTGCTGTTTTTATTTTGCGCTTTTATGTTGGTTGTTAATCGATTGAGGGAATCATGTTTCTTTTGATTGATTACATTTTAGGCTTTGTTAACGAGAGCGCGTATGCGTTTGGTAAGTTGAAGGAAGGCAGGTCTATGTAGTTATATTAGTAAAGTTTAGCACTCTTGAGAAAAAAATTAACGCATTTGTCCCAATCAAAGTGGAAGAATGACAAAAATAATGATGAGACATTTAAGTTAAGTTGTTTTTTATTGAAAGATTTGCACTTGATAAGCTAAAACGTGACTACAAGCCATGGGACTTAAAAATATGTAAGCTGGAATTTGAAATATGACAGTAATCAGCAGAGATCTTAAGATATGGAGATAAGGTGTTTTTAGTCCGCATGCATCAGATTATCAAACAAGTTTGGGTAGAATGCCATAGAGGACTAAAATATCGTTAAGTCGTCAAAAAGGACGAACTTGTGTCTTGTAGGAACTATGAACGCATTCCTTTGATAAGTGATGCATATTAGCTATGCAATGCATTGGGAATGTCAAAAACTGATATAGACAGAAATCGAACGGAACAACTGGGTAAAAGGTTTTGGGAGGGAGATGAGTTATCTGGTAATTTCCTTAATATATTTCTCTACGAATAGCAGGGTTGAATACTTCTTTCATATGCCAGCTTCTTTACCGACTTCAACAACCGCTCCCAATTTACCTTCACAACGATTAAAAAATAGGTGATAGGAAAGAATTTTGTGTGGCACAGTGGATTTGAGAATTAGGTTAATACTATCTTATCTTAACCCACTGCGGCATCCAATTAAAATTAGAGGTATAGAAAATAATGCTGCCTAGCGTGGGGATCGAATCCACACGTCTAAGTAAGCAATCAAGCACTAAGTTCACTGCGCCATTGCCCCCGGATTAATTATCAGCTTAAGAAATATTTTGAAAAACGAAACTCCTTTTCTTAATAACCGGCAGTATGGCTTTCGTATTCGTAGCAATAAGTCCACTGGTAACCTGATGCGCAGAGAGAGGATTCAAGAAAACAAAAATAGTGCGCAAGAGATTTAATGAGTATAATGCCAGAGATGAAATACTTTTTCGAAAAAGTAAAGTACGTCATGTTAAAAAGGTCCATATCTTGAAGGTGATTGTGTGTATCTTTCAAAATTAATGAGATGAGCAAAAAAATTTGAAGAGAGCTGCGCAGTAGAATGGCCAAGTGAAATGGTTCAAGCTATATATCTCACCGAACCATGGCATAAATCTTTACATCGTTTTGGAGAAAGTAAGATTATTATGATTAATATTTCAAAATCATTTAATAGAGTTTGGAATCAATTTCTCTTATTTGGATTCGATGAATCTATTCTTCGCTGGATTAGAAATTACCTTTCGGACCGTTCAATACAAGTTGTATTGGACGGTTTCAAAACTGAAATTTAAAAAATAAATGCTGGTGTGCCCCAGGGCTCCGTTCTGCCTCCGACTCTCTTTCTCAATTTCAAAAGTGCTCTCTTTTCTGAAACTTATAATCCAATATATTGGTTTGCTCACTTTTCAGCTTTTCATATTCGTTATTAGTTTCACGCAACTCCAACGGCAGCGTGTGATAAGCTCATTAAATTCTGATCTGATTTGTCGTCAAAGCGGAACCCTCTCCCAACGCCGCTGTCCATTAGCCGTGCTTGAATCAAGGAAACCGAATAAGTTTCACCTCTCGGCATGTGCATTACGGACCACATTTTGTGGAATGGCAACATATTAGATATCACATGTTCGCTTTCTTCGAAGTTGCAAGGAATTCTTCTTACGTTCTGCTTTCCTGTAATCTACATTTGGGCAGGATGTCCCATAAGTCATTTGAATCTTTAAGACAGAATTCAGAAAAGATCTTTAAGAACGAGAGGCGATAGAACTATAATGCAAACATTTACAACGAGGTCGAAATGTTATTTGTCTCGCATTATTTTATGGCTGTTTTTTTTATAAATAATGTTCTAGCGAAATAGCCTGTTGCATTCTTCCCCTTAAATGTTTCCAACAGTAATGCTCGCGCTTCTAGGAATGCTTATCACCCTTGTATTGAGCCCAACTCCGGACGTACTGTCAAGTACAAAGAATCTCGTTTTAGCCGTACAACGTGAATATCGAATACTTTACCCGGGTGTATTTTCCCCTCTCATTTTGATATTGAGAAATTCAAAACCAATGTGCATCTGTAACTACTTTTAAATCCTTTACTATTTCGCTAATAATCGGACTTTGCTTGATTATTTTAAGTCAAAACCCACTAAGCGCCCTCAATTATGTAATTAACTGAACCTATTAATTTAACGTAACATAACCTGACGACATGAAATGCTTTGTTAGGTGTATCCCCATTCCAGTTTTATTACTAATTTAACAAGAAGGACGAGATATCGTCACACTGACTAATCGTTTTCTTATCGCATCCATTCTATTGAAGAATAAAAAATTCTTCCAAATGCATGGCAATGCTCTTTTAGATTTGACAGCGGACTTAAGACTCCGCTTATATGGCAATGCTGGTCTACTTTCATCAAGAAGACAATTTTGTTTATTTCGTGTTGAAATTTATTAAGGAAAACTTAATTGTTAATTTTAAGTAGTTAGGTTGTAAGTAAATTATGAAATAAAATGCACGACTGGATCGCACGTGATTCTTAGTAGAAACTGCTAAATTGTTTAAAGTCGTTTTTTACTAAATTTTCTATATACAAAATTTCTTAAATTTTCTTCTGAATAAAATTTGTTATTTTAATGAATTTGTTACCTTTAGTCCAAAATGCGTTTCGCCCAGGTACTACAGCTGGGCTCATCAGTTAGATGCTGTAGTAGGTACTACAGCATCTAACTGATGAGCCCAGCTGTAGTACCTGGGCGAAACGCATTTTAGGTACTACAGCATCTAACTGATGAGCCCAGCTGTAGTACCTGGGCGAAACGCATTTTGGACTAAAGGTCACAAATTCATTCAATTGGCTTTAAATCCACACAGTTCACTAAAACAAAAATAAAAATAATATAAACATATTGCTTGCGTTTTCTTCAATTAATTAAAATTTGTTATGGTAATTCTATGTAATTAAAAATATAAGCTTAAATATATATATTTTGAAAAAAAATCGTTATAAAGGGTGATTTCTTTGCTACTTGGTTTTTGACAGATCACACATGACAAATTCCACGAACATTTGACATTTCGATTCAGTATTGTTTGCCATTTCATCATGAATAGACTTACGCCTGAACAACGTTTGCAAATTATTGAAATTTATTATCAAAATTCGTGCTCTGTGAAAAATGTGTTTCGCAAGCTACGTCCGTTTTATGGTCTTCAGCGACGAGGCTCATTTTTGGCTAAATGGATACATGAATAAGCAGAATTGCCGTATTTGGAGTGAAGAGCAGCCAGAGGCAATTCAGCAGCTACCAATGCATCCCGAAAAATGCACTGTTTGGTGCGGTTTATGGGCAGGCGGCATCATTGGGCCGTACTTCTTCAAGGACGATGAAGGCCGCAGGGTTACGGTCAATGGAGAAAGATACCGTTCGATGATAACATTTTTTTTTGCCGAAAATGCAAGAATTGAACTCGGTCGACATGTGGTTCCAACAGGACGGTGCCACATGCCACACTGCACGCGAAACCATGCATCAATTGAGAGGCGAATTTGGTGAGCAGTTGATCTCACGTTTTGGCGCAGTCAATTGGCCACCAAGATCATGTGATTTGACCCCGTTAGACTATTTTTTGTGGGGCTATGTTAAGTCTATTATCTATGGGGACAAGCCAAACACGATTGCTGCCTTGGAAGCCAACATTGAACACGTCATTGGTGAGATTCCGGCCGAAATGTGTGAAAAAGTTTGCCAAAATTGGACCTTCAGAATGGACCACCTGAAGCGTAGCCGCGGGCAAAATTTAAGTGAAATTATTTTTAAAAAGTAAATGGCAGAAATTGATTTATCGATCCAAATAAAAATTTCATTCACTTTTAACAAGTTTCTGTGTTTTTTTGAATTTTCAAAAACCAAGCTCTTAAAAAATCACCGTTTACGTTTTCGAAATATTGAATTTTCAAACATTTTAGTACGCAAACATTGTTTAGAATTTTAAGAGAATCATACCTTAACATTTTGGTCGAAATCGGTGAAGCCATTTATGAGAAAGTCGAAAATAAAACAAATGGTTGTATGGCAGGTACCGTTAACAGCTAAATATGTTCAAAACAAATTTCGACGAAAATGTAGACTACATTGTAGTCCAATTTTTTTTATTATCAAAATTGTTAGAGCCGTTTTTGAGATAATTAAAATGGTAAATTAGTACAGCAAGTATACCGTTATTTTTGGGGCTAAAAAAGGATTCAAAACTCTATTTAAGATAATTATACGTAAAATACTTAAGTATCAAGTTTGAAGAAAATCGATTCAGCGGTTTTGGCTGTACATCATTTTACAACTAGTCAGATATATGGAATTGGGGGACCCACGTTTTTGTCGTCTCTATCATCGTAATTTCAGGCCAGGACTGGTGAAGAGCAGATAATTCCATCTGAGACGAGTTTTGTTGGGATGGACATTTTAGATAAACGTATCTCAAAAGATAAAATCACGAATAAGAATGGTCGCCCTTTTCTAGAAATGTGCCAAAACTTCAACATAACTTAATGGGTGTAACAAAGGTGATAGAAACAGGGAGTATAGTTTTGTTGGAGGTTCAGGGAAGTCGGTTATAGATATTTGTGCAGCATCGGGCGAATGGAACAAAATCCTTTCTTACTTTCAAGTAGGAACCGAAATTTTCTCAAATCACATGCCAATATCTGTTACGTTCGACTTCCAAATCAATACACAATACCTCGCACTAAGCTTGCCGCCAAAACTTATGTGAAAAGAGAACCAAAAAGAATCATATTCTTTAAAATTATTGACCGAGATAGAGAGTACTTTCGCAACCACCAAGGTTTACCGTAGCGCCGCAGAAAAGATAAGTTACCTAAACTCTATTTCGAGCAAACAAAACTACCGCCAGAAGTGGTTCGACCAGGAATGTTTCACCGCACGAAAATTATCATCTAAGCTACTACGGGGATTAAAAATTTGAACAAGTCCGAATAAATCCCTTGCAAAGCAATACATCAGCGTAAATAAAACATATAAAATGCTTTGCAGAGACAGACGTCATAAATATTTTAAGTCTGTAGCACTGGAACTTTCGAGCGCAAAAAATAGTAAATATTTTTGGGATAAACTTAAGATACTCAAAGGTATAGAATTTATCTGTGGAATTCATGTTTCGGCCTCAAATTTAGCAGATTACTTTAAACACTTACTTAATCCCACTGACATTTGTGAAAATATACAATTTGCTGAGCCCCTAATAATCGACGAACTACTAGATGCGGAATTTGATATGAATGAACTGATTACTAGCCTCAATAATTTAAAAAACAAAAAAGCTCCTGGACCTGATAGAATAGGAAATGAATTCTATAAAAATGCCCCACCCATTATTTTAAGTAAAATGCTTAGAAGCATTCAACTTCATTTATAGAACGGGTGAGGTACCAACCGAATTCAAGGACTCTATTGTGTATCCTATATATAATAAAAAAGGGGACGTTAATGTACCAAATAATTATAGAGGAATCTCGTTCATGAACTCAATTGCTAAGATTTTCTGCTCTATCCTTCTAAGAAGAATCAACACCTGGGTAGAAAGAAACAATTTACTGAGTGAATATCAAGCGGGTTTCCGAAAAGGATACTCCACTGTTGACAACATATTCACACTAACAACATTCGCCCAATTCTTCCTTAGACAAAAAAGAAATCTTTACGTGTTTTTTGTAGATTTTAAAGCTGCATTTGACTCGATTGACCGCAGTGCACATTTCCATAAACTATCTCAAAAAGGTATGTCAACGAAAATGCTGAAAGTCTTAAAAAATATGTACAATAACACACGCCAATGTGTATGTGACGGCAGAAATAAGTCTGAATTGTTTGAAACTAAGACCGGAGTTAAACAGGGTTGCCTGCTTAGTGCAGTCCTCTTCGCTTTATTTATAGATGACATATCGCAACATCTACCAGCCGGTATCAGAATTGCTCAAGAAATCATTAATGTTTTACTTTACGCTGATGATATTGTATTACTGGCGGAATCCCCTCACAGCTTACAACTAATGATCAATAAAATGCACAACTTCTGTAAAACTTGGAACTTGAGGGTGAATCTAGAAAAATCTAAGATCATGATCGTACGCAATAGACAAACGAAGATGCGAGTGAATGAAAAATGGTATTTCGACGGTGAAGCAATAGAAGTTGTCACACAATATAATTACCTCGGCATAATTTTGGAACCCAACATGAAACTCACTCATCATTTTCAAAAAAAAAGCTATCATCATCTAAAAGCCTAATAAACGCGTCATGGAAAACCATTATCAATAAAAATGAAATTCCAATCTCAGCAAAATACCGTGTTTTTGAAGCTGTCATGCGCTCAGTTATGTGTTACAGTTGACAAACATGGGGATTCAAGCAATACGAAGAAGTTGAAAAACTACTTCGCTTTTTTCTTTAAAAAAACTTTTCCGCCTCCCTATGAACACTCCTAACTACGTCCTCGCCCTGGATACAGGTCTCCCAATACTATTTACGTTTACACTAAAATTACATTTCGATTATATAATCAAAGTGCTTAATTATCCGGCATATAGACTTTGAAAATAAATTAGAAAATAAAACATTTGAATATAAATTAGAATGGGTTAATGATTGGATTTTTTTGGCAGAAAAATGCGATACAACCATTAATATTCAGTATGATGATCTTTTCATTTTAAAGCAGCGGTTTTATAATCTTTTGGAACTCTCTGACATTCACAGTCGCAATGACAATATAGTACAGGCAACATCCTCTATTAATAGACCAATATATTCAGAACTTAACTACGATCTGGGAAGTAAAAATTATTTTAATGATTGTGGTAGCCTTAGAGCTATATCTTTGATATGTAGAGCCAGATGTGAAGTATTGAATTTAAACGGTTCGCCATTTACAATATGTAACATATGCCATTCACCTTTGTACAATATGTAACTTTAAGGCAAAAGAAGATACATTTCACTTCTTGGCAATATGTCCAATTTACAATGATATAAGACTTATTTATTTCGGAAATCGTTCATTGACAATGGAAAAAAAAAGAATATTCTTAACGGCGACAATTGGGATTCACTTCATAATTATATTGAAGCTGCATTTACATATCGCAATAATATCATTACGGAGTTCATGTAGTACAAACACAAGAAAAAAAAATCATGTTTTTAAATTAACCTTGGCTTTTTTCTTTAATACGAGAAGTAAAATACTTTTTTAAAGTGTACAAGAATCAAGAACATTATACATTTTAGCCCGTTAATCAGGCAGACGGCAATGCCATTGCCCACTTATTTTATTTTACTCTTGTAATAATATCATGTAAACATTGTTTAATAACATAAATAAAATTATAGGGGTATTCACGATCTGGTGTACCAAGTCTTGTAAAATTGTAAAATTTTATTTTTTTACAACAGACTGTGAACACACCTTTACTAATCTGTAGCAACACTGAAGCAAATGTCAAAATCTGTTTCACATTTGTTCTGAAGAAGGCTTAGTTTGTGTTAAAAAATCGTATACTCTTGTATTTTTCTCTTACAATAGGGTTCGGGTATTGTAAAAGTGTAAGATTTTGACATTCAGTATATTTTGTTGTTGTAGTGCAAAAAAATGCTACACTTTTCCACTTTTACAATGATAATTTATAAGACCAGATACATCGGATCGTAAATACCCCTTATATCTATCTATCTATCATCGTAATTTCAACTTTTATTAAAATCTCGAGATCGATTTGTTTAAAAATACAAAAAAAAACTTGCCATAGTACCTACATATTTCGCAAGTAAAAAGTGAATAGCGTTATTTAGAATAAAGTTTTTATTGATTTAAACATTCTTTCCTATTTTTCAAGTCCTTCTTACTAGTGTCGAGAATTTCAGGTTGCATTTAAAAAGACCTTAGGTCTTACAGGCTAACTATATATATATATAAATATAATTCTTATTATTATTATTAAATAAAACAAATCAAGAAAGATGTTTGTTGTTGTTTTTTTTGGAACTGGAATTGCAAAAAAAAAACGATATTTTCGTTGGTAATATTTATTGGTGGGTAAAAATTTTTTGTTTGACAGAAAACCAGTCGATTTGACATTTCAATCTGACAGCTCCGCAGAAAATGTGCACACCCAACGAAAAAGTTTTACTTCACAAAAAAAAAAAAAAAAAAAAGGAAAATGTAGTAATGAACGTCCTACATATAAATAAATAGAAGCAAATGCAAATAATATATATATATTATTTTTGTTTTTGGTTTAGGGGACTGTGTGGATTTAGGTCAAATTGAAATATTTTATGACCTTTTGCCCAAAATGAGTTTCGACCGGACACGACAGTTGGGCTCATCACTTAGATGCTATCGTGTCCTTCTAAGACGCACTATTTTTTGGTCGATGACACTTAAGATAGTGCGTCTTAGAAGGACACGATAGTATCTAACTGATGGGACACGATAGCATCTAACTGATTGGGCTTATCGTGTCCGGGCGAAACGCATTTTGGACTAAAGGTCATAAAATATTTCAATCGTCCTACATATATTTTTTTTTGAAGTCCCAAACAACAAAATTCCAAAATACAAAAACCAAACAAACTAGTTTTTATTGAGAATAAAATGCACGACTGGATCGCACGTACTTGCTCCTATGTTCGATCACATTATATGCAAAAGATTCTTAATGGAAACGACTAAATGCATTTTTAAAGTCGTATTTCACTTAATTTTGTATATATAAAAAATCTTAAATTAAAAAAAAAAATTGGTATGAAAATTTTAAATATTTAATAATATAAATTTAAAAAACAAAATTTCAGAAAAAATAGTCCGCCCGTTTTCAAAATATTGAATTTGCAAAAAAAATTAAATATTTTTTTCAAAAATCCAAAAAATCTATTTCTCGAAAATTTTGAAATGCAGTATTATTTATAATTCAAAAGAGATCCTGTATAAAAATTTTAATCGAAATCGGTTCAGCAGTTTATGAGAAAGTCGAAAATCAATAAAATGGTTGTATGGCAGGTACCGTTAATAACAAAATATTTCAATTTTTTTTCGGTCAAAATGTACACCGTAGAAAAGGCAGTACACACACCAATTTTTATTAAAATCGTTAGAGCCGTTTTCGAGATAATTAAGATGGTAGAACAATTTGTATGGCACTACTGTTATTTTTGGGGCTACAACAACGATTCAAAAATCTATTTTAGACAATCACCTAAAACGCCTAAGCACCAAGTTTGAATAAAATCGGTTAAGCCGTTTAGGCTGTAGATCGTTCTACAGACAGACAGACGGAATTATCGGACCCACTAATGTCAACTTTAATTAAAATCTCGAGTTCGATTTTTTTTCCAAATGCATAACTTGCCCTATAGTACCTATATCGCAAGTAAAAAATCACTTTAAAAACGTCAAAACAAAAACCCCAAAAGCAATTTTTGCAAGTATATACAGATTGAAGCAATTATGCCGCGCACTAGAACGCAGATACTCGCACTTACAAAATGGTATACTGTGCTGGGAAATCACCTTTCCAAAGATATAATAATTATGCAAGTATCTCCGCTTATTAAACATCTAAAAAGAAGGAAAAGCTAAAAGTTTTTATGTTCTCGTAAAACTATACAATGTTGATTAGATCTTTTAACAAAATATTGTCACAATAGAAGTAGGTAGTATAAACAAATTAATTTTGGAAAGAAGCTTAACTTTTCCCATCTTGTATGCCTGGAATACCTATGTTCGTGTATATGGGGAAAATGGGATTTGTTTCTCTCTAAATAATGTCGTGACTTTCAACACCTGAACATAAGTTACATAAGTTTTTTTTTTTATTTTTTTTTTTTGCTGACTTTGACTATAAATCTTTGCAATAAAAAGTTGATGTAACATGGTCCTCCGAGCTCCGAGCTATGCATTGCCATTCATTACCTTTTCTTTTGTTTGGGAATTTTCTATTTTTTTGTTTTGAGTTCGGATATACTTTGGCCTTACTTAGAGAATTCTCAATGAGGAAGCAGAAGACATGGTTTTTTTTGAACCAACTCAACTTTTTGTCCATAGTGTGAGATGCTGTTTATCATAAAGTCTAAGGTTAAGGCACTCTTATCATGCTCGTCGGGTCCAGGACATACCAAATAAGGACCAAACTTTGTCTATTCGCATATATAAGTAAATATATTATTACAAAGGGATGGATATATTTTACCAGGCAACACTTTGCTATATCTTTTGTAATTTTCTTTTCTTTTTTATTTTCCATTAAACGTCAAATCATCATTACAAGTGCGTTAAGCTAAAACGTTAAAATTTGCTGTTGTTGTAAAATTGATTGAGCTCCGCCCCTTTAAGGGTTTAAATTCTGTCGTTGTTTCCAGTCGGCGGATTTTTGGACCTTTGGTGACCAAAATCGAGTCGAACGGTCCAGACAACGATCAGCCAACACGCGACATCAATAAGGAAATGAACTCACCTTTTCGCAGACATCAAATCGACGAATTTTGCACATAACTCTGTTCTGGAGCAATCAAAAGCGGACTCCTATTTAAGCCAAGCGAAAAAAAACAACTTCAGTGACGAAAACCATTTTCGGATCATCAACAAGCACAGTGTTCTACTGTTAAATGTGTTTAATATCACCGGATGACGTTTTGCTTTCCGAAACTAAATTAGTCTCCAGGCATCGGCTTTAGTTTAAAAAGTACAGGGTGGCACACGAATCGTGCAACAAGAATAAAACGTAATAACTTTTTTTCAGTGTGAGTAATCGTTTAATTGTTTTTATTTCATAGGCTACTATTTAGATTTATCAAAATGAATGCTTGGGATACTGAAAAAAGGATTTGGATAGTGCAGCGATACCATTCTTTGCAGTCCGTCATTTCCGTCCAAACGGAATTTAGGCTGGAGTTTGGCGGCACTCCCCCAAGTAGATCGACCATCATGAGGCTGGTGAACATGTTTGCCGAATCTGGAAGCATCGAACGAACACCGTATCATCGAGATCCCAATGTTCGGGTTCAGGATACAATCGTGGCTGTTGCATCGGCAATACAGGCAAATCCAAGTGTTTCGACTCGAAATTTATCGGTCCAACTTGGAGTTAGCAGACGGTCATTACAACGGATACTTCATGATGACTTAAACTTGTTTCCGTACAAAGTCTAAATTACAAGCAAGTTAAACCCTCAGGTTTAACTTTGCCTGTTCGCCTGGAATATTTCCGAAAAATGATTGCAATGGCCGAAGAAGACAACGCATTGATAAATTGTTTGTTCATGTCTGATGAGGCCCATTTTGACTTAAACGGCAATGTTAACAAGCAAAATTGCGGTTATGGAGTGAATCTAAACCAGAAATGCTCCATGAGACTGAACTGCACCCAGAACGATTGGTGTGCATTTTCATCAAGGTGTACTTTCGGGCCATACTTCTTTGAAGAAAACGGTGTAACACAAACTGTAAAAGGGGACCGTTATTTAAAGATATTGCAGGAGTTTTTTTACCCAGAACTTCGCCGAAGACGTATCCCTTTCAGCAGGATTTGGTTTCAACAAGATGGAGCAAGTGCACACGTAGCCACACAGGTTATGGCGGAGCTCCAACGAAAATTCCCAAACAAATTGATATCTAGAAACTGCACTTTCCGCTGGCCACCAAGGTCACCTGACTTGACTGCACCAGACTTTTTTTATGGGGTTATTTCAAGCAGGAAGTGTACAAAACGAAACCCAGGAATTTGACTGAATTAAAGCAGTCCATTAAGACAATAATTGAGGCGATCCCAATTTCAGCCCTTCAGGCCGCAATGAACAATTTTCTGATCAGGTGCCGCATATGCGTGGATGAGCATGGAGGTCATTTGCGGTCTATCATCTTTAAAAACCATTAGTTATTTAAAATACAATTTAATTTTTAATCCAATAAAAAAAATTAATAAAATACAGCGATTAAAATAAAAGTTATTTAAATTTCTTATTGTAGCACGACTCGTGTGCCACCCTGTATACCGACAGACAAAAACTTGGCAAGAGTGACACAGCTATTTTGGTGTATGTCTCGTTTTCAATGCCGAAAGGTCATTGCATTATACAAGATTTGGATATATTTGCAGTAACCTGCGTAGTCCTTGCACTTGAAAATAACGAAAATATCCTTCTCATATCTTTTTACAATCAGTTCTCTGCTAAACCCATTCTGCCAAAACTACACTCAATTCATAATTGGTGGTGACTTCAAATCTCGTCACTAATTGGGATGTACACTAGAAGCTCTCCCCAAGTAGAAGCTATGTCTGGCTGGGTCTGCGCAATTTTCCACACCCACTCCTTTGAGATTGTATCTCAACCAATACAAACATATCCCCAAACTCCTTCGACACTTGATTTTTTCCTGTACCGCATACACCTCATTTGTAGACTTCCTGCATTCAACAACTTTTCGTCCACTGCGATTTCATCATATTCTGGTCATTTAGCAGTAGAATTAGCCCTTCGTCTTCGGACCAACCTCAATATACTTGGTACCCCTCAGCAAAAATTTATTAGTAATAAAAAAATCAATTGGGAAGTACTCCAAGGCTTCTTACGGATAAGCTATACGAAATAACACGCCCAGCACTTCACACAATCTGATTAAGAAATCAGTTCCACAATCGAGACCATTGAAAGTTCAATTGCAGTAACAATTTTTGAACAAGCACAACAGCAAAATATTAAATCAAAATGCAAAGTCCATAGTATAGTATAGGCAAAAGCCAGGGAAAATTCTTTGGGAAATTTTTCAACGTACTTTTAATTCCCACGGAGATTAATATCAGAGTGGTGCTCCCAACTCAATTGCCTAAACACCTTTATCGGCCAAAACACAAAAGCATTCATCAATTTCCAATTCAGGAAAAAGACTTAATGTCATAAAACCTGGGCCGGATACATTTAAGGAAATTAACCGAAACATAGGACGGAAATCCTCGTCGGGCAACTGCAGTAATGACGTACTCCTTTCATCAGGCCAAGAAAAAACGAATGCTTTCGCAGAGTTCGTTGAAAGCAATTTCCAACCCAATCTTCCAACCCACTTAGATATATCAGAACCCTGACCCGCTTACAACATTTTCACAAGAAAATTCATCAGTATTCATGACAACAGATGACATTTTTACCAACCCTTTAGAGTTAGACCTTTACGATTCTATCCAAAATGGCACTTCCAAGAAATCTTTAGTACTCGACAAGGTTACTAACTTTCTAATACAGAAATTACCCCTGACAGTTATTATAATACTGTGGTTGAAGCTATACATGTTGATATGACGCTGGCCCTTAATAAAGGACATACGACTGTAGCTTGCCTGCTTGACATCCAAAAACCATTCGACTCGGTTTGGATAGATGATCTAGTTTTCAAGCTGAAGCCTCTTCATTTCCTCATTAACCGTACATTTTACTTGGTTGTGGGGAGTTTTAACTCAAGCCTCGTTAGCATTTCTGCTGATGTTTCACTTGCCTATTCGTCTTCCTCGATCCTTTTCAACCCTTCCTTTTCTTGTTACGGCCCCAAAATGCTGGCAGAGTTCAGAGCGAACCTGGTCTATCAGCCAGAGGCTTGCTCTTAAAGCATCTTGGAAAAGTAACAATTGCAGGTATACGAAGAACGATCGTCTGACAGATGGTCCACGAAAAAATTCAATTCGAGGCTCAAACTACGAGTATTATGAAGTACGTAGAAGACATGAAACAAACAGTCTATGGCCGCAAATCTACAGGTGCGACAGAAGGTCCAGATATCGGCTAAAAGCCCATCCTAAAAGAAAGGCCGAAAGCCCAACATAAAATCAGTGTCAAACGAAAGGAAAATGATTTTGGATGAAGAATCATATAACTCCCTAAAATCTGCAGTTGAATTTCTCCCAACCATTTAACATTGAAAAATGGCAAGGTGCATCCATCTGATATTTTTATCTCCATCTTAAGTTGGGTCGGTTCGGGATGGGGACCATTATCGCGTTAAATTGATTTTTCGTTTTACTTTTAACTTTAGGAGTATTGAACAGATGTGCGCTGAACGCGTTCATTAGGTTAACTCCATTGTGAATGATCACTTTCAGTAGGGATATTTTGAAATGGGAAAGTGGATGGAGTTCAACTACGGTGCGAGCTCCTAGCCGAAAAAGGCGAAGAGCTGCGCAATATAATCGTGTCCGAATACCACCACTACAGGTAGTGTGTAAGAAAAAGACGGACACAATGGAGGGAGCTAAGTTGAACGGAAGGAGGCGACCAAGAACTCACTTTTTTGGAGATTCTGAATTGAGACAGATCGTTGGAAAAAGTTTCTAGAAAAATCGGAAAATCTTTTGGCGAATTTTTGCTATCGTTAACTTTTGTTATTTTGTGATCAGTTTAAAAAAAAATAATTTTGCGGGAGTTTCCAGGAGAGGGAAACTCAGGTAAATAATTTAGCGAGGAGAAAAATTCGAGTAAGGAGCAACTTCAAAGAGTTAGGGCCAGCTGGGCCAGAAAAACTCAAAAAGAATTTATTCAATTTCGTTGAGAAAAGATAAGTATTTTGTGGTATTTTTTTTGTGGACACCATTTTATTCTTTTCGCCAGTTTGGGCAAAAATTTGGTATCTCTAGACCTTCCATTCCTTTGTTTCGTTTTCTTTGTTCTGGAAATTGTTTAGGGTTTTTTCACTTTTACTCGTAAAGGTTTCCCTAATAAAATTATTAATTTTCTTTTGGAATTAAATTTTTGTGTTCTTAATTCAGTTTGGGACTTATCTTTTGGTTTATTAAGGTTTTGGTAAGTTTTCACAACGTATAAAAAAAAAACTTCCTGGCGCCCAGAGTAAGTCGGAGTACGTCCCTGTACTTCCATCGTTACTCGATTAATTCTTTTTATTGATACCCCTTTTTTTTTAAATAGTTTATTAATCGAACGCAGATAGGCGCTCAATTAATAAAATACATAAAAAACCGAACCCACCCATCGCTGAGCGAAAGCGGAGGTATCTCTTTAATTTCTACTCAGTTACAATTTTATATGCTGAATGCAACCCACCGATCTGACAGATCGCCGTCTCAAATATTTCGTTTATCGAAATTTTCCTATCGCAAGCACATCGGTTGTACATTTTATATATAAATTCGTTTCTTTGTTATTTGCTTTGTGGATACGAAAATCCAAAGTCGCGATTTATAATAACCGCCCAACATAGATAATAATTTAGTATCGGGAAATAAAATTGTAACAAAGTACCCCCCATTCGCTAACGAATCTATCATTTAAATCATATCTTTCAGACCAGACTTAGCGTTCCTAAGAGTTAAGAAATATAACCCTAAGCTCTGGAAATATTACTTACAGTGGGGCTAAAAATCAGCCCTACTAAAACAGAGTTTATTTGCTTTAGGACTTCTTCGCATAATGGGTTAGCCAGAAGATCCAAATACCTTTTCCGGAACCCTTCCCGATAACACAGTTATCAAGCCGAAGAAAACGTTTAAGTACCTTGGAGTTCACTTCTTCGAAAGATTCAAATTTAATCAACACTCTAAATTCATCCATCGTAAGGCTATAATCATATATTTTCTGTAGTACGACCATACATGAAAAGACTGCAATTTTCGAACCAAAAGTTCTACGTCATTACACTCTTCCGTAAGCCAAACTAGGTACGCTTTTAAAGAAACTCAATGCTATATTAAGCTTCAGGTATTGTCCCGATAGACAAATACCTACATTTACAATCTCAGCGTGAAGATGCTGCAAGAAATCCCATCCCATCCTATTCTATCATATCCCAGCCCTCTTCTTTATCTAAGTAATTGATATAGCATTTGGAATATCGACATATGATAATTTGGAAACTTCTACGTTACTGCAGCAAAGCAGTACAACAGAGTTTGAAGCCATTAAAGGACCAAGCCAGCTAACAAGTAACAGGAATTAAGGCCTCCAATATCATCACAACCACAACAACCAACGACTGTCAGCACTTCTCAAACCGACGAGAAAAATCAATTTTTGTAGAAAAAACATGTCAGACCTAAGAGACCTTTTATTGTATAAAAAGTACTAACTTAACGACCTCCCCTATGGAGTTGACCTTGTCGTGGTGGGGGGGGGGGGGGGGCTTACGCTTAATGTAGGAATCTGCAGCAATCCAGAACTGCCCTCACGCAAGGATAGACGAAACGTGGCGAGGTTAGGGATGATTTTTGGCGACATGCCGAAATCGTAGCTAAAATCAGAGCAATCCGCCAAACTTGCCTGGCCAAATGCATTCTCAATACCAAGACCAGCGGAGACTTAACGTCAAAGCGTATAAGGTCCTTCGAGGGAACTATACTGGAACCCAAAGGCAAAAGGTGCACAACACCGGTACTGCCTCCTTTACAAGGAAAGATTTGTCCTTCAGCGACGTGTTGAAGAACAAAACTATCCTCGCTGTGATAGACATGAGTAATGCAGACGGTACTCGTACGATGACTTACGGACATTGGCAAGCAGTCTTAAATAAGCTCCAAGCCTCATACTGGACCCTTATGCTGGAAAATCCAGGGGAACCTGCAGTTTTCGAGAATGCGGGATGGTACCAAGGCAGAGTTAAGCTCGTTGCCTTTGATAGTGAAAGGTCGTCCGGTCTGTACAAACTATCTATTAGTAGGCTCGAAGGCTTGTGGTATGGTGCAAAGCTAGAGGTCGTATCTAGGGATGAGTTCGCACCAGAATACCGGCTGAGCTTTCAGACAAGGACATACTCCTAGAAATGATCCAATATGGTAACCCAGCCACACTTCCCTTGCAACAAAGCCATTTGGAATAAATGGGGCTTTTACCCACGGATTACCCACTGGTTGTATACAGCGGGTATACCATTTCTGCAGACTGTTAAACGGCGATGAAGACCAAAATTCCGCTGTCAGGTAGAATGAATCATTTAACATGGACGATGACACACAAAACTTGCGTCCACCTGAATAAAATGAAGTGAGGATAGCAATATCCAAACTAAAGAACACCAAAGCTGCTGGCCCCGACGGACTACCCCCCGAACTCTTTAAAGCAGCCGGAGATGACCTGGTACAGTGCATACACCAACTCATCTCTAAGGTCTGGTCAGAAGAAAGTATGGCTGATGAATGGAACCTCAGCATCGTTTGCCCGATCCACAAAAAAGGAGACCCTCCTTTCGCTATCGTGTGATTTCTTCAACTTAATACTTGAAAAAATTGTAAGAAATTCCCAAGTTAACTCTACTGCCACAATTTTTTTCAAGTCTGTGCAATTGTTAGCATTCGCTGATGACATAGACATCATTGGCAGAACCCAGCGAGCTGTTACTGGAGCGTTTGCTAACATTGAAGCTGAAGCGGCTAAGATGGGACTAGCAGTCAATGAGGCCAAAACGAAGTACCTGCTGTCCACAAAAAGGGACACCAACACCGGCGGATTGGACAAAACGTCACAATAGACAGGTACAACTTTGAGGTAGTTAGGGACTTTGTCTATTTGGGATCCGCTATAACATCTAACAACATCTCGTTAGAAATAAAGCGAAGAATAACTCTTGCCAATCGCTGTTCCTCTGGGCTAGGGAGGCAATTGAGTAGTAAAGCCCTCTCTCGAAAAACAAACGAGACTCTTTATAAGACTCTAATCATCCAATCCTGCTCTATGGCGCGGAGACATGGACTCTATCGAAAGCGGATGAAGATGAAGGGCTTTGGAGAAGAAGGTTCAACCGCGAACTATACGAGCTGTACAGCGACATTGACAAAAAAATACTTGTATCACGTTTAAGATAGCTAGGTCATGTAGAGTGTATGGACAACATTGCTGCGGCTCGCAGGATCTTCGATTCCAACCCAGAGGGAAGACGCAGTCAAGGAAAACCTCGCCTAAGGTGAAGACATGTTGGTTGAGGCCCAGGTTCGTCCCGAACTGTAGCGCCACCTAAGTAAGAAAGTAAGTATACAGCGGTTATCAGAACTATACTTACTTATGCGGTAGCAGTATGGTGGACTGCATTGGACAAAGTCACATATTGTGACAAATTAAATAAGGTCCAAAGGTCAGCCAGCTTAAGCACTATGCTCTACACCCTCGGCTGCCCTTAACATACTACTTAACCTTACATCCCTCGGCATTTTTAGCAAACAAGGGGCCGCGATTAGAGCTATTTGTCTCAAAGACGTCTCTCAATGAACTAGCAATTCGATAAGCCATTCTAATATTCTGAACAAATTCGGACCAAAACTAGGACGTTACCACTACACCACACACCAGCTAATCTTCATCTTCGACAAGATCTTCCGAATTCCCATCTCACCAAGATCAAATTGGGAGGATGAGAGGTTCTTAAAAGACGAGTCAGCCCACTTTAATACGGACGGTTCAAAAACCGAAGAGGGAGTGGGTGGCGGCGCGGCGGTGTGTTCTCGGACAGACTAAATCTTATTCTCTCTTTCCGTCTCCCTGACCATTGTAGTGTTTTTCAAGTGGAAATTCTGGCGATTAAAGAAGTGTTATTTTAGCTAAGGGAAAACGTGATATCCACATCGGATATCCGCATATTCTCATAATATAATATAACCCTTAAATCACTTGGCGCTGTTTCCACAAACTTTATAACTGCCCGCAACTGTCGATGATCTCTCACGGAGATTGCAGAACAGTTTAACATTCACCTGATTTGGGTGCCGGGACATAGAGATATTTTGGGAAGCTGCAAAGCCAATGAACTCGCCAGAAAAGGGACCCAAATACCTATTCTACCGAAAATGGAAGAAATCGGTATGCCTATCGCTACAAGCAAACTCATATTACATCAAAATTCCATTAAACAAATAAATTTTATATGGTCAAACATCACTACTTGCCTGGCTACCAGACAAATCTGGCCAGTAATAGACCCAAGACGCTCAAAAGGTCTACACTCTTTGAGCAGGAGACATCTTGGCTCCGTAATAGGTATTGTAACTAGACACTGTTTAATTGGTAGACACGCCAAAAGACTTGGCGTTTTCTCCAATGATTTTTGCAGAAGCTTTATGGATAAGGAGGAAGAGGAGACTATCTCCCATCTTCTTTGCTCATGTCCTGCTCTCTCCCATGGACGTAGATTGCACCTGGGGGAATACTTTTTCGAGTGATCTTAAACACATAGAGATGCACCGGCTACACCGCTTCATTAGAGGCTCCAATTGGTTTAATTAAAGAGTTAATAATTTTTCATGTGGTATCACAATGGACCTATCTAAGGTCTAAGTGTGTCGGTTGTTTTCCTGATGGCCATGTCAACCTAACCTAACTAACTTAACGAAGCAGAGCTCCTTCTGAGCTCGCAGATATACAATGTTACACTTATGAATTAATTATTTGAAATACCACTCTTTAAAACGTTGGACCTAATAAAATAAAGATCAATACCGTCAAGTTAGTTGTAGTTTAGTTTTATTTTCCAGCACGCAGTTTGATGGATGGAATTGATAAATTGTAGTACCTAGATTATTTAATAAGGTCTCCACTTTTTTTCGCACAAAATAAATTGTGGAAACTGGATTAATTAAAACACATTTTATTTAATCAAAGTGACATGACATTGAAAAATAAAATACACGACTGGATTGCACGTATTTGCTCCTATGTTCGATCACATTATATGCAAAAGATTCTTGATAGAAACGGCTAAATGTATTTTTAAAGTCGTTTTTCACTTAATTTTTATACATACAAATTCTCAAATATTTACCAAAAAAAAATTGGTGTAGAAATTTTAAATATTTAATAATATAAATTCAAAGACAAAATTTCAGAAAAAAATCGTCCCCCGTTTTCAAAATTTTGAATTTTCAAAAAAAAAAATATTTTTTTTTTTCAAAAATACAAAAAATTTTGAAATGCAGTATTATTTAGAATTTGAAGTAACTCCTGTATAAAAATCTTGATCGAAATCCGTTAAGCCGTTTATGAGAAATTCGAAAATCAACGAAATGGTGGTATGAGAGGTACCGTTAATAACAAAATATTTGAAAAAAAATTTTGGCCGAAATGTAGACCATATCCGAAGTAGTACACACGCCAATTTTTATTAAAATCGTTAGAGCCGTTTTCGAGATAACTAAGATGGTAGAAAAATTGTATGGCAAGTACCGTTATTTTTGGGGCTAAAACGACGATTCAAAAACCTATTTTGGACAATCACCTAAAACTCCTAAGCACCAAGTTTGAACAAAATCGGTTCAGCGGTTTAGGCTGTAAACAGACAGACAGACGGAATTGCGGGACCCACTTTGTTGGTGTTCTCTATGATCGTAATGTCATGTTTGATTTTTAGAAAAATTTTTTTTTTTTACGAATGCATAACTTGCATAATAGTACCTATAACCGCAAGTAAAAATCTACTACAATTTGTGTAATTCACTACTTTAATTATTGGTAGCAGTTACGTCAGTAGTTCTAATTTTATAAAAGTGACAGTAGGGCAAATGTTAGGTGTGGAATTAATTTGCTAACACTCGCATTGTTTTTAATCATATTAAGAGCAGAACAAACTCCTTAGTGTAGTCATGTTATTAACAGATAAACACGGGTTATACTGTGTCATAACTAGATTTAATATTCAATGGGAGAAAACATCGTTTTTAATGAGCACTCAACTCGTCTGATCACTTGTCCAATAAATGCGTCAATTTTGACAATAGACATACCTTTTACGTCTTTTATGTTTATACTATAGAAAATGAATGTAAATTTGAATTAAAAAAAAAAAAATCTATATATGTATTTCTAAAAAAAACTGTAGCTCTCCGAATTTACCCTATTTATTCAACTATATTATATTCTTAAAATTTTTATAAAGGTTTTAAAATTCAAAGAAAATCAACCCTTTTCAAACGGAACTGAACATCACGATAAAGTTTGATCCTCCATTTTAAAGCACTTAACTTTGGATTATTCCTTATGTTTTCCTTTCTCAGTTTTTTTTTAAAGCCGCCTCACGCCGCCTTCATTTCCTCTCCTTTAAAAGTATCAGCGGAACTTATAAAAGCAGAAATTGTTTTTTATTTCGTTGGTTGTTGTGTTTTCAGGAAATAACTTTTGTTATACTTTATGTTTTTCTTCACTTAAAAAAAAACTCATAACAAGTTCTGTTCCTTGTGCACATATTCGCCAGTTAAAAAAAAAAGAAAAGTTTTACCTAGAAACAAATTCATCAACAGGCAAACTTCGCTTCACTCGATAGAGTATTTGTTTTTAGAAACGTTGCTTTTCATTGAAACTTTTTTCTTGTAAGGAAATAAATAAATAAATATTTAAATTGGGGAGTGGACAACACGAGTAGAAGCTGCAGAAGTATGTACTTGCATAAATTCTTCGTCAATAATGCTACTAGCAGACCCGGCCGCGGGTTGCTGCGGCTTTATTGTTTTGAGTTCAATTATTAGATATTAAAATTGGTATTGTTCAGGAAGTGATTGGTAAAGATTATAATTAGTAGCAATCAGTGCTCTGCATTAATTAAGAACTAAATGATGAACGATATTATTCGTTAATCTGTCTTTCGTTAAAACATGTACATACTCGTAGATTTGATGGTTTTCCAACGCGTGGGCATGCAACATACAGGTGCCTATCAATGGGAGAAACACGGTTCCTCCAAGTCCAAACCACAAATTGATATTGTCTGCACTTGCGGCTTATTTATCGTCACCGCCAAAGCCAAACGTATCGGGTAAGACATAATCGGGTAAACGTAGTCTTTTGAAAGGTATTGTTGATTCTGATGGAATGATAGGCATTGGAGGTAATAGATGTTTCAAACAAATAATTGTTTTGTATACTAAAAATCTTAAAATTTAACGTATTTTTAATTAATATTTTTTTCGTATTTTTAAAAGCATTTAAAAATTTATATTTTGAAAACTGCTCAATAATTTTTTTTTCAAAAATTATAGTTACATATAGTTGCTGAATACCTATGAATTGGCGTTTTTGAATTTTTTTAATTTTTTTTTTCAAAAAGATTTTAAAGAAAAACTTTTTTTCTCAAAAACCTCTACAAATATTTTTTTTTCTCATAAATTCAAATTTATATAATAAATAAAATGTACTTTTTTTTTAGCTCAAATTAGTTTAAGTATTTATTTCAGAATTTTGAATTAGTTTTTCTTTGATTAAGCCGATTTAATAATTTGTTTTTATATTATTAAATATTTAAGGTTCTCATAACAATTTTTTTTGGAAAAAATTAAAAAAAATTTGTATATATGAAAAGTTAAGTAAAAAACGACTTTAAAAATATATTTATATTTTTAATAGAAATCTTTTGCATACGATGTGATCGAACATAAAGCAAGTTCGTGCGATCCAGTCGTGCATTTTATTGTAAATGGAATATAAAATAAAATACAATACTGGATCACACGTACTTGCTCTTATGTATGATCACGTGGTATGCAAATGTTTTTACTTAATTTTTTATTTACAAAATATCTTTAATTTTTTTGTTTGTTGGGAAATTTAAATATTTAATAATATAAACTTAAAACGAAGTTTAAAAAAAAAATCATTTTCGCCACGTTTTCGAAATATTGAATTTTCAAAAAAAATATTTTTCGACAATTTTCTATACAGTATCATTTATAATTCGATGGACCTCCCAAATAAAAATTTTGACGGAAATCTGCCCACACTTTGTTTTATATCAAAATCGTTGAAACCGTTTTCGTTATAATCAAGATGGTAGAAAAATTTGTATGGCAAGTACCATTATTATTCAGTATTAAGTATTAAAAACTATCCTATCTTAGGAACGCCCGCAAAATAAACATTTAAAAAAAAAACATGAAAATCGGTTAGATAGTTTCGGAGTTTATTCAACACATCAACGTGACACGAGATTTATATATAATTAATAGATATTAAATGTGTAATATTACATGTGAAGTATTGAAAATAAAAATTGAAGTTTAGAAATATTTATAAGAACAGACAAAAGTATTTATATTTTTTCCGATTTTCCATATACACTCGTCCTACTGTGATAGCGTTTTGATGCATTTTATATCTGGTGGTGTTTTGCTTATACACCTTGTTTTTGACTATTTTTTTTTGCACAATCACCTTTTTACGTTTTAAATTTAACGCTCAGGAAATATGGGCCCCCATCGAAAAGGAAGTATTCTTAAATTCATATTGGGGCAACAAGAAACAAAAATGAAAGATGAAAAATGGACCAAGTGGAACTTGAGACCTTAGCGTACCGCTGTGTTTGTCACACAGACGAAGTGCTCAGATTTTAGAATTATACTAAAACTTTGGCCGAATAAATGTTTCCTAAGTTATAGTCAGGTCAGAAAGAAGGAAGAATATCTTGCATCTTCGAAGAAAACCGAAGCATTTAGCAGTGTTTTGGCAACATCATTTATTCCCCACTAGATTTCAATGCACTTATCATACGCTGCCGTTTTAGTCCAACAACTGAAAAACAAGCAGGCGAATCTAAACACGAATATGAAAAGCTACGGCTAATGTTGTCAGTAAACCAATTTAATGGATTAGAAGCGAAATAGAATAGGACACAAAACGGATCCCTGCGGTACTGCAATTTGTTTTGTGGATTTCAGACTTAATATGAATATTTCGAAAGCTTATATCTAATCCTACTAGATTCGTCGATAACAAATGCACACATTTTCAACAAGGGAGTTTGATGTCAAATTCTATTAAATGTGCAATAATTCCACTTTTTTGAACCGATCGTTGTAAAGATTTGTGCGACTGTTCGGTGAGATAAAGAATCAGATCAAGAGTATACATATTTTAAGGAAAACCGTTTTGCATATCATTAATATGCTTTCGTTCTTCAAGATGTTGCTTCAGGAGTTCCATGACTTGGGAAATAATATCCGAGAGCAATGGTGTAACAGTTGAATGGTAGGTTAGTTTAGGTTAGGTTAGGTTGAAGTGGCTGCCAGCAAAATGAGATTGACATACAAAGTCCATAAGTTGGTCCATTATGATCTGGATCTCTTTCCAATCAGTTGGATCTTCTTATGAATGGCGAGATACTACTAATTGCTGTGTTTGTTAGATCACTTGGAGCATTATAGAAGAAGTCTCCAAGATGCAGCCTGCGTCTTTGCAATAGGGCAGGTCATATTCAGAGATGATGAGGAATAGATTCTTCTTCTCCTTCGTCTATTCTGCTTCTGCAAAAATCGTTTGCTAATACTCCAAACCACTTTGCGTGCATGCCTTTAAGACAGTGCTGGCAGTTATGACACCAACAACGGAGCAAAGCGGTTCAGATGCAGTGTTGGCCAGATCTGTTTAACGCCTTTACCAACCCCATACTCGGTTTTTGATCCGTACTTGTAAAAATGTACCGATTTATATTCCAAGAAAGTTACGTTTATCCATGCAGATCTGAAAGAGATGGTAATTTGGATGTTTTTTTTTGTTTAGAAATAGAACTGTGGGAATGTGTAGTCAATGATACTTGGAATTGAAGTGTACGAGTTTAAAATAGTTAAGTGATGTATTTCATTATTGATCCACTGTGAAGAGTCCTCAAGACGGATGGCTGTGCTTGCTGCTGTTTGTTTATGGTTGATGCCTATAATCCACACCGCTCTGAACAGATGGCTAACTTCTAACTTTCAGCTATTCTGTAAATGTTCTTTCAAGACAATGGGATGATTTCCTACGGCAATAGCATTATCGTCCGCATATGCAATAACTCTATAAATCTTCGCCTTCAGACATGTCAGTAGCTCGTTGACTGCCAAGTTCCAGAGAAGCTGAGAAAGTATACCGACTGGCACGCAAGCTCTTCGAAACAGCGAAGGGAACCTAGTCACCGAAGCACAGAGAATTGTAGACGTGTTTAGGCAGCACTTTAAGCAACTGCTTAATAGGCATTATGTAGATGAAGCAACGAGAGAACAAAGACGCATGAGACCAGTCAATGAAGATCCAGTCCCATCCACAAGCTTAAGAACAACAAAACCGCCGGCTCGGATGGCATACCTGCGGAAATCATCAAGTATGGAGGAGATGTCCTGGTAGGGCGCATGCACCAGCTCATCAACCAAGTGTGGGAGGAGGAAAGCATGCCCGACGACTGGTCAAATAGCTACATATGCCCAATCTACAAAAAAGCGATCCTATGTCCTGCAAAAACTACAGAGGCATATCCCTGCTTAATATTGCCTACAAGATCCTATCCAACGTACTATCTGAGCATCTAAGACCTTTCTGCAACACTATAATTGACACTTACCAGTTGGGCTTCAGGCCAGACAGATCAACGATAGACCAAATCTTCACATTCAGGCAAATCCTGGAAAAGACCAACGAATTTCAAGTCGAGACGAATCATCTTCACATCGACTTCAAAGCCGCATATGATAGCCAAGAGCTTGTATTGGCGATGTCGGAACTCGGGATCCCGAAAAACTGATCCAGCTATGCCGCATAACGTTACAAAATACGCGGTGCAACGTGCAAATGGGAAACAGCTCATCTGAGGTTTTCCAGACGTGTACATGGTTCAGACAAGGAGATGCGCTATCATGTGACTTTTTCAACAAAGTCCTGGAGCAGATAGTACGCAAGAGTGGTGTTAACCTGGAAGGCACTATCTTCAACAGGTCTTCCCAACTACTTGGTTATGCGGACGCATTCACAGCTATTGATAAACAGGCGAAATGCGTTGGACTTGAAGTGAATGAGGACAAAACCAAGTATATGCTATCAACAAACAAAGCCTCATCTGTCCATCGCCTAGGACAAAACGTCACTGTTGGTAGCAGTAATTTCGAGGGAGTCAAGGAGTTCACTTACCTCGGAAGAAACATCAATTCCACGAACGACACCTTAGTGGAAATCCGATGAAGACTTACCCTAGCGAACCGACCCTACTTCGGTTTGGCCAAACAAATGGGTTAAAAACTCTAGTCTCGAAAGACTAAGTGCACGCTATACAAAACGCTAATTTTACCAGTTCTACTCTACGGCGTCGAGTGCTGGACGATAAGTAAAAAAGCGAAATTGATACTCGGCACTTTCGGAGGATATTTGGTCCTATATGCGAAGAGGGCGAATGGAGGAGAAGATTCAATCGAGAATTGTACGAGCTGTACCAAGATTTGGATGTAGTCCAAAGAACCAAAGCGCGTCGACAACACTGGCTCGGCCACATCGAACGAATGGACAACAACGCTCCAGCCAAGAAAATCTTCGAATCCCAGCCCGCAGGTTCGAGACGACCAGGAAGACGGAACCTCCGCTACAGGGACCAGGCGGTTACAGACGCAAGAGCGCTTGGTCTCGACGACTGGAGGGAGCGTGCGAGGGGCCGCAATCGATGGAAGACCGCAATATGTCAGGCAGCGACCTTCCATGAATCGGGAGCCGGATAAGTAAGTAAGTAAGATAACGTTATCAGACACCATTGAACCGCCGTATTTCCAAGATAAAATTTGGATTTTGTAGAGGTTTTTTAATCCATTTAAACCGGAGCTATCCTTCAATGGATTTTGACAGTTCATGGCTTGATAGGTAGGCAGCAAACTATAATTTGACGCTTCAGTAATATTTTGTTTTCCAAGTGTCACCTAAGTGTCTTAAAGTCACTTTTTGTGGAGGGGGAAACAAAGTCTGAATATGAGCGATTTCTATTTCAACGGCATAAGTGGGGAAAAAACCTGAAAGCCAAATAGTAATTGAGCCAGAAAATTTTATACTCTGGCCTAATTTCCAAATAACGTATTGGAAGAAAGGCCATAAAATGGTTTAAGTTATTTTCGGACAAGACGAAGGGGGTGGGTTCGGCGTCCGGTCGGGGCGGGGCCACATGACACATTATGAAATCTTTATTCAAAACATAAAAAAGTTTTCAAATGTAAACAAAACGTCTTGAAAAGCTCGGCGGGTAAGAGGGGGCAGGCTGCACAACTGCAACACCCCTACTTGGCCCAATATATGATTTGAGGTGGGTAGAAGTTTGGGCATTTGCAATTTTTTTTTGTAACTTTTTAAAAAGAAATCTTCAAATCCAAAAAAATTGTATATGCCCAAACTTGTATCCGCCCCGAATTATATATTGGGCCAACCCGTGGGGTTGCATGGGCAGCATGTCCCCCTTTAGTCGCCGAGCTTTTTGCAAAAAACACTTCAAACAAGCCATAATTTTTTTCTGGCTTTTTTTCCAATTTGTTTTTATTTCCTGAAATGGAAAAAAAAGCCAGAATTCTTTTTTGGAAAAAAGTGTAGAAGTTTGGAAAAGATTATCAGAAAACTTTGGCCTTTTTCTTAGAAAATCCAAGAATTTTGTATGAAGAATTTTTGGCGTTTTTTCCAAAAAAAATTCTAACGTAATTTCCGGGAGCGTACATATGTGATTTGATATTCTAACGCTCATAGAATATTTCGCAAACAAAAAAAACTTGTGAATATTATTATCAAAATTGAACATGAGTACTTAAACATAATTAATAAAAAAATATTTCTTCTGGCAAAAACCGAAACCAAACCACCGCATCGGCCCGGAGACCGAGACGAGACAGACACTAGTCTCGGACTCGTTTCCAGTCGTATTGTTTTGAACATGCGAGATATAGAATACGTGTTCTTTTGGACCTACTTAAGTACTGGTAAATAGATAAAAACAGTAATCTAGTACTTCGTAAGAATTGGTGTTTATTATAAGTAGCACTTCCGATTACTTTAGAAATAATGAAATTTGATAGAGTAGAAAGCGAAAAATATAAAATATAAAATTTGTCATTCGAAGTAATTGTAGCACAAATTTATACATTTTTTTCTTACTTAAAACTATATTGCACAATTTACAGAGATTTAGTATAACTCTACTTTACTTCTGAAAACAATAACATTTTTAAAGCAATTATCACATTTTGATGTAATGATGTATCGAAGGAAAAGCTACAAGAAAAACCTTCTTCAAATCGCCAGAAACATGTTTCCAAGATTGGAGAGAATGGGAGGCTAGTAGGCACCGAAAAGTACTTATCTCAAACATGATTTAACAAGTGAAAAAAAAAATAAAAAAATAATAACTTATAAGATAACAATAATGATGATGTGATAAATAAGAAATAAATAATTAAATAACAAAGAACACTAAGAAATAAATAAGTTTGTAACAAATGTATAAACTAATACAAAATAAATAAATAAACAAAATAAATAAATAATAAATAAACAAATAAATATATAACGGGTGATTTTTTTGCTACTTGGTTTTTAACGTTTATATTTTTGACAGATCACACATGACAAATTCCACGAACATTTGACATTTCGATTCAGTATTGTTTGCCATTTCATCATGAATAGACTTACGCCTGAACAACGTTTGCAAATTATTGAAATTTATTATCAAAATTCGTGCTCTGTGAAAAATGTGTTTCGCAAGCTACGTCCGTTTCAGCGACGAGGCTCATTTTTGGCTAAATGGATACGTGAATAAGCAGAATTGCCGTATTTGGAGTGAAGAGCAGCCAGAGGCAATTCAGCAGCTACCAATGCATCCCAAAAAATGCACTGTTTGGTGCGGTTTATGGGCAGGCGGCAACATTGGGCCGTACTTCTTCAAGGACGATGAAGGCCGCAGGGTTACGGTCAATGGAGAAAGGTACCGTTCGATGATAACAGATTTTTTTTTGCCGAAAATGCAAGAATTGAACTCGGTCGACATGTGGTTCCAACAGGACGGTGCCACATACCACACTGCACGCGAAACCATGCATCAATTGAGAGGCGAATTTGGTGAGCAGTTGATCTTACGTTTTGGCGCAGTCAATTGGCCACCAAGATCATGTGATTTGACCCCGTTAGACTATTTTTTGTGGGGATATGTTAAGTCTATTGTCTATGGGGACAAGCCAAACACGATTGCTGCCTTGGAAGCCAACATTGAACGCGTCATTGGTGAGATTCCGGCCGAAATGTGTGAAAAAGTTTGCCAAAATTGGACCTTCAGAATGGACCACCTGAAGCGTAGCCGCGGGCAACATTTAAGTGAAATTATTTTTAAAAAGTAAATGCCAGAAATTGATTTATCGATCCAAATAAAAATTTCATTCACTTGTTACAAGTTTCTGTGTTTTTTTGAATTTTCAAAAACCAAGCTCTTAAAAAATCACCGTTTATATATAAAATAAATAAATAACAAATATAAAGCTCTAACCATTTTTTTTTAAATTTTTGTGTTTAATGTTTCTTTTTTTCTTCTTTCCCCCTTTTTCCCCTTCCCTTCTCTTTTTTCTCTTTTTCTTTTCCCCCTTTTTTTTTGTATTTTTATTTTTTAAATAGCCAAATTTGAGATTAAGTAGTTTGCGGATAGGGTAAATAATGCGTTAAATCGCTCAAATAAATTTGTAATTCTAAATGAAACTTTTTCGATGTTGACCAATACGTGAAGGTCTTCCGTTGAATAGTGCCATGGTAGATTAAGCATCATTTTAAGTATTTTATTTTTGTAATCGCAGGATATGGTTGTTGGCACATTTACCCCAAACAGGTGATCCATAGAACATAATGCTTTGAAAAATAACTTTAAATATTATAAGCTTGTTTTCTGTACTGAGCTTTGATTTTCGGTTTATAAATGGATATAGAATTTTTATAGCCAAGTTGATCTTGTTAATTGTTTCTTCTATATGAAGTCCAAAAGTAAGTGTTTTGTCTAAGTGAACTCCTGAATACTTAGCTCTAGATTTCCACTCTGTCGGTATGCCATTAATTTGAAGCATGTTATTGGGTAAGAAATAAGCTTTTCTTTTTCTTGTGAAAAAGACAGCTTGAGTTTTCCTAGCATTTATTTTAATTTTCCAATCTTTAAAATACCTTTCCACAGCGTTAAGCGCAGATTGCAAATTGATTTCAATGTTAAAACCAACTGAATCTGATGGATACAAGCATGTATCATCCGCAAAAATAGCTGATTTGCAATTTGTAAATCTCGGGAAATCATATGTGTATATAATATATAAAATGGGACCAAGAACTGATCCCTGAGGTACACCAGCAGCGATTTCATAAAGATTGGAGAATCAATTATTGACTGAAACTGTAAAAAACCTTTCAGACAAAAAGGAAGTAATGATTTTAATAATATAAAGTGGAAAATTAAGAACTAATAGTTTATATATCAGGCCGCTATGCCATACCGTATCAAATGCCTTCTCGACATCTAATAGGACCATACCAGTGCTTTTCCCTAATGCAAGATCACTTTTAATATCATTTGTTATCCGATTTACTTGATGCACTGTACTATGACAACTCCTAAACCCAAATTGTTCAGCTGGAAGAATATCATGCGTGTTTACATGCTTAAGAATTTTATTTTTTATAAGTTTCTCAAAGCATTTACTCAGAGAACTAAGTAAACTTATGGGTCTATAACTGGAAGTTGTAGAAGGATCCTTCCCAGGTTTTTGAATAGGGATTATTTTTGCTGTTTTCCATTGCTTTGGGAAATAAGCAGCTTTAAAACAAGTAGTAAAAAGAACTTGTAAAAATTTCACTCCTGTTTTGGGAAGATTTTTTAAGATTATATTCTTCATACCATCGAATCCTGGGCTCTTGGAAGTCTTTAGACTACTTAGTATATCTTTAACATCCTGCACTGTAATTATATCGTTATCAACATGAATTTGTTGAGAACCTACAAATGCCATCGATTGTTCTACAGGTGTTTCAATATGGCCACTATTCATTATGCAGTTGCCTAATAGATGATTTTTAGAAAATTCATGTGCTAACGCATTCGCTTTTTCTATGCTTGTCAACAGTACAGAATTTCCATCTTTTAAAGCCGGAATTTGACTGTTCCTTTTCTTTACTATTTTTACTAGGTTCCAAAATGGTTTACTAGCTTTATCTAAAGTTTGAAGCTTTTTATTCCATGATTTATTTTTGTGTTCTTGGATAAAGGCTTTAATCAAATAATTAAGAACTTTAGTTTCTGTTATATAAAATTCATCCCTGGTTCTCATCCACAAGGACCTATATCTATTCCTCTTTTTAATAAGTTGGACAATGTTGACTGGAAGTGTATTTGTGTTTTCATTAAAACGCATTTTTTTTTGGAACAGATTGCGCTAGGCTTTCGAATGCAACAGATGTGAATCTTTCAACGGCTTCATTTATTTGATCACTGTTAACTTTATCTATTATCGGTAAATTTAATAATTTATTACGCATCTTCTTTTTGAACCTATTCCACTTAGAATTTTTAAAGTCAAAAATCATGTTTTCATTTTGCCGAGGTTCATGATTAACACTACACATAACCGGAAGATGGTTAGAACTTAAATCATTTATTACTAAAGGTTGGCTAAAAAGTTCTGCCATATTTGTTAAAAATAAATCAGTGGTTGAAGGATTCGTTCTACCGTTGGGAGGTATACAAGTGGGGTGAGTAGGGTACAAAATATTAAATGAGTGCCTAGTATTCAAATCATACAATATATTAGCCCAAGCGTTTGCTCTTATACATCCCCAATTTCTATGCCTACAGTTAAGATCTCCACCAATCAAAAAGGTTTCGTTTGATATCTTTTCCTTACTGAGGTCATTCGAAGTGTCTCTTGAAAATTGATGACTTTTCTAAAATCTAGAGTGCTCGACTAGATATTTTTTGTTAACATATACATAGTTTGGCCCGCTCAAAGGAACACAAAAGCAATATTGCTTTCCCAATCCTTTTAATTTAAAACTCTTTAGCCTTAAATCTACTACTATATTCTAAGTTAAGCTTCTCCCCTCCAAGTATGTATATTTAATTCTTGCATATAGTTAGCAATACATAGATATTATATCCTTAATGCTCAGGATGTTATTCTCAGTTTTCACTACAACTTTGTTAATAAATTCACTCCACTACAATGCATATAATATTTTATTTACAAAACTTCAAGTTCAAAAGTTTTCCCAAGATAAGTTGATTTGATTGAAAAGTTTTTGTTCAAAAGAAAATTTATAAAAACGCAAACTTACCTACATTTTACATTTATGTTCAAAAGAGAAACTACAGCAATACTTATTTGTGTTTTTCTTACCTAAAACGAAAAGAAGAAAAATAAAATAAAATTAGTGGAAAATGTTAAGGAAGGTATGGTAAGGTTGGTTGGGTATAAGTATCAAAAGAAAATAAATATAAATTTGTTCTTGAATTGCTGTAATTTGAATTCGACCATCAAAAGGGATATAACAAATATTATTTTGCTTATTTGTGAAATTTTTTAATTAGCAATAAATTTAAATGTCTGATGCAGCTGAGAAGTTGGTCTGTTTTAGGATGATTGTAAATTTGGAGAATTTATAAAGGATGGAAGTTTTTGTGTTATGTAATCGTAGTTTCGTTGTTTATTTTGTATATATATAAATATGTGTGTATTCAAGTTTGGGATAATTAACACAATTTTTTTCAATTAATCAATTAAGTTTACTTTGATTGACGGAAGGCAAAATATTCTAGAAAGGAAGTAAACTTTAATGGGGAAGAATAATTATTCACAATTAGGACGACCATAAAGAATGAAAACAAAAACTGAACTTTATTCCAAATTAGTTATTCTAAATGAAATTATTTACCAGCTGCTGAAAGAGCAACGATCAAAGATTCAGTAAAAAGGACGACGTAATACATATACCAGCGCAATCCTGATGAAAAATATAAAAGGAAAATTTAAAGATGAGTAATAAAAGCTTTTTTTTTATGTTTATGTTTAAAGAAGGATATTATTTTGGGAGATGAAGTATTAAGAGCTTATAGGGACTCTATCGGAGTATGTTTTATAGTTAACGAGTGCATTTCGTTTATTATGCTCTTCGAGGACTTCCCCTACGCAGGTCTTAAAATTGAACCATATGCGTGCTTTTCCAGGTATGAAAGAAAAACTAATAAAAATGTATATCTACCATCATCTTGTCGAGGGAGATTTTTTTTTAAATATTTTTTAGAAAAGGTACGAGTATATCGTAAAAAGAGGTATGAATGTATGATGGCGCAAAGTATTATTGAGTTTCATGATTGCACTCGCATTGCACACAAAATAACTTTAAATTTCCGAATACAAAACATTATACTTGATTAAACTTAATATTTATGGTTATTTTCATTACGAATGCTTTAAGGAGTCTGAAAATACACGAACATGGTAATGGGAGTATGGATTTTTATACTATAATCTACTGGATATCGGTTTGTTCTAGTCCTTGAAAATTCTGGTTCATCCAAATCGAACATTTGTTTGCATCAAAAGCAAAAGTATTTTGATTTAATGTTGAAGAAAGAATGATGTTCAAGGTTTGGTTTCAGCAGAGTTTAGTCGAACCAAGTTGATTTGCAACATGTTCGATTGTTTACGCTATGACGTGTAGAGCTAAATTCTCCTCCTGCCTTGTTTAATATGATTAAGTCAATAAAGAAATCGACAACGAATTTAATGGAAATAAAAATATGATATGCCAGCAGGAGGCCACTGGAAATAAAATGCACGATTGAATAGCACCAACTTGCTCTTATGTTCGATCACGTCATATGCACATGATCTCTATTAAAAATCTAAATCTGTTTTTAAAATCGTTTTTTACTTAAATTTTTATATACACAAAATTTCTTTAATTAAAAAAAAAAAAAAATATCGGTATGAAAATCTTAAATATTTAATAATGTAAACTTAAAAACAAAAGATTAAATCGGCTCAATCAAAGAAAAAATAATTCAAAACTCTGAAATAAATACTTAAACTAATTTAAGCTAAAAAAAAAGTACGCCATTTTATTTCTTGGATAAATTTGAATTTATGAGAAAATAAAATGCATACTTGCTCTTATGTCCGATTACATTATATGCAAAATATTCCTAATAGAAAAATATTTGTATGTATTTTCAAAGTCGTTTTTGCATTTAATTTTTTATAGATAAAAATACTTAATTTAAAAAAAAAAAAAAAAAAAATGGTAAGAACATTTTAAATAATTAATAATATTTAAAATTTGAAGGAGCTCTTACATAAAAATTTTGATCGAAATCCGTTGAAGCGTTTATGAGAACATCGAAAATCAATAAAATGGTTGTATGGTAGGTAACGTTACGTTAACAAAATATTTAAAAAAAAATGTTTGCCAAAATGTAGACCATACCCAAAGTAGTACACACACCAATTTTTATCAAAACCGTTAGAGCCGTTTTCCAGATAATAAAGATGGTAGAAAAATTTGTTTGGCAAGTACCGTTATTTTTGGGGCTAAAACAACAATTCAAAAATCTATTTTAGACAATCACCTAAAACGCTTAAATACCAATCGCTTCAGTCGTTTAGGCTGTAGAGTGTTGTACAGACAGACAGAGAGACAGACGAAATTTCGGGATCCGCTTTTTTGGTGCTCTCCATCATCGTAATGTCAAGTTTGATTGAAATCTCGAGTTCGATTTTTTTTTCCAAATGCAACAGTTGCCCTATAGTACCTATATCGAAAGTAAAAATTTTAATAATCTGTGGAGAGGGTTTTGAGAAAAAAAAAACATTTTTTTAAAAACTTTTTGAAAACATTAGATATATGCTTTAACGTAGCGGTTATATGGCAGGTACCGTTATTTTTTGAGCTAAAAAAATCAATTTCCCGTTTGTACAGTACCTAAAAAAAACTCTATATATAAGGTTTGACGCAATTCGCCCCACCACCCGTTTGGTCTGTAGGTGTCTATAGATACATACATACAGACAGACTGACAGATATACAGACAGACTGGCAAACATACAGACGAACAGAATTCTTAGACCATCGTTTTTCGTCTTCGCTATCCTCGTAATGTCATGTTTGATTGTTATCTCAAAACTTTTTTTTTCGACGAATGCGTCCTGACAGAACAATAGAACCATTGTTTTTTTGTTGTGAGAAATTTACAGATAGTCAATGATATCGATTACAGAATACGAATACCAAAAAGCCAACATTATTGATCATGACTTTCATGACATTTACGATTCGATACAAGTTTTAGCAATGATTTTTGTTTTGAAAAATGATTCTTTGCAGACAAAAATGTTGATGTTCCTTTTTATATCATCAATAGAAGATTACAACTATCAACCATGTTTGTAGGACAAGTCGTGCCACAGAAGGTGCTTTGTGGTTTTTAGTTCAGAGAAGAGTCGGAATTGTCAAAAAAGATTGCGTTTTTTTCTCTCAAAGCGTTCAGAGCTTCAAATTTGTGTTTCTTTGTTCGTTTTGAACATTCTCGGAGTTATTTCATGAACGACTGAGCATTATGAAAATATAAAGAACAAATACTCACACAGTTAAAATGGCCGACGAAGTTGTCAGAAAGTTTTTCTAATAAATTATACAATAAGGCAGAAGTGAATTAAGAAAAGTATTTAAAAAAGAAATCAGAGTTTTCGGAACTCGCTCTGTTCGGAATAAATTTAGAGCATGTTCAGAGCGCCCGCCGGCCGCTTTCCATTTTTTGTTAACGTGAGAGCGAATTCAGCAACAAAAGTATTATTTTTTGCTTGTCAATTGAGTATAATGAAATTCGCCAAGGATAATAAGGCCTATTTACTCTATGTCCCTCTGAAGCAATTTCGTTCCAACGATCAACCGAAAACAGTAGCTTGGTGGTCCACACTTTGCAGTGTTATATAAATTTAATTTTACTTTGTTTTTTAAAATGTACAATCATAGTCCGAGCGTTAAGAAAATAGGGAAGGATTTAAAGGAAGATCCGTATGCACATATTTACGTTCGAGTTGTACGGCTAAGGAAATAACCTCTGTACTTGACAGTATGACCGAGGTTGGGCTCAAGGATAAACTGATAAGCTTTCCTAGAAGCGCGAGTATTATGTTTAACAAATTTAAGGGGAAGAATGGAAGTGGTTAGTTCGCTAGAACATTGTTTTTAAAAATGTCGAAAAGTAGAATTTTATCGATTTGCACAAAAGACAAATGGCATTGGACATTTAATATCGATTTGAAAATTCTAATTGAAAATATCTCTTGTGGGGTAGGGTTTCTTAAATGTAAACCCCTATTATGTTTGGAGTATTGGCGAAGGACTTATCTTTGAAACAAAAACCAAACTGTACGATCTAGGCGGCCGTATCCAATTCGAAGAATCAAATGTTCATTTCAAGCCAAAACAGTATAAATTAAAAAAATAAAATGCACGACTGGATCGCACGTACTTGCTCCTATGTTCGATTACATTATATCCAAAATATTCTTAATAGAAACGGCTAAATGTATTCTTAAAGTCGTTTTTCACTTAATTTTTCTAAAAAAAACGGTATGAACATTTTAAATATTTAATAAAATAAACTCAAAAACAAAACTTCAGAAAAAATAGTCCACCCGATTTCGAAATATTGAATTTTCAAAAAAAAATTGAAATCCAAAAAAACTATTTTTCGAAAATTTTTAAATGCAGTATTATTTAGAATTCGAAGCAGATACTGTACAAAAATCTTGATTGAAATCCGTTCAGCCGTTTATGAGAAAGTCAAAAATAGGTACCGTTAATAATAAAATATTTTAAGATTTTTTTTGGCCAAAAACAGACAGACATACGGATTTGCCGGACCCTCTTTTTTGGTGTTCTCTATCGTCGTAATGTCAACGTTGATTAAAATCTCGAGTTCGATTTTTTTCCAAATGCAAAACTTGCAAAATATACCTATAGTACCTATATCGCAAGTAAAAAACTGGCTCCAAATTCAAAATGGAACCTCTTTTCGTAAGATTCTATACAATAACAGACATACAAATTCCATCAAACAAAATTGCATATATAATTTTGGGATGGTTTTTTTCGTTGTGGGTGGGTTTGCCTGTTCGGGATCTCCATGATTTTTCCAAAACAAAAAAAAAAAAACAAACCGAAAGGATAACTCTTATGAATAGCATGTGTGTTGTTGCCTGCCATTTCAGAAATCACCAGAATGTGTAATATAATTTCTATACGAAAAACATAACCTTATTTGTTCTTGCGCGTGCTTAATTACCACGTTAATTAGCCGGGATAATTAGGCTGGAAATTAATGAAGCACACAAAATGAGAGCGATTTATGTTTAGTATGCTGGGGAGTAATGAAAGTAGAAAATGCCAGTACCACAGATTTTATTTGCTTTTGCTGTAACAGATTAACAAGACTACTTTGATTAAAATGAATCGAAATTAGGAGTTGGTATTTTATAAGGAAGACACACAATCAATTCCCTTTAATATGACGGATTGAAAGCAGGAAGAGAGATTATGAATTTATGAATTTTCAGCATTTTATCAAGAATGAATCTTTGGGCATAGACACATATAAAAATTGATAGTTTTACCCTCCGGTGCTTTCGATAAATACAAATAACAAATGCAAAAGAAATCGATAGTTGCTTTCGCTGGAAAGAAAATTTTCAAGCAATTGGCCCAGACAATTTCGTTTCAATAGAAAGAACTAAGAATAAAATAGGCTGAAAGAACTAGGAACAAAATAGGCAATATTTTATTTCCTAGTTCTTCCAGCGATAGTGAATCTTCTGGGAAATAAATTTTACTTGCTCAAAAAATCGTATGAAATTACAGCAAAACTCGCTGGTAATGTTTATTCCCGATACCAATAAATTCCAAGGAAAACCTTTGAGCATCATTCACTTTCCCTACGTTCATGAATGAGAGAAAAATTTCGATGGGCATTTTTATTCATGATAACTCCCAGCGGAGACTCAATCTAAGGAGAACTAACGAAGTAAATAGTATTTCACGGCACCGTATAATTTGGTCTCAAAGGGCACGGTAGTGCCCAGCCAAGTTCTGGCACTACACCCTATTTACATGAACAAACTCAGGCGATTTTCGACCCCCCTCTACCTTCAGTACCAATAAAGTCAGCAACATCAAACTCTCAGCATTTGCTAAGCTCACCAGGCTTAGGCAACTCACCCAATTTCAATTCTTTAGCTTTAGGGGTTCCCGAGATATAAGACTGCAAAAATCATAACTGACTGACTCACTCACTCACTGACAGATTATCAAAATTATGTAGCACTTCCCGACATCGTAGAATCTTGTAATTTCGCACAACGGTAGGCCTTTTGGTATATGCAAAGGAAAAAATTGAAAATTTAAGATTTCCCATTCAGGGGCCGTGGTACCCGCCCATTTTCATAGAATTGATATACATTATTTGGAGCTTTTCTGATTGTCGTAGATTGATGAAATTTGGTACAGCGGTAGGGATTTAAGTGCAGGCAAAGACCACCTTTCAAAATTTAAGATTTTTCATTCAGGGGGCGTGGTATACACCCATTCTCATAGAATTGATACCAATTATAAGGACCACATCTGATTGTTGTAAAATTATGAAATTTGCTACAGTGATAAGGATCAAAGTGCAGGCAAAGGCAAATTTTTAAAATTTGAGATTTTACATTCAGGGGCGTGGCACCCGCCCATTTGCATAGAACTGATTTCAACCATGTAGAGACTTACTGATTGTCGTAGAATAATGAAATTTGGTAGAGCGATAGGATAGCGATAAACACCCATTTTCACAGAATTAATATTAAATATATTGAAAGCACTTCCGATTGGTGCTGGATTATGTTTGTTAGAGCAGCTTTACAGAGAAAAAGTTGAAACTATGAAATTTTTCATGCAGGGGCGTTTCATCCACGCACTTCTTATCAATTATCACTTCAAAGCGGCGCTGCATAGAAGGACTAGAGCTGCTCGCGAGCTCTACGAGCAGAAGAGGAGAGAGGAACACAAGCTTCTAAGAAGGAAAAAGAAAGAGCATGAGAAGCGCGCGATCGAGGAAATAGAGGGATGCCATTGCAGGAATGAAATTAGGAAGTTTTACCAAAAAGTAAAAAGAACCTCCCATGGGTACAAGTCCCGAACCGAAACCTGCAAGGATGATCAGGGGAACATCGTGGTAGAATCGCAGTCGGTGCTGAGGATATGGAAAAATTATTTCTGCAAATTGTATAACGGCGATGACGAACCGAATCCCGCTATTGTGCAGACTGTACCATTCAACCTGGACGACGTAGGCCAACAATACCGTCTACCTGATCTCGACGAAGTAAAGATAGCTATATCTAAACTTAAGTCTAACAAAGCTGCTGGAGCTGATGGTCTTGCGCCCGCGTTGTTAAAAGCGGCTGGCGATGAACTGGTAAGGAGTATGCACCAGCTCATCTGAAAAATTTGGTCGGAGGAAAGCATGCCCGATGAATGGAACCTCAGCATTGTTTGTCCGATCCTCAAGAAAGGCGATCCTCTGGCCTGCACCAACTACAGAGGCATCAGTCTTCTTAATACCGCCTACAAGATCTTCTCTGCCGTACTTTGTAAGCGCCTAAAGCATTTCGTCAACAACCTGATAGGTCCTTATCAGTGTGGCTTTAGGCCAGAGGAGTCCACTATCGACCAAATATTCTCACTACGGCAGATCTTGGAAAAAACCCAGGAATTTCAAATCGATACTCACCACCTTTTTATCGATTTCAAGGCCGCGTATGACAGCATCTACAGAGACGAGCTATATAGAGCCATGTCTAGTTTTGGCATCCCTACCAAACTCGTTCGTTTATGCAGGATGACGATGGAGAATGCACGCTGCTCCATCAAGTTCGGCAAAGACCTCACAGATACCTTTGATGTCAAAAAAGGTTTTTAGCAGGGCGACGTGCTGTCATGCGACTTCTTTAACATCTTTCTTGAAAGAATAATGCAAAACTCTCACGTCAACACTAGAGGCACAATCTTTCAAAAGTCCGTCCAATTACTCGCTTACGCTAACCACATTGACATAATCGGACGAACAAAGCGTGATGTCAATGGTGCTTTCGTGAGTATTGAGGAGGAAGCCAAGAAGATGGGTTTAACAGTGAACGGAAGCAAAACAAAATATATGCTGTCAACAAGAAAGGACACCCAGCACCGGCGTCTCGGACAGAACGTCACTATAGACAGCTATAATTTTGAAGTGGTCAGAGACTTTGTATACCTGATATATGATACCAGTGCTGAGATCAAACGCAGAAATACTATTGCCAATCGCTGTTTCTTTGGGCTAAGAAGGCAATTGAGAAGCAAACCCCTCTCTCGAGCAACTAAACTGTCCATATAAAAAGCGCTCATCATCCCAGTCCTGATGTATGGTGCAGAGACATGGACAATGTTAACGGTGGATGAGAACGCGTTAGGTTGTTTTGAGAGGAAATTTTCTCCGGGTGATTTTTGGTCCCGTCTGCATAGATGGGGAATGGAGAAGACTATACAACAACGAACTTTACGGGCTGTACAGCGATAACGACCTAGTCACAAAATTGAAAAGCCAACGACTGAGATGGCTGGGTCACCTAGAGTGAATGGACATCAATGCTCCGGCCCGGAAAGTCTTTGAATCCTGCCCCGTGGGACAGCGCAGTAGAGGTGGACAGCGTAAAAGGTGGCGCACGCAAGTGGAAGAGGATCTCAATCAAGTTTTCTTTTATTACCTAATTATTCGATTTTGAAATGAAAACTTGCCAAGTAAGCCAACACAATTAAAGCCAGTAATCATAAAATACCACATTTCTCTGATTATTTTGAGGTTCTTCCATATTAGTCTACTTAAGATATTTGATATTTGACACTAATAACCTTAGAACTTTGCGTACTTTTAGAACTCACTCCTTTCCACGGCTGACTTGTTTCGCAAAGGTTTTTGTATATAGAAGAACTTGGCTACATTTTGAACTTTTAAGTTTTTGGTGTGATCTATGTCTCAAGACAAGACATAAACTGTCAAAGTCCAACAACGGATGGATGTGACATCGATGGATTAAAGCACCTCTAAGAATTAATTAAGAATCGGCCCTCACCTTGAAAATAAAAGTTGAAAAAGTATAAATAAGCAAAACTGGAAAAATCAGCTTGTCCTTATGCATCAATATTCGCGAATTTCTTTAATAATGGGTACTCATTGATGATAGCTGTCTCTATGACATCCTTGTAGAAAGATAAGAATATAACAAAGATATCGTTCGATCTTTTGGTCTTATACAGAGCAGTGACCTGATCTAGCAAATACTGAAATTAGATAGATTTCCATGGTATGTATACAAAGTCTACAATAATTAATGTGGTATAACGACGGACGAACTCCATTCACTACAAAAAAAAACATCATTTTGTTGTATATTCATCATAAGCTTATTTTTATTATTTTTTTTTTTTATTAAAAAAAATCTAATTGCTTTATTCTTTGATATATTTTTATAATCGTCGTAATTGTAGCAGGCTTTATTTATCTTATCTTACCATCACAACTTTCTGAACTGCATTTAATTTTGCATGTGAAAAAATTATCATTTTTTCCTTGCGCTCATTAATTATTGTGAACGTTTTAAGAGCAACGACACGCTCATTAACTAATCAATTAATTTTGCTTATCAAATTTGCTGCTGTTGTTGATGGTGCAGTGCTGCTGCTGAGTTGCTGTTATGCACTTCATAAGATACAAACTATGTATAAGAGACACATTTATTTTTTTTGTGACTTTGTTTAGAGTTTAATTGAGTTTACGCCATGACGACAAACGCCATCGGTGCCAGTCCTGCCGTTGCAATGTTAAAGTATTTAGACATTTAGTTTCATTTATTTCGTTTGGTTTATTAAAAGTTTTCAATGCTTGTCCATTGGCTGTTTTATTTTCTCTTAGATTATAAGTGATTTGATTAATTATTGTATCTACAAGCAATTTTATAAAGCCACAGTTGCTTGTCCAATGTCCAATCATACAATTTAGATTTTATATCAAGTTTTTGTGTGTTAGATCTTTTGCTATTTTTATTTCTAATTAACTTTCAAACCGAAAAGGCAAATATTAATATTTTTTTTTTTAATTTCGTTACTATAGGGTTATCCATTTAGCGGTTTCAAAAGTAAACGTAAATAAAACACATATAAAATATTTTTTTCATGATATTTCTTTTTTATTATAAAGCTTAAGCGTTGACATTATGTGTGAAACACTACATCATATAAATGACCACCACGCGAATTGTTGCAAGCATCAATTCTTTTGAGGTAATTTTCGACCACTTTTTGACACATATTGGGCGGTATCTCAGCCATAACTTGACGAATGTTAGTTTTCAAGTGCTGAAGAATTAAAGGTTTATCTGCATAAACACGGTATTTCGCGTAGCCCCACAGTTGATATCGCTGCGACGAGCAATTACGCGGCCAGGAAATGTCTCTTGCAATAAAGCCATATTCGCTCGAGATGTGTGGCAAGTGGCACCATTTTGTTGAAACCACATATTCTGCAAGTCGTATTCTTCAATAGCAGGCAAAAAAAAGTTGGTTATCATGTGACGATAACGCTCCGAATTGACGGTGACAGTCGTTCCATCGTCGTTTTCGAAGAAGTAAGGTCCAATCACACCTCCGGACCAAAGAGCGCATTAAATAGTGACTTTTTGAGGATTCTCAGAACCCCAAATACCACAATTTTGTTTATTAACACACCCACCGAGTGAGAAATGTGCTTCGTCGCTAAAGAAAATTTTGTTCGAAAAATCGCCGTCCACAGCCTGTTGTTCAAGCCCATTCGACGTATCTACGACGTTGTGAATGGTCAGCTGGCTGCAGTTGTTGTGTGAACTGGACTTCATATGGATGTAGGTGTAGATCCAAATGTAAAATACGCCATACTGTGCCGTAAGACAGTCCTAATTCCTGAGAACGACGAGGAATCGACACATTCGGGTAACTTCGGCAACACTTTCACTTACAGCAGCGATAATTTCAGTGGTACGAGCGAATGGATGATGCACAGGCCTTACGTAGTTGGACGATTATGTAAACCATAATCTCCTCTTAAAGCACGATATGTGGCTGTGGCAGAATAACCATTTTTGTAGTAGGTTTTAATAATTTTTATGCGTTGTGCGATAGTTAAGCGATCCATTTTCGTAAATGTCAGACTTTTAACTGAAAAAGAAATTTGGTTTAACAACTTAGTTTGACAGATGTCGAATTCCAGCCCTATACTTTTGAAACCGCAAAATGGATAACCCTTTATTATTATAATATATAATACAAATGAAGGATGAAGATTGGCAGGTAGCTATATGAATATAACTTTACAATTTACGTGTAATATGCATACATAAGATTCATGTGATATTTAGAGACACATATGTATATATTAGTGTATGAGGGCCTACATTGTATTTAGTATTCAGTGACGTACGCAAAAATACGTAAAAAGGGAATAATAATACAGGTAGAAATAAATGGATAATACACATAATTAAATATTTTTATATTGCTTAGTCGTTATAGTTTGAGGGAAAACAAAGATGCAATTTGAATTCATGGATGAATAAGAATATATCAAAAAAAAAATCAAAAATCGTTGGAGCGGTTTTTTAATAAATTAATTTTTTATGTATAAAACTTTGAAAACATTTTTAGAGAAAAAAATTGAAACGCCATTTTGAAGATATTATATATATACATACAAAATTCAAATATCAAAAAATTCTATAACTTGTTCTTGAAAAATCGATTTAAAAAAAAAATTTATTTATTTTTTAAAAAACGAAAACTTTTTTTTTGAACACTTTGGTATGAAGTTTTATTAACAACCTTAGGGAGCATTTGTATAAAAAAAATTATTTTAATCGGTTTATCCAATGTTTAGAAAGGCGAAATTATAAGTACCGTTAAGTACGAAAAAAAAAATATTTTTATACGTGAAAGTGGACTGTACTGTGTAATCTAGAACACACACATTTTTGTATAAAAATTCTTGGAGCCGTTTTCGAGAAATACATTTTGTTCTTTACGTTTTTTTTTAAACATTTGTATGGAATGTACCGTTGGTTTTTATTTTAGGAATATAGATTTTCTAACTTTTCAAGATAATGTCAAAAAACTACCAAATACGAAGTTTCGACAAAATCCATGAAGTCGTTTTCGAAATATTGAGTTTTCAAAAAAAAAGTTTTTTTTTTATTTCTAAATTTTTTTGAAAATTTTGGCTTTGCTTAAACTTTTTAGGACTTTCTGCACAAAAAAATTCAAAAAAATCAAATTAACCGTTTCAAAGAATCGAAAACCAAAAAGTGGTTCTACTAGAGGTACCAAAATAACAATTCTTTTCCTAAAAAAAGAAATACCAAAATGTCCGTTTATAAAAATCGTTGAAGCCGTTTTTGAGCGAAATGAGATTTTTATTTTTGGCCCAAAGAACATGTATGGGAGCTATTGTTTTTTGTCGTCTTAAAAAATGAAAAAAACGTGTGGGCATATTACCCAAAAAACAATATCTACCAAGTTTGAAGCAAATCTATCCAACCGTTTAAGCTGTAGACTGTAGAAGTAAAAATCAGTGCAGATTTTTAGGTACGATCGATCATATGGTTGAAAAGAAAAATTTAAAAAAAATTTCTAAAAACGGTACTTTCCATAGGACCGTTTTTTTTTAGCTTTCGGCTATCTCATAAATGGCTTAACCGATTCTTTTGAAATTTCGTATAATATTTTTAATTAATATTTTTTTGTATTTTCAAAAGCATTAAAAAAAATAAAAATTTATATTTTGAAAACTGCTCATTAATTTTTTTTACAATTATAGTTATATGTATTTGCTGAATACCTATGAATTTGCGTTTTTGATTTTTTTTTTGAAAAATGTTTTCAACAACTTTTTTAAGAACATTTTTTTTGAAAACTTTTTTTTTTGTTTTTTTAAGAAAAAACTTTTTTCTCGATTTTTTTTCTCATAAATTCAAATTTATCCTAGAAATAAAATGGCGTTTTTTCTGAGCTCAAATTAGTTTAAGTTTTATTTCAGAATTTTAAAACATTTTTTCTTTGATTAACCCGATTTAATCTTTTGTTTTTAAGTTTATATTTTTAAATTTTTAATATTGTCATACCAATTTTGTTTAGACAAAAATTAAAGTAATTTTGTATATATAAAAAATTAAATGAAAAAAGGCTTTAAAAATATATTTAGATTTTTAATAGACATTCTGAAATTCAATCTGAAATCAGGTTGGATCAGGGAAGGACCCCACATCTAAATTCCACCTACTCCACTCCCATCCCTCCCTATACCTTTAGAAGCACAATGGATCAACTGAGATCCGAACCTTCCTATATAATCACCCGTCTAACCTAACCTATGTATCTATCTATCTATTTTTAGATTATCAATTTCATCTTTTTGACTTTTATAAATCTTAACAGTTATGCAATATTCCTTACAAAAAAAATCGACAAACATTTTCTAATCTAATTTCAATAAATTTGTCAAAAGTCTTGAATAAGTGCAGAATTTTCAAGTTTCAGCATACATACCATACATATAAGGCCAACAAAAGCGTTTACACAGCAACATTGGGTTCTATAAGGACTTTCAATTAACAAATTTAATTGAATCTTCTGTATAGATTCCCTTCTTCATTATATGCATACATTTATAGTGCCTTCCTTGTTCCTTGAAAATAATTGTTCATCTTCAAAGTTCATATTATATTAAATTTCCATGAAAAGGCTGCAATAGCTAAGTGTCAAAAAAAAAAATAAAAGAAGAAGACTTTGACAAGAATCCCTCTCGCAATGAATATAGCACTAAAATTGAAATTGATTGAAACGTGCCGAAGAAGATTGCTTCATAATAATTAATCTTGTTTTCATTCGATTTTGTATGATGTTATAAAAATGAAACTAAAAATTGTTCCGTACTTTATGCGATTATAACACAAAGAGGTATGTTCGATATACCTAAGTGTGTGTACACGCCGGCCGTATTAAACACAGATATCACTAATTTATCTTGAAAGAGGGAATTCAGCTTTCTATGTTCTCTCTGGATGTGCGTATACACCGAAAAAAAATGTTAATTGATTATTTTACCAAAATAGGTATTCGTGACTGTTCTTGACTATTTGCTTAAGGGTGATACCATATTATTGCTGAGGATGCAAATTTTCCTTTATTAATTGATAATTAGTTGCATGCATCAGAGAAAAACAGAGTGCATATCCTTGCTTGCATTTGTTGATTAACAGGGACCATTTCCAGAAATTTATTAGAAGATCCCAAGTGTGAACATTTTAAGAAACCAGGAGCTATGATAAATAACGCACAAACTTTTGATGACGCCATCAACCATCGTGCAACGATATGAGACAATATATCGAACAATTTCAGTCTCGGTCTCGGCTAACCAATTCTTGTCTCGAGTCTGTAGAGTTTTTTTTTAATCCATTCAAATCGGAGCCATCCCTCAATGAATTTTGACAGTTCATGGCTTGACAGGTAGGTAACATATCATGTTTTGACATTTGGATAATATTTGTTTTACAAATGCCACCGAAAAGTTCGAAAATCAAAAGCAAAAAAATAAAATCGAAAATATTTCGAATTTTCTGAGGTAAAATTTGAATTGAAATGGAAGATAGAAAAGGCGAGGATAACGAGGGTTAGTATATAGAAAGATGGATTCATTAAGGGCTGTGTAGTCAATGGTACCTGAAAAGATTCGGTGAATGAAGAGAATGCCGAACATTTCTCTTCGATCTTTCTGCGTATTCAGGTTGAGAAGTTTGATTCGGTCTTGATAAGGAGGTAATATTAAAAGATTACTCCAATTAAGACCTCGAAGAGCAAATCAAACGAAACGGAGTTGTATGCTTTCAACTGTGGCAATGTGCTATTTTTCTTAAGGAGACGAGACTTGACAAGCGCATTCAAGAAGCGGATGAACAAATGACGTGTAAAGGGATCGAGTAACGTAGGGGTCTGCAAATTCCTTGGACCATCGTTTCACGAAGCCAAGTCCTAAATTTTCCTTAAGGATTATATCGTCGATATGTTTGAGGAAATTCAGCTCATGGTCGCAAAAAATCCCAAAGTCACGGATCACCTGGACGGGGGAAATAGATCATACTAAGAATAAAGATGAGAGGGCTTAAATGGCTGCCTTGGGGAACACCGGATGTAGCTAAAAAACGGCTTGATAAGACGGATCTGAACCGAACGCTGTCTCAACAGAATGGTTCAAAGACGAGGGTGGAAAGTTAAAAAAGAATACGTTTTATTTATTTATTTATTTCAACTGCAGACAGATTTACTTATACAATATAACAGTAAGTTTAAATATACTAACATACGAGAAAAAAATAAAATTTTACATTAAAAATACAATTAAACAATTAATAGGATAATAATATTAAAACAAAATTTGTTTTCGATATGTTAAAATCAATTAAATTATATAAACGATTAAAATCATTGCACATAATATTCAAAAATGTATTTAATCCACAATTAAATCTGGCGGAAGCTATATACAAGAATGCAGGATTACGGGTTAACCTCGGACGGGAATTTATGTTCAGCATACACAGGATGTTTGGAGAATAAATTGATCCCGGTAAAAGTCGAAAAAGGAAAAGAACATTATTCACTGCCCTTTTCCTCTTTAGCGTAGAAAGGCCGAACAGTTCCAAACGATTTTCATATGGTGGTAGATGTTGATTGGGATCCCAAGGAAAATCACGGAGAACGAATAACAGAAGTTGTTTTTGAACACTTTCGATTTTAGTAATGGAAATATGACGATCATTAAATTCTTTTGAAAATCTCTTGATTAATCCAAGCCGGCTCCTTGCTTTACTTGTTATCATGTCAATATGAGAATTAAATGACAGTTCGTGTCAAATAAAACACCCAAGTCATTAAAGGTCTCAATTTGGTCAATTAAACAGTCTTCTATAAAATAGGAAGACAATATAGGTTCTCTCGATCTTGAATATGACATTACTTTGCATTTCCTGCTATTTAATTCCATTCCATTTGAAGTGCACCATTCGAAGACACTATCAATATCATATGTTGTAAGAACAAGTATCTACTTGGATTTGTATAACCATTAAAAAGTTTAAGGTCATCAGCGAAGATTAATATATTTGAATAAAAAATGTTCGTAGTAATGTCATTAATGTATAGTATACATAGCAATGGCCTAACATGACTACCTTGAGGAACCCCCGATGTAACATTTATTAAATTGGATATACAGTTTTTGTATTTGACATATTGGGTAAGATTTCTTAAATACGACTGGATCCAAATGAGTATCCACTCTGGAACCCATATTTTTCTAATTTCACTTAAATAATAGAGTTGGAGATTTTATCGAAAGCACTACGAGGTTTGTTTGAAATGAGAGATCTGCAATGAAAACTTAAGTTTTCTTACAAAATGCTTTCGAATATTTTGGGTGTATGCGATAGTTTAGCGATGGGACGATAGTTTTTCACGTCACAGGTAGGACCTTTTTTGTGAATAGGCGTTATAAACGCCGCTTTCCATACTTGAGGGAACTCACCTTGGGATATGGACAAACTAAAGATTTTTGAAAGGGAAAAAGAAAAAGTGGAGGAGCATTTCTTTAGAAATATAGCAGGGATACCATCGGGGCCAGGATTATATTCATCATTTAGATGGTTTAGCTTTTCTTTAATAAAGTAGGAGCAAACAAAACGCGTGAGGAATGGACCAAAAGAGAAGTTCGGTAAAAACGAGAAAGATTGTTTAAAGTAACTTGCGAAATAATTTGCTATAGGGAGCGCTTCAGATGAAGTTTCGCAGTTTGAAAGAAAGCGAGGATGGGTACCCGTCAGATTTTCTTTTGTGGTTGACACATTGATAAAAAGACTTAGGATCATTAATAATGTTAGATTTCATTTCGATTAAATAACGTTGGTAAAGGGTGTTGAAAAGCTCGCAGAAGTGTAGATACGAACCAAGGTAAGTTGAATAGTCGGTAGGAGATCGAGTACGAAGGAAGATTGGACTCAATTTGTTACTCTTATTTCTTAGATTACGGAGCCTTTGATTATACCAAGGTGGAGAAGTAGAAGAAGTTTTTAGTCTAGAAAGGGCAACATTAGCATTATGTTTTTCTCTGTAGAATGCGGATTTGGCATCTTGTACAGTTAGATTTTCCAAATTAAAGTTTCCTTTGTGGAATCAAATCGAAAAAGTGATGACAAGAAAAAATTATAATTTTTTAACAAAAAGATCACAAGTAGAAGTTGGGCAAAAACACGTCCAACAGTTTTGGTATCTTTCATTTATTGATACATATTTAGTTAATTTATTTCCGCTAACAGCTGATTTCACAAATCTGAAAATATTACTCACAGTACGTCCCTCAGTAGTAACACCGAACAAACATCGAACACAATGCAAAACCACCGGAACAAAAAAAGTGTTACATCGAATACTGCAATGCGAACCCAGTGTGCCCTAGTGCGACCATCGAACAAACCTAAAGATATCGGTCAAATGAAAACCTCCTGAGTTGATGCATAATTGTACTTGTGTTACGCCATTTTGAATTGTTGCAGTTGAATTGTACGTGGAAATCGGGTCCACAAGTTCAAATATCCAAAAACAGAATAGAACTCGGCCCGAATATTTCTGTTCTAAAACCTGTATCGTTGGCCGAGATTTGTGAGCGTTTCCTTCGTCATTATGCTCGAGCTTCAATTCAGCAACTTGTGGCAAAAAAAAACTGTTTCAGTAGCGTTCTCTATAGTTATAACAGTTAAGAGTTTCTGGACCATCTTGGATCAAAAAGGGCCAGTCATTTCTGGTGACATCTGCATTTGAAACAGTTTACATGAAATGTTCACTCTTTCAATGTTAATTCCTCTTGCACATTGTGTGCAGACGAAATTCACGCTGGTGAAATAAGAAGCTACAATAGTTCTACTTTCTTTCATGTATATCGCCCCGTTGCCTGTTTTCAATATAAATGACATTTACCGCCATTTGCAATCTTTCAAGCTCAAAATTCTACCTCGATGCAAAAAACTCATGGTTGGGCTCAAGCTGTAATCAATCGAATACCTGGAAGCCTGCCAAATTTTTCTGAGGCAGATCTTGGATATTTTTTTTAATTAATTTAAATTAAATTTTTCGTTCAGTGTACTATTAGCCTTCGATAAAATCCACATTATGTCTATGTGAAAACAAATACAACAAAAGAAAAAAAAACTAAGAGGAAAGAATTGAATAAATGAAGCAAACAAAATCCAATAAAATCAACAGGGAGGCCCTATAACCCGGGGAGCTGAATTATCTGTATATAGCCAAGAATAAAGTTAAAGGCCATGATGTGAGATTTATGCACTTGAATTTCGTTACATATACATAACACTGGATACAGCTTTTAACAGACTGCCGATTTTGCTTGTGACGCACGTACATATTATATATATAATCTGAAGTATAGGGGGAGTATCTTCAAGGCTAAGTATTACGAGTGTTATCTAAGCTGTAGTTTATGGCTTTGAATGTAATGTATAAGATGTTTTTTTTCATATTACTTATCAGGCATAATACTTTGCAAGAAGTTTTATTAAAATTATTGACAAATACTGAAATACTCGTACATTACATATATACATACATATATATGGATTTGTTGGACCGACTGGATTTTGTCAGATTAAAAGACAAAACAAAATACACAAAGTGGATCCTAATAAAATCTTGGTCAAATACAGTCCATGACCAATAGGTCCATATATCTATTTGACTAAAGTTTTTGTAATATTTATGTAGGGAAGTTTATTTTTTTTTGTGTTTGATAAAGTTAGACAAATGAGCAGTGGTAAGCTCAGTTCATAGCTCTAGAATATCTAGAATCCTTCGCATTTTAATTGGCTCTTTTACCGATGCAAAGTAAACCATTTCTAAGCAATAATTTTTCTGCTCATTTGCCTTTTTCGAGAGGAACTCGAAATGTCGCAAACAATAGGCACAAGTTGAAGTGGATTGATAACAAGGCCCTTCTATATCAATCTTTGTTGAATAGACACTGCAATATCCTTCCATCAGAATGTGTAATGAGAGTAATCAAAAATTCAGCACCATTCGCGCTCAGTAATAACCAGAAGTTTACCGCTGGAAATAAATGGTTTGACAAGGCCTACGTGAATCTACGCGAAAAATTATTTCGTTTTCTAAAGCTATTCAGATCTACCAACGCCGATTTTTTTTAAAAGCCAGTACTTACTTTTTAATAAGGAATATAAACAGCTTTGTTTCTCAAAAAAGACTGAATATTTTAAAAATATTGCAAAAAAAAATTAGAGCACTGCAAGACTCTGAATCATTTTGGAATAATGTGAGAGAACTAGGAGGGCATGTGCATTGTGTTGCAAACAATAACGCTCTCGGAGCGGATGTTTTGGCAGATTACTTCAAAAGATTGTTATCAGCGGATGAGTCTCTTTTATCCTTTAGATACGGCCCCGCCAAACAACCATATTCCTCAACTGGATGAACCGATTTCCTTGAATGAACAAGAAAAAGTTTTGAATACAATGAAGAACAACAAAAAACCGGGTGCAAATATTCTACGGCTCATTTCAAAGATTACCCTTGTGCTTTACCACAGCTATTATTTACGCTATTTTCAAGAAAGGAGAAATTAATCTTGCTGAAAACTATACAGGCATATCTATTCTCAATTATTTAAGGAAAATCTTTAATTCAATTCTTTACGAGAGACTTTCGAATGGATAGAGACAAAAAACCGCTTAAGTATCTTATAAGCTGGGTTTCGATCGGGTTTCGATCTCTCAAGCATAGCAAGAAATCATTTGGGCAAAAAGAAAAAAACTTTACAGCTGCTTCATTGACTTTTGATACGGTTAACAGACAAGCATTAATTTATAAACTATCTTCTCTTGGTCTATTTAGAAAATATTTGCTCTTTTAATCCAACTTTCTGAGTCAACGAAAGTTTCAGTGTGTGTGGAAATAGCTTATCAGAAAGTTTTGAGATATCAGCGGGAGTTCCCAAAGGGTGTATTCTTAGCCCGATTTTGTTCGCACTGTATATTGATGCGGTTTCTGAAATTTTACCCGGAGGTTAAGTATTTGGTGAATCTTTGATTGAAGTTCTACTGTATGCAGATGATTTGGTATTACTGGCAGATAGTCCATTTTCTTTACAACTGCAAATCAATAGACTTAAAGAGTATTTGCGAAACATGGGGCCTACGGATTAATATTCGAAAAACCAAGGTCATGATCTTTGAATCTAGGCGGCATGGACGACGTTCTGAAGAATCATGGAGAATCAACAACGAGTGCATTGAAATAGTGAGTGAGTTTAGGTACCTGGGAGTGTTGCTGACTTACAACCTTAACTGGAGTAAACATGCTAAGGAGAAAACTAGGGAGGCAAAGCTGGCCCTAAACTTGATGTGACCCACTTTTTTAAGCAACCAATATATCGACCTTTCATCAAAGTCCAGAGTGTTCAATGCTACATTAAATACCTGTTTGTGCTATGGTGTTCAGGCTTTTGGGTACGCTCAAATAGAGGGATTTGAAACCATCCAAAGGTACTTTTTTAAAAGACTTTTTCGATTGCTCAACGCTACACCTACGTATGCCATACATGTTGAATCAGGAATAGCACCGAGTTACATTCAGAATCTGAAGCGCCAGTCTGACTATTTAACTAATCTAGAAAATCTTAGAAACACTTATCTTTTGAAACCAATTATTATTTTCTTAAGTTTTAATGTTAAACAGAATAATTGTTCGTAGGACTAGAATTGGTAGATATCTAGACAAAAATTATAAAAATAGAATTTCGGGTACGGAATAGTTGATGTCGAATGAATGAGAAGTTTGATAGCTTTTCCACGGGAAACTGTTCTTTCTGAGGCACTTAAATAAATAAAACTGATGTCATTTTAGTATTTAAATGAAGCTAATACTCGTAGATATATAATTTTTTTAGTCAAAAAAATATTTTATTTGCTCTAACACTTTCTTGTAAAATCACTTTTGATTTTTCAATGATAGAAAGCGTTTTCAATCAACAGCTGGCACTTTGTTTCCAAAAGTGGAACACAATCGTTCCAATGATTTGTGATTCCTATTCTCATACGTCAGTTTTTCTTTCAATGATCAAATCTAACCTCAAAATTACATTTCGGCTATGAAAAATCTTTTCAATGTTAACCAAGTTTGAATGATAATCAAGTTTCAATGATAGCTATAACCGACTTGCCAAAAAATATTCACTGATTTCTGTTTCAATGATGAAATTCAATAAAACTTTAACTGGCGCCATAGGCAAAAAACAGAACACGAAAAGATGTCAACTTGCTCAAAAAAAAGATTTGGGATATTTGACATTGTGTCGGATCGCCTAAGATCAAAGCATCTAAACAATAAGAAAAATCGTACCGACATAATGTCAGAACGCTCGAAATTAAAAATGTTGGAAATTTTGTTTTCCAAAATATTTCGTTTGTGTATGACAGATAAAGAAAAATGTTGATAAGGGAGCCCGCCTGTGTATGAAAGAAAGTAGCTTGTATTGAACAAACATTTGATTCGTTGTTAATTTGTCGCTGCCAGAAAGTGTTTTTATTACTCCACTAATTGAGTAAATGTTTTCATGGGACGAACCTATTTTTGCACTCGTGCAGTTGCCTTGATATACACAAATCCGCTGACCCGGATAGTATCCCTCCCATCGTTGTGAAGAGGTGTTCTTCAACGCTCGCCTAATGTCTGGGTAAGCTTCCCTCTGTCCTATTCTACTGGTCTCTTTCCGATTGGATGGAAAACAGAATCGAATCTTCTTCACCCACTAACAACCGTCCAATTGACTTACGTCCCTTCTGTATAAGGTCATGGAAACGCTGATTAATTATTAAGAAATATCTAGAAGACAGAAAGCTCCTTAATTATCGGCAGTACGGCTTTCGCAGCAATAGGTCGACTAGTGATCTGATGGTATATCTCACCGAACAGTGGACCAATCTTTACATCGTTTTGGAGAAAGTGAGATTACTGCCCTTGATATTTCAAAAGCATTTGATTGAGTTTAGCATCAAGCTCTTTTATCGAAAGTCTTTAAAAACTCTTGAAATCTTCACGAGTGGGAAAGAAGAATCGTCCCATGAAATCACATACGGTTACGCTCTTAAGTACTGAACGTTGCAAGGGTGTTGGGCTGTCACACCAGAGGCCTTGGATAGTGATGGGCATAATCGAATCACTTCAAGAATCGAGATATTGGTATTCGAATGATTAAAAGAATTGAATGATCATTCGAATTATGAAAGAGTAATTCATCTTTTAACTATGCACATGTTCCATATTTCATAATCATAATCTTTCTTTTCCTAAATAAACAAATAAAATAAATACTTAAAATTTGTTTAAATTTATTTAAAATATAATAAAACAAAATAGTTTTATTAATTTAAAACTAAAAATAGTTTAATTCATTCCTTCAGTTAAAATAATGAGAGGACCCATCTATGAGAGATGAGACATTATTCGAATGATAAATGGAAATCGTTCGAATGATTTCAGATGAATTTTCGAGATGTCTCGTGATTGGGGTTGGCCGTGGCGCGATAGTTGTGTGCTCGTCTGTCAACCTCGTGGTTGCAGGTTCGATTCCTGCCGTTGTCTATGTCTTCTTATATTCCATCAAAAAACAATTCTCAAAATTGTCATAAAATAAGTTGCTACTTTGCTCATTACATGCTGTTTAGGCATACCACTAACAGCATGTGATTGCGTAAACTAGCATACCCATAAAATATGACAACGAAATAAATAAATTAATGCGAATTATAAGGGACATAAATAAATAAGACACGGTAATTCTCTCCGCATTAGTTCAGCCGCCATCCCTGGAGATAAATCTGAGACAACAACCAGCTCTAGCCTCAGAACATCGCGCCACACATCTTTCCTATCCTTCTTTCTCTTCTTCCACCGGATGCCGCGCTGTGTTAAGAAAAACATATAAAGGGTATTCATAATCCCTTGCGCGCGTGCAAAGTTATATAAAAAAAAAAAACAAAAAAAAATGTAGTAATCGATTATAATCGATTATTTCATTCGAATAGCGCACATCACACTCCCTCTTGTGATGAGTAAGTCCTCCAAGATTATATTTAGGCTCAAAAAGTGTCTCATTTTAGCAGTTTGCATTCTGAGAAAAAAACTATTGATCTCCTCCATTCCTGGCGATAAAAGACACGTACACAGGAATAGTTGAGGGCTGTCAGCAGGTCACAGGACCCTGGTGCTTAAACAATAATTTTCTTTTTTCATTATATAATTGAAATTAGTTCCGTGAATTATGAAATAGTACGTTGATTTAATGAATTTATTCGTCTAATTAATGAATGTATTTTTTAAACTATTTGTACAACAGCTTTAAAATTCAAAAATTCAATGTAACATTTGAGATAATCGCAGTTTATCTCAATTTCCTAAAAAGAATTATATAAATTGACCAAAGAAAAATAAATATATTTTCCAAGTCAACTGATAATAAAATATTTAGACCTGATTAAAACCTGAGATTATTGTCCACAAATGCGGCAATCATGTTATCCGTATGCCGCATTGTTAATTTTGCTTGGCTCAGTGTTATTGGAATTTCATTTTTAAATTGATAAAACCGTCTTTTTGAAATTTTAAAACAGTAATTGATATTGTTGAAATTTAGATTTCACGTGAAATTTCAGAGGAGATCAGTTTATTCAGGAGAATTTATAATCTCAGACTTTTTAGAAGGAGGACAAACATTTCCTGAAGCCGCAGTTGCACACAGCCACACACATATATGTGTAGGTACAAAGGATATTCATCAATCGTTGTCTCGTACGTGTGAAAGTTTTTATTCAGAAGTTTGTGTTTTGAGTGGCACTCAAGTTTGTGGTATTTTTTGACAATATAGGGATATGTACGAACCACAGCACATGGTGTATTGTTAAAGTTGAATGCACATAGCAAAAATTCAACAGTGAAATTTTTGCATCCCAAGTGGTTTCTGATTTCTAAAGGCACATTTGATAAATAAAATGGGTAAAGTTTGAACTAAAATTTTTGCTTCTACTGACAGATGATGTGGTTTATCCCAGTAGAGATAAATAAATATAAACTTAAAAAAAAGAAAAAAAATTGTTTGGCTTCAATGATATGGTCGTGTGTTTTAAATGATCTCTGCTTCCTGTCACAAGAACTTAATAAAGCATTTGGTTATTAAAAAAAAAACACGAGGACGAACTTTCGTCCCTTGTGCAATATAGTATGTACAATTTAATTTTATAAATTTAGAATTTCCTTTAAACAACACACAATACTTATTTTGGTAAATAAACTACACAACCCCTTCTCCCTAAAAAAAGCAATTTCGTTCCATATAATTGAACAGTTTCCTTTTTTTGCTCCAGCAGCTTAGCACTTAATTTTGTGAAATTGAAAAAACACCGAATACACACCGTCTGAAAGGTTCAAAAAAGGTTAACTAGTTTCAGTTTTCAGTAAATGGTCAGCCATAAAAGAAAATTTGTTATCACTTATTAAAGTTGTTCAACATCATTAGAGCTTTAAAGCACCTTTTTATGATATTAAAGAAAAGCCAATCTGAAAGGTCAGGTCAAATGGTCAAATCGTTTCATTATACATATAAGGCTATATATTTAAGAAATCAAGGTCATGGAAAGATTGTTAGCAGCTCATTTGATGATATTTTTTTATTAAAACAAAGTATATCCATTACTTGGACCATTATTTGGGCATTAATTGCCGAATGATGTTTCTTGGCAGTTTTTGTTGCTTAAATCCAAAATGGCTTTATTACTTTTTCTTTTGTATTAAAAATAGCTCGCGAAAAAAAATTACGAAGCCATTGGAAATTCTAGCATTTTCTACTTTTTTTTTTAGTATTTTACCTTTGAGGTTATACATATGTTCATATGTATATAATTTCTGATTATTATAAATTTTTAAAAGAATACAAGGTGTCCGCTGGGAAGGTACACTCATTTGTTTTGCCGCCATTTTGGTATACATTAGTCTTGACTGTTTATATTTGGCAGTCATGAAGTAGACACGTGGCAAATCTATTATGGAAAAATATTCGATAAACCAAAGTGTTTTAATCGTTAAAACATTTTATCAAAATCAATCATCGATTACTGTGACGATGAGAAAGTTACGCGAAATTTTGGGAGAAACAACGTGCCAACAAAACCCACTATTTAACACGTAGTGACTGATTTCGAAGAACGAGGGTCTGTAGGTGATAGGCCCAAGCATTAACGATAGACCACAAGGTACCTGAAAATATTACTGCTATTCAAGGAAGTGTTCAAAACTAAGGAGCTTGGTCTTCAAAGAACAACTTTGGCCACAATTTTGCACAAAGATTTGCATTTGTTTCCATATAAGATTCAGTTGACACAAGAGCATCTTCCACAAGACCATTTACGCCGCCGTACATATGACAATAGGATATTAGAGCTAGCCAATTACAACCCTGATTTTCATGAAAAAATCATAATGAGTGACGAGGCACACTTTCATTTGAATGGATATGTGAATAAACAGAATAGTCGGTTCTGGGCAATGGGAAACCCTCAAATTATTCATCAGTCAATCCATTAAAAGTTACAGTCTGGTGTGCAATTTGGTCAGGAGGAAGCATTGGACCTTACTTATTTGAAAATGAAAACGGCGTAACGGTAACTGTGAATGGGAAGCGATATCGTGATATGATTGAAAACTTTTTAACGCCACAACTGCATGCTTTGGGCTTGATTAACATCTGGTATCAACAAGACGGCGCCACATCGCATACAGCCAGGATTACAATGGAATTACTGGGAGACCTCTTTCCACAATAAGTTAATTCACGAAATTAGGATGTTGATTGGCCTCCACGGTCGCCTGATTTGACTGCTCCGGACTTCTTGTGGGGAAATGTGAAAAGTTAGGTTTATGCAAGCAAACCAGAAACGCTTGAGCAACTCAAACAAATTATTCGTGATGAAATTAATGAAATACCGCGTGAAATGCGTGAGAATGTAATGAAAAATGTGCTCAAAGGGGCTCGCATTTCTGAGAGTAACAAGGCGGACATTTACCTGATATTGTTTTCCATACATAATTGCCGACATTAAATAAAACATTTATCAATATAAGGTCAATTCTCTTTCATTTAATGAAAAATTATAAACAAACAATAGAGTAAAACGATTTTAATATTTTTTGTAAAAATTTTTTAGACGAATGATCTGCAATGTTTGGATAAAGTAATTTCTAATATTCTATTTAATACTAATTAATACCAAAGAATTTTCTTAACCGGGTAGCTTGGTGGCGTCCACGGATTTCGACAGCCTTTTTTCGAGGACAACAATAATCGTCTTCATGTCAGTCGTATCGTTCACGCCCGTCAGCTTTGCAGGCAGTCCAGGAAAATCTTTATCTGAATACTGACTAAATTTTGGTGGGGTCACTGGTCGTGTTTTTAAGACCTTTCGAATTGGGCATAACAAAGATAAAACTTGACCAGTGAGCCCACCAAGATTTGGTCAGTAGATATTCATTAAATAATAAAATGTATCTAGTTGTTTCAATATTATTCTACTTTAAATATTTGGTATTAAAACTTCATTTTAGAATGTGGGCGGATACCACGCCTCCTAAATGAAAAAACCTCAAATCTTCTATTTTTCTATTTTTACGTTCTCTAATGCCTACCACTCCACCAAAATTCAACACTCTACGGCAATCGTAAGAGGTCTATGTTATTGATAAAATTTCTGACAAAGTGGGCGGATACCACGCCCATGAATAGAATACCTCTGATTTTCTATTTTTTCCATTGTATGCAATTTAAGCCCTATGCCGAATATACCGAATTTCATCGATCTACAGCAATCAGAAGTGATCCATTAAATTAACACCAATTGTTTAGGAAGTGGGCGGATACCGAGCCCCCTGAATGGGCATATTCTAATAAAAATGACAAACAAATTCACTTTTATGTAAAATTAATACATTTATCTGTGTTTTATTTCATTTTATTGTTCTCTAAGAAAAAAAACAAACCTTTGCCAAATTGAGACTCATGTAAACTGACACAACTGAAAGACATACGTGGTTCGAAAGTTCCTATAGACCAGTGAAAACTATCAAACTACACTGGGAGAGTTTTCCATCCTCCCTAACAGCTTAAAGTTATAACCCACACCATAATCTGAATTTCCATTATCGGGGTTTTCATTTTCAGTTGAAAAATTAATTTTATTTTATTCGTCCTCGTCATTCACCTTTTTATCATCCTTCTGCTTTTAAATATTTTTTTTTTTAACTGAATTTTATTGCAATTTCTCACACGCTATAATCACGTAATACACACATACATATGTGTACCCACTTAATAGACTTTTTATCGATGTACAAAAAAAAACTAATAACTGGAAATTACACTGCAATATTAAAAACCCGATTATAACTTATATACGTTATACTTACGTGGGAACTCACACGAGTTGTCAGTTGTCAATTGGCGCCTGGATTTTTTACTTCGGTGTCCATGTCAAGCTTTATAGATAAAACAAAAACATGCTATGCCTACGTACGAAACGAATATATTCAATGTGGTGCGTAGTAGCTGCAGTTGGTGTCTATCGAAGTACAATTCATCCGCTTGTCAAATGAAAACTCCATTTAATTGACTTAATGAATGCATTTATCACAAAATTAATGTCACGATATAACAACAAGTAAACCTAAAGCTTAACATCGTTTGCCGACTTATTGATTGGCGCAATGCGATATTGTGTGTCTGGAGGATTTTGTGTGTATTGAATTGTGTATTTTATTTGTAATCTTTCATGGATTGATGTTTAAAAGGATCAAGGATTCTTGAGCTATCAAAATAAGTGGTTTGAGTTGGAAGGACTCTGATTGTTGGCTTCATAGTTAAATGTCAAAATAATAATTAGTAATTGGGACTTACCGTACAAAATCAACAATACAAGAATAGACGTTTATACTAGGGAACTTTCGTCACCAAAAAAAATAGAAAGCACTGACGAGTAAATAAAAAATTTTAAAAAATGTATCAGACATGTTTGTAGGACTTACCTATAAACAGGGACACTCCAAAACTTTTTAACTCCTCACTTTTCAAAAAGTCGAAAATAAAATTCTGAAACAGTTTTCGAGCCTTTCTGAGAAACTGCTGATCCTACAAACATAGTTGATACCTTTTTGGAATCTACTCTTGAGGATTTAAAAAAAGTGCATCAAACTTTTTCTTAGAGAAGAAGTATTTAATAAAATGCACGATGGGATCGCACGAACTTGCTCTTGTAGCTAACAACATGCTGTTAGTAGGTGCGGGTCCAGTTATCATTAAGTAAGTTTTTAGTATGTATAATGAATTTTTGAGTTGATGATTCAAGGAATATATGCATGCGATTTTTAAAGCTATGTATATATAAATGTATGAGAGACTACATAGTAGATATGAATGTATTCAGTGAAGTACACAAAACCACAAAACATCTTAAAAATGAAATATAATTAGGTAGAAATAAATGGATGATATACATAAATGAATCTTTATAGATTGCTTAGTTGTTAAAGTTTAAGATACAATTTAAATTGTTGGACAAATATGAAAATATCAAACAAAAATCGTTGGAGCGGTTTTTTAAAAAAATTGTTTTTATTTTTTTAATTTTGAACACACTTAGAAAACAAAATTGAAACGCCATTTTGAAGATATTATTAATGTAGATATAAAATTTTAATTTCAAAAATATTCAGTGAATGGTTTTTGGAAAAAATCGATTTTTCAAAACAAAAAAATTATTTATTTTTTAAGCATCGCAAAACAAATTTTTGGAAAATTTAAGTATGCAGTTTTATTAACACTTTTAGGGAGCATTTTCATTAAAAAAATTATTTTAATGGGTTCATCTAATAGTGAGAAAATTGTTCTATGGGAAGTACAGTTAAATAAGTACGCAAAGTAAAATGTTTTTTTACATAAACGTGGACTGCGCTTATTTAAACACACACATTTTTAAATCAAAATTCTTGAAGCAGTTTTTAGAAATACATTTTGTCTTAACGGTTTTTTTTTAACATTTTGTATGAGAGGTACCGTTGTCTTTTTAATTTAAGAAAATTGTTGTTGGTACTATTTAAGATAATGTCAAAAACCTAGCCAATACGAAGTTTCAAAAAAAATCCATTGAGTCGTTTTCGGAAGTTTGAGTTTTCGAAACAATAAAAGTTTTTTTTTTAATTTCCAAATAAATTTGTTTTTGAAAAATTTTGGATTACAGTAGTGTTTAAACTTTTTAGGAGCAGCTGCGTAAAAAGATTTAAAAAAAATCAAATTAACCGTTTCCCAGAAAATTGAAAACAAAAAAAATGGCTGTACTAGAGGTACAAATAACCATTATATATAACCATTTTTTTACAACAAAAAAATCACCAAAAAGTAACTTTTCCTTTCATTAATGAACTGATTTTTTTATAAAAATCGTTGAACCCGTTTTTGAGAAAAAAAGATTTTTCCATGGCAAAAAAATGTTTGGGAGCTACTGTTATTTGCCGCGTTAAAAAAAATAAAAAAGAGCGTGTGGGCATATTAACGAAAAAACAATATGTACCAAGCTTGCAGCAATCCACCCAACCGTTTAGGCTGTAGACCGTTAGGACAGACAGACAGACAGATGGAATTGCGAGACCGACTATTTTTTGTCTTCTTGAGTCCGATTATTTTTACGAATTCATTAATTTTTTTCTAAAAAAAATTAGTATGAGAATCTTAAATATTTAATAAAATAAACTTAAAAACAAGATTAAATCGGCTTAATCAAAGAAAAAATAATTCAAAATTCTGAAATAAATACTTGAACTAAAAAAAAAATAAGCCATTTTATTTCTTGATTAAATTTGAATTTAAAAAAATTTGTGGAGCGGTTTTTGGGAAAAAGTTTTTTTAAAAAAACGTTTTTTTTAACTTTTTGAAAAAAAATTAGAAAAAAAAATTCAAAAACGCCAACTCATAGGTATTCAGCAATTGCATATCACTATAATTTTTGAAAAAAAAATCAGTTTTCAAAAAATATTTTTTTTGAAAAAACGCTTTTAAAAATACAAAAAAATATAAATTAAAAATATTAGTATAAATTGCGCAACCTAAACTTATATATGTGCGACATTTCTAAAGAATCGGCGAAGCCGTTTACGAGATAGTCGAAAAAAAAACCTTCCTATGGAAAGTACCGTTTTTAGACATTTAATAAAAAAACGTTTTTCTATCATTTGATCGGTCGTACCTAAAATCAAAATCGTTAGAGCCGTTTCCGAGAAAAAATCGCTTTAACGTAACGGTTATATGGCAGGTACCGTTAATTTTTGAGCTCAAAACAATATTTCAATTTCCCCTATGTACAATACCCAAAAAACTCTATATACCAAGTTTGAAGCAATTCGCTTCATTCACCCGTTTGGGCGACTTTTTTGACGAATGAATAACTTGCTTATATTACCTATAAACGCAAGTAAAAATAGAAGTGGTCATAAATATCCATCCACTGTGCCAAACTAATGCCGTGCAATTCAGGTTGCATTTAAAAAAGACCTTAGGTCTTACAGGCATATAGTTAAATTAACAAAAAAAAATATACTGTAGACCTTGTTGTGCCAACCTATTCTTCTTTAAACATTGTGTCGCGCAAATAAGTAAAACAAAACGATATTTTTTTATTTTTTGACGTCAAGTTTTAAGAATCTACCATGTACTCGTAGTTCTTGCGACAGATTTTATAATTTTTAACGCGGATGTGAATGAACATTGGATCGAGTAGACTTCCTGGGAGTAAGATTTTGTGAATTGTGTAATCGATGTATCAACCTCAGTGATCCGTAGTGGGACTCTGTACACTAGGTAAGTCAAAATGAATGCCTTAATCTGTGGGTACCGTATTCTTAGATATTAAAAACATTGGACACAGATTTTACGGATAGTTTGCTTGAAGGTGAACAAAGTGGGACTTTAATTTAAAAATAAAAACGTATTTAACATCTGTCTATAGAACTTGTCCGTCAGACCCAGAACTTCGAGACTCTTCTGCGGCAACAGAAACAGTTTGAATGGTATACTCAGCAAAACGCTTATTGGCGCACAATAACGAGGAAAACGACGAACAAGTTCACGTACAATTTTATTTGAATTTTTATGGACATGCAGGGATGATGAACAAGTGAGTGACCGCTGTAGGATTTCTTCAGAATCAAAAGCCTTTGAGCAGTTTGGTTAATTTTCACTCATCATTTTCTTTGGTAAACCCACATACATACATACAAATAAATGCCGTATTAAATATTCTTAACGCAGACAAGTTTTACAAGTGTCCCTCCGAGTGACCTTTCCTTTTGGATCTTTTCAAAGTTATTTGCCTGTGAAAGGTTAAGAGTTTTTAAGCCAATTAAGGTTTGCTGGAAAAACAATTTATTTAATGAACTTTCAAATGCGAACTCAGTAAAAGTACCCAACAACAAAGGCATAAACCCAGACTTTTTCAGTTTGAATGGTCCATATTTTAATGCATGCCATTCCAAATTTAAACTTTGGCTGAAGTTTTTTTTTGTGTGTGTATTATTTTTCTATTCTTGATTGAAAATTTGCGCAGAGTTGAATAAGATATAAAAAAAAAATCATAAACAAAAACAATTGGCAATAACAAAATAAAATGAAATACCAACAAACGTGTTTAATTGATTTTGACACTCAAATCGATCGGATAAGGTTAAACATCTGTTTGCTTAGGTTTTGATGTAAGATTTATTTTTTGTTTGTAAGAGATGGTGTTGACATGCTTCTTATTTTATTGAAGATAAGCTTGAATGGCACAATTTATTGTGAATCTTGTGGTTGTTGATGTTGACGTAGAGAACTATACAAGGGTTTTTGTATGGTTTTTAGCTACTGGAATTGATTGTCACTCATTTTTTCGTAATTTCTGTAAACACCATTAGAGATATGGGTTTACATTATACTTTAAAACATTATTAAATAGGAAAAACCAAGTTAAAGTGAACAGATTCACGATAACAAAAGCCTCATGTTTCTTAGAGATTTCTGGATCTACATGACACAATCACGTCAGCCATATTGATATGGGTGATATATGTTGTGTCCGAATTTCCGATTTTTATTCCATTTTTTTGCCATTAATTACAAAAATTGAGTAAACGGTAATTGACGAAAGCATTATGTCCATTTTATAGGATGTATTACTTCTTTTGATGAATGACATCTAACGGTTTGATAATACGGCAGCAAGTATTGTGTTGGGTTATTTGTTTGGTTATACGTTGATTCTGCAGTTGACGCAGCTCAGAGGGACTACATCCTTAAATCAAAGGTAATTTTGAAGTTTGACAAATAATCCATTTTTCTCTGACCGTCTTTAACGATACCATAAGCCTGAAATTTTGATGCTAACTATTTTCACTTTTAAGTAGTCTTATTCTTATTATTAGTTCCTCGGTATGGGTCGGGACCCCAGCAACAGTTGTTCTAGATGTTTTCTCAACTGTACTGCACCTTCGATTCCTGCTTTTCTTGCTGACTGCGTAAATATGGGTTTCATTACATGCCGCAAAGTAATTGTCATAGCTTTGAGATTCTGTTTGTCTAGAATACTCCCAAAATTATAGACAGAATTCATCTTCCGAATGCTTCTAACTTTCACCTTCCCATCACTGTACCATAAAACGAAATACAAAGTTAGGGTTCTGTAGACAATGCTTTTCAAAAAGCAATTTTTGCTTTCCGATTCTGTAACCTCAGACGAGATAATGTTTCATTTTAGAGCACTTAACTTACTCGAACTCTTGTCCGATAAAGTTAAGTTTGGCTAAATAGTTTAGAAGGGATAGAACTTTGGCAATCAGAGTCGCTAATCATTATACAGTTTCACAAGACGGGGGATCCAAATAACGTTGCAAACTATCGAAGTAATTCCCTCCTTGATACAATATATAAAATTTCCACTGCTATTATCCTTAGTAAAATAAATAACTGGAATGACTGTAATAGTATGCTCAGTGATTGCCAGGCAGGTTTCCGTAAAGAGTACTCCACCTTTCTTTCTGAGCCGGTTCCTCTTGGCTCAAGCGAGCTAGTTGGCACACCGGAGTCTACAAGCTTAAATTTTGTCACAATATCTGCTTCGAGGTAGATCGCCTACAGTTCGTAGTGTCTCCGGTCGTTCCTCCAATACCCGGCCAACAATTCTCCGCAAGACTTTTTTCTCAAAGGCTGCTAAGAGGTACTCAAATCTATGTTTGGGTATTGGAAGGACTATGGTCCTACACAGCAGCAGCTTAGAACTTATGGTTAGATTTCTGGATTTAAAAATACTGAGACAGACTACACTATAGAAGGCTTTGTTCGAATAAACCAGACGCCCGCGAATTTTTTCTTTCATATTGTTATGGGCTGCTCCTATTGACGCAAGTTATTTGAAGGATCACCAAGTTATTTGAAACGATAAGGTAGCCAAGAGGTATAAGGTAACATAAGGTCATCGTGTATAGACTTATCCGTTTCCGACTGGTAGCGCTGCGCTGATAAAATCGCATATCATCACCAAGAAAAGGAACGGTAATGAAATTCAACCCTGAGGAACTCCAAATCGGATCTCAAAAGCATACATCTGATAGCTAAACATTATGCATGAGTTGATATGTCGCCTTGATAACAGTGATAATCTTCTCAGGAATATCCCTCCTGAGTAGAGCTTTCCATTATTTTATCTCCCGCTTCACGTTATCGAAAGCCTTGTCGAAATCGATAAATTCGACGAATTGTTCTAGGATGATCTATAGGGCGTTGTTATATTATTAAAATTCAGAAACTGTCGTGTATGGGTACAACTAGTATCACAAGAACTGCACAAACGTAGACAAGGAACAAGAAAATCATGTATGGGTATTTACCGACGCAACGGTCCCTAGATGGGCTATAAAGTAGAGTTAGGTATCTTCTCAGGTAACCTACCCTGAAACAGAGCATGAGTAATCTAAGCAGCATCTTTTAAGCGAAAGTGTTTGCGAAATATATTGTAAAGGTAGAAATTAATGGATAATACGCATAACTAAATGTTTTTATATTACTTATTCGTTATAGTTTGAGGGAAAACAAAGATGCAATTTGAATTCATGGATAAATAAGAATATATCAAAAAAAATTTCAAAAATCCTTTGTGCGGTTTTTTAATAAATTAATTTCTTATAGTACGTATATATAAAATTTTGAAAACAGTTTAAGAAAAAAAAAATTGAAACGCCATTTTAAAATATTATGAATATACGAGTACAAATAAAATTCAAATTTCAAAAAAAATCTGTGACTGGTTTTTGAAAAATCGATTTTCCAAAAAAAAATTTGTATTTATTTTTTAAAAATCGAAAAAGATAAGGGAGGTACCTGTGTTTTTTATTTTAGAAAAATATTTTTTTTAACTATTCAAGATAATTCGAATTCGGAGACTGTAGGTGGTTGTTGTCTCAGATTTTATCTCCAGGGATGGCCGCTGAACTAATGCGGTCCCTTATAATTCGAATTAATTTTTTTATTCTTTGTCAAATTTTATCGGTATACTAGTTTTACTCAATCACATGTTGTTAGTTCTATGCCTAAACAGCATGTAATGAGTAAGCCAGCAACTCATTGTATGACATTTTTTTGAGAATTGGTTTTTAATGGAAAAATAAGAAGACATATAGGCTACGGCAGGGATCGAACCTGTGACCATGAGGTTGACAGGCGAACACACAACTATAGCGCTACGGCCACCCCAAAGTTTTAAAAAAATATATAAATTTTTTTTTTGAAAAATTTTGGTATAAAATAGTGTTTAAACTTTCTAGGAGTTTCTGCGTAAAAAATTTCAAGAAAATCAAATTAACAGTTTCTGAGAAAATCGAAAACCAAAAAAAAAATAGTTCTACTAGATGTACCAAAAATAATAATTAAAAAAAAAATTATCAAAAGGTACCCTTTCCCATTAATGAACTTATTTTTTTATAAACATTGTTCGAGTCGTTTTTGAGAAAAATAAGATTTTTGTTTTTGGCCAAAAAAATGTAAGGGAGCTTCTGTTATTTGTCGTCTTAAAAAAAATGAAAAAAACTTGTGGGCATATTACGGAAAAACAATATGCACCAAGTTTGTACCAAATCTATCAAAGCGCTTAGCCTGTAGACTGGAGGACAGACAGACAGACTGACAGAATGACAGATTGGGTGACCCACTTTTTTGGTGTCCTCTATGATCTTAATATCATGTTTGGTTGCTAGCAATTTTTTTGTTATTTTACGAATACATAACTTGCCTTAAAGTATCTATAATCGCAAGTAAAAATCAACAACAATATTGATATCTTCGTAGAGAGCAAGGTACATTTATCACAAAGTTGTTGCAGGAAAATAAGCATATTTAGCGCAAGAATTCATGTAACCGTTAGAAGAATCCTGGATACCGTGATATAGATGGAAATTATAAGGATGATCATCTCTTGATCCGAGCAAAACTGAATATTCAGTAAGTGTGCTACTAGAAAAAGAAAAAAAAAACAGAATTTACCAGGGTTAAGTGCAGCTAAAAATGCCATCAGCACATCTGACTTGTGTATAGAGGGAGCCAGGCGGCGAATAATACTCTGGCTCCCGGAAATTACGGCCTTCATACGAAATTCTGGCACTTTTCCTAGGAAAAAAGCCAAAGTTTTCTTATAATCCTTCCCAAATTTCTGGTCTTTTACCCAAAAAAAAATTTCGGGCGTTTTTTTTTCTATTCCTAAAATGGAAAAAAACGCCAGAAAATTTTTTTTCAGTATTCATTTTCTTTGAAAATGATCGAGTCTAGATATAGACCTAGAAAATCAACCCTCGATCTGGCCGTCATCTCGTCACTGCGGCTAAAAATATGAATAAATGTAAGCATTCTGGTTTGCGGTTAGTTTAGAAAGCTACCCAATAACTAAGTTCCACTTACTGCTCTCCTTTATTTTGCAATGATTTTTCTCTCTATACCTTGGTGATGACAATAAAAATAGATATCCAGGTCAAAGGAAATTCAAAGAATTGTCCTGTAAGCTGCCAGCAAATTACACTTTTCGGGTTTCGAGGACTCTATAGAGAGAAAAACGAGGCGCTACTCAACGGGAAATTTCAAGAGCAGAATGACATCCGCCCATTTCAGTTATGGTTAAAGATGTCAACTCACCAACTGAGCGTGGTCTACAATAATTTAAAATTAAGAAACATGCTTAAATTTTATTCATAATAAAGGATGGTGTTCTTAACACATGATATACGAGTACTACTTAAAAAAACTTCAAATCATCCCTCGGAAAGAGAACAAAGAATCCAATGAGATGCATCTTCTGAAATTTATTAACTGTTGCAAATTTAATCGTGACAAACTATTACCCAAACACAATGCACCTTAATGAACATATAACCGAGATATATTGTGTTTGGGTAGATTAAAAATTCATGCCAATATGGCAAAGTACATTAAGATTTAATTTATTCCCAAATTAAGTGTTGTGTTTCTTTTTGTAATTTGATTGTTTACTGCGGCATTAAAGTTACGCAAATTTATTAAATCCAATTCAGATACGAATAATATTCGCACATAAAGATGTAAAATTAAAAATTTATTCAAGTGTAATTTTTAATTGAGTTCAGATGCGTGGGATGAAGTCTGAAACTGTGTATTTTTTGCTTTATTTTTTCAAAGGAAATATTTACAATATTTTCGTTGAAATTCTTTCAAAAATAATAATTAATCAATTTTGCTACCTTTGCAGATTATTCATATATGTAATATAAAACAAAATAAAAATGGAACATTTGGTGGCGGCAGACAATGTAATTAAATATTTATATGAATCCTTTAGCAAAAAGAGACATCTGGTCTGCGGATAGTTATGTGGAATGTGGAAATCCTATTTTTATCCAGAAAGAAGACCGAAAAGAATGCATGACTGGGTCGTACTTACATTGTGTGGTGGTTTAAGTCTATAAGTCGTTGGTAAGTGTAAAATTCAATGAAATGATATAAACAGATTTTTTTGTTCAATTTCCAATTCTGAAAATATGAAAATATTTGGTAAGAAATATTATTGGATCTACTAGGAAACTGCTGAAATCTTTATATAATCGTGTGTACACCTGGGATTTAAGGCAACCACAAAAGGAGAAATACAACTAACGATGTAAAATCGCTTTCAATAGTCCTCTGAGGTGGAATTTTAAGCAGTTATAATGGATGCAACACGCAGCAATTTTGTAACAAAAGGTTAAAAAATTTCAGACAGAGACAGACAAAGCAAAATTTCAACCCTTAGCTTTCGCAATCTGCCCGTCTATAGTAGAAAAACTCTTTGGATTTCCAAGTGTTTTGTTGGAGTTTTTGAATTTGACACTTTTCGTACCATCTTCGAAAAATGGCGCCCAAGAACAATAAATGAACAGTATCTGCTGTTTGGCTTATTGCAAGTCGATAATTAGCATAATTGGGGGTGGGGACTTTTTGTTGATCCATTTGAACAAGGTAAATATAAGAAGGTGATGTAAACATCGAACGGAAAGGAAGAAAAATATGCATACTTTTAGGTGTGGTGGCGATATCTGAAAATTACATTTTGTAAGAGATGGAGAAACTATTGATACTAATGCCTAGTATACCATTTTTACTTGCGATTATAGGTTGGGTACTATAATGCAAGTTATGGATTCGTGCAAAAAAAAAATTTAACAATCAAACATGACATTACGATCATAGAGAACACCAAAAAAGTAGATCCCCCAATTCCGTCTGTTTGTCTGTCTGTCTTTCGGCGAGTCTGCAGCATAAACGGTTGGATGGATTTCCTTCAAACTTGCTAGATATTTTTTTTCATTTCTTTTTAAGACGACAAATAACAGTAGCTCCCATACATTTTGTTTGGCCAAAAACAAAAATGTTATTTTTCTCAAAAACGCCTATACGGATTTTTATAAAAAAAAAAATTAGTCCATTAATGAAGGAAAAGGAACATTTAGTAATTTTTGTTTAGGAAAAATTACTTTTGGTACCTCTAGTAGTACCGTTTTTTTTGGTTTTCGATTTTCTGGCAACGGTTAATTTGATTTGTTTAAATTTTTTTGTGCAGAAGCTCCTAAAAGTTTAAAAAGACTATTGTAAGCCAACATTTTTCAACAATTTTTGTTTGGGAAATTAAACAAAAAAAAGCTTTTCTTTTGAAAACCCAAAATTTCGAAAACGAGTTAATGGAAAAATATATTCCTAAAATAAAAAAAACCTTCCATACAGGCGCTCAAGGGATTATACTACACATGATAGGAAAGATGTGTGGCGCGATGTTCTGAGACTGTAGACTGTGGTTTTTGTCTCAGATTTTATCTCCAGGGATGGCTGCTGAAATAATGCGGAGAAATTTCTGTGTCTTATTTATCTATGTCCCTTATAATTCGCATTAATTTTTTTATTGTTTGTCATATTTTATCGGTATACTAGTTTTACTCAATCACATGTTGTTAGTTCTATGCCTAAGCAGCATGTAATGAGTAAACCAGCAACTCATTGTATGACATTTGTTTTTAGAATTGGTTTTTAATAGAAAATAAGAGGACATAGACTACGGCAGGGATCGAACCTGTGACCATGAGGTTGACAGCCGAATCCACAACTATCGCGGCACGGCCACAGTTAAGAAAAAAAATTATTTCTCGAAAACCGCTCCAAGAATTTTTATAAAAAAATGTGTGTGCTCTTAAATAAGTACACTTTTAATATATTCGACTTTCTCAACATTGGATGAACCGATTAAAATATTTTCTTTTTATATAAATGCTCCCTAAAATTGTTTATACTCAAATATTCAAAAAAAACAGTGTTTGTATTTAAAAAAATAAAAATCAAAAACCAGTCACTGAATTATTTTGAAATTTGAATTTTATATGTAAATTACAAATATCCTCAAAATCGCGTTCCAAATATTTGTTCTTAAAATGTTTTTAAAATTTTATACATACAAAATTAAGTTAAATAGAACCGCTCCAACGATTTTGAAATTTTTTTAAAAATATATTCTTATTTGTCCAGGAATTCAAATGGCATCTTTCTTTTCACTCAAACTATAACGAGGCAATATAAAAACATTTAATTATGTGCCGATCCAGTCGTGCATTTTATTACTTGCGATTATAGGTACTGTAAAGCAAGTTCTGCATTCGTCGAAAAAAAAGTTGTGAGATAACAATCAAACATGACATTACGATGATATCGAAGACGAAAAAAGATGGGCTAAAAACTCTGTCCGTCTGTATGTCTTTCTGTCTGTCATTCTGTCTGTATATATGTATAGACACCTACAGCCCAAACGGTTGAGCCGAATTGCTTCAAACTTGGTATATAGAGTTTTTTTAGGTATTGTACAGAGGGGAAATTGAATTTTTTTTTAGCTCAAAAAATAACGGTACCTGCCATATAACCAACCTATTTTTCTCGGAAACGGCTCTAACGATTTTGACAAAAAAAATCAGTGTGGGTTTTTAGCTACGACCGATCATATAGTTGAAAAAAAATTAGAAAAGTTTCTAAAAACGGTACTTTCCATAGGACCGTTTTCTTGCTTTCGACTATCTCATAAATGGCTTAACCGCTTCTTTCGAAATTTCACAAAAATATAGGTTTAGGTTGCCCAAATAATACCGCGTACCAATATTTTTAATTAATTTTTTTTTGTATTTTTAAAATCAAATTTATTATTCGAAAACTGCTCATTAATTTTTTTTTCAAAAATTATATTTATTTGTATTTTCTGAATACCTATGAATTGGCGTTTTTGAATTTTTTTTTAAATATTTTCAAAAAGTTTTGAAAAAAAAACTTTTTTTTCTCAAAAACAGCTGCACAGATTTTTAATTTTTTTTTCATAAATTCAAATTTATCTAAGAAATAAAATGGCGTACTTTTTTTTGCTCAAATTAGTTCAAGTATTTCTTTCAGAATTTTGAATTATTTTTTCTTTAATTAAACAGATTTAATCTTTTGTGTTTATATTTATATTATTAAATATTTAATATTGTCATTCCAATTTATTTTAGAACAAAATTAATGAAATTTTGTATATGCATATACAAAATTGAGTTAAAAATGACTTTAAAATATATTTAGATTTTTAATAGAAATCTTTTGGTACGATCCAGTCGTGCATTTTATTTTTTAATACGAAACAAAAATTGGTGGTGAGAAAAAATATTTTTTTTCGAGAGAAAAACATCTGAGGGTAAAACAAATATGTAAACCCATATCATCATCTTTTTTCCCACAAAACAATGTCCCTGCCATTGCTATGCTGGAAAAAATATTATATTCATGATGGGTATAATTTTTTACTTGCGTACCATAATTATATAGTAAATAATACTATAGGGCAAGTTTTGCATTTGGAAAATAAATCGAACTCGATTTAAATCAAACTTGATATATCGATAATAGAGAACACGAAAAAAAATTCTGTCTGTACGTCTATGAAGAGCCTTAAGTGCTTAAGATTCGTTTTCCTAATTTTGTTTTACTTCCAAAAATAACGGTACCTGACATGCAATTTTGTATACCAAAAATTTTAAATCTTAATTTTGTCGAAAACAACTCTAACGAATTTGATACAAAAATCAGTGCACTATTTTATGAGTAGTCTACATTTTTGTATACATTTGATTAACCAGTACCTGCAATAGGAACTTTTTATTTTTATTTTCGACATTCACATTAACGACTTAACGGATCTCTATTAAATGTTGTATGCAGGAGGTTTTCGGTTTCTACATAAGACGAATAACATAACCAACACTAAGAAACCAAATCATTTCCAATTTCTCATTGCATTTGTACTCATGGGGTCTTGACCAAATGTATAGAAACCAAACAATTGATTCAGTGCCGCCGGCCGTCAGATTGAATTAAAAAAGCTAAGATTTTGCGGCCATGTATCTTTCATGTTGCACAGGAAACTGTGCTAAAGAATTTTCTGAGAAAAAGTGATACGAGAGACCATTTTGCGATCAACCCCACCATACGAGGTGCTTTTACATCGGTTTTTATTATTAGGCATATTACTGTACCTTTATCAACTATACTGTGATCAAGAAAAATAGGCACTGTAGGCAAGATAGGAGGTTTGCCACTAATTCTGGCTAAAGTGGATTGCAGAAATCTGTCATTCAATAAAGCTTTAACAGGATTTTCGTAGTGTTTATTTTTAAATGGATCCAAATATGAAAAAATAGTATGTAGGGTTACCGTCTTTTGCTTAGATAGGAATTTCTATTTAATTGTTTTATTTATAAAAATTAAAACACATTGATCTTTTTTATTGCGTCTTGCGTCTTAAGGAAAAAAAACTGAACGAGTTACCAAATGGACACGGGTAACACTGAATGCACATCAATATTCTATGGGACAGCCATATGACACAGCAAAAGCAATTCAGTCGACACTCAGATGTGCGCTCGATAGAACGTTGGGTCTTCGGCAAATGCAATCAAACCTACGGGCGGGCAAACACTTTATTTTTGGAGAAATTCTTTCAATTTAGTAAAAGAAAAAGCTTTCCCATAAGACGAGTACTGCCTATTTTTCTTAGACAGAGTATAAAACTTTTATCCCACGTCCACCCTTTTTATTGATTAAGTTGTAACATTTTAGAATTACTCCTTGTGAATTAAACTATTCCAAGCTTAATTTTTTTTACAAATAAGGACACTACAAGCTTTACGGAAATTGTACGGAAGCTCTAACTTGGAAAATAATTATAGAAACTAATATGGTATTTGAAGTCACCTTAACGAGATTCAAAAACAACTAATTCTTTTCGCTCAGTAACAAAAAAACGTATGAAGTTAATGATTTCCCTTGCTGAATCCAAAATGTGTGTGAAAAATTATAAAATTTTAAAATTTCCCACGTATTTTAATTTAAATTTTTTTTCAAATTAACTGAACAAAAATATTATGACACTCTTCTTTCTAATTTAATATATATTTGTGGACTGATTAAGGTTTGCTAAACATAAGTTCAACTACCCCCATTATGATTGATATCATACCTTCCCAAACTCGTGTCGGTCCTATATGATGTTCGCCTATACCGAAAAATTGAATATTCAAGGATTTCGAGCTTTAATTCATGACAAGACCAGACGATAATTCCACATTGAATTGGATAATCTAACTGTCAACGACAATTGTATGCGGTAGTATGGTTCGTTAAGAATTATACATGGATAGCTTTGAGTGTAAAGACAGGACCACAATAAGCTTTACATCCAAAACGATTCACTAATGGTTTTTGCGGTCGAAAATGTGCACAGAATTTCCAAAGGAATTCACATCTATCTACGTGTATCCGTATGCATATACACACCGCCATACTGAGACCAAAGCCGACAATCATAATCTCTATCTATGTGAATTTAGATTAAGTATGCACATCAGCATCACCATCGAATGGGCATGAAATGTCTGACGCAGGTTTGACTTCTTTGGTTGGATGTTGCTGAATGCTGATGTTGCTGCTTCTGCTTCTGATTCAATCTCAACGCCTTTGATGTCTGTATATGTCTGACTGGGATTCGTGATGATGTTTGCTGTTCGCTTTAGAGATACGAAAACGACAACGTAGACATCTTGTTTTTTTTTTCTAAATTTTTTTTTGTATACTTTTCCTTTCTTGCTATGCAATGCAGTTGCATTTCATCATCATCAACATCATCGTAGTGAGACGAAGCTGCTGCCTTTGTAGGTATTTCAGGCTGAACAGCTAACACTTGAGCAGCCGGAAAGGATGATGGAAACAATTTATCGGTAAACGTGAACCTCTTTACCTCGATGCCAACCGACCACGATGGTGTTTGTTCTTTGAGTCGTCCAATAGAAAGAAAGAGCAAACAAGAACAACAAAAAAATAACACAGAAAAGGTTACGTATACGCCATGCAACATTTAAGCTAGACATTTGCAGACATTTGATGATTTATTTAATTTTTTTTTGAAACTAAACGAAAAAAAAACAGGTAAAAGGATTTTTTTTGTGTTTATTAATGTGAAGATTAAAGAAATGCTATCGAGATGTCTTGAGTAGGTTACCAATGGGAATTTAAAGATGGTGTCAGATGGTGTATGGAAAGATGTCAATTTTAAAAGAGTTTCAAACTAATTTTAGTTTTGAATGTTGACTGTGCAATTATTAGACAGTGCAGTATCATTTTCGGAACTTGGAATGAAGGCATTTTTTTTAAAATTATATTGAAATAATATTTTTGGGACACTTTCTTTGAATTTATGTTAATTTTGAAAGAAGAGGTAGGTCTTCAGCCACACAGACTCTGACAACTTAGTGGCGCGATAGTTCTGTGTTCACCTGTCAACCTCATGGTCGCTGGTTCGATATCTGCCGTAGTCTATGTCCTCTTATTTTTCCTTTAAAAACCAATTCTAAAAATAAATGTCATACAATGAATTGCTGGTTTACTCATTAGATGCTGTTTAGGCATAACACTAACAACATGTGATTAAGTAAAACTAGTATACCGATAAATATGACAACGAATACAAAAATAATGCGAATTATAAGGGACATAGATAAATAAGACACGGAAATTTCTCCGCATTAGTTCAGCCGCCAACCCTGGAGATAAAATCGGAGACAACAACCACCTACAGTCTCAGAACATCGCGCCACACATCTTTCCTATCATTCTTTCTCTTCCTTCACCTCACGCCCGCCCTGTGTTGAAACATTTAAAGGGAAGTATAATCCCTTTAGCGCGCGTAGATTATAAAAAAAAAAGCAAAATTGCCAGCCAGAGTTCATTGCAAAAATAATGACTGCAAGAAATATGTATACATAGTTATAAAAATAACTGCAACTCAACTTAATTCAATTCAAGACAATTCAATTTATTAAAACTAATTTCACTTTTATTCAATTCAAATTGATACAATTTAAATTTAATTAAATTCAGTTCAATTCAATTGCGTTCAATTTGTTTCAATTCAATTGAATTACATTTCATTTTGCACTGATTTTTTAAACATAAATATGAAGAATGATCGTTCATGCAGATTTTTTTCATATAAATTTAAGGTGGAAAAATCCCTAATATCAGGGTGCGGTACGTAACTTCAGTTTTTGAAAGGTTCTATAGTATTGTTTATACTTCCTGGCCAACTACCATAAGGTACGCGTTTTCCGTAGAGACCTACTTACTCACGAATGCTTCCGAAACCCCTTGGAATAACTTCTGTTGGGATCGGCCGCAGATCGGAAATAAAATCCTACATATAACGGGTGATTTTTTTGCTACTTGGTTTTTGACGTTTATATTTTTGACAGATCACACATGACAAATTCCACGGACATTTGACATTTCGATTCAGTATTGTTTGCCATTTCATCATGAATAGACTTACGCCTGAACAACGTTTGCAAATTATTGAAATTTATTATCAAAATTCGTGCTCTGTGAAAAATGTGTTTCGCAAGCTACGTCCGTTTTTTTTCCGCTCATTTTTGGCTAAATGGATACGTGAATAAGCAGAATTGCCGTATTTGGAGTGAAGAGCAGCCAGAGGCAATTCAGCAGCTACCAATGCATCCCGAAAAATGCACTGTTTGGTGCGGTTTATGGGCAGGCGGCATCATTGGGCCGTACTTCTTCAAGGACGATGAAGGCCGCAGGGTTTTGCCGAAAATGCAAGAATTGAACTCGGTCGACATGTGGTTCCAACAGGACGGTGCCACATGCCACACTGCACGCGAAACCATGCATCAATTGAGAGGCGAATTTGGTGAGCAGTTGATCTCACGTTTTGGCGCAGTCAATTGGCCACCAAGATCATGTGATTTGACCCCGTTAGACTATTTTTTGTGGGGCTATGTTAAGTCTATTGTCTATGGGGGCAAGCCAAACACGATTGCTGCCTTGGAAGCCAACATTGAACGCGTCATTGGTGAGATTCCGGCCGAAATGTGTGAAAAAGTTTGCCAAAATTGGACCTTCAGAATGGACCACCTGAATCGTAGCCGCGGGAAACATTTAAGTGAAATTATTTTTAAAAAGTAAATGGCAGAAATTGATTTATCGATCTAAATAAAAATTTCATTCACTTTTTACAAGTTTCTGTGTTTTTTTGAATTTTCAAAAACCAAGCTCTTAAAAAATCACCGTTTATAAGTAAAACTACACTTTTGAATTGATTAGTGGGCTAAAGGTTGGATAAATAACTATTTGTAAATACAACTACGATCAGACAAATGGCAAATGCATCAAGACAATGAACGGCAGTCCTACGGGCTATCGGATTCTTGAAACTACTTAGACAGCGATAGCTTCAATCCTATAATTCCTTAGCCAACTGTCGGCGGCATTATGTGCATTAACTTGAGCTTTTTGATCTTTCAGTAAGGCGAATTGTTAAAAATGATCTTTTAACATCCGCAAAGAATGTTCGCAAGTTTAGCAGTTGGGTAAAAAGTAAAAAATAACACTCAAGATTTTAATCAAATTTGACATTATGATGAAAATCAACATGTAATTTTGTCTATCTTCCTGAGTGTATGTCGATTTACAGACTAAACCGCTGAAGCGATATTCTGCAGCGTCTTAAGTGATTCTTCTCTTCTCGTTTCTTAAATGAAATGAACGGCTCAAGTTAGAAGGAATAGAAAGATAGGAAATAATTTTTTGTTGATACAGTGGATTTGAGAATTAGGTTTTTACTACTCATTTTAACTCACGGGCGGCATCCAATTAAAATTGGAAGTATAGAAAAGAATGCTGCCTAGCGTGGGGATCGAACCCACACGTCTAAGTTAGCACTCAAGCACTATATCCACTGCGCCATTGCCACCCGCAATTAAGAAATAAAAAATATTATGTATATAACAAAATTTTCAAAACAAAAAATATTTTTTTTTTTTTTTGAATTTTGAAAACAAATAATTTTTTTTTATTTTTGAAAATTTAATACGTCAAAAACCTGAGAACGAATTCTTTAAAATAAATTAATACTTAATATACTTAATTTTGAGCTCTCAATTCCTTTTTTTTAGAAAAAAAATTTAATGAAATTTTGTAGTACTAACGTGCTCTTGTAGCTAACAACTAACTATTGAAGCTGTTAGTAGGTAGGTTATATATGTTATAGGTAGGTTATATATAACCTAGTAGGTAGCTTCGTAAGAATTAAAATTAATTTTTTTTGAATCGAAAAAATTTCTTTGAAAATTTGAATATGAAATATTATTTATATTTTATGGAGCATCTGTGTAAAACAAATAATTTTAATCGGTTCACCCAATAATCGGAAAGTGGTTCAATGAGAAGAACGTTAGTAAAAAGGTCAAATGAAATTTTTTAAATTTAAAAGTAGACTGCATAAATCTAAGAGCACACGTTTTTTTATCAAAAATCAATGGGCCCATTTTCAGCAAAAAAAATTTCTTAGTTTGTGTGGCGGTACCATTATTTTTTGTTTTGGAAAATAATTTTTTAAAGGAAACTTTCAAAAACAAAATTCTGTCTGTTTCTATACAACGGTCTACACCAAAGCCGCTAAAGCAATTTTCTTCAAACTTGGTACTTAAGAGTTTTTTAAGTGATTGGCTCGATTATTTACTAATTTTTTTAAGCTCAAAAATGGTAAGTCTCAATTATTTTGAAAACGGCTCAAACGATTTTGATAAAAAAAAAACCAGTACACGATTATTGGTGTAGTCTTCATTTTGGTCAATAATAATTTTAATTGAAATTGTATTAACGGTACTCGTCATATAACCTTTTTATCGATTTTCGACTATCTCACGAAACGCTCAAACGGATTTCGATCAAAATTTTTATACAGTAGGTCCTTAAAATTCTAATGATAGTGCATACAAAAATGTTCGAAATATTTTTTGGAGTTTTCGAAAAAAAATGTATGTCCAAAATGTCAAAACTGAATATTTTAAAAATGGATGAAAGATTTTTTTGAAATTATGTTAATTATGCCTAAAATTGTCATACTAAATTTTTTTTAGAAAAAAATTAAAGAAATTTTGTATATACAAAATAATATAAAAAACGACTTTAAAAATATATTTAGTCATTTCTACTAAGATTCTTGTACTAACGATATGATCGAACATAAAATTAAGTACGTGTGAATCTGGTGTGAATTTTTTTGTTTACAAAAATCGTTGAACCCGTTTTTGGGGAAAAATAAGATTCAGCTTTTTGACAAAAAAAAAATAAAATTCACCATTGATCGCACGTACTTGTTTTTATGTTCGATAACATCGTATGCTCAAGATTCTTAGCAAAAACAACTAAATATATTTTTAAAGTCATTTTTTACTAAAAAAAAATTATTTAATTTAAATTGTTATATCTATTTTAAGTAAAATTTTGATGAGCAATTTGTAATATCAGAGGGCCTCTTATATAAAAATTTTAATCGAAATCCATCAATGCCATATATAAGAAAGTCATAAATAAAAAAATTGCTACATGGCAGGTACCGTTATTAAAAAAATATTTAGAAAAAATTTGGAACAAAATGTAGTGCACACACCTTTTTTTTTTACTAAAATCGTTAGAGCTGTTTTCATATAATTAAGATGGTAGAAAAAATTGTCTGTTAAGTATCGTTATTTTTGGGGCTTAAAAAATGATTCAAAAACATATTTGAGACAATCACCTAAAACGCTTAAGTACCAAGTTTAAAGAAAATCGCTTCGGCGGCTTAGGATGTAGATTGTTTTGCAGACAAAAACAAGTTATTCTGTATCATTGTACTGTCAAGTTTGATCAAAATCTGGAGTTTGTTTTATTTCACAATTCCAAAACTGGCCACATATTATTGCAAGTAAAATTGACTATTACTATTACTTGAGTGTTACCGATCCCCGAGACTAGCTTCAAAAATGGTGCATTAACCTTAAGTAAATGTGAGATGTGCAAACTGAGGCCACATTGACAACGAATGCCAGATCGATGTGTGCCCAAGCATATTTGAGAATTTTTTTGAGGAATTGATTGATTGAACTTAGAATCAAACAGAACGGATGAATAGCTTACTTCAAGAGCATTTTTGATTTAAGGACACAATTGCCGGGGCACCTCGTGTCAATTAGGGTCGATTTGAAGTGGAATCTAAATTGGCCGTAAATACCCTACCAGACGACCAATATCTCGTCAGAAATTTCCAACAGTCCCATTGCTCTGCTCATGAAGGTCGTGGAAAATGCCAAACATAGTTTTACTGACAATGGGGCTAGCCTTTTACCTACTTTATATGATTTTCAAAATTGTATTAAAAAATTGAATATGTGTACGCTACTGCTAGATTATAAAAAAAAATCAATTAAGAAAATTGAGTTTTTAATTAAAAAAAATCACGAAGTTATATTGCCACACCTTGTGCATAGCAATTGTTTAGTAATAATCATTATTTCTTATTTCAAATATTGTTTATAATTGCCTTGTTTATAGATATTTAGCATCAACTTACTTATATATAGAAAAGCCTTTTGCAGCCTCTTATCTTACCTGAAAATACAAAAAAAAAAACAATTAAAATCTCACTAATTCAAACGATTACAAGAATTAAGTGTAGGAACTTAAGTACTTCGCACTTCATAAGTACAAAAAATATATACATATGTACATAATAACTATTATAAACGGTGATTTTTTAAGAGCTTGGTTTTCGAAAATTCAAAAAAACACAGAAACTTGTAAAAAGTGAATGAAATTTTTATTTGGATCGATAAATCAATTTCTGCCATTTACTTTTTAAAAATAATTTCACTTAAATGTTGCCCGCGGCTACGCTTCAGGTGGTCCATTCTGAAGGTCCAATTTTGGCAAACTTTTTCACACATTTCGGCTGGAATCTCACCAATGACGCGTTCAATGTTGGCTTCCAAGGCAGAAATCGTGTTTGGCTTGTCCCCATAGACAATAGACTTAACATAGCCCTACAAAAAATAGTCTAACGGGGTCAAATCACATGATCTTGGTGGCCAATTGACTGCGCCAAAACGTGAGATCAACTGCTCACCAAATTCGCCTCTCAATTGATGCATGGTTTCGCGTGCAGTGTGGCATGTGGCACCGTCCTGTTGGAACCACATGTCGACCGAGTTCAATTCTTGCATTTTCGGCAAAAAAAAATCCTGTTATCATCGAACGGTACCTTTCTCCATTGACCGTAACCCTGCGGCCTTCATCGTCCTTGAAGAAGTACGGCCCAATGATGCCGCCTGCCCATAAACCGCACCAAACAGTGCATTTTTCGGGATGCATTGGTAGCTGCTGAATTGCCTCTGGCTGCTCTTCACTCCAAATACGGCAATTCTGCTTATTCACGTATCCATTTAGCCAAAAATGAGCCTCGTCGCTGAAGACAATTTTGCCGGACGTAGCTTGCGAAACACATTTTTCACAGAGCACGAATTTTGATAATAAATTTCAATAATTTGCAAACGTTGTTCAGGCGTAAGTCTATTCATGATAAAATGGCAAACAATATTGAATCGAAATGTCAAATGCTCGTGGAATTTGTCATGTGTGATCTGTCAAAACTATAAACGTCAAAAACCAAGTAGCAAAAAAATCACCCGTTACAAGGTAAAATATAATTTACAATGTGGATTCTTCATTAATGGGAATGGGAACAAATATTTTCTCGTAACTTAATTTACGTCAATTTGAATTAAAGTTATCAATTGCTGACATTTAACGAGAGACGACAAATCGCAATGAGATAATCATAATTGTTTCACTTAAAGCGCACATTAAATTAGCAAGTAGTTAACTCCACCTTAAAAATCAGATCTTTATCTCTATGGAAGTTAGTTCTATTTAAAAAGTTCACACAAAATCACTACTCGACTCGTCGAACGTAGACGTTGTCGGCATGTGTCGTCGTCATTGGCATCGTCATGAGATTAATTTTATTTTATGGCGTTTTTTTTTTGTGACATTTAGTTTTGATTTATTTAAACATATATACAAACACCTATATATATCTAAACATAAATGTGCGTAGGAAGGTTGAAAATATATTATTTCAACTTTTGCTATCTGTCAAATGATTTATTTGATTTTTGTAATTGATGTTGTCTTAACAGCTGTCAGCTCTTGCAGGTTAAACTGACAGGTAAATACTCAAACATTAAATGAAAACCTGGCAAAATAAAAATAATGATGATTTTAGGGATGAATCACAAGTATTTTCAAACATCTTCGACAAAATAAATTCTGGATTTAGGTAGGTTCAAAATTTAAGACAAGGAGATGTGTTGTCACCAATTTTTTTTTTATTGGCAATAGATGATGTACTGACTGCCACAGTTGGTACAAACGAGAGAAATGGCATTCAATGGAGTCCATTCGAAAACTTAGTCATTTGGACTACGCTGACGATATATGTTTCATATCAAACAGTGTTGGCGGCTTGGACCAAATGTGCAAATTGCTGCAAGCGAACGGCGAGATGACTGGCTTAAATATCAACGCCAAAAAGACAAAAATGCTGCACACCAGTCGCAACTCTCAACAGGAGATTATTCTGAGACAGGAAACTATTGAGAAGGTTTTGCAGTTCAACTACCTAGGCAGTATTATATCAATTGATGGTGGAACGGAATCTGATGTTGTCAGCAGGATAAACAAAGCTCGTAGTGCTTTTGGACTGCTTTCTCCCTTGTGGAACTCCAGCGTAATAACGCTACGCACAAAACTAAAACTCTTCGAGTCCAACGTGAAATCCGTCCTCCTGTACGCCTGTGAAACCTGGAAATGCTCCGCCGACATCTAGAGCAGGCTACAGGCTTTTATCAATCGCTGTCTTCGACACATTCTCAAGATTCGATGGCCACAAATCATAAGAAATGTTGAGCTGTAGGATTGGACTCACAAGAGAAGGGTAGATCTTGACATTAGACAACGAAAATGGCAATGGATTGGCCATATTCTGAGGAAACCAAACGAGAACATAGCAAAGCAGTCCTTCGGGTGGAATCCCCAGGGTGTAAGGAGAGTTGGTAGACCAAGAACAACATGGAGATCAACTGTACTTAATGAAGATCAGTCCTTTAACTTTCATTCGTGGGCTCAGCTAAGGCACCATGCCGTGAACCGAGATAGATGGAGGGAATCTGTTGCTGCCATATGCTCCAGGAGGAGTTAAAGTGTTGCTGCGAAGGCTGCAGTTACCGGAACACATAAATATATCAACATTTAATTTTGAAAAGATACTTTGCCTCCACTAACAAAGAGATACAATACTTTTGAGAAAAATTTCCGAAAATTCAATATGCATTAGGCTGTGCACACAGTAGTGTGAGAAGCAAAGCGATGCAACATAATGCAAATAGTAAAAGATTTCATTGAAGAGACGAGAAGACTACTTTTTGCAAGTTATTCCCCTAATTTGTTCAGTTGTTCTAATAGTGCCACTACAAATTGTTCCGTGTCTATTATTTCTGGGGGAAAGGTACAACAAGTAAGTGAGTTTAACTTATAACGGGTGATTTTTTTGCTACTTGGTTTTTGACGTTTATATTTTTGACAGACCACACATGACAAATTCCACGAACATTTGACATTTCGATTCAGTATTGTTTGCCATTTCATCATGAATAGACTTACGCCTGAACAACGTTTGCAAATTATTGAAATTTATTATCAAAATTCGTGCTCTGTGAAAAATGTGTTTCGCAAGCTACGTCGCAAAATTGTCTTCAGCGACGAGGCTCATTTTTGGCTAAATGGATACGTGAATAAGCAGAATTGCCGTATTTGGAGTGAAGAGCAGCCAGAGGCAATTCAGCAGCTACCAATGCATCCCGAAAAACGCACAGTTTGGTGCGGTTTATGGGCAGGCGGCATCATTGGGCCGAACTTCTTCAAGGACGATGAAGGCCGCAGGGTTACGGTCAATGGAGAAAGGTACCGTTCGATGATAACAGATTTTTTTTTGCCGAAAATGCAAGAATTGAACTCGGTCGACATGTGGTTCCAACAGGACGGAAGCGTAGCCGCGGGCAACATTTAAGTGAAATTATTTTTAAAAAGTAAATGGCAGAAATTGATTTATCGATCTAAATAAAAATTTCATTCACTTTTTACAAGTTTCTGTGTTTTTTTGACTTTTCAAAAACTAAGCTCTTAAAAAATATATCACGAATATATCACGAATTAAATTAATTTCTATCGTGATAACGCAGCAGTCGACAATACAACACAACAATATCATACGATACCACAGCTATCGAGTACCCCAAACAATCAGCCAGATATGGGATTTAATTCACTTCGCAAATATAATACACAGAAGCTAAAAACATGCGTTGAACATATATTTCCCATTTGCATTCGACCCTACTATAAATTACAATCAGTCCTACCAGAAAATATAGTATAGGGACCTACTTTTGTGAAGGGAAGTTACTTGTTTTACACGGTTCAAGCTGGCGTCTGACGATCTCGAACTTAGCTTACAAGGCAGCTGAAATTGTCCGACCATTTCGTTCCTCAGTTTTGCCATCGAATCGGGCAAGGAATCTTTGGTTCCACAAGGGGCCTTATACTTACTGATCTAGTGCCACTAGGGGCCATATACCTCTTGACATTTGTAAACGCCAAGAGCGTAGTTCGAATTAGTTATAAGAGGAACCCGACACCGAATACCAGGTAATTAGGAAAACCAGCTACCACAATAAACCGTTTAATGAGGGATGACTAATGTTACCAGATGCATGACATACGGATTAAATGAATTAAAGTCCAGACTATTTTTATGAAAGATTATTTGTTATATTTATTAATAGACTTGTTTTCAATACAGATTTTTTTTATGATTATACTGAAGTTTGTGTTTTCTTCAGATGTACCCTGAAAATCTGACAAGCAGAACCTCGACTGGAAAGCAATAAGCACACCACAAACCTTAAACGGAGTCTAGAACACACTTATTAAAGAAAAATTCTAACAGAAACATAATGATTTGACCTCAGAACTGATAGCATTATCACACCAAAAACATAAATGTTAAAAAAGTAGCCAAGTTCTTCTATATACAAAAACCTTTGCGTAACAAGTCAGCCGTGAAAATAAATGAGATCTAAAAGAACGTCAAATTCTAAGTTTAAATATCAAATATTTTAAGTAGAGTCATATGGAAGAACCGCAAAATTATCAGAGAAATATGTTATTTAATGATTACAACTTAAATTGTGTTGGTTTAACTTGAAAATTTCATAATTTCAACTTTTTCTTTGTATACACCTGAAAGCTGACTGGTCTAACAAACATAACCCAGCACCAATCGGAAGTGCTTTCAATATATTTAATATTAATTCTGTGAAAATGGGTGTTTATCGCTATCCTATCGCTCTACAAAATTTCATCATTCTACGCTAATCAGTAGTTCTCTACATAGTTGATATCAATTCTATGCAAATGGGCGGGTGTCACGCCCCTGCGTGTAAAATCTCTATTTTAAAATGTTGCCTTTGCTTGAACTTTAAGCCCTACGGCCAAATTTCATCGTTTCTCTGCGGTCAGAAGTGCTCCAAAGAATTTATATCGATTGAATAAAAATTCTTAAATTTAACATTTTCCCTTTACCTGCGCCTTAAGCCCTACCATTACTCAAGTAATGGTACCAGTTAAGTACCAGCACTCAAGTTCTTACATAAAATTTCATTAATCTACGACAATCTGAAGAACTCCAAATAATTTATATCACTTACATTAAAATGGGCGAGTATCACGCCCCCTGAATGGAAAATCTTGAATTTTCGATCTCTTCTCTTGTATACACAAAGCCTACAAGATTCTACGATGTCGCGAAGTTCTCCATAATTTTGATGATTTGTCAGTGAGTGAGCGAGTCAGTCAGTCAGCCAGTTATGGTGTTTGCGATTTTTGCAGTCTTATATCTCGGGAAAATTTCGCCAGAAGTTTTTTTTCAGGCTCAAAATTGGAAAAAAAGCAGAATTTTATTTGGAAAATAAGCCACACATATTGGAAATTGTGCCAGATAGGCTCAATATTGGACTTGGGGTGGGTACAAGTTTGGTTATATGCAATTTTTTTTGGAACTTTAAAAAAAATCTTCAAATCCAAAACTAAATTTGCATACACCCAAACTTGTTCCCACTCTAAATCCAAGCAGGGATTGTAGAGGGACAGCATGATCCCCTTACGCACCGAGCTTTTTGTACGCCGTGAACCAAATTGCAAAAACGCTTCACACAAGCTCGAATTTTTCCAATTTTGTTTCTGTGGTTTTTTGCATTTCCTAAAATGAAAAAAACGGGAGCGGGTCAAGATTCTGGCTTCAAGATACTGCCCAAATTCAGCTTTTAAATTGAAAATTCTGCTTCTTAAAATTCTGTCCGTCAAAAAAAAAAGAAAAAAATTCTGCTTATTTTTTTAAATTTTTAATTCACTTTTTTTATTTAAAACGGGAAACAAAAATCAAACAAAATAATCATTAGCTAAACTTTAGTATGAACAAAAATTAAAACATTTTCGCGAAGGGTTAACAATAGACACTTACCGAATAATTGTCTTAAGGAATTGAGCGACAAAATGTGCAAAAAAATATTTTTTCTTCTGCTCTTAGGAAAGTAAGCGTATGCTCTGCTTATCAAAACTCTGAAAATAATATAGAAAACCCAAAGTTTGAAAAATGTTAAAACGCGAGCATTTTTTAACATTTTCCAAACTTTTGGTTTCTTTAATATTTGCAGAGTTTTGATAAGCAGAACATACGCTTTACTTTCTTAACTAGGGTGATTACTAGAAAACTTTGAAAAAATTCCAGAATTTTGTATGAAGAATTTTTTGGCGTTTTTTTCCAAAACAAACGTGAACATTATTGATCACTTACAAAAAATCCTCAAGGTGGTAAGGCTAATTTTCTTCAAGAACAGTATGCTACTATTTTACAAAATGAGAAGGCAAATACACACATGGGACGAATCTCCGTTCGTACGATCAATGTAGATCCATTGGATACCGCGGATTGGTATAACTGCCTTATAATAAATATTAAACCATTTGAAGGCTTGATATACGGATGGGCCAATAATTCCCTGAAAGGAACACTCTTTTCGTCATAAAAACATTTTATTTTTCAAAATAGTATCCTTTTAGCTCGATGCCTTCAAAATAATACGATTTCTCGAGCCACTCAAAATAAGAGTTAGTTTGACCGATGACCTCTTTATTCGACCCAAATCTCTTACCTCCGAGCCGCATTTCTTCATGTTTGGAAACAAGTCGTAGGGGGATTAATATAGAAAATATGCTGGATGAGTGAAGAGTTCGTAGCCTAACTCATGCAATTTATTCCATTGGGACAGCGGACTTTTGCGCCACCGGTGCATTGTCCTGGGAAAAGCACATTTTTCTTCGCCAAATTCGTCCGTTTTTGCAGACAAACTCACTTTGGCGCTCCTCAGATTGAATTAACTGTTCCTTAGATTCTAATGTTTTGTGGAACCTAGGTTTTATCCACGGTTACGAAACGGCGCAAAAACTTTATCTAATTTTTCTCGAACATCGACAAACACACATTCGAAGTTATCAAACGATTGCGTTTGTTGTCGATTGTGGGCAAATGCGGCACCCATTTTAAGGAAGCTTGAAATGTCCAAATTTGTATGGAGCATCGAAATCATTGAGCCATGTAATGAGCCTGTGGGCTCTTCAAGCTAGCGCACTCGCCGATCGTCCAGTATCAAACTATTGATTTTGTCGACCAATTGGAATACCAGACATTTCGGCGTCACCGACATTGAATAAACAACTTAGTTTTTTCTCGCAAAACTAGAAATTCACTTTTTCCATTTCGATAGAAATGCTCCTAAGCATTAGTAGGTATGGGGGCAATTCAGCCTGGGAACCAAATTCTCCATAAGAACCAATGTAAATTGTAGTAAGTAGTGTTGACGCCCCTTTTATGGTTATTTATGGGAATATTGTGTGGTGGTAGGCGGGTGTTGGCAGTTGAGTTTGTATTTTCGCTTGGGTATTCTGGTTATGCTTATCAATTATGTGTGCCTTCAGTGTGTGTGTGTGTCTATTTTGGTGCAATGGTTATTTTTAGTCTGTGTGTAATAGTAGGTATTGGATATAGTGAATGATTAATGCAGATGATGTTGGATTAAATTATGAAATACAGGGTGCTACAAAAATAAAACGTAATAACTTTCGGCTTATTTTTTTTTTATTTTATAGGCTACTATTTAGATTTATCAAAATGAATGCTTGGGATACTGAAAAAAGGATTTGGATAGTGCAGCGATATCATTCTTTGCAGTCCATCATTTCCGTCCACAGGGAATTTAGGCTGCAGTTTGGCGGTACTCCCCCGAGTAGATTTGCCATTATGAGGCTGGTGAACATGTTTGTGGAATCTGGAAGCATCGAACGAAGACCGTATCATCGAGAACCCAATGTTCGTGTTCAGGATACAATCGTGGCTGTTGCATCGGCAATACAGGCAAATCCAAGTGTTTCGCCTCGAAACTTAACGGGCCAAATTGTAGTTAGCAGACGGTCATTATAACGGATACTTCATGATGACTTAAACTTGTTTCCGTACAAAGTACAAATTACATGCAAGTTAAACCCTCAGGATTTGCCTGTTCGCCTGGAATTTTGCCGAAAAATGATTGCAATGGCCGAGAAGACAACACATTGATAAATTGTTTGTTCATGTCTGATGAGGCCCATTTTGACTTAAACGGCAATGTTAACAAGCAAAATTGCCGTATATGGAGTGAATCTAATTCAGAAATGCTCCATTTGACGGAACTGTACCCAGAACGAGTCAGTGTGTGGTGCGCAGTTTCATCAAGGTGTATTTTGGGGCCATACTTCATTGAAGAAAACGGTGTAACACAAACTGTCAATGGGGACCGTTATTTAAAGATGTTGAAGGAGTTTTTTTTAACCAGAACTTCGCCGAAGACGTATCCTTTTCAACTGGATTTGGTTTCAAAAAGATGGAGCAAGTACACACGTAGCCACACAAGTTGTGGCGGAGCTCCAACGAAAATTCCCAAACAAATTGATATCCAGAAACTGCACTTTCCGCTGGCCCTCAAAGTCACCTGACCAGACTGCACCAAACTTTTTTATGGGGTTTTGTCAAGCAGGAAGTGTAAAAAACTAAACCCAGGATTTTGACTAAATTGAAGCAGTCCATTAGGACAATAATTGAGGCGATCCCAATTTCAACCCTTCAGGCGGCAATGCACAATTTTCTGATCAGGTGCCGCGTATGGCTGAGCGTGGAGGTCCTTTTCGGTCTATCATCTTTAAAAACCATTAGTTATTTAAAATAAAATTTAATTTTTAATCCAATAAAAAAAATTTAATGAAATACATCGATTAAAATAAAAGTTATTTAAATTTATTATTGTAGCACGATTCGTGCGCCACCCTGTATAAATTTTGCCAAATATTCGATTTGACCTGGGTACATGTGGATTGATGGTGTATCATCTAGTCACTAGGCTATTTGCCAGTTAAAGAATTTGTAGTATTAATTTATTAAGTATTTAATCGGATACAATTGCAACTGTTACATTTGATCAAAACCTTCATTTCTTATAGAAAGAAAATACTACCAAGAAAAGCATTCATAACACAAGAAGTCCCAAAAATGACACTGGAATTAGGAAATGTAATAGACATTTGACGGTGTCAAAAGGTCCCATTTTCGATAACACCCACATAATTGTATGACCTTTTCCTTTTATAAAAACAAAAAAGTTCTACGTCTATCAGTCTCATTTAAAAGGAATCCTTACTATATAGTAATTTTGGTGTCAAATGAAAACATTAAAGCTCCTTTGGTAATAAAACCAATACCTGTCAATACCGAAGAGAATGAAAAAAAAATAATTAAAAAAATACGCACACCAAAACATCCCTCTTATTTTCACTAAGGCATCTTTGAGACGTTGAAAAATGTCTTCTCCAGAGAAGTTTCTTCGGGCTTTTTTTTTCAAGTTATGTATACCTACCTACCATACCTACCTAACTACACTTTATCCATTTTAATTGTCTTGTCAGTTATGTTATGTACGAAATATTTTTTTTTGTTTTAGTTATTTTAGTTCATTCAGTTGTCTTACGTATATTCGTGGGGCGTTAGATTGTCAGAATACGTAATTTGTCGTGATAATAGAACATGCCGTGTACACATTTTCTTCCATAGTGATATAACAATGAAGCTTCTCCTTATTTTTCTTGTTTAGCACATCTATTGTATTATTCTGATTGGGGAAACATACATTGTTCATCGAAACAGTGCTGTCAACTTTGGTTTTTTAGAGTAATTTCAACGTGCGCCATTTATAGATATCGTCATCTCAAAGTATTAAAAATATGAAACTTTTTTTTGGAACTTTAAATTTTATGAATTCTGAAAGTATGACTTACATGTTTAAACAATTATTTCATTAAATATTCCAATGCATTCTTTTGTTTTCAAATGTATCTTATTGACGAGAAGTAGTTAAGTATTTAACAATAAATTTAAATTTTATTTTTATTCTCAGAAAGCAGTTAAAATTTCAACAAGGTATGTTTTGACTACGAGCTTTGTAGGGAAAAATCAACATAAAAATATCCTTAAAATCCATTTTACCGAATTTGTTTTCGAAAACTTGCAGGAAATTTTATTATACAAAATTAATTTGTTCCTTTGGACGTAATAAGTCGTTTGTCACAAATTGTTCTTTCGTTTAATTTTTCGTTTAACAAACAAATTAATTAAGCCAACCTTCAAACTTAAAAATCAGCAGGAGCTGTCAAAATTAAGCTTATTCTTGGCTGAGTTCTGAAGAAGCTAAATTTTGCCTATTTTTTCCATTCGATCAGTCCAATTTTTGACAAATTTTTCCAATAAATCAGAAAGTATGGTGTCAATGGTGGCTTAAAAATTCAAGATTGGCTAGGTTGTCGGCATAAACCAATGACTTAACCTAGCTCCATAAAAAGTAGTCGAGAAACGTTAAGTCGCACGAACGAGGGGACCAGTTGGAAATAAAGCTGTCACGAAACTGATTTTGCAATAAATTTATGGTGAAGGGCGTTGTATGGATGGCAAGTTGCGTCGTCATGTTGGAACAAAATGTCGTGGATGTTTAGCTAATTAATTTTTGGAAATAAAAAATCAGTCAGCATGGCTCGATAGTGCTCGCCATTCACCGAAACAGCAGCTCCTTACTCATTTCGAAAGAAATAAGGACCGATGATGTCGCCAGAGCGTGTAAGCCGCATCAAACTTAATGCATATAACGGTGATTCGTTAATGGCTTGATGATTGTCTTCGCTCCATATATGGTCACTTTGCTTACTGACCAAGCCATTTAACTAGAAATGACTTTCATCATAATTCTTCGGTAAAATTATTTTTTTTTTTTCAAAGTAAATTTCTATAATTTGGAAGAGTTGTTCTTTACTGAACTGAAATGTCAACAGAGTTTGACAGTTACAGGACCGCCATTATCATGCAGCTAAAAAAAAGAGTTACTTTCAGGGACTATTAACTTGTGGGCGACAAACTAACGACGAACGAACAAATCAAGTTCTAAACAAAATGGTATAAATATAAATGTATATGTTAATGGCCTTGACTCTGACGAAAACGTCGTTTCCAATCGATCAGCGAAATAAAGCATCATTGCGTGGTTAATACAAACTTGGATGGATGACCGTTCAAAACAAATCGCGTGATGTTGACATGAGTTTCATCTGTTGGTTTTTCTCTCTTTCTGTTTGTGCGTCTCTCTCTCTGTTTTATTAATTGTGTAATGTTGCTAGTGCGCCTGTGCCTCTCGTAATGAAATGTAGTGTAATAATTTGTATACTAAAATTTGCGTTTTAATTGCCAATAATATCAAACCCTATTCGGGTTCCACATACCATCCCCACTTCAACGAATAAATTAATCAGCGTGACTAATGTCAAAATCTGAGATTACCTTATTATATTACTAGATTTTTAGTATATACGGTTAAATATATTTTTAAAAGTCGTTTTTTCAATTAACTTTGGATATTCTAAAAAAAAATTTGTATGCCAATATTAATTCAATAATAAAAAATTAAAAACATAATTTTTTTGTAATCCCTAAAAAAGTATTTTAGGAAAATGTTGGTATGCATTCATCATCATTCATTATCATTTACAATTTGTAGGGGCCTTCTGTGTAAACAATTTTATCGAAATCGGTTGAGCCGTTCATAAGATGGTCGAAAATCAAAAAAAATAAATGCACGACTGGATCGCACGAACTTGCCCTTGTAGCTAACAACCTTAATGTAACTAACCATTGAGGTTTAGTTAGTTAGGTGTAGTTATCCTACGCAGGTTTAACGCCTATGTAGGTAAGATTACCTTGATTCTTAGTATAATGAATTGTCGAATGGATGATTCAAGGAATATTCACATAGGACCCTACCTACAAATGTAGTATATTTAAATCTAAGTTATGGATTTTAATTATGTAAGTAAAGAGAGTAAGATGTATCTAAATATATATACGTATTGATGGAACCTAAGAATGTAAACATGTACATATAATAATGAAAATGAAGGATTTTGGTGGGTAGGTAGGGTAGGTTGAACCATGACCATCCGCTTAGTAGCCAACGCACTTCGCATCACGCCACCGAGCATCAATACACAATGAAGGCACAAGAAGTTTCAAGAAGAATCTGATAATCGACCTTGGCAAGTCGTGAAATAGCTATAATTCCAGCCAAAAATTATTGAGAAAAAAAGCGGTGGTAACACACTCAAGTAGTTGTTGGACATCCAAAGTCATTAAATGATACGAAAAAGTGCTTTAAAAGCAAGTATGTAATCATACAAAACTGAATATAATATTATTAATATACATATAAAATTCAAATTTAAAAAAAAATCGATTTTTCAAAAAAAAAAAAAGTTTATTTATTTTTCAACAATCGAAAAACTTTTTTTTTGCAAATTTGAGTATGCAGTTTTATTAACAATTGTATAAAAAAATTATTTTAATCGGTTCATCCAATATTGAGAAAGTCGAAAATATGAAAAGTGGTTCTATGGGAAGTACCGTTATAAGTATGCAAAAAAAAAATATGTTTATACTTAAAAGTGAACTGTACTAATTAAAGAACACAGAAATTTTCTTATAAAAATTCTTGGAGCAGTTTTCGAGAAATAATTTTTTTTTTAAACGGTTTTCTAACATTTGTATGGGATGTGCCGTTGTTTTTTATTTAACAAAAATAGTTTTTTTTAACTATTCAAGATAATGTCAAAAAGCCACCAAATACGTAGTTTTGAAAAAATCTTTTGAGTCGTTTTCAAATTTTTGAATATTCAAAAAAAAAAAAAAAATATTTCCAAAAAAATTTTGTTTTTGAAAAATTTTGGTCCACAGTAGTGTTTAAATTTTTTAGGAGCTTCTGCGTAAAATATTTCAAAAAAATCAAATAAACCGTTTCCGAGAAAATCGAAACGAAAAAAATGGTTCTACTAGAGGTACCAAAAATAACAATTTTTTTCCAAAAAAAAATATCAAAAGGTACCCTTTCCCTTCGTTAATGAACTGATTTTTTTTATAAAAATCGTTGGAGCCGTTTTTGACAAAAATAAGATTTTTGTTTTTGGCAAAAAAAAATGTATGGGAGCTACTTTTATTTGTCGTCTTAAAAAAAATTAAAAAAACGTGGTGGCATAAAACCGAAAAAACAATATGTACCAAGTTTGAAGCAAATCTATCAAATCTATATAGGCTGTAAACTCGAGGACCGACAGACAGACAGAATTGGGGACCCACTTTTTTGGTGTTCCCTATGATCGTAATGTCATGTTTGATTATTAGGATTTTTTTTTTACGAATATATAACTTGCCTTATAGTATCGCAAGTAAAAATTGTTTTATGGCGGGCAATTCTGAAAAATATCCATTTGCTCAAAACGCACTCCAATTCTTCTACACTCCACGATTCAGGTTTTTTGAAATGACGCCACTAGAACGAATTGGCACACAATACAGTTTGTTTTTGTGGATTGCAAGAGATGTGGATGACAGGAGAACTGTCATTTTGACAGTAATTCAAAAAGTGAATTTCTTCTTCACTTTCCAAATGCAACAATTTTGCTTGTTTAACAGCGTATTTAACAGTCCAGTAACACCTGAGCTAAATATTCGTATATACGGATGACACTTCGGATTGACGTAGATATGTGATTGAAACAGGGATGTCAAGTTCGGACCCCAAATTAGATGGCCTATCTTGGCTAGATTTCTGAGATGTTCGAATATATTAGATATTATGTACTCAGATAAGATCTGCAGAATTAATAACATTTATACAAATAGTACAAAGTTACTGTTGTATAACATTCGACATCCCTGGCATTGTTATGGTGTTTTCTATTTAATAACATATTCAGCGAAACGAGTGCTTTCGACATTGACAGTGAAATATAAGGTTTGCAGAGGAATTCTTTATGTTTCTGTTGTCAAAGTCTATCGTACCTGAATGAAAATATTATTTTTTTTGTGTACTTTCAATATTAAAAGAAGAATAAATTATATATCTAGGTGCGTATGTTATTTTGGAGTTGTTCTTTTTTTTACTTTATTCTATAGGGTTGGTATTGGTTTCGTGGGAAAACAAATTTCGAAGTTTTAATTAAATCTAATTTGATGGTAAAATACAGAAAAGAGAATTTCGTCAAGCATTGAGTCAGGGACATCCTTAAAGGAGAAATTCGATTTTTTTGCTGTAGCTATAAAGATTTTGATTAAACTTAGTTCCTGTAATGTACATCCATTAAATTAATGCTACCACTTTAGCAACTTGCGTAAGTACCGTTAATTTCAATAATACTAAACCCAAATTTCTTCATTGTTCATTAAATCTAAATTTAATGAAGAGTGAACTCACATTTGGTCTAGTAGCTCAATTCAATCTTTATCTTTGAACTTTGTTCACAATTACTAATTAGAAATATTGAAACAGAATTGAACCAGACCATCATTGCCTGTATATCGCCAGTGTATCCTTATGAACCACAAGAACAAGTTCGTGCGATCCAGTCATGCATTTTATTATTTTTTAAACTTAGGAAATTATTTTTTTTTCGAGATAATTTAACAAAGCTGCGATAAGAGAAAAGAATGCCATTTATTTCTTTTTTTGTGCACTTTAAGGTTTTAAAATTATTTTCGTTGGCAAAAATAAACATGTCACGTTTAATCTTAAGTAGGTACCAAGCCAATGGTGTATTAGGAAAACGTTAATGTTAATGGATATTGAAAATGCTCAAGTATTTTAATATTTTAGAAAGTGGGATTAAGATACTGTAGGATTTATTTGAAGCTCGAAGTATAATAGATAGCAGAAAACAATAATGAACAAAGATATACCTACGCATGTTTGCACGAGTATATTTCTCAGAAGTTGGTAAACTGGTGGATTACTTTAAAATTATTTCAAAGAAATACTTCTAAGAGTGACAGTTTTTTTTAAATAAATTTTGGAAACGAGGCTTTCGCCATAAATTATTAAATATTTTAATCACATTTTAAAAAGCGAATTTGGTAGAGAATATCAGTTTCTTGTTCATAAATTGAAAAAAATCATATATCTTCAGAGAACATACACCCAGCTATTGGAAAGATAGGTACTATAAGTTGTGTTCAAACCTTTAAACCGAAATCAGCAAAGTAAGAACAAATTCAGAAATTCCATTGCTAAAATAAGAATTTCTTACCCGGTATACCGCATTGTCCTGGGGCCCAGCAGAGTCCAACATTGTTCTGCGTGCCAAGAACTTTAAGCTCTTCGCGGCAGCAAGAAACGAGCTTGGTGGTTTCTATTTAAGCAACATCTTGATAGCTACTACATAAATGGGGTGCGAATACACCGAATCTAGTAGCCATTGTACCTATGGCACCATGTCCAGTTAGTTCACCTATCAAGGTTCTGATGTTCTTTTTATTCAGTGATAACATAAACTTCTAGAGAAGACACAGTCGCTCCTGGATATCCAGAAGTTCAGGACCCATAACCAATTGGCGGCTGTTGTCCCTACTTCATATTGATTCCTTCCATTCCATTTCATCTGCAATATCGTTCCCGTCTATATTGGGATGTCCAGGAAACCAGCACTTTTTGACTTAGTTATGTGTTATCGATAATATTCAGTACGCTTCGGCATCTTAATATCTCACTGGATAGTGCTTTGATAGTTGCTTGGCTGTCCACGATCTCAGACGAAATCAGTTTTCTCCTATGTATCTTTGCCGCTTTCTCAATAGCGTAAGTTTCTGCTTAAAAACCGCTACACTCATCTGGGAGTTCATATGATTTAATAATATTAAGAGCTTCACAAAACACCGCAGCTCATGTTCCTTCTTCCATTTTGTACCCATTATATTACATATTACTTATAGTATCACTATAGCTATCCACCCCTAAAATGCTAGGGTTCTCCAGACGCTCGAACAACCAACCAGGTGAATATTGTTGGAGCAAAGTTCAGAGTCCGACTTTAGAACGAAAAGAAATTGATTTAAAGAAGAAATTCGACGTTGGACGTTTTATATAAGAAGTTTTTTTTAATAATACAAATTCTATATACTACTGAAATACATCAGCCAAGTAGAAGACTTAGCACTATAATATTTGGACTTGTTGAATTATTGATTCAAAATAGCTTTTAACGGCCTTTAGTCCAACAAAAATTGGCGTTTCGTCCCGGTGATCTCACATGGACTCATCAGTTGACTAGTGAGGACCTTTGTCAATACGCAATTTTTGCCAAGTTCAGTTCATCTAACATAGATTTCGTGAAGAACATCTAGTGTGAACTATATCCAACAAGACTAGAATTCCTAATCATTAAATTGGAAATTTTTGTTTTTGCCCAATAATTCAACAAGTCCAAATATTATAGTGCTAAGTCTTCTACTTGGCTGATGTATTTCAGTAGTATATAGAATTTGTATTATTAAAAAAAACTTCTTATATAAATAATGCCAGGCCATGGGCAAAAACAAAAATTTCCAATTTAATGATTAGGAATTCTAGTCTTGTTGGATATAGTTCACACTAGATGTTCTTCACGAAATCTATGTTAGATGAACTGAACTTGGCAAAAATTGCGTATTGACAAAGGTCCTCACTAGTCAACTGATGAGTCCATGTGAGATCACCGGGACGAAACGCCAATTTTTGTTGGACTAAAGGCCGTTAAAAGCTAGTTGGACGTTTTAGCATACCTGCAGTTACCAGTCTACGAGAAGCTCGTTGGGTTGAATTCTCTTCTAAGTCTTCACGCAAAGACAAACCCTGGAAAAGACAAACGAATTTTAAGTTGAGGTCAAGACCCATCATCGGCTTCAAAGCTGCAAGTTATAGGATTCATCGCTAGAATGAATATAATATGGCGATATGTTCCAACTCCAAATCCCGGGAAACTGATCCAAATGTGTCGTGTTTTACTATAAAAACACAAATAATAATGTCAAAGGAGTTAAATTATGAATAATATTTTTTAAATTAAACAAATAAAATGAAATATAAATTCTTTGAATTTTAATTTTATTATTGTTTATATTTATAAATTAATTAACAACTATAAGAAATTTTTTAGAAAATAAAAAACATTTATAAGATCGCGACGCGTTTCGGAGTGTTCTCCATCATCGGGCGATGAGCTTTAGTTTTACTAAGCATGGAGAACACTCCGAAACGCGTCGCGATCTTATAAATGTTTTTTATTTTCTAAAAAAATTTTTAAGATTGTTAATTAGTAAAAAATATCTAAAAAAATTCTTAAAGTTGTTAATTAGTCTATAAATATAAACAATAATAAAATTAAAATTCAAAGAATTTATCTTTCATTTTATTTGTTTAATTAAAAAAATATTATTCATAATTTAAAAACTAACAACTCGGAGACAAAAACAACACGTATCATAGGAGTTAATTCAGATTATATTTAAAACGTGGCAATCTTGTTTTTAGACAAAGTGACAATAAGCAGAGAAATAGAGCTGCCATTGGATTCTTATGAAAGAAAACTTCTTCGAGGGATTTGTGGTTCTAGTGATTTTTTTGCTACTTGGTTTTTGACGTTTATATTTTTGACAGATCACACATGACAAATTCCACGAACATTCGACATTTCGATTCAGTATTGTTTGCCATTTCATCATGAATAGACTTACGCCTGAACAACGTTTGCAAATTATTGAAATTTATTATCAAAATTCGTGCTCTGTGAAAAATGTGTTTCGCAAGCTACGTCCGTTTTTTTTCCGCTCATTTTTGGCTAAATGGATACGTGAATAAGCAGAATTGCCGTATTTGGAGTGAAGAGCAGCCAGAGGCAATTCAGCAGCTACCAATGCATCCCGAAAAATGCACTGTTTGGTGCGGTTTATGGGCAGGCGGCATCATTGGGCCGTACTTCTTCAAGGACGATGAAGGCCGCAGGGTTACGGTCAATGGAGAAAGGTACCGTTCGATGATAACAGATTTTTTTTTGCCGAAAATGCAAGAATTGAACTCCGTCGACATGTGGTTCCAACAGGACGGTGCCACATGCCACACTGCACGCGAAACCATGCATCAATTGAGAGGCGAATTTGGTGAGCAGTTGATCTCACGTTTTGGCGCAGTCAATTGGCCACCAAGATCATGTGATTTGAGCCCGTTAGACTATTTTTTGTGGGGCTATGTTAAGTCTATTGTCTATGGGGACAAGCCAAACACGATTGCTGCCTTGGATGCCAACATTGAACGCGTCATTGGTGAGATTCCGGCTGAAATGTGTGAAAAAGTTTGCCAAAATTGGACCTTCAGAATGGACCACCTGAAGCGTAGCCGGGGGCAACATTTAAGTGAAATTATTTTTAAAAAATAAATGGCAGAAATTGATTTATCGATCCAAATAAAAATTTCATTCACTTTTTACAAGTTTCTGTGTTTTTTTGAATTGTCAAAAACCAAGCTCTTAAAAAATCACCGTTTATGTAAGAGGAGGCCAAATGCAGGAGAATGTACAAGAACTCTATGCCGCATCGAGTAAAAAACAACAATACTCGTATTATATGTAATAGTGTGATGTGCTTCATACTTTTCCAGCCGAGGTTTTGCGCGTCGGAATTTCCAGGGCGATCTGAAGAAAACTCGAAATTTCAGTTATGAAAAGGTCTTTATAACCTTGGACAAATCTTTATTACAATAAGATCTTAAGTATAACAAATAACATTTCATATCAAAAATTCTGGATCTTAATTCCTTTTATTCTTTATGTCGGGTTTCGGGTAGTATTGTTATAGCATCTGGAATTCATTAATCGAAATATTCTGGTAACTGGTTCCCCTTTTATCTGGACTCGTTCTCGGGTTTGTTTATAAATAAAAAAAAATAAAAACCATGCCTTAGGCATTTACAAAGTTCAGCAGGTATGAGGCCCCTGGTGATACTAGATTGACAGGTTTAAGGCCTCTGTTAGGCACAATATCTGCAAGTACAAGGCCCTTGGTGGCGCTAGATCGGCAGGTTTAAGGCCCCTGGTTGGCACAGATCAGCAGGTACCAAAGCCCCTGGTGGAAATAAGGACGTAAATCTTCGAACCAGAAATTTCTTACTCAAACTGGGAGAGAAAAACTGAGGAACGAAATGGACGGTCAGCTGCCTTGCAAGTTCAATTCTAGCTCGTCAGCTTGAATCGTAGTAAACAAGGACATTTTCCTCCACACAAGCTAGTCCTCTTATCGTGTTTTCTTGTTATAACGCAAAGTGAACCATATGGATGAGGAATGTAAAAGACGAATGAATTCACCTCAGCTGTGACGTCACCCGTTGATAGTGACTGTGCATTATATTTGCCGAAGTGTAAAATGCCATCTCTCACTGGTGGTTTGTTGTGCGCCGGCCGATGTTGTTGCGGCGGCTACCATCGGTGCGGCGGTTATCGTTGGTGAGGTGTCTATTGTTGGTCTAGCGGCTGCTGCGGCTGCGGTTACTGCGGCTTCGTGGTCGGAAATTATTTTATTAATTTTATTAATGATAAACTCGTTTTGTAGCATGTAACGCTTCGTTACAATAGAATCCTTGAATCCCAGCCACAGGTATAAAGCGACAGGGAAGACCGAACCTAACGCTATCACGAATGCCAGAGTATTTGGTCTGGATTACTATGTACCCGAGATCGAGGAGGGTGTAGGACTGCCGGTTCTAAGATATCCAGTATTTAGTAAATAGATGAATTGGATTAGAAATTTTGAATAAAACAAAAAACAAAAAAAAACAAAATTTGAAAGTCGTTCGTAAAAGTAAAATTCCACAAAATATGTATTCATTCTTCTTGATTAAAAAAAAATCAACAATTTCGAATTCTATTGGTCGGAGAAAAAATACCTTATGTTCTGGGACAAACTATAATACATAGTTCGTAAAACTAATGTATTTTTTTCAATTTCCGTTCAAATATTCCATGTGTCGAAAACCTAACTATTGCTAAACCAACATGAAAGATATCTATCTTTTTTTTTAATTTATAGCAAAACCTCAACAAAAATATATTTCTTACACACTTTAATATATTTTTAATGTTAAACAACTGCTAATTACAAAACACTCATCTCGTAAAGAGCAATTTTCCATTTATTTTAAAAGAGCACTAGAAAAACTTGCATAAAAGATTTCATCACTTTTGTCGAATGAAAAAAAATTGAATTTAAGTGAATTGTGGGTTTTATTGAGCTTGGAGCAGATTTTACTCATAAATTAAAGCATTGCGAAAATAGATATTACTAACTTATGTAATAATTTCAAAAGTGAAAGCTATTTATATATTTTGGTTACTTAAGACAACAAAAATAGCTTTGTGCGTAAAAGTCTTGTATCCTTGAAAAATATTTTCTATAAAAAAAGTAATAGAAATCGATTTTTTTTTTGGGAAATGATTAGTAAACATAGATACTGTATCTTGTCATAGTTTATGGTTAAGGATATTATCGTTAATGTATCACAAGCAATTATTATTGATATTACTTTATCATAACAAAACGAATCACCAAATAATTGATGATTACCTTATAATCTTCTACATTTGTGGGAAATCAATAAAAATTGTGCTCGTTATCAAATTATTTAGTACGAATATACATTATTAATTAAGCTAAAATGCTTAGTAAAATATTGGAAGTGCAGTCTTCTAATCAAAAAGGACATGTTGTTGTAAAGGGTTATCCATTTTGCGGTTTCAAAAGTATAGGCCTGGAATTCGACATCTGTAAAACTAAGTTGTTTAACCAATTTTTTTTTTCAGTTGAAAGTCTGACATTTACGAAAATGGATCGCTTAACTATCGCACGAAGCATAAAAATTGTATTCTACCACAGCCACATAACGTGCTTTAAGATGAGATTATGGTTTACATCATCGTCCAACTACGCAAGCTTTGGCAAAATTGTGAAGAAATTTGAAGAGACTGGATTGGTTACAGATATTGTAAGGCCTGGGCATCATCGTTTCGCTCGTACCACTGAAAATATCGCGGCTGTAAGTGAAAGTGTAGCCGAAGACCCGAATGTGTCGATTCCTCGTCGTTCTCAGGAATTAGGACTGTCTTACGGCACAGTATGATGTATTTTGCATTTGGATCTAAACCTACATCCATATGAAGTCCAGTTCACACAACAACTGCAGCCAGCTGACCATTCACAACGTCGCAGATACGTCGAATGGGTGCTTGAACAACAGGCGGTGGACGTCGATTTTTCGAAATTTTCTTCAGCGACGAAGCACATTTCTCACTCGGTGTGTGAATAAACAAAATTGTCGTATTTGGGTTTCTGAGAATCCTCAAGTAATTGAAGAGACGCTTTACATCCACAAAAGGTCACTGTTTGGGGCGCTTTTTGGTCTGGAGGTGAGATTGGACCTTACTTCTTCGAAAACGAAGATGGGACGACTGTCACCGTCAATTCGGAGCGTTATGGTCATTTGGTAAATCAGTTTTTTTTGCCTGCTATTGAAGAATACGTCTTGGAGAATATGTGGTTTCAACAAGACGGTGCCACATGCCACACAACTCGAGCGAATATGGCTTTATTGCAAGAGACATTTCCTGGCCGCGTAGTTTCTCGTCGTGGCGATATCAACTGGCCACCAAGATCATGCGATTTGACACCGCTGGGCTTTTTTTGTGTAGCTACGCGAAAGACCGTGTTTATGCAGATAAACCTTTAATTCTTGAGCACTTAAAAACCAACATTTGTCAAGTTATGGCTGAGATACCGCCCAATATGTGTCAAAAAGTTGTCAAAAATTACCTCAAAAGAATCGATGCTTGGAACAATTCGCGTGGTGGCTATTTAAATGATGTAGTGTTTCACACATACTGTCAACGTTCAAACTTTATAATAAAAAAGAAATATCATGAAAACAAATATTTTATATGTGTTTTATTTCCGTTTACTTTTGAAACCGCAAAATGGATAACCCGTTATTTTCGGAAGCTAATCTATTTAACCGCCACTGTAGCTTGGTGACCCAACTAGCCCTATAGTGTACCTGGTGGTTCGATATCTTAACTTAGCTCTTGGTGATGATGATGATTTGCTGACCGTTGTTTGCACTTGGAGTTTTTCAGCAATATACCAATGGTTTTTGGCAAGGTATGAGATGTACGATCTAATGATTTATTCTTTCCTTTTGGCATATGTTGTAGGTCTCTATCTAACAATAACACAAGGCATTTGTGATTTAATGTGCTTTTGAACCACATACTCATATTCAAACTAATAAAATTAATTAATTCTTCACAATCTGAAATTTTCCTTGGAATTTTTTCACGGATAAAGAACATGGGGACATAATAGATACAAAATGAATTAGAGTGGTTCAAAATAGCTTTTAACTGCCTTTAGTCCACAACATTCGCGTTTCATCCCGGGCGGCGATCTCACTTGGACTCATCAGTGGGCTAGTGAGCGCCTTCCCAATATGAACATTTTAGTTTTTGAATTAGAGTGCTTTTCACAACTGCAACAGAATGCAAAACTAGACAATTGGTAATGGAACGAAACTAGTGAAATTTTGGGATCGGTGTGTCAGTTTTAATGTTGATATTTCTAAACTACTCGTAGGCTGCTGGATTTTGAAAGATAACATGGTGTCTGCTTTGGAGTTATTCTGCGATTACGATTTTCATATTCTCGATATTTGGGATGTTGAAAAACGTATGCTATTTAAATGGTTTTTATTAATTTTCGTATTCAGTCAATTTTATGGGTTTGGAGGTCTTTGTATCAAGATCATACCAATCATTATTTTTTTCGAAAATACCGACAATAGTTAACCATTTCTACAGTCATTAAAAAAATAAAAAAAAAACTGGATGACTAAACTACTCTTTATTCCACATTTCAGCTGTCCAAGTGCCGGAGTCCTATTTTGCTGACTTAAGAAATAAAATGCACGACTGGATCGCACGAACTTGCTTTTATGTTAGATCACATCGAATGCGAAAAATTTCTGTTAAAAATCTAAATATATTTATATTTAAAGCAGTTTTTTACTTCATTTTTATTTTGTATATATAATCTTAATATCTTAAATTTTTTTTCTAAAAAAAATTGGTATAGTCGTAAATATTATAATATAAACTTAAAAACAAAATATTAAAGCGGCTTAATCAAAGAAAAAATAATTCAAAATTCTGAAATAAATACTTAAATTTAAGCTCAGAAAAAACTACGCCATTTTATTTGTTAGATAAATTTGATATATGAGAAAAAATTTTAAAAATCTGTGCAGTGGTTTTTGAGAAAAAAAGTTTTTTTTTTTTAAACTATTTGATAAATATTTTTCAAAAAAAATTCAAAAACGCCAGTTCATAGGTATTCAATAAATACATATAAATATTAAAAATTATATTTAATGAGCAGTTTTCGAAATATAATTTTTGTAATTTTTTTTCTTAAAAATGATTTTAAAAATACAAAAAAAATCTAATTAAAAATATTGGTACGCGGTATAATTTGGGCAACCTAAACCTATATATGTGTGAAATTTCGAAAGAATCGGTTGAGCCGTTTATGAGATAGTCGAAAGCAAAAAAAACGGTCATATGGAAAGTACCATTTTTAGACATTTTTCTAATTTTTTTTTTCAACCATATGATCGGTCGTAGATAAAAATCCGCACTGATTTTTTTTATCAAAACCGTTAGAGCCGTTTCCGAGAAAAATAGGTTTGAACTTAACGGTTATATGGCAGGTACCGTTATTTTTTGATATAAAAAAAATTCAATTTCCCATTTTACAATACCTAAAAAACTCTATATACCAAGTTTGAAGCAATTCGGCCCACCCGTTTGTGCTGTAGGTGTCTACACATACATACAGACAGACATACAGACGGACAGAATTTTTAGACCATCTTTTTGGTCTTCGCTATCATCGTAATGTCATGTTTGATTGTTATCTCAAAACTTGCCTTATAGTACATATAATCGCAAGTAAAATGACAAGTCCTTTAAAATCAAATCAAAAAATGATGTACATATTTATTTTTCTTCTGTCTTTACATCATCTGGGGTAAAGTTTTTATATTTTGTAAATTCTGATTGCCCCGGTGAGCACTGGGGTGTCGAAGTAGCTAAAATATGAAACTCCAATGATGAGGTATGTATAGGTAGAGATGGCGGCCACGAGCAAACCTCGCTCAATGACCCAATTAGGGCTGTGATGCGGATTTTTAAGGCGGATTTGAGGATAGACTTGAGTTTGACTGCAGTATGCCAGCTACATATGTAATTTACAAGTTTGCCCAAGATGCCCTACGTTCAGATTTAATAATAAATCTTAGTCGACCTTCTTCTTCTAACTCAGCATGGTTTTTGGTCATCAGAGGAAGTATCAACCCGATCGCAGGACCAGAAATCTTTCCTAGAATTATTTTTGACTTTATAGTTTTGACGAATGTGGCTTATGGTGTGGGTGGGCAATTTACACCAGAAACTCATCTACATTGTGGCAAAGGCAGCTTGTTGTCCAGCAAGCTGAAGCGAACAACGATCCAAATGTGTGATCTTCCGACCTTCATGCACCATGATCTCCTTTTGAAGACCTTTGAAGACTAGTAATCTGCTTGCTTGCAGACAGAGGAGTTTTAAGGAGAAAATGAGAAGAAAGAAACCGAAGCTAATAAATGTTTGATCTTCATTTCAGAAAGTACGTTAAGGACGTCGAAGAATGCCCTACCAAATGATTGTGTTCGTATTTTATCCAATGCGGGGCTTTTCCAGCTGGTCCGCACAGCTACCATAGTGAATTTGTATAAGGAATGCCAAAGCTTCGCAGCTCTCTTATTGTCCAATATCCAGTACATGTTGCCACGATTAAATTAATAGTCCTCGATTTATTATATGTGACCCAAATATTTCTAGAAATGATGAAGTTGGCTAAACTACTCTATCTATGCTTACGGTTGGATTCGTTGAGAAAAATTGATTGCCCTTTCCGCAAGTGAGTTATGAATAAGGGCTGACATTCAAATATGACCCCGAACCCAGTTGAGCGTAGCCTTGAGGATAAGCTCGAAAGTTTATCCCGGTATTGTTGTACTAAATTAGAGAATGATGTAGCCGAATCAATGGTTTTAACTGTCTGAGAAAATAGCCGTGTTTTAGTTTTGATTCGGATCTTAATCAAAGGTGAACTTTGTTCATTTTCTAAAAACTGTTCCACAGCAAAAAAAAAAAAATGTTGGCCTTATCATCGCTTTGAATCTTCAGTATTGGCACTATTAGAAATCCAAAAACTCCTACCATCTAAAGGTTGCAATTTGTGGCAACAATCTGGAGTGTATCTGCGACAAGCCTTTTTAATTAGTCTAAGAGCGAAGGGTGATTATTGAGGAACAAAATAAGGAAGGAGATGGTTTTGTATGTCGTTTAAAGTTATACATGCAACTATTGAAGTATGCCATTCTTTCAGAAGCGTTTCGACACCCTATACCCTCTGGAGGTCAACCAAAATAAGAAAATTTTCTATATTTCAATCTTAGAAAAACAAACATATGATTTACATAATTTCTAACGTTTCTATATTGAAAAACATATACTGGCTAAATTTTGGTGGGTTCACTGGTTAAGTTTATAAAACCTTTCAAATTGGACATAATACAAATAAAACTTGCCCATTCACCAATTGATAGCCTATACTTATTGGTTGGACCTCAGTTCATATAAAATATATACATAATTATTTAAGAGTTTTTTGTTTGTGTAAGCTCATATTTTGCTATTTTTTCATTCATGATAACATAGAATACCAAGCACTCTAGTAATTAGAAAATTCATGAATTTTCAAGATGCATTCATAATTTCAAAATTACAATAAATTTGAATCAAAAATCTTAGATTTTCTATTTTTCACTTTGTATGCATATCAAGCTGACAGCTCTACCAAATTTCATAATTTAAACCATTTTTCAGAATGAAGAACCTCTAATTTCACATTTGCCTCGTTTTGCGTACTTTAAAGCCTAGCACTCTACCAAATTTTATTATTCTACACTAATTGGAAGTGCTCCATTCAATTAACACCAATTCTTAGGAAGTTGACAAAATCCACGACCCCGGAATTGAAAACCTCAAATTTTCGATATATTGCTTTACTTGCATCACATGACCTACCCTTGTGCAAAATTACCAGATTCTACGATGTCGGGAAGTGCTCCATAATTTTCATGATCTGTCAGTCAGTGGGTAAGTTACGGCTTTTGTGATTTTTAGCCCTTATATTTCAGGAACCACTTATGCTAAAAAGTTGAAATTTGGTTTTGGTAAGGCGCCTGTGTTTGACTAGCTTAGCAAATATTAGTTTTTTGAAGTTTCTTACTTCACAAGTACTGGTTTGTGCCAGTAAATAAAGGGTGTAGTGCCATAATTTTGCTGGGCACTACCGTACCTACATGCTCTTACATAAGAAGTTTTTTTTTTTTTTTTAATAATACAAATTCTATATACTACTGAAATACATCAGCCAAGTAGAAGACTTAGCACTATAATATTTGGACTTGTTGAATTATTGATTCAAAATAGCTTTTAACGGCCTTTAGTCCAACAAAAATTGGCGTTTCGTCCCGGTGATCTCACATGGACTCATCAGTTGACTAGTGAGGACCTTTGTCAATACGCAATTTTTGCCAAGTTCAGTTCATCTAACATAGATTTCGTGAAGAACATCTAGTGTGAACTATATCCAACAAGACTAGAATTCCTAATCATTAAATTGGAAATTTTTGTTTTTGCCCATGGCCTGGCATTATTTATATAAGAAGTTTTTTTTAATAATACAAATTCTATATACTACTGAAATACATCAGCCAAGTAGAAGACTTAGCACTATAATATTTGGACTTGTTGAATTATTGGGCAAAAACAAAAATTTCCAATTTAATGATTAGGAATTCTAGTCTTGTTGGATATAGTTCACACTAGATGTTCTTCACGAAATCTATGTTAGATGAACTGAACTTGGCAAAAATTGCGTATTGACAAAGGTCCTCACTAGTCAACTGATGAGTCCATGTGAGATCACCGGGACGAAACGCCAATTTTTGTTGGACTAAAGGCCGTTAAAAGCTATTTTGAATCAATACATGCTCTTACCTTCCCGAGCAGCCGATGTAAATCATTCATATGCAAAAGCTGTTTATCAAAGTGTGTGGTGCTACCAATCTTAGGGCTTCTAAGTAACTTCGACTTATTTGTATTTTACAACTATTTTTTTGCTATTCAGTAATAGTAATTCAATTAATACGAATTTTGATTAAAAGTATACGTTCTACTTTTACAGGATATTCTCGAAAACAATAAAGAGATGCAAATAATTGGGGAATACTGTACAATGGAAGAAAACAAATCTACCACGCAACTTCTTTCTCGCTAAAAATACATTTTACATAAAAAATTGAAAAATAAAGAAGAAATAACATCCTCAATCCTCAATAGCTATATACTTTCCTATATACAATTTCTCTAAGGGTAAATCAAATTTGAATGCGAATTTAAACTTCAAAGAAGAAGATTTACTGATTAATTTCTGCACCCGAAGAGACCTCCATGATATTTTTTCCTTCCAAATTATCAAACATTTACTCCATGGCGTGGGGGGGGGTGGGTGAAAGTTCTTTTTCGGGAATCATTTTTTCGATACCTACGCTCATGCAATATTCACAGATATAGCTTTAAGGACGACGGGATAAATTCATTTCGTTGAAAAAGAAATAAAAAAAAAGAAACCCACTTCATTACTAGAAAATATAATTCAATATAGTATCTTATTTTCGCTTAATTTAACTCAACCTGAAGCCTATACTGATGATGGCGTACACAAACCAAAGATTAAAAAAAATTCTTGTATCAAAGCAAAAAAAAAAATAGCATTAATAAACATTTTCAAGTCGTCAGTTAGTTAATCACATTCAGATTCGATAAAAATGGTAATAATATTGTGCGAGCTGTAAAATTGAAAATTAATGTTTCAAACGTCGCCGTGTTATTCGCGTTGTAGTCGTCGTCGTGAAAATGTTTATTTCATTCAATCAAGTCTTAAAGAAGGCAGTTAAGGTTTTTTTTTTCAATTAGAAAACCGTTCAAGAAAAAAAAAACTAGAAATTTGATGGAAATTGGTGTTTAATTGAAACAGTGCCTTGAATTTAAAATTACACTCGTACGCTTAGTACTGACGAATCATAGAGCTTAATGTGCAAATAAAATATTTACAACTTAAGTAGATAGGTATCTACATCTAAAGGCTTGACATGAATATTTTGACGTTGTAAGATTATCGAATATGATTATCTATCTTGTAAAATATTTTTTTTTTTTTTAGAAATATTGACCAACACATTTCGTAACACTTCTCTTAATGAAAACTTGGTTGATTTCATCTAATTGGTAGACTAGGGTAATTCACACTTCTAGTCATCGAAATCAGAAGGATATGGCTTCGGGAACATTAAGTAATTGGGAGGCCCAAAATCCAAAGGACCGTCCTTCGCTTGAGCCAATACCATATGTTAATCCATTGTCTAATATATGGGAGTAGTTTAACTAAATCTGGAAATTTAAGAGTGAAAAAGAGAAGTGGGATTACATACGCTTTCACGAAAATCATTATTACGGACGATGTCAATAAACACAATTATTTTTGGCTTCTCTATTCGGACCAGACAACAGCTGAACGAAGGTAAACTGAAATTTTCGTAGAGCTTAATACCAGACGATAATGGCCGAGCCGAAACACCTGACCTGTTTCTTACCTCTGATCCTGTTAAATGGACTATCAAAGTATTATCGCTTCTAGGCAAAACCGACAAACATTTCAGGAATATTAGCCTCGGGCTCGCAGAAAATTCATGATTCGATTCGACATGTTAACCATCTAACTTTATATAGAAAACTGCGAAATTTCTTTGGGTTTTCTGTAGAGTCCTGTAAGTTGATTCTCTCGCACCTTAGGCGAAGGCAAAAATGCGTGGTGGAAAATGGTCAATCATAAATCTTTCTCAATGTTTTAAATGGAGTGCCACAGGTATCGATTCTTGGCCCTATTCTCTTCTCACTTTACATAATTGACATAACTGAGATTCCAAAAGTTGTTAAATACTGTCTGTTTCATCTATACGCTGATGATGTGTTGCTTCTGATAAGTCGTCCGTTTGGGGAAGAGACTGATGCCGTTGCATTAATGAACGACGACCTTCTTTCCATTTTTCGTTGGTCTAAGAAAAACCACCTGTGCCTAAACCCTGTCAAATCAATATCCCTCCCCATCTATCGCAAAATCTTTGATTTATCAATTTTAAGTCCATTGTATCTTGAAAACGAAACAATCCAATATGTCAGCAGTGCTAGAAACCTAGGAATGATTTTTAACCGTTCCCTCACATGGAACGAACACCTAATTAAGGTAATTGGTAATGTTTATGGTAGTCTCCGTGTTCTCCAAGTCACTCGAAGTTTCATCCCTACAAAAACCAAACTTCTTCTTGCCAAAACGTTTTTACTACCCATTGTGTTATATGGATGTGAAATTTTTTGCAACTTGGACTCAGTCACTAACCGCAAATTAACAACATTGCTCGTTATGTCTATAATCTTCGTCGCTATAAGCACGTTTCGTATTTTGCTGTTCGCATTTCTGGCTGTAGCCTAGACAATTTAATAAATTTTCGCTCACTTAGCTATCTTCATGAAATCATTCAAACTAAGCATATTTACATGGTAAGCTGAACTTCCCTCATTGAACAAGGTCATTTGCTCCTGTAATACCTCGATACAATTTTCTCATCACTGAGCTTCAATTTTTCGTCCACGCTATTCGCCTTTGGAACTCCCTGCCCATAAGTGGGAGAAGTATAAGAAGCACAAGAAGATTTAAATGTTTACTTTTAAACTATTTGGCAAATCATTGGTAATATCTATTTATTCTTATCTTATTATTCCTTTTCTCTTTTTTTTTATTTCGCTTTATTAATTTTTGTTCTCTTTAATTTTTAATCATGTAAATAGACTTAACAATTATTTAAATTCAAATTCTTAATCGTGTCCTACTTTGTAAGCGATTTTGAAATAAATAAATAAAATAAATAAAAAAAAACATGAGAAAAAGAGATTGGATCATCGAGACGAGACTACTTTAAAAGCACCCGAGGCGAGACCGAGACGAAAACTAGTTTTGGTACCGAAATTCGCCGAGTCTTGCTGGTTTCGGCGGTGGTTTGGTTTAGGTTTTCGCCAGAATTTTTATAATATTCACACGTTTTTTTTGGAAATATTCTACGTGCGTTAAAATATCAAACCACATAATGAAAATAGTTATACTCAGCTGGGGGCACTGCGAAAATCCAGAGAAGAATACGTACGATTTATGTACGATATGCATGTCTTTGAAATAGAAATCGCTCATTTTCAGCATTTGTTTCCCCCTACCGAAAAAGGTGACTTTAAGACTTTTATAGGTGACACTTGGATAGAAATATTATCGAAACGTCATAATATTGTCTGTTACCTACCTGTGAAGCTATGAACTGTCAAAATCGATTGAGGGATGTCTCCGATTTAAATGGATTATAAAATCTCTACACAATTCAAATTTTACCTCAGAATATTCAAAATTACAAACAAACTGCTGAGATATCGTATTCTACCTTTTCAATCTGAACACGAGTCTTATTTTATATCTTTTTACACCAAAAAACAGGAAAGGAATCAAGACTAAGATTAGACCAAGACATCGGAGACGGGACTGCACATTATAATTTTCACGAGAAAAAGGCGAGAATAAAATTTTTCGATTTTGACAAACAAAATTCTCGCCTGGTCTCGTCTAGTTGGCAGCCCTAGTTGACTACACAGATAGTTTCATGAAACACATCTTATTATATACGCGGACAGTGGCAAGAGTCCTGAAAGTTTGCAATATATACAAGTCCGCTGGTACGGATAGTATCCCACTATTGTTCTGTTCCGAGGTGTTCTTCCTCCCTGGTAAAGCCACTTCGAAAGCTTTTCAACCTATCTTACTTCTCGTTCCGAGTTGATGAAAAACGGCATTTGTACAGCCAATTCATAAAAACAATGCGAATTGCCCTCATCCTCCAACTACTGGCTAATTGTGCTGACGTTCCTTTTTGATATGAACCCCCTTTCGCCCCTTTATCAAAACAACCTCTACATAAATCAGATGTGCTGATGCCCATTCTGGTCATGTGGGTTCCCAAAGAGTTATGACCAGTTAGGATGTCCATCAGGAGTGTTAGTTGAGGTCTTTTAAGCCCTAGTAAATATTCTGTTTCAGATATCTGTCCGAAGATTTCTCGAAACCCTCAACTGTCGACATCTGACCATCTGTCTTTTGCGGTTTTGAGGAAAATTTGTTGCATTCTAAAATTTTCTGGCTACAGTGGCACAAATATCCCGGAAACGATTTGGCTCAGTTCAAGTGATGATCCGGTTTTGGCCAATTGGTCTGCGGTTTCACTCCCTTGTATGTCACTATGTCCTGGGACCCAGACTAGGGTGACTAAGTTCGATTCGCTTAGCATTAGTTAATCCGTCCGGCTGTCAACGAAAATATCTATGGTCATGTTGACCAGTTTACATGTAGATAGATACTTAGCCGCCTCACTTATTGCAAGCACCGCGACTTTTTTCAAAAAAAAAAAATTCAGAAACGCCAATTCATAGGTATTCAGCAAATACATACAGGATGTCCGCCAGAAAGGTATACTACTTTGTTTTGCAGCCATTTTGGTAAACATTAGTCTTGACAGTTCATATTTGGCAGTCGTGAAGTAGACATGTGGCAAATTTATTATGGGAAAATATTCGATAAACCAACGTGTTTTAATCGTTAAAATATTTTATCAAAATCAATCATCGATTACTGTGACGATGAAAAAGTTACGTTAAATTTTTGGGAGAAACAGCGGGCCAAACAAAACGCACTATTTATCGCGTAGTGAATAATTTCGAAGAAAGAGGGTCTATAGGTGATAGTCTCAAGCATGGACCACAGCGTACTGCATGATCGACTGGAAACATTACTGCTGTAAAGAAAGTGTTCAAAACAACCCATCAACCTCAATTCGACGCCGTGCTCAGAAGCTTGGTCTTCAAATAACAACTTTGGCCACAATTTTGCACAAGTATTTGAATTTGTTTCCATTTAAGATTCAGTTGACACAAGAGCATCTCCACATGGCTATTTACGCCGCCGTACATATGCCATGACAACCCCGAATTTCATGAACAAATCATAATGAGTGACGAAGCACATTTTTATTTGTATGGATATGTGAATAAACGTAATAGTCGGCTCTGGGCAATGGAAAAGCTTAAAATTATTCATCAGTCAACTTTGTATCCATTAAAAGTTACAGTCTGGTGTGCAATTTGGTCAGGAGGAAGAATTGGACCTTACTTATTTGAAAATGAAAACGGCGTAACGGTAACTGTGAATGGGGAGCGATATCGTGATATGATTGAAAACTTTTTAACGCCACAACTGCATGCTTTTGGCTTAATTAACATGTGGTATCAACAAGACGGTGCCACATCGCATACAGCCAGGATTACAATGGAATTACTGCGAGACCTCTTTCCGCAACAAGTTAATTCAAGAAATTGTGAGGTTGATTGCCCTCCACGGTCGCCTGATTTAACTAATCCGGACTTCTTGTGGGGAAATGTGAAAAGCTAGGTTTATGCAAGCAAACCAGAAACGCTTGAGCAACTCAAACAAAATATTCGTGATGAAATTAATGAAATATCGCGTGATATGTGGGAGACTGTAATGAAAAATATGCTGAAAAGGGCTCGCATTTGTGAGACTAACAGAGGCGGACATTTACCTGATATTGTATTTCATACATTATTGCCGACTATTAGAGAAAGAGAAACGAAACTAAAATATCCTTCTCTTTTCATGCAACATTTAGAATTCAGTTCAATATTAAACGCCGAAGAAAAAAAAACGCACCTAACTTGCCTTAGAACCGAGCATTTGCCAGGAGCATACATTTATTAATATTATAAACATTCTTTTCATTTAGTTAATAAATAATAATAAAATTAAAGTGAATCATTTCTTTAATATTCCATAAGAAAATTTGGAGTTTCAGCCACCGCCAAGCCGCCTTTACACCGACACTAAATAAAACATTTATCAATATAAGATCTATTCTCTTTCATTTAATGAAAAATTATAAACAAACAAACTAATATATCTTCCCGGCGGACACCCTATATAAATATAATTTTTGCAAAAAAAATTAAAGAGCAGTTTTCAAAATATAAATATTTTAAATTTACTTTTTAAAATGCTTTAAAAATACAAACAAAATAATTAATTAAAAATATTGGTATGCAGTATAAATTGGGCTACCTACACCTATATATGTGTGAAATTTCGCAAGAATCGGTTAAACCATTTATGAGCTAGTCGAAATCAAAAAAGAAAAAAAAAACAAAAAAAAGTCCTTTGGAAAGTAGCGTTTTTAGACATTGTTTTAACTTTTTTTCAACCAAATGATCGATCGTACCTAAAAAGCTGTACTGATTTTTTAAAAACCAAAATCGTTAGAGCCGTTTTCGCGAAAAATAGGCTTTAACGTAACGGTGATATGGCAGGTACCGTTAATTGTTGAGCTAAAATAAATTTCAATTTCCCCTCAGTACAATACCTAAAAAACTCTATATACCATGTTTGAAGCAATTCGGCAGACCCGTTTGGGCTTCAGGTGTCTATACATACATACGGACAGACTGACAGGCTGACAGACTGACAGGCTGACAGGCTGACAGACTGACAGACATACAGTCGGACAGAATTTCTAGACCATCTTTTTTGGTCTTCCCTATCATCGTAATGCCATGTTTGATTGATATCTCGAAAGTAGAAACTTTTTTTCGACGAATGCGTAACTTGCCTCATATAGCACCTCTATAACCGCAAGTAAAAAACGATTCGAAAAATCTATTTTAGACAATCACCTAAAACGCTTAAGTACCAACAGCCTTATTTATAATTGCATTACAGGAGTATATAGTGCTATGCACTCCTTATAATGCCTCCGAACTCGAAAATCTCATTTATAAAACTTATGCAAAGTTGAATAGATCCATTATAAGCTAAACGCGCTTATATGTTGAATAGAGCCCACATAAGGAAATTATAGTGTCGAAATGTCATTTTGAGTTTGGACATAAGCCAAAAAAAAAATGCCTTTAAATTTTGTATCCTTTTTAAATGATTTCAATAATTTAAATGCAAAACTTCCAACGCCAAGAAGAAGAAAACTGTATAAAAATCGATTCAATCCAATGAATCATAGAAATGGAGACTTGAACAAAAAATATAGGTTTTCCAAAGCAAATATGCTTAAATTATTGAAATTGTTCGCTTGGACGCCGCCGCCGGTAGCCAACCTGCATAAATTAAAGCTAAACCTAAAATTGTTGTGCTTAAAAAAACAAGTTCACAACTTCTAGAATAAATACAAAAAACAAAAAAGTGCGTTTTGCTACTCACCACCTGACCGTGAGGTAGCTGAAACCACCGTCACCCTACTCATACACATAATACTCGACATATGATATAGTGGCGGTACTACCAATCTAAACAGGATCTTAGGGATGAAAAACTATGATCCAATATTTATTATTATTTATTTTGTTTTCATTAAATCACAATCATAACACCAACAAAAGTTCTAGCTGCGTTTTCTGACAAACAGCTGATTTCATCATGACAGCCAAATGTAATAGATTACCCGTTTTTTGTACTTTTTGGAAATAAAACCTTGCATAACTATAATTTATGGCAAAATGTTTTATAAACAGGAATTTATGGAAGGGCTACATAAGACCTTATTCACTGTATAACTATTCATCTGTTCAGAGCATATTAAATAAGACTGCAAGTTTGAAGAAAATCGCTTCAGCCGTTTAAGCGTAGTACGCTGCTAATGCGAAACGAAATTTTTCGGTGGTCTCCACTAGGAGAGCGAAATGCTAACGAAAACCACAGCGGAAAAATATTTGCGGAGAGTTCTGTAAGCTGTCAAAAACAATTGACAAGTTGTAAAAAAAAAAGTAATTTTGTCACCAAATTATTTGTAGATGGAAAATTTTTTGTCGCCAAATTACTTTTAGATGTAATTTTCTTGAAATAATTCTTGGATTTAAGAATTGTTCTTGTTACACATAAAGGATTTAAAATAAAACTCAGAACCTAAATGGTGGAAATTAAGCAAATACTTTGGGACTTATTAACTGGTTTATCTGCCGATTTGATGAAATTTCTATCAATTTTAAGAAAATCAATGAAATAGGGAGGTAAACCGCTCTATAATTCGAAAACTACGTCCTTCATTAGGATGGTGTAAACGGCTATGAGTTCTAATTTATGGTTTCTTACTAATTTCGGATACCATTTTCAAGTCCAAGAATTATTTCAAAAAAATTATATGAAAAGGAAATTTGGTGACAAAAAAATACATCTAAAAGTAATTTGGTGACAAAACTACTTTTGGTTTTGTTAATGCTTCCTTTGAAAATATGATGTGCTGATTCTAAAATGATATCGCTCGTCTTTATTGGACAACCCGTTCCAAAGATATAGTTCCAAAACTATTCACTATTCAATTTGAAATATATAATCTGAAAAATATAATCAGACTATAAATATAATGGACTATATCTTCGGAACGGGTTGTCCAATAAAGGCGAGCGATACAATTTTAGAATCAGAACTTCATACTTTCAAAGGAAGCATCAACATTTTTTGCAAAGAAGTTGTATTAAAAAAAATAGCTCCAGGAATACGCATACATCATTCTAAATCATCATTCTAAATATGCGTATTTCAAGAGTGATTTTTTGCAATAAGGCTTCTACATAAAAACTTTTGATGCTGCTTTTGAGAGCATCAAGAGTAGATTACAAAAAGGTATCAACCAAGTTTTTAGGGTAACCCGTTCCAAAGATACACTTCAAAGTATTTTCAGATTATACATATATTCCAAGAGAACAGTGACTAGCTTTTAGAATATATTTTTGGAACGGGTTGCATTTTCACTTGTTCATCAGTGAGTTTTCTTAGTGGGTTTGTACTTGACCGCTCTGCTACGCTGCGAATGCTCTTTGATGGATTCCCATTTTAACTATAGGTCTTGCTTCCTCAATTAATACCAAAATCGAATGAATAGTCAAAATGCATGGCCTTATATGTCAAATCCAATTGACAAGTGACCAGCTTGCAAGCAGCTTGATATGCTATCAAATCCACGAGCAGGGCATCTGCCATACGATGGTTCAATTACATTAAAAAACTTCGTCCAGAAAAGAAAAAGAAGGTAGCGATGGCAATGCGAGGTAAGTGATTTGTCATCATCTTCTTTCTACCAACACAACAAAGGACTAGCGAGGTCATCACCTGAAATTGTAGACTAAATAACAATGTCCATCCCGTGCCGATTTTCACGAAGTAAACATTAAACAGATTATCTTAACTTGAGAAATAAGTTCTGGGGTATGGTATAAAATCGCCAATCAATGAGATCGGAAACAGGCTTTCTAAATAGAGGTGGGTATCGTTTAAGATGGGCTTTTTGCAACCAAACATTATTGTGGTAATGATGATTTCCTTAATTGTCGTCGGTGCAGCGGAAGGCCGCTTACCTTTGGCTTCCGGCCTGGATACATCTTGTCCCGACTAGGTCGGAAATTCATATTCGTACTGCCAGTAGCGGGCGGTCGATTTGATTTTTTTTGTGGCAATTGAGTTAATTTATGTGTTGAAAGTATGTAGTTAGAAATGGTGAGTGTTTTTTTTATATTTATATGGTGTCAAAGGTCGCATAGAATTTAAAAGTCGGAGTAACAAATGTATTTTAAAAATCATGACATGGACAGTTAATTGCAGAACAAACTACTGAATCTTGATTATAATATTTTTATTTAGTAGTCACTTAAAATAAATTAATTATAAAAGGACATAGGTTATTTTTAATCTAAGCACTAGCACTAGGTATGAGAAAAGTCGATAGTTGGTTATAATCAGCACTCCAAATAAAGATCAGCTATATCTTGTTCGCCGATAAGATATGTGAAGGGTGTGCTTCTTTCCAACTTCCCATTTTCATTTTGCAGATTTAGTTTAGTCGATTTTGAAATTGGTTGTGATACAAAATTAGAATTGAATGTATTTTGAATAATTTAATACAGGAAATGCACAGAAAAACCAGATACTAGAGAAAACACAAAGCCAAAGAAAAATCAAATAAGCATTACAAGAGCTTAACTTTTTTTTTTATAAAAAAAATGAAATGTCAAAATTTCGCAAGCAATTAATGTGCAGGTCAATTAAATTGAGAACGAAAAGAGTGGAGAATCGTACTAAGAAATCTAGTACAGCTATCCACTAAAATTACACATTTCGTCGTTCAGCAGCGTACTGGAAAACGAAAAGTAGAACGAAATTTTTCGTTCATGATTTCGTCGTGTCATTTTTGTATGGGATTTTTCGTTTCGCATCAGCAGCGTACTACGCTTTAGGCTGTAGAGCGTTTTACAGACAGACAGACAGACAGTTTGATTAAAATCTCGAGTTCGATTTGTTTTTTCCGAATGCAAAACTTGCCATATTGCCTACACATGTATATCGCGAATAAAAAGGAAGTTATGTCCTCAAAGTCTGTGCAATGCATGGTTGTCAGACAAATATACCTAAAATGAAAAGAGAAAAGTATTAATGCGCATTTACTCTTGAGGAATGCCATCGACAACGGGTTATAATGAAAATCCAACGTGCGTCAATACCAAAAATCAGGGGCGTAAAATAACTTCATAATTTTCATTATGAATTCCCCTTATACAGTCCAAAACAAATATAATTCAAGAGCGCACCACGCAGATTTTCTACACTAGACCATCCTTTCAAGACGATTGAAAACATTTTGAATTATTCAACTGCCCTAAGGAATTTTTATGTTATTCTATTAAATTCTCTCAATGCTGATTTGTATGGTCTCTTGAAAATAATCTTTTTACGAGTGTCGAAGTTTGCAAGCAATCGCTGATTTTCAATGCCAATTAGAATCATTTTGATTTAATTTTTTGAATTACGACTACACTCGTATCTTATGACGAACTCTCTGTACCTACTATTGAAACGCAAATTCAAAATTACCTATTGTTACAACAGAAGATTTTCCCACAGAACCAACCTGCATCAATAAATTAAATTAAAAAAATTTGTGCCCATAAAATTTATATAATTCCATGATAAGATAAAAAAAAAACAAAATTCTATTCTAGGCATGCCAGAGTGCCTAATATCACAATAAAACATTATTACTGTATTTAGATACATTTTTTCGTTTTTATATCTTTATCTTTTGCCTGATGCTGTGTTCTTAAATTAAAAAAAAAATAATAAAACAATAACATAGCAATAAGAATATTCCCACAAAAAACCTATCATTGTAAGGGCTCCGGATCGGAGTGAGGTTGAGGCTGTGAGCGAATGAATAATTGCAATACGGCTTCCCCCATTATCCGCAAAATTCTAAACGGCCGACTGTTGTTTCTGAGTCAGAAATGTTGTGCAGTTTGTAATATGTTCGTTCCGCGATACTCCCACTTTATTTGTTTTTGGTTTATTTTGCAGGCGGGCCTGTTGCTTTTGATAAGAGAGGCAAGGAAGCAAAGTTAAATTAACATTTTATTACGAGTTAATAAAAATTCATTTTATACTCCTAAAATCAACATAATACATTCCCATACAATTGTGGTAGGTATTCGCTTTGTTGGGAAGTATGAAATCTCTAAAACAACTACATACATATTTATAGAATAGCTAATGGTGGCGTACTCCCCGTTTATTTTTTTTTTTTTTTTGTAAATAAACTCGGGCGTAATTTTATAGCGCGGGATTAGTGTTTATTGTTTTTTGTTTTTGTTGTGGTGAATTCATTTTCACAGTGAGTACGAATTTTGTTGGTAGATTTTAACGAGATCGCTTCGGGAAAATCCTAGAAATATTCAATTTCATTAAATTAATTAAAGGAAATTTTAATGAATTTATTCTGGAAACCATATCGGCGAAAAAAATTACCAACATATAAATATCAACACACAGTTAATCATAGTGCATTGCATTAGGATACGTTCAGCTCACGTGGCTGGCTAGCTTCTCGCTAAAAATTACTAAAGTCTAAATTACCCAGATCAGTAGGAAATGGGCTTGCAATTTATATGGGTAGATAAACATTCCGAGGAGCCAACGTGGACTCGGACCTCTACCTCGCTGTAGCCAAGGTAATGGTAAGGATATCCATACCAAAGGCAAAACGGGAAAATACTGTGAGAATATTTGACGTCGGACGGTTACAGTCGCAGGAAATCACAAGGTCCTTTTCCGATCAAGTCTCTCACGCCCTCTTAAATCGTCCTTTAGCGCCAACTGCAAGTATTGAAGACCAGCGGAAGAGTTGCCAGGAAGCAATCAGAGATACCGCCTCTAACGTGCTTGGCCTCGCACGACCACCACAGCGAAACCCCTGGTTCGATGAAAAATGCCGGCAAGTACACACAGCCAAACAACAGGCATACAAAGCGGCGCTGCATAGAAGGACTAGAGCTGCTCGCGAGCTCTACGAGCAGAAGAGGAGTGAGGAACACAAGCTTCTAAGAAGGAAAAAGAAAGAGCATTAGAAGCACGCGATCAAGGAAATAGAGGGATGCCATTGCAGGAATGAAATTCGGAAGTTTTACCAAAAAGTAAAAAGAACCTCCCAGGGGTACAAGTCCCGAACCGAAATCTGCAAGGATGATCAGGGGAACATCGTGGTAGAATCGCAGTCGGTGCTGAGGATATGGAAAAATTATTTCTGCAAATTGTATAACGGCGATGACGAACCGAACCATTCAACCTGGACGACGTAGGCCAACAATACCGTCCACCCGATCTCGACGAAATAAAGATAGCTATAACTAAACTTAAGTCCAACAAAGCTGCTGGAGCTGATGATCTTGCGGCCGAGTTGTTCAAAGCGGCTGGCGATGAATTGGTAAGGAGTATGCACCAGCTCATCTGCAAAATATGGTCGGAGGAAAGCATGCCCGATGATTGGAACCTCAGCATTGTTTGCCCGATCCTCAAGAAGGTCGATCCTCTGGCCTGCACCAACTACAGAGGCATCAGTCTTCTTAATACCGCCTTCAAGATCTTCTCTGCCGTACTTTGTGAGCGCCTAAAGCCTTTCGTCAACAACCTGATAGGTCCTTATCAGTGTGGCTTTAGGCCAGGAAAGTCCACTATCGACCAAATATTCTCACTACGGCAAATCTTGGAAAAAACCCAGGAATTTCAAATCGATACTCACCACCGTTTTATCGATTTCAAGGCCGCGTATGACAGCATCTACAGAGACGAGCTATATAGAGCCATGTCTAGTTTTGGCATCCCTACCAAACTCGTTCGTTTATGCAGGGTGACGATGGAGAATGCACGTTGCTCCATCAAGATCGGCAAAGAACTCACAGGTACCTTTGATGTCAAAAAAGGATGTAGGCAGGGCGATGTGCTGTCATGCGACTTCTTTAACATCATTCTTGAAAGAATATTGCAAAACTCGCACGTCAACACTAGAGGCATAATCTTTCAAAAGTCCGTCCAATTACTCGCTTACGCTGACGACATTGACATAATCGGAGGAACAAAGCGTGATGTCAATGGTGCTTTCGTGAGTATTGAGAAGGAAGCCAAGAAGATGGGTTTAACAGTGAACGGAAGCAAATATATGCTGTCATCAAGATAGGACACCCAGCACCGGCGCGCGTCTCGGACAGAACGTCACTATAGACAGCTATAATTTTGAAGTGGTCAGAGACTTTGTATACCTAAGGTCCGCTACAAACTCAGCGAATGATACCAGTGCTGAGATCAAACGCAGAATTACTATTGCCAATCGCTGTTTCTTTGGGCTTAGAAGGCAATCGAGAAGCAAAGCCCTCTCTCGAGCAACTAAACTGTCCATATAAAAAACGCTCATCATCCCAGTCCTGATGTATGGTGCAGAGACATGGACAATGTTAACGGTGGATGAGAACGCGTTAGGTTGTTTTGAAAGGAAACTTCTCCGGGTGATTTTTAGTCCCGTCTGCATAGATGGGGAATGGAGAAGACGATACAACAACGAACTATACGGGCTGTACAGCGATAACGACCTAGTCACAAAATTGAAAAGCCAACGACTGAGATGGCTGGGTCACCTAGAGCGAATGTACACCATTGCTCCGGCCCGGAGTCTTTGAATCCTGCTCCGTGGGACAGCGCAGTAGAGGTGGACAGCATAAAAGGAGGATCTCAACCAACTTGGAGTGCGAAACTGGAGACAGATAGCTAGAAACCGAGCCGACTGGAAGAAGCTTGTTGGTTGAGGCCCTGGTCCACCCCGGACTGTAGCGCCACCTTAAGTAAGTAAGTAAGTAATGGGTAGATATTGACAGTTAACGGCGACCATGATGGTTTGTGTTTTTATTTTGTTTTGCCGTACAACGCGAATGTGGAATGCTTCAACCGACCTTATTTTCCCCTCCCATTATGATATTCAGAAATTCAATGCGCCGATGTGCATCGGTATCTCCTCTTAATTCCTTCCATACTGCTTGATCATTTTATAGGTAGTCAAACACACTTTTAGTGCGCGCGTCAGTATAAAAAAAAACTAAAGATAAATTACCGTGACAAAGTTACAGCGAAAAATGCTTACTAGCTGTTTGGTTCTAAAAGCGGAACCCAATTTCAACAAAACAAAATATTTTCACCAACGAGACACATTTTTGTATGAACGGCTACTTGAAAGAGCAAAATCGTGAATTTGGCAAATAAATCCGCAGAACATTACATCATCCCGTAGTGCGGAAAAATGAATGTCTATACTTGAAAGTAAGGCCGAAGTTTGGATCAAGGGTATTACGGTTTATGCTTATAAATACAAATGGCTATTTCTCCAAAACATTATATATAAAAATAGCTTTGAAATATATAAAACTTTACCATATGGATTCAAAGGTTTTAAATGTTTCGGTTCATTTTTAAAAACTCTATTTTAAATTCTGTTCCAGAAATTTAAGCGATTTTTCGAGCATTCGCCCAGATGTGAGAGTTATACTGAAGCTTTGAACGAACGAAGGCTTTATATCTAGATAAATAGCCAAGTCAGAAAGGAAGAGAAATGTCTTACATCTTCGAAGCACATCAAACACTTAGAAGCATTTTTGGCAACATCGACCGAGTCGCGACAAATATTATTTTATTACGGGTACAAATGTTTAAGGAGTATTTACTTTCATGAAAAGGTGCCTTTCACCACTCAACAAGTCCTTCATATTCTATAAAAAAAATAAAATACACGACTGGATCGTTCGAACTTGCTCTTGTAGCTAAAAACTTTAGTAGCTAACCATTGAGGTTTAGTTAGTTAGGTGTAGTTATCCTATGCAGGTTTAAAGCCTATGTAGGTAGGTTCTTAGTGTAATGAATTGTCGAATGGATGATTCAAGGAATAGTTACATAGGTACCTATCTACAAATGTATATTTAAATCTGAGTTATGGATTTTAATTATGTAAGTTAGGAGAGTGAAATGTATCTACAATACATATTGATGAAACCTAAGTATGTAAACATGTACATATAATAATGAAAATGAGGGATGTAGGTGGGTAGGTAGCTACATACATACAACTTCATAATTTAGGTGCAATATGCATACATAAGATGCATGGGATTTTTAAAGACACATATGTTTGTATATATAAATGTATGAGGGCCTACATTGTATTTAGTATTCAGTGACGTACGCAAAAATCCGTAAAAAGGGAATAATACTAATGTAGACATAAATGGATAATACACATAATTAAATGTTTTTATATTGCCTAGTCGTTATAGTTTGAGGGAAAGCAAAGGTGAAATTTGAATTCATGGATAAATAAGAATATATCAAAAAAAATTCAAAAATCTTTGGAGCGGTTTTTTAATAAATTAATTTTTTATGTATAAAATTTTGAAAAAATTGAAACGCCATTTTGAAGATAATATTAATATACAAATAAAACTCAAATTTCAAAAAAATTCTGCGACTGGTTTTTCAAAAATTGATTTTTCAAAAAAAAAAAAAAATTGTATTTATTTTTTAAAAATTGAAAAACTTTTTTTTTTTTGAAAATCAGAGTACGCAGATTTATTAGCAATTTTAGGGAGAATTTGTATAAAAAAATGATTTTAATTGGTTTATCCAATGTTGAAAAAGTCGAATAGTTGAAAAATGGTTCTATGGGAAGTACCGTTAGAAAGTACACAAAAAAATATTTTTATACTTGAAAGTGAATTGTACTAATTTAAGAACACACACATTTTTGTATAAAAATTCTTGGAGCCGTTTTCGAAAAATACATTTTTTTCTGAACCTTCTTTTAAAATTTGTATGGGAGGTGCCGCTGTTTTTTATTTTAGAAAAATAATTTTATTAACTATTCAAAATAATGTCAAAAAACCACCAAATACGAAGCTTCGAAAAAAACTATTGAGTCGTTTTCGAAATTTTGAGTTTTCAAAAAAAAAAAAAATAATATTCCAAACAAAAATTTTTTTGAAAAATTTTGGTATACAATAGTGTTTAGACTTTCTAGAAGCTTCTGAGTAAAAAATTTCAAAAAAATCAAATTAACCGCTTCCGAGAAAATCGAAAATCAAAAAAATGCTTCTACTAAAGGTACCAAAAATAACCATTTTTTCCAAAAAAAAAAAGAAATATCAAACTGTACCATTCATTAATAAAGTGATTTTTTTAAATTAAAATCATTGGAGCCGTTTTCGAGAAAAATAGGATCATTGTTTTTGGCCAAAAAAATATATGGGAGGTACTGTTATTTGGCATCTTAAAAAAAAAACTGAAAAAAACGGGCGGGCATATTACCAAAAAAAGAATATGTACCAAGTTTGAAGCAAATACACAGAACCGTTTAGGCTGCAGACTCGAGGACAGACAGACAGAAGGAATTTGGTGTTCTCTATCATCGTAATGTCAAGTTTCATCAAAATCTCTAGCTTGATTCAGACCGGGGTAAAATTGTAACAAAAACTGTAATATTTTTTAAGAAAACTATCAGTCTTACTAATATTATAAATGTAAAAGTTTGGCTGGATGGACGAATGGATAGATGGTTTTTGCTCAATAACGCCAGAACGGCTGAACGGATCTGGATGAAATTTGGTACCTACAGAGATAGTTTATTGTCTGGAATATGCCACATGCTACTTTTTATCCCGGAAAAATTTATGGTTCCCGTGGGATAGGTGTGTTTTAGTTTTTAATAGAGCTCATTCTACAAATAGCCAACATAGCCTTTATTCACAAGGCGCATAGAAGCACACGGATTTGCATGAAATTTGATTGGTAGATGGATGGGGTAGTGGATTCTCACATAGGTCATTTTTATCCCGAAAAAAATGAACGGTTCCTATGGGAGAGGATTATACATGAAAAAAATATATATATATACTTGGGTGTTTATTCCGCTTTCACGCCTCAACGACTGAACGGTTTTTAATTGTAGTCATTCGATTCCCGTGGGATAGAAACTCCGTATACCATCGCACGGGCATCTGCTATTAAAAATGGTGTGAAAAAATGTATTGTAATTCATCAATTGAGAACGAATGGGCCGATTTGGCTCGAACTTTTTTTTAGTTGTTCGTAAAATCCAGGAGAAGGTTTTTGCGAAAGAAAATTTTGGGTAAACCCTCCAGAAAATTCGGGAAATTTTACAAATCGAAAATTGATTTTTTTGTATTTAATTGTGTATGTAAATGTTCCGGAATGGCTTTTCGAATGAACAAATAGAATATTCTTAGTGGAAAACTCGAAAAATTCTAGAAAAACGCGAACATTTTTTTCTCGATGATATATAGATAAATTTAAAGCATGATTTGATGATTTTGGACAATGTGAAGGTGGAAAATTCGTTGTGAAGCTTGGAAAATTTCGGATAATCCTACTGATATTATAAATGTAAAAAGTTTGGATGGATAGATGGATGTTTTTTGCTCAATAACGCCAGGACGGCTGAACGGATCTGGATAAAATTTGGCACATGGACACACACATACTCGATTATCACATAGGTCATTTTTATCCCGAAAAATGGAACCGAGCAGTTCCTATGCCTAAATGGGAGAGGCTTATATATGAACAAAATATATACTTACGAGTAGTTGTTTTTTCCGCATTCATGCCTCAACCATTGAATGGATTTTAATGAAATTTTGGTAAGCAGCTGGAAGACTAGTAATGATTTAATTTTCCCAACTTTATTTTTGTAGTTCTTACTTTTTGAATCCAATATAAAATTCTCGCTTTGTTCGCGAACATGACCGTACACGACGAACATCGAAGCCAACGAACACGACAAAATCTAAATTTTGGCCCACAGCAAGCGGATCGCGAACCAGTCCACATACAAGAAGACCACAGCGAGTGCGAGCATGTTCGTCGTTTGTGCCTACATTCAACGACTGAAGGGTTTTGAATGATATTTTGTAAATGGATAGATGATTTCATTAGATTCCCGTGGGTCCGTAGCATAGCACGAGTATCTGCTAGTTTATATATAAAATTAACAAGAAAAATATAGCGCATACACCAGCAAAATATATGAAATAAATATTTAAATTTTAAAATTATTATATTCATTAACATATTTAATTAATTAATTAATTTTTAATGTTACTAGAAAAAACAAAATTTGTATTAATTTTTTTGAAAGAAAAAAAATTAATTTAGTCACATAAAGATTAGAAATGTATTAAAATTTCCAAAGCGAATATTAGATATACATATATGTACATGAATTTACCTAATTAGCAAGCCAGGATAACGGATAAGCGACCTCTTTTCTCTTCAACCTTTTGTTAACAACGATAAATTTAACAAAACGAGTATAAACATTTCTATAGTCTTGGTTCCCAAAAATATGTTTGAAAATATGAACGAAGTACGTTTGTATTTGTTACAACTTAGCGCACAGAAATGTTACAACTAGCTCCACCATGAAATTTAATACAAATCACTCAATTAAAAACAAAAACGAAAACCATTCGTTGCTCAACTACTTACATACATAAACTTAACCAAAACATAAATAAATATTTAAAAAAAAAATAACTACATAGAAAATAAATAAATTGTCAACACTAATTACAGTCAACGCCCCTTACAGAATCTATGATGCTACAAGATCTAAAATCACTTAAATGTAAAATGATTTCCTGTAAAAAATTTACTTATAATATAAATACTTCTTACTTGTACTTGATTTAACGTGGTCGTTTTATTTAATCTCTGGATATCTACTTTCATAGCTCTGGTATTCTACATATATAACTATAACTCTTCCGAGTGAAAAAATTATGTTACAAACGTATTCATTTTGGTGACTACTCTTATAATTTTTTTTTATAATGTCCTCTATTCACGCTTTTCCAAATTTTCAGAGGAACCCTTTCTTTTTTAGCTGTTAATTTTTATCCCTGTTACTTCTAGCCGCGATCTCCCCTCTCTATCATACAATATTTTTTTTGTTTTTGAACGTTCTCATTAACCGCTTAACAGATTTCGATCAAAATTTTTATATCGGAGGTCCTTCAAATTATAAATAATACTGCGTACCAAAGTTTTCGATTTTTTTGATTTTTGGCGCTATGAATTTTTCACACTTTTAAAGGCGAACAACAAGGATAAATATTTCTGGAATTCTAAATTTCCTTATGCTTAAAAAAAAAAACGGGTTTCCACTGTAATTTTTCGGAGCCATTTTCAGTATAATGCAAGGAAACCATACTATTTTTGTGGAATATATATTAACAAAGATTATTCCCCGGAAAGCCTACTGCTCACTCCGTACCTATGTAAATATAAAGCCTAGTTAAAATCATTTTCTTCGTTTCAAAAATTAGAAATGACGGATTTGTATTTTCATAAGACTGAACATAAATAACAGTATAAGGAAAATTAAATACAAGTCAAGACAGACACTCCAATTTAATTTATGTGTATACATTTAAAGACAAACATACCAATTGATGCAAATCTGCACTCATGTCACTTCTTTAAAAACTATAAGAAGAGAATGTATCTTATATTTAGTAAGGAAAGTATATTTCCACAGACACTCTTTTTCACAAATTTCCTTTATTTACAAGTAAATTAGAATTAATGTCACAACAGTGTTGGCAGAGCTGTCAGTATATGGCTTCACACTACACACATCTGCCAAATGAATATTAAGTTAGCAAAAGGATGTCACACAATCTCCAGGATTTTTTGTTTGCGTGTTTATCTAAAGTTTAGCAGTATGTAAATTGAAATATTAAAATCATTTTGAAAACTAGGAGCTGTATGCCATATGGAAAAAAAGGAATTTCATTATTGTGGAAGAGAAACAAGCAGCGTTTTAGATTTTTACTTGCGATATAGGTACTATAGGGCAAGTTTTGCATTTGGAAAAAAAATCGAACTCGAGATTTTAATCAAAGTTGACATTACGATGATAGAGAACACCAAAAAAGTGGGTCCGGCAATTCCGTCTGTCTGTCTGTCTGTAGAACAATCTACAGCCTAAACGGCTGAACCGTATTTGTTCAAACTTGGTGGTTAGGCGTTTTAGGTGATTGTCCAAAATAGATTTTTGAATCGTTGTTTTAGCCCCAAAAATAACGGTACTTGCCATACAAATTTTTCTACCATCTTAATTATCTCGAAAATGGCTCTAACGATTTTGATAAAACTTGGTACGTGTACCTAATTGAGTATGGTCTACATTTCGGCTGAAAAAAATTTAAAATATTTTGTTTTAACGGTACCTGCCATACAACCATTTTATTGATTTTCGACTTTCTCATAAACGTCTCAAGGGATTTCGATCAAAATTTTTATACAGGATCTCCTTTGAATTTTAAATTATACTGCATTTCAAAATTTTCAAAATATAGTTTTTTGGATATAAAAAAGTGGGTGGGCGATTTTTTCTGAAATTTTGTTTTTAAATTTATATTATTAGACTAGCAGACCCGGTCGCGCGTTGCTGCGACTTCATTGTATTGCGCTCAAGATTATTAGATATTGAATGGTATTGTTAAGAAAGTGATTGGCATAGTGTCTAATTAGTATTAATCATTACTTTCCATTAATGAAGAACTAAATGATGAATAATATTACTCGTCAATCTGTCTTTTGTTAAAACAAATAAATTTGATGGTTTTCAAACACGTGAACATGCTTGTGGCTTATACATGGTCATCGTGAATGCCAAACCTATCGATAATTGTATATCCTTTTGAAAGGTATTGTTGATTCTGATGGAACCACAGGAATTCGAGGTAATAGGAGGACTTTCCCTTTAAACTTTACAGTTAATATAGTTGCTTCAAGTACGTTTCCGGTAATTCTTCTGATGACTAATCGTTCACGGTTGCATAATTGGATTTAAGTTCCGCAAAAGAATGAACGGTGAACCAATTTTCAGACAGAGCTTGAGTGGCGGCATTCCTGGCATATCCCGAGAATTTAAAAATTCAGTCGGAAAATTGACGATCTCATTTTCAGCAATAATAGTGTCAATTGACTTAAAAGTCATCGATTTACCTGGCAATAAAAATTTTAAAAGAATAAATTTAATGCCTCAGATTTACGTTTAGACGCTGGATGAGGACGATGCTGGTAAGAACACATAACAAATAATTATGGAATTAAATAAAAGTTAAAGTTTGTATGTGTCATTTTTCCCACACCCTGTAATGAGAATATTATTTTAGTAGTAAGTTGTCCCAAATCGCAATTTTCAAAGTTTCATGAAAATCGGTCCATAATCACCAAAAATAAGGCTATTTTATATAGAAGCAGGTAGGAGTACTTAAACATTCAAGTTTGAGTGGTTATTTCATTGGCGCAATCATCTCGGATTTACTGGAACAACCTCGCTGCTGATCAGTGTTGCCAATCATTAAATTTTCTTCTGTGAATTATACGATACGGAATATCTCCACGAATTTCCCATAAATGTACCGATAATTGTTTAGTTCTATGAAAACAGAATTTCGCATCTAAAATACATTTCTGGTTATTCTTTTTCTGAGACCAAGAGTCAATACATAAAAAAAGTGGTTTCATTCTATTTTTATTAAACCATATACTAAATAAAATTAATGAAGTGTTAGTCCTGATAAGCTTATAACAACGACGCAGAGAATCGTGCATATCTTTTGTTTTGGCGTTTCCCTTTTTTTTTGTAAATGGGATATAAAATAAAATGCACGACTGGATCGCACGAACTTACTTTTTTGTCACATCGTATGCAAAATATTTCTATTAAGAATCTAAATATATTTCTAAAAACTTTTTACTTAATGTTTTATATACAAAATTCTAAAATTGGCCTGACAGTTTTAAGTATTTAATAATATAAACTTAAAAACGAAATTTCAAAAATCAAATCATTAACAGGTTTTCGGAATATTGAATTTTCATTTTTTTTTTCAAAAACCCAAAAAAATATTTTTCGCAAAATTTTGGTATGCAGTATTATTTATAATATGAAGGAAATCCTATGTAAAAAATTTGATCGAAATCCGTCGATCCGCTATGGGATCTACTCTTAATAACAAACTATGTAAAACAAAATGTTCACCAAAATGTACACTATACCTAAAGTTGTGCACACACTTGTTTTTATCAAAATAGTGAAAGCCGTTTTCGATACAATCAATATGGTAGAAAAATTTTTATGGCAATTACCGTTATTTTTAAGTATTAAGTATTACAAACTATCCTATCTTAGGAACGCCAGCAAAATAAACATTTCAAAAAAAAAAAAAAACATGAAAATCTGTTGGATAGTTTCGGAGTTCATTCAACACATCAACGTGACACGAGATTTATATATAATAGATATTTAAAATGTTCATACCAATTTTTTTTTAGAAAAGATTTAAGAAATTTATATATAAAAAATTAAGTGAAAAACGCCTTTAAAAATACTTTTTGCCGTTTCCATTAAGAATCTTTTGAATATTAATTGATCGAACATAGAAGCATGAACGTGCGATTTAGTCGTGCATTTTATTTAATAAAACATCTGTGAAATTCAACAAGGAAAATCAAAAAAAAAAAAAAAAATACTCATTAATCTTAGCCATGGGAAAAAATGTATCGAGTGAAATATAAAATTTTTAGCGAAAACGTCTTAGGAATGGTGTGAAGTGGACTGTCGATGTAAAATCATCATTATATACGACTGCAAAAAACTGTACTGCATGCTATAAATTAAGGACTCAGGAACAAGGAGGTTGTTTTGGCTTTTATGTGCATTCTGATGCACCGAACTATGTAGGTAGATATTTTTTTTTCGTGAATGAATTTGCGTATCCATATACTTATAGACCTTTAGGATGAATTGTTGGATAAAATAAAATACAAGGCATAGGTCTGAGGGATTAAAACTTATTTCATTATTTCTTTATTTACAATATTTTTTTTTCATATTTAATGCATTGCAGAGTTATGTCAACGCCCATACACAATATTGAATTGGCGGTCGGATGACCATAAGCTTTTAACGAGAAATAAAATAATTAATGCACAAATTTTGTACATTCGTCCCTTCGGAACGTATTTAGCATGGTTTTCGATTATTGTAGTCCATATGATGTGAAAATTAAGAACAACTATGGGGACGCATGTTGGTTTGAGGAATTTTTGGATTTGGAAGAACTTAAATCCGGAATTTTTATATAAAATATTGCAATAATAATTTTCACATGTAATTCCTTATTATTTATTTATTTATCTACATTCCTTCGATGTACAGTGCCGGTAAAAAAAAAATAGTACCAATGGTACAAGTTTCATTTTAACTTCTTTATACTACGTTTCCACCGAACATTAATCTCTTGTAGATTTACTAATCTCAAAAAGTGGTTCCACCGCTACAAAAGTAGATTAATTTTGACAGCACTATTCAAAATTCATATATCTTTTCATTTTCTCTTATGATGTAGAAGTGAAACAGGCAGCTTCATCTGTTGTCAACCGAAGAGAAAAATTCACTTTCCCGATGAATGTGTTCATTTCGATATGGAAATAGGGTAGATCGATTGAAGATTTAAATGAGATTTATGTTAAATCTTCATCTGAGAAGATTAAAATTTGTATGGTAAATCCTCGAGATTTGTAGGAGATTTAGCTAAATCTATTTAAATCTCGGTTTAGTGGTCGGTGGAAACTTAGTATTAAATGAGTGAATAGAAAAATATTTGCAGCTTCTACTATTAGTATGTTATTGCTTGAACTATCACCTTTCTATATTCTATATCTCTGGCGTTAAAATAGTAACGGTTCTTTTCTTACGAGGCCATAATGCCATAATGCCAAAATCCAATTTTTTATGCGGTAAAAATAAGAGCACTGATCGCAGTTTTCCTTACAAAAAAAAAACATTTTTAAATAACCATTTTTGTAAAACCGAATCTAGTGGACGAAAGCCTGCTATGTTATACAACTCTCACCAGGCGTTAGGCCGACAAAGCCATAAAAATCCCTTTAAACCTGCAACTGAGCTAAAAAAAAAGAGCTTATTATTACAGCTTGCGTGGAAACCGTTAGCCACAGATTGAGGGAACATAATTTAACTCCTTGTAAAAAGCGAATAATATTTGCTAGACAGCATTTGAATTGCCAATAGAGAAACTGCGCTAAGTTCTATGGACAGATAAAAGTAAAATCATATTGTTTGGAGGTAAAGGATCTCGTTCCTACGTGAGAAGACCTCCGAAAGTGGAATATAATCCCAAATACACAAATAAAATATTTAACCATGGAGGTTCAAGCGTAATGGTGTGGGCTTGTATTATCTACTATGGAGTTGGGCCCATATATTGGATTAAACCCATCATGGCTCACACGTTGACGTTAATATACTCGAAAACGTCATTTTTTTACACACTATCAGAGTTGGCCGAAGAGAGCTTATAGCAAGCTCGGTCTTCCGACCAATGGTTTGCCAACACAGAAAACTGTGTTATACCACCGGCTCATCATTTAGTGCAGTGTTAGTTGTTAGTAGGCAAACTCTATTACAAAAAACACTTACACAAGTACAAAATGAAAATATAAACAAATAATATTACGTCAAAAATAAAACAAGAACATAATATGAAACAAAAACATTAAGGAGCGTGGAGCACTGGTTTTGAGTATATTTTTTAATTTAATTTTACTGATATTGAAATCAAAAATATTTGAATTCCAATTTAAAAGTCTACCCATACGTGTCATGGCCTCATGCATCCCATAGTTAGTCCTATGTGTTGGTACTTTAATCAAGTCGAGGCCACGGAGATTATAACCTCCTCCCCGATAATTAAAAAAAAACTGAACATAGTAGGTCTGGTGCATCTGTGACGCCAGTTATTATTTGGTGGAAGAATACCAAATCATTGTTAGTTCTTCTCTGTGCAAGTTTTTGCATTTGAAGAATAAATTTACGTTGGACATAAGAGAGGGCATTAAAAGAATCACTCCACTGAAGCCCTTTCAATGCGAAACGAGTAAAGTTTCTTTGAACAGATTCTAATCTCTCAATATGAATATCGTAAAAAGGAGTCCACACCTGCGATGCATACTCAAGATGGGGACAAACCAAGCAGTTGTATAAAGGACGGGTAACATTTGGATCAACAAATTCTTTGGACCAACGCTTCATAAAACCTAACATTGAATTGGCTTTGTAAACGATGATATTAATATGGGCAGAAAAGTCTAAATTGGGCGTAAAGAGAACTCCAGGGTCCATTACAGTTATAACACGAGTTAAAATGTGCCGTGAGATAATATAGTCATTACAAGAAGGAGAAAGTTTTTTTTGAAAATGTCATTGTTTGACATTTTGTCGGGTTAAGATTCAAACTGTTCTTTTCACACCACAAGGCAAAGTGGTTAATATCGTCTTGCAATAGATTTCGATCATTTGGAGATGATAAATTTTTTGAAATCTTCATATCGTCTGCAAAGATAAGAATTTCGCTATTGCGTACACAAAGAAGCCAATAATAGCCAATGTAAATAGTAATGGTCCAAGATGGCTTCCCTGCGGAACACCTGATTTGGCAATAAAGGATCTTGAGTAAGAATTTCTGAATTTGACTTGATATGACCTATCTTCAAGATACGATGATATCCACTTGATGAAAGATGGAGGAAAACCGTATGAATTAAGTTTAAACTTGATAATCTGATGAGACAATTGATCAAAAGCTTTCGAGAAGTCTGTGTATACACAATCAACTTCTTGATCACTTTCTAGGGAGTTTAAACATTTATTCAAAAAGAAAACTAGATTAGTAACAGTAGACCGTTTCTGCATAAAACCATGTTGTTGGTTGCAAATAATATTTTTACACATAAATGTCAAACTATCACATACAACTTGTTCGAACAACTTCGGAATGCAAGAAAGTTTAGAAATTGGTCTATAGTTGATAATATTGGTTTTATATCCCTTTTCATATACTGGGGTTATAAATGCATTCTTCCAAACTGAATTTCAAAGATAGTTCAAAAATATTACTCAGAGGAAGAGCTAAAATGGACCTACATTTTTTTAATACAGCAGGTGGTATTCCATCAGGTCCAACAGAATAGTCCTATTTTAAATGTGACAAAAAGCTCAAAATTTTTTCACGCTCTATTGTAATATTGTCAAATGATACCTGAGGACAATTTCGTAAGAAATGAAAATAGTTTTCGTCAACAACTACAGGTGAATCAATGAAGGATTGGCTAAAATTACTTGCAAATCCCTCACATATTTCAGAAGTTGTACTCAGAATTAAGTCATTATACATGAGAATGACAGGATACCCGTCGCATTTCTTTTTAGAATTTATAAATTTCCAGAAGTTTTTCGGGTCTAACTTCAAAGAACGCCCCATGGTTTCCAGATATTCGCTATAGAGTTCGAACGAGAGTTTTTCTTCCCTTATGCAGAGGAAGATATGCCCCTTTTGTGGGTCTTCCAAAGGACAATGGACCCAAGCACACCAGTAAGAAGGCTATAAGATGGTTTGGAAATCATTCAATTAATGTGATGGAGTGGCCAGCGCAATCGCCTGACCTAAATCCGATTGAAAATCTGTGGGCTGACGCTAAAAACGCAGTCTCTGAAACCAAACCGCCTAGCAACACAGAACTCTGGGCTGCAGTAAAGTTCTCCTGGGAGAATATTACGGTATAAAGGTCAAAATTTGGTAAATTCAATGACCAGACGTTGTGTAGCAGTAATAGCCAACAAAGGCTATTCAACAAAATTCTAATTTTGCTGGACTACCTCTAAAGAATAAAATCATAGAAAAAGATTTTTTATTTTTATTATGTTTTAGTTTTAAGTTGTATGATGAAGCAATGGTGCTATTGTTTTTACCGCTTATTTATTTGAATTTTTCGAAAAAAAATAAATTTTTTTAACAAGTTGATGAATAAAAGTTAGAATTCTTTTTTAAATATGAATTTGTGTAATTAATACAAGCTTTACGCATATTCAAAATGTTCCTCAAAAGATTATCTTTAGCAGCTGTATATAACTTTATTATGCATTTGTATATACAAAATTGTTTTTAACTGTTTTTAAACGCAAAAAATGTTCGGATTGTTACTTTCAAAAAAATCGACCAACTGTTTTCGAAATATTGAATTTTCAAAAAAATTCAAGCTCTCTTATCAAAAATGCGTGCACTTGTTGTCGACGTATTTCTACTTCGTTGGCTTAGAAATATTCTTTTCCGAACCGTTCAATACAAGTTGTATTGGACGGTTTCATGTCTATCATTCATAAAATAAATGCTGGTGTGTCCCAGGTTTCCGTTCTGTTTCCGACTCTCTTTCTAATATCAATGATAACTTGTCTGGAACTTCTAATCCAACAGTAGGTAGTTAGAATTTTTGGTCATTTGTAAAAAACATTCGAAATTCAACTTCGTCTTCGGTTCCAACGCTGGTTTTCAATGACACCCCTTTTGTCAGCTCTCGTGAAAAAGCAAATTTGCTTGCAGCGCAGTTCGCTGCTAATTCGATGCTGCCAGAAAGTATTATGACTCCTCCTGTACTTGAAAGAGCTTGATATACACAAATCCGCTAGCCCGGATAGTATCCCTCCCATCGTTCTGAAGAGGTGTTCTTCTTCAACGCTGGCAAAACCATTGCGTAAGCTTTTCCATCTGTCCTACTCTACAGGTCTCTTTCCGAGTAGATGGAAAACAGCATTTGTCCAGCCTGTCCCTAAAAAAGGCGCATCTTCTTCACCCTCTAATTACCGTCCAATTGCACTTACGTGCCTTCTTTCCAAGGTCATGGAAACGATAATTAATTATCAGCTCAAGAAATATCTTGAAGAACGAAAGCTCCTTAATGACCGGCAATATGGCTTTCGTAGCAATAGGTCCACTGGTGATTCGATGGTATATCTCACCGAACAGTGGCACAAATCTTTACATCGTTTCGGTGAAAGTAAGATTATTGCACTTGATATTTCAAAAGCATTTGATAGAGTTTGGCATCAAGCTCTCTTAGCGAAAATGCGTGCATTTGGTATCGATGAATCTCTTCTTCGTTGGATTAGAAATTACCTTTCGGACCGTTCAATACAAGTTGTATTGGACGGTTTCAAGTTTGATATTCACAAAATAAATGCTGGTGTGCCCCAGGGCTCCGTATTGTCTCCGACCCTTTTTCTCATATTTATTAATGATCTCTTATCTTGAACTTCTAATCCACTCACTTATTTTGCTGACGATAGTAGTCTCAGCTTTTCATATTCGTTTTCAGATGCACCTCCTTGTTCTTCAGATGTGCAACTGCAACGGCAGCGTATGATAAGCTCATTAAATTCGGATCTTGACAGCATTGTCCAATGGGGAATAAAAAACCGCGTAGAATTTAATGCTTCAAAAACTTAGTGCTGTCATCTGTCGTTAAAGTAGAACCCACCACACATGCCACTATCCATGAGCGGCACTTGCATTGAAGAAACCGATCAGCTTTCAGTCCTTGGCATGTGCATCACAGACCACCTCTTGTGGAATGAACACATATTTGATGTCGCCAAAAACGCTGCAAAATGTTTGGGCTTTCTTCGAAGATGCAAGAAATTCTTTTCCCCGTCTGATCTGGCTGTAATCTATAAGGCCTTCGTTCGTCCAAAGCTGGAGCGTAACTCGCACATTGGGGCAGGAGCTCCCAAAACTCATCTGAGTCTCTTAGATAGAATTCAAAAAAGAGCTTTAAGAATGATTGGCGATAGAACTATAGTGGATACATTTACATCTCTTGAACATCGTCGTAATGTTGCATGTATTTCGCTATTTTATCGCTATTTTTATAAAAAGTGTTCTAGCGAAGTAGCCAGATGCATTCCTCCCCCTAAACAATTCAACCGTAATACTCGCGCTTCTAGGAATGCTCATCAGTTTACCCTTGAGCCCAAATTCGGACGTACTGTGAAGTACAGAGATTCTTTCTTTAAAAAATTGAATAAAATAAAAACAAAGCAACAACAAAAAAATTCTGGTTGAATACACACAATTCATGTAGATACCTAAAGAATGAGAATCCACAACACGTATCAATAAAAAAAATCATCAGCGAATGCACACAATGCAGACACATACACATCTGCACTCATCTATAAAAATCCAAGACAAACATCTCATATGTCGGGTCACATCAGATGTCGGTCGGTTTGTTAATTCCATAGACATTTTTCTATGAAGTTTTACTTCAAAAAGTTTTATTTAAACTCAACAAAGTCAAATATAATACGGTAGTCTCATCGGCGAATTTTATAATTGTTTTTTATCGCGTTGAACCAACATTAGACGTAAAATTATTTCTACAGTTATTGCCAAGGAGATGGTAGGAAAAATATGTTGAAATCGATTTCAATGTAAAATTTGTACTTCTAGTTAAGGTATATTAACCCAGTAAGGCCTTTTTTGTTGAAGTACAGATTAATGCCTAATGATTTATTGGCTGTTTGAGATAGAAACGTAGAAAAAAGGAACTAACTAATAAATCAGCCTCTATTTATTAGGATGCATAATTTAAACATCCTGTCCACCGTTTGTGACATCCCCACCATTTACGTAAATTCCAATTTTTGTCAACAATCTTTTGCTTAGGTTATTTACTTGAAGCTTAAAATAAATACCAATTTATATGAAGAACAAAAAAATAACCTCTTCAACTCAACAATTGATATTTTTTTTAATCAACAACCCCCAAATTTGAATAAAATCATTAACCACGAAAATTTTAGATGAAACGGTTAATAATATTATCATTTGTATCACAAGATTTCATAGTTCAATACTGAAATCTCTCAAACGTAACAAAAACCAGTCTTTTCAGCAGATTAATTTAAGTTAACCGCGCCGCGCACTTACATAAGTATCATCGACAAACTACGTCAGCAAAGACCTTTCTATACAAAACAAAAAATCAAGTTTACAGTACAAAATATTGTTGATTGTATTAGAATATTGTACGTCATTGTGCACCTTGAAAATTCCACAACAAAACAAAAAAAAAAAAAGTTCGACTGTGGATTAAAAGGGAAATTGAATTATAAAGCTTCTCTCAAACTAAGACTGTGATTGTGAAGCTCGCATACGATCAGTGCTCTCTTAGTGAGTTCAATGTACCAACAGTAATGTTTTGTATTATGAAGACGATTTTAATGGCTGAAATCCATGACACAACGGAATGGAATTGTGGAAGTATTATTTAAACCCCATATGTCTTAATAAAAAAAATGCTTATTCCACAAAAATTATAGGACTTTTCTAAGCCAATGAAGGAACTTTTCTTTTTTAATTCAGAGCAGAGTCAGAGTAAAAAAAAATTGTTTACTCAGAACATTCAGAGCTCCGAATGTGTGTTTCTTTTTCCGTTCTGAACCTATTCAGAGCGCCCTTGATGTGCTCAGACATAATCGTCTGAGCAATTTGAGTAAATTGCTGAGCACACAAAATGCCATGCGCGTCAATAAGGAAAATGTAAAAAAAAAATCATAATAAGATACATATAAAATGGCGGAAAAAGTGTGCTTACAAAACAAATCAGTGTTTTCAGAGGTCACTCTGTTCTGAACAAGTTCAGAGCATACTCTATGCGCTCGAACTCTGTTAAGAGCTCTGCTCCGAACGAAAAATAGAAAAACGCCTTATATAGAAGTTAATCTGCGAATTGAAGTTTTTGATTACAAAATTTAGATTATGGTGCGTCCGAAAATCTGCTACAATAAGTATGTCGAATTTCGTTAAACCAACGTCTTTGCTTGGTTATGGAAATAATAGGTTTATAAATGACAAGCAGACATTTTATTTTAATAAGTATTTCATTTAAAACGTAAAATTAAAATGGTAACTAGGAAATCCGGATTTACAGTTTAATTTCCATTCATTGTGGAGAAAAATGCATTTTCCTGTTTTTACTTGCGATTGTAAAGTACTAAACGGTGATTTTTTAAGAGCTTGGTTTTTTAAAAATCAAAAAAACACAGAAACTTGTAAATAGTGAATGAAATTTTTATTTGGATCGATAAATCAATTTCTGCCATTTAGTTTTTAAAAATAATTTCACTTAAATGTTGCCCGCGGCTACGCTTCAGGTGGTCCATTCTGAAGGTCCAATTTTGGCAAGCTTTTTCACACATTTCGGCCGGAATCTCACCAATGACGCGTTCAATGTTGGCTTCCAAGGCAGCAATCGTGTTTGGCTTGTCCCCCTCCCCATAGACAATAGACTTAACATAGCCCCACAAAAAATAGTCTAACGGGGTCAAATCACATGATCTTCGTGGCAAATTGACTGCGCCAAAACGTGAGATCAACTGCTCACCAAATTCGCCTCTCAATTGATGCATGGTTTCGCGTAGCTTGCGAAACACATTTTTCACAGAGCACGAATTTTGATAATAAATTTCAATAATTTGCAAACGTTGTTCAGGCGTAAGTCTATTCATGATGAAATGGCAAACAATACTGAATCGAAATGTCAAATGTTCGTGGAATTTGTCATGTGTGATCTGTCAAAAATATAAACTTCAAAAACCAAGTAGCACAAAAATCACCCGTTATAAGGAAAGTTATGGATTCGTGCAAAAAAAATCCTAACAATTTAACATTACATTACGATCATAGAGAACACCAAAAAAGTGGTTCCCCCAATTCTTCTGTTTGGTATATGTCTTCGAGCCTGCAGTCTAAATGGTTGGATGGATTTGCTTCAAACTTGGTACATATTGTTTTTTCGGTAATATGCAAAAACGTTTTTTTTTTATTTTTTTAAGAAGACAATTAACAGTAGCTACGATACATTTTTTTTGCTGGCCAAAAACAAAAATCTGATTTTTTTCAAAAACGGCTCCAACGATTTTTATAAACAAATCCGTTCAATAATGAAGGGAAAAGGTAACTTTTGGTAATTTTTTTTAAATGGTTGTTTTTTGTATCTCTACTAAAACCATTTTTTTGATTTTCGATTTTCTGGGAAACGGTTAATTTGATTTTTTTTAAATTTTTTACGCAGAAGCTCCTAGAAAGTCAAAAAAATATTTTTTGGAAATTAAAAAATGAAATTTTTGTCATAAAACTTCGTATATGGTAGTTTTATGACAATGGCAGTTCCCATGCAAATGTTTTAAAAAAAAAACCGTTAAGGAAAAATTGCATTTTTCAATAACGGCTCCAAGAATTTTTATAACAATCTGTGTGTGTTCGTTAATTAGTACAGTCCAATTTCAAGTATAAAAATATTTTATTTTGCGTAAAGTAAGTTGAACTTCCCACAAAACCACTTTTCATTTTTTCGACTCCACTCTTGGGTGGACAGATTAAAATTATTTTTATCTAGGCAAATGCTCCCTAAAAGTGTTAATACAACTGCATTCCAACATTTTCAAAAAACAAGTTTTTCGATTTTTAAAAAATAAATAATAAACATTTTTTTTTTTTTTTGAAAAATCGAATTTTCAAAAACCAGTCAGTCATTTTTTTTTGAAATTTTAATTTTATACCTATGTATATTAATAATATCTTTAAAATGGCGTTTCAAGTTTTTTTCTAAAAATGTTTTCAAAATTTTCTACATAAAAATTTATTTTTTTAAAAAACCGCTACAAAGAATTTTGAATTTTTTTAAAATATTTTCTTATTTATCCAGGAATTCAAATGGATCTATAATAACTAAGAAATATAAAAACATTAAATTGGTATGATACTAGGCTAAACAGAGGATTTTGCAAATTTTAAACCAATTTAGTATCGTACTATTTTCTGAACATTTTACTAAAGTTAAAATCACAAAATGGCTACTTTATTTTTTTAGTATCGTACTAAATCCATATCCCACTTTGAAATTTACAAAACGTCAAAAAGTTATGTTCGCTTACTTTTTTGCACTATTTTAGGAGTGTTTAATTGTAGTTTATTAAGAAAATAGATTTAGTATGGTGCTAGTTAAAAAGTATTTAAAATTAGGAAAATATTAGTAAAGTGCTTTAGTATATGCAAACTGTTAAGTAGTATGATGCTAAACCCTTAACATCTGACTGTTTAAAATTTTGCGCCAAAGTTATTATGCACTTAGCTACCTAACAACCTACAGCCTTCATTTTTATTATCCTAAGTACATATTTACATACCTAGGTTCCATTCATGTACATGTGTAGGTACATATTTCTCTCCTAACTTACTTAATTAAAATCCATAACCTAGATTAAAATATACATTTGTAGGTTAGGTAGGCGCCTTTATAACTATTCCTTGAGTCATCCACTCGACAAATTAATTATACTAAGAATCAAGGTAATCTTACTTATATCGGCTTTAAATCTGCATAGGCTAAGTAGACTACCTACCTCCTAACAGCGTCAATGTTAAGCTGCATTAAAGTTGTTAGCTACAAGAGCAAGTTCGTACGATCCAGTCGTGCATTTTATTTAAACATTTATTGGTGCGGAAATTTTATTTTTGAAAGCTTAAGCAAATGTCGCAAAAATTTCTGTTGATTTTTGACAGAAAACGTGTCGGTTTGACATGCCACATTGAGCTGTCACCATAGAAAAGTTTTACCCCCAATACAGCTAAAGAAATTTTACCTCAACAAAAAAAGAGAAAACCTTCCGAAAATAAATTTTAAGCTTCTGACACAATAATTCGCTGGTTAGTTTTTTTTATCTTAGCAGGTCTTTTCTTCGTAAATGGTATAATCGTTGCACTTGTGGGATTAATGTTTAATTCCACTTTGGATTGTATCAGAAGGCCTCCTTAGATTTTTCCAATAGACATTATAAGACTCTCATCAAAAAAGCAGAGACATCATGTACTCTGAGAAGTAAGGCTTTCTAGCAGTTCATCCACTCCCAAGGATCAGCATATTAGGACAGTTGTAAATGCCTACTATTTCTTTTGATACAGATGCACAGACGCCATCAGAAAGGTATACATTTCTTTTCAAATGGAATGCTGATTGCAGAGACCTGATAAACAAAAAGAAAAATATATAAAAAAAACGAAACATTTCACAGAGGACAAGTTGATAAACATTTTAGCCAAATATAACGGGTTATCCATTTTGCGGTTTCAAAAGTAAACGTAAATAAAACACATATAAAATATTTTTTTTCATGATATTTCTTTTTTATTATAAAGTTTGAACGTTGACATTATGTGTGAAACACTACATCATTTAAATGACCACCACGCGAATTGTTCCAAGCATCGATTCTTTTGAGGTACTTTTCGACAACTTTTTGACACATATTGGGCGGTATATCAGCCATAACTTGACGAATGTTGGTTTTCAAGTGCTCAAGAGTTAAAGTTTTATCTGCATAAACACGGTCTTTCGCGTAGCCCCACAAAAAAAGTCCAGCGGTGTCAAATCACATGATCTTGTTGGCCAGTTGATATCGCCACGACGAGAAATTACGCGGCCAAGAAATATCTCTAGCAATAAAGCCATATTCGCTGGAGTTGTGTGGCATGTGGCACCGTCTTGTGGAAACCACATATTCTCCAAGTTGTATTCTTCAATAGCAGGCAAAAAAAGTCGGTTATCGGTTATGACAATAACGCTCCGAATTGACGGTGACAGTCATTCCATCGTCGTTTTCGAAGAAATAAGGTACAATCACACCTCCGGGCCAAAGAGCGCCCCAAACAGTGACTTTTTGTGGATGTTATGGCCTCTCTTCAATTACTTGAGGATTCTCAGAATCCCAAATACGACAATTTTGTTTATTAATATACCCATCGATTAAGAAATGTGCTTCGTCGCTGAAGAAAATTTTTTTTCGAAAAATCGCCGTCCATGTTATTCAAGCCTCCATTCGACGTATCTACGACGTTGTGAATGGTCAGCTGGCTTCAGTTGTTGTGTGAGCTGGACTTTACATGGATGTAGGTGTAGATCCAAATGCAAAATACACCATAATGTGCCGTAAGACAGTCCTAATTCCTGAGAACGACGAGGAATCGACACATTCGGCAAAACTTTCACATACAGCAGCGATATTTTCAGTGGTACGAGCGAAACTATGATGCACAGGCCTTACAATATGTGTAACCAATTCAGTCTCTTCAAAATTTCTTCACAACTTTTCCAATTGCTTGCGTAGTTGGACGATTATGTAACCCATAATCTCCTTTTAAAGCACGACATGTGGCTCTGGCAGAATCACCATTTTGGTATTAGGTTTTAACCATTTTATGCGTTGTGCGATAGTTAAGCGAACCATTTTCGTAAATGTCAGACTTTTAACTGGAAAAAAAATTGTTTAACAACTTAGTTTGACAGATGTCGAATTCCAGCCCTATACTTTGACTGACAAACGGCGTAAGCCATGTTTAAAAAATGAATGATACACTAAACTTTTGTAGTTTTTATGAAATAAAATCATTTGGAACCTAACCTACTTTTGAAACCGCTAAATGGATAACCCTTTATGTTCAATATATTTAAACTCCTTTGAAACCAAACGGCTTTCTAATTTTAATATTACCTTTCAGTCGGATGTGATTGAACTTACTTTCACTAAACAAAAAAATCTAATTCGATATCAAGCTTAGTTCATTAATTCTATGTATACATACATCAATGAAACTACATACCATTAAGCAATTGAATGCAAGAAGGACAAAATCACCTTTTTCAGTTAAATTGGGGTGGAATTTTATTTACCCCATTCATGAGGCGCAACAGGGTGTTATGTTTCGAAATACTTAATGCTGCTTTCGTACAATTTGTCTTGGAATAATAATCTGACGGAGTGGAAATTACTTTCCACAAAATAATACACACAATTGCAATTGATCAAAACATTGTCAACTATTTTTAGTGCGACCTAGAATGACCACTTACTGACCTTTTAAATTGCATATTTTTTGAATATCCCAAATATGAGGTCAAGTATCTTAGATCCCATTTCGGGGTATACTAAAAAGGTGTTACGTTCTATACTTTAAGTTTGAAACGCAAGACAGGCTGGATGTCTATCTTTTATGGTTTTGTAGAATAAAAAATTAAGTGCCTCGAGACGAGTCCAAAAGTTTTCTCATTTGTAATTGAATTTAAAACTTAAACAAATATTGCGAAACACCCTATATTCAATGAATGTAGACATTCGTCGTTCACAACGTCATCGATAAATAGACACCCGACAAATGAATAAAATTCCAATCAAGGGAATGACGTGTCGTTTATTGATTTATGAAACTTCAAAATGGTTGTTAGTTGCCAAAGCACGGTATCAGAATGAATATGTAAGAGGCGTGTCGGTCCAGCATTTGAAGCTACCCTTTTTTTTATTCTATGACAATTAGCAACGTCAATGACGACGTCAATATACTTGCCACCATAAGAGCCATTAAGTCGTAAATTTTTCAATAAATTAATACTTCAACTGGATTTTAGGGTATCTATTTATGTTTATCACGTTTCAATCATCTACATATTTATAGATGAGACATAAAACATCACATTGATTGGCTCTTACGTTGCAAATTTAATCAAACCATCCCAATCCTCCCAATGGACGAATTATGTGTGTTTGTATGTAAAAAAAATGTATAACATTTAGATGTAACATCCAAGTCGATTGCGGAATTAATGGATTAATGGAATAATTAATTTGGATTTACTATCTGCAAAGGATATTTTGTATTGATGTGCTTACAGCACCAAATCGTTGTCGTATTAGCAATCAATTCATAGACGTTAAAACTGACTTTGATAAGCTAGGGTGGTACGTGAGTGAGATCTGGCATGTATCCTATAAGCTTTAATGTAGAAGACAGAATTTAGGAAATATTTTGACATATTGCTCTGGGGATAAGTAATGAGGGAATCGACATTATTAATTCAAATAATGTGCAACTTATACCAGTTCTTATAAGTAAAAAGGGGACATGAACAGTGGCGTAGATAGAATATTTACGCACCAGGACGAAAATAACAATTAAATCGATTGAAAGCAAACCTGCGACAACATTGTACTCTGGGGCATATTAAATTAAATGAATACACGATGCGAAACGTATAATTTTGAGGATGTTTTTTAAATCGAAAAAATAAACATATTTTTGAAAATTTGAATTTTCATTGGGGTTTGGGGTGGTCGTGGCGCGATAGTTGTGTGCTCGCCTGTCAACCTCGTGGTCACAGGTTCGATTCCTGCCGTTGTCTATGTCTTCTTATATTCCATTAAAAACCAATTTTAAAAATTGTCATTAAAATTGGTTTACTGGTTTACTCATTACATGCTGTTCATGCATAACACTATCAACATGTGATTGAGTAAACAACTCATAAGCATGACAACGAAATAAAAAATAAAATAATGCGAATTATAAGAGACATAAATAAATAAGACATGGTAATTTTCTCCGCATTAGTTCAGCCGCCATCCCTGGAGATAAAATCTGAGACAACAACCACCGTCTCAATACGTCGCGCCACACATCTTTCTATCCTTATTTCTCTTTTTTCACCGGATGCCGCCCAGTGTTAAAAACATATAAAGGGTATTCATAATCTCTTGAGTGCGAGCAAAATTATATAAAAAAAATATGGCGTCCATCCTTCAAAGTCTTCAACAAAGTATTTTAACTGTGGCCAGATTCTGCTTCTACTAGATAGAAAGTACCCTAAGGTTTCCATTCAAATGCCTGCTTTGCAATTTCATCAGTGGGTGAACAGTCCATTGATATTTATGCTTTCTTGTGTCGACGTCTTGTGAACTGTTCTGCGCCACAATTCCTTGTTTGATGAATCTTTAGGATTGGGCGATTCACAAAAGCCTGCATTTACATCGAAATGGTATAAGTGACTTACCAAGTTTTGCAAGCATATAACAGCACTGATTTGACATTGGATTCGAAAAATCTCAACTTAATGCTTAAGGATATTTGACTAGATTTCCAAATTGGGGAAAGGGTACCAAATGCAGCGCGAGCTTTATTAATCCTAATTTTAACGTCCAGATCTGTACTGCCATTTGCAGAAACAACACTGCCAAGGTAGTAAACTGTTCGACTTCTTCCACTGGTGTTTCCTGTAGATTAATAAGCTGCTGTGTGGAGCGGTATGTGAGCATTATCGTTGTCGTTTTTGAAATGCAAATAAATGGAACATCTGCTTTGGCATTTATTTGCATTTTCAACGATTTGCGGAGTTCGATTTTAACCCAGGTATTTTAGGATATCCAAGAGAACTCCGGGATATCCCTCGCTTGACTAAAAATTCAGATCCAGTTTCCATAAAAACACTTCTCATTTCACCCCAAAATATTATCAGTTGTTCAGTGTTGAATTTGTTTTAACGACGAAGCTCTGTCGTTAAGGGTGGTGACATTGTTACGACAAATGTTGAAGTCATTTAAGCTGGCCTAGAGGTACCAACATTTTTTTTTTCAATAAGAAAAAATATTACTAAAAGCAACCCTTTAACTTTATTCAATAAAAAACAGATATCAGATATTTTTTCAGAAAAATAGTTGGAGTCATTTTCGAGCAATATAAGATTACCTTTTTGGTTAAAAATATAAAATGAATGACTGGATCGTACGTACTTACTCTTATGCTCGATCGCATCGTAAACACAAGATTCTTACTTAATATTTTGTTAAAGGTTGGTTTTTAATTAATTTTTATTAACAAAATTTGGTATTGCAATTTTAGTTACTTAGGCCCGTTTGCTGCTACGAATCATAAATATTTATGTTCGACTTAAAACGCTTAAGGGCTACTTTTTTCCTTTGCGTAAACTGTCACATAAATTCTTAAGTAGAACTTAAATGCTAAAGTTGTGTATCAGCAAAGGGGCTTAAATAATATAAACTTAAAAACATAATTTTCAAAATTAATCTTCTATCAGTTTTCGAAATATTGAATTTTCAAAAAAAAAATGTATAAAAATTTGGATAAAAATCCGTTTAGGTATTTATGAGATAGTCGAAAATAAAAACAAAATGATTATATGACAGGTACTGTTAATAACATTTTAATTAAAAAAATGTATTGACCAAAATGTAGACTATAGCTATAATAGTGCCGAGAATTTTTTTTTTATCAAGATTGTTAGGGTCGTTTTCAAGGTAACTGAGGTTTACCATTTTTACCCCAACAATTTGAATGGCATGACCACGTTTTTAGAGCGAAAATAATATTTAAATAAAATGCACGAACTTGCTCTTGTTTGAGACGTAATTTTTTATTTACAATTTTTTTAAAACTTTTTTTTCTTAAAAAAAAAACTTGGTAGGTATGACAATTTTAAATATTTAATAATATAAACTTAAAATCAAAATTTCAAAAAAAATAGTCCAGCCGTTTTCGAAATATTGAATTTTCAAAAAAAAAATATTTTTTTTTTCAAGAATCCAAAAAATAATTTTCTTAAGTTTTGGTATGCAGTATTATTTATAATTTGACGGACCTCCTATATAAAAAAATTTGATCGAAATCCGTCGAGCCGTTTGTAAGAAAGTTCAAAATTAAAAAAATTATTGTATGGCAGGTACCGTTAATCACAAAATATTTTTTTTTTACCAAAATGTAGAGTATACAGAAAATAGTGCACACGCCTTTTTTTTATCAAAATCGTTAGAGCCGTTATCGAGGTAATTGAGATGGTAGAAAAAATTATATGGCAGGAACCGTTAGTTTTGCACCTAAAAAAACGATTCGAAAATCTATTTTAGGCAATCACCTAAGCCGCTTAAATACGAAGTTTGAAAAAAATCACTTCAGCCGTTTAGGCTATGGAGCGTTGTACAGACAGACAGACGGAAATGTGTCCGCTATCATCTTAATGTCAAGTTTAATCAAAATTTCAAATTAGATTTTTGAATCCAAAACTTGCAATAAGTACCTACATATCGAAATAAAATGCACGACTGGATCGCACGAACTTGCTCTTATGTTCGATCACATCGAATACAAAAGATTTCTGTTAAAAATTTAAATATATATTTAAAGCAGTTTTTTACTTCATTTTTTATTTATACAACATATTTTTAATTTTTTTCTAAAAAAAATTGGTATGACAGTCTTAAATATTTAGTAATATAAACTTAAAAATAAAATAATAAATCGGCTTAATCAAAGAAAAAATAATTCAAAATTCTGAAATAAATAATTAAACTAATTTAGGCTCAAAAAAAGTACGCCATTTTATTTGTTAGATAAATTTAAATTTATGAGAAAAATATTTTAAGAATCTGTTTAGCAGTTTTTGAGAAAAAAAGTTTTTTTTTAAAAATCTTTCTGGAAATATTTAAAAAAACAATTCAAAAACGCCAATTAATAGGTATTCAGAAAATACAAATAAATATAAATTTTGAAAAAAATGTAATGATCAGTTTTCGAATAATAATTTTTTTTAATTTTTTCTTAAAAATGATTTTAAAAATACATAAAAAATATTAATTAAAAATATTGGTACGCGGTATAATTTGGGAAACCTTAACCTATATTTTTGTGAAATTTCGAAAGAATCGGTTAAGCCATTTATGAGATAGTCGAAAGCAAAAAAAGCGGTCCTATGGAAAGTACCGTTTTTAGACTTTATCTAATTTTTTTTCAACTATATGATCGGTCGGAGCTAAAAACCCACACTGATTTTTTTTATCAAGATCGTTAGAGCCGTTTCCGAGAAAAATAGGTTTGAAAGTAACGGTTATATGGCAGGTACCGTTATTTTTTTAGCTAAAAAAAATTCAATTTCCCCTCTGTGCAATACCTAAAAAAACTCTATATACCAAGTTTGAAGCAATTCGGCCAACCCGTTTGGGATGAAGGTGTGTATACATACATGCAGACAGATTGACAGACTGACAGACAGACATACAGACCGACAGAATTTTAAAACCATCTTTTTTCGTCTTCGCTATCGTAATGTCATGTTTGATTGTTATCTCACAAATTTTTTTTTCGACGAATGCATAACTTGCCTTATAGTACCTATAATCGCAAGTAAAAATAATACAGGAGGCTTTACACATTCTAAATAATAACATATTATTAACCAGTGTATTCATGCACCGGCGGAAAACCCGTATAAGCCTCTGAGACCAGATAATTTATTTGGAATTATCAGGTTTCTCAGGTTTATACAGGTTTTTCGCCGTTTCTTTATTTTATTTTAAAATGGATGTTTGAATCGTTGTTTTAGCCCCAAAAATAACGATACTTGCCATACAAATTTTTCTACGATCTTAATTATCTCGAAAACTGCTCTGACGATTTTGAAATAATTGGTGTGTGTACTACTTTGAATATTGTCTACATTTTGGCCAACCTTTTTTTTTTAAATATTTTGTTAAACGGTACCAACCATTTTATTGATTTTCGACTTTCTCATAAACGGCTCAACGGATTTCTATCAAAATATTTATACTGGAGCTGCTTCAAATTCTAAATAATACTGCATTTCAAATTTCGAATTTTTCGAAAACGGGTGGATAATTTTGTCTGAAATTTTGTTCATGAATTTATATTATTAAATATTTAAAATGCTAATATCAATTTTTTTCTTATAAAAAATTTCAGATTTTTAATATATACAAAATTAAGTGAAAAAGACTTTAAAAATACATTTAGATGTTATATTAAAAATATTTTGCATATAATGTAATCGAACATAGGAGAAATACGTGTGATTAGTCGTGCATTTTATTTTTTTTTGATTAGATTGTTCGAAAACGAGTGGAAAAAATTGTTTTTAGAATAAGGATTTTAAATTTAAATTTTTAAATACTTTAAATTGACATAGCAACATTTTTTTAGAAAACATTGAAAGAAATTTTGTATTTAAAAATTAAATTTAAAAATAAAACGACTCTTAATATAAGTATAATATATAAGTATGTAATGTGTGTTTTTTTAAGAGCTTGAAAACTTAAAATAATAATACTAGACATAAATATTGATGAAATGAATTTTGTATTATTATAATCTGGTAGATAATTTCATGGCATTTCTTTTTTAAATATGATTTCCATCATATGTCCGCTGCAGATACGAGTTATCTAGTTCATTCGGTCAGTCCAATTTTTGACTACTTTTTCCAATAAATCTGGCTCTATGGCGTTAATGGTTGCCGGAATTACCAAACCTTACTTAACAGAAGTCTCAGAGTTTGACATTCTCAACTGCCAAACCATAGACTCATTGTACTCAGGATGTACAAGTACTTGCGACCCAATTGTGCATTTAAGTTCGTATAAAGGTTAAATCTGACCAGATCAGGGAGCAGGCGACTAGGGTGGATTATCTCTACTCTGTTTTGCCGAGCTTAACGCAACTTAGAGGTTAAGGGCGCGCTGCCGGAGAGGCCCTTTAAGATCCTAGCTGTGAATGTAAATTCATTGATTAGGACCGAACGTAGAGCGAATTTATTCCAATTGCTTAAAGACATAAGTCCAGATGTGTTTATGGCTAGCGAAACTAAGCTTAACCAGAAACATAAATTGACTAACAACAATTACAATATCGTAAGAAGAGACCGACCCAACTCCACGCAAGGAGGAGGCGTCGCAATCTTTATACGTAAAGGCATTAGTCATAAGGTAATATATAATAGTGATGTGCGAAAATTTCGGACGTTAGAGGCATGCATCATATGCATTCATCTCCAACAGGGGAAGCGAATGTATGTGATCGCTGCCTATGCACCGGAAACAACTCAGCCCACGCAGTTTATAACAGAGCTTGAAAAGCTTTTTGAATGCTTAAGATTGAGCTCGGAAGAGAATTACTATATATTGGCGGGTGATTTAAACGCCAAGCACACAGATTGGGGAAATCAAATACAAAATCCTCGAGGTAACCATCTATTTAATTGGATGGGTCGATACAACCTTGAGTATGGGCTCATCAGTTAGATGCTGTAGTACCTTTCTAAGACGCATTATTTTTTGATCGATATGTACCGACTTTAATAAAACTTACAGCGATTACTCACTGTAAATTATATTTTTCTAGGGGAATTTGGTTAGATTCATGCACCTAGAATTATGTTTTGCCCGTGGTCTGGCCAGTGAATTAATTGAAGAAAACGCAAACAATATGTTTGTATTATTTTTGTTTTTGTTTTAGTGGACTGTGTGGATTTAAAGCCAATTGAATAAATTTGTGACCTTTAGTCCAAAATGCGTTTCGCCCAGGTACTACAGCTGGGCTCATCAGTTAGATGCTGTAGTACCTTTCTAAGACGCATTATTTTTTGATCGATATGTACCGACTTTAATAAAACTTACAGCGATTACTCACTGTAAATTATATTTTTCTAGGGGAATTTGGTTAGATTCATGCACCTAGAATTATGTTTTGCCCGTGGTCTGGCCAGTGAATTAATTGAAGAAAACGCAAACAATATGTTTGTATTATTTTTGTTTTTGTTTTAGTGGACTGTGTGGATTTAAAGCCAATTGAATAAATTTGTGACCTTTAGTCCAAAATGCGTTTCGCCCAGGTACTACAGCTGGGCTCATCAGTTAGATGCTGTAGTACCTTTCTAAGACGCATTATTTTTTGATCGATATGTACCGACTTTAATAAAACTTACAGCGATTACTCACTGTAAATTATATTTTTCTAGGGGAATTTGGTTAGATTCATGCACCTAGAATTATGTTTTGCCCGTGGTCTGGCCAGTGAATTAATTGAAGAAAACGCAAACAATATGTTTGTATTATTTTTGTTTTTGTTTTAGTGGACTGTGTGGATTTAAAGCCAATTGAATAAATTTGTGACCTTTAGTCCAAAATGCGTTTCGCCCAGGTACTACAGCTGGGCTCATCAGTTAGATGCTGTAGTACCTTTCTAAGACGCATTATTTTTTGATCGATATGTACCGACTTTAATAAAACTTACAGCGATTACTCACTGTAAATTATATTTTTCTAGGGGAATTTGGTTAGATTCATGCACCTAGAATTATGTTTTGCCCGTGGTCTGGCCAGTGAATTAATTGAAGAAAACGCAAACAATATGTTTGTATTATTTTTGTTTTTGTTTTAGTGGACTGTGTGGATTTAAAGCCAATTGAATAAATTTGTGACCTTTAGTCCAAAATGCGTTTCGCCCAGGTACTACAGCTGGGCTCATCAGTTAGATGCTGTAGTACCTTTCTAAGACGCATTATTTTTTGATCGATATGTACCGACTTTAATAAAACTTACAGCGATTACTCACTGTAAATTATATTTTTCTAGGGGAATTTGGTTAGATTCATGCACCTAGAATTATGTTTTGCCCGTGGTCTGGCCAGTGAATTAATTGAAGAAAACGCAAACAATATGTTTGTATTATTTTTGTTTTTGTTTTAGTGGACTGTGTGGATTTAAAGCCAATTGAATAAATTTGTGACCTTTAGTCCAAAATGCGTTTCGCCCAGGTGCATGAATCTAACCAAATTCCCCTAGAAAAATATAATTTACAGTGAGTAATCGCTGTAAGTTTTATTAAAGTCGGTACATATCGATCAAAAAATAATGCGTCTTAGAAAGGTACTACAGCATCTAACTGATGAGCCCAGCTGTAGTACCTGGGCGAAACGCATTTTGGACTAAAGGTCACAAATTTATTCAATTGGCTTTAAATCCACACAGTCCACTAAAACAAAAACAAAAATAATACAAACATATTGTTTGCGTTTTCTTCAATTAATTAATCAACCTTGAGTATCGCATCGATCTTCTAGCCACAGACAGGCCATCGTTCCCAAGAAGCGGTGCCTATCTGGATCTATTGCTTAAAGACGCAAGACTAACAATTACTGACGCTGTGGGTCAACGGCCAAGAAATTGTTTACGAACGATCGAGTACGACAGTGACCACTGCGGACTCGCAGCCGTAATACAACTTCCGAACCAGCTTATGGAGTTGGAGGAGTATGTGCCTGTGCATACTTACAATTACAGTAAGGTGCGCTGGCCACGTTTCTCCAATGCCTTATTGAGTGAATTACGTTCAAATGGTATATCCCCACCAAATGACAGGAACCTAACAAATACTGAAATCGACAGATACTTAGAACAAATTGACGAAACGATTCTACGAACAATGAACAGAACAATACCGAAATACAAAGAACGTAACGCAACTGACATGTACCGTAACGCGACAATTGACGCACTTCACAGACAAAAAAGTGGACTACTGACAAGACTAAAACGCTTGTACAGGCGGTTTACTGATACACGAGACCTGGAGATTAGGACACTGAAGTCGTCCATCAAAAACATCAACCAATTGATCAAAGAAAATTATAGATTGGCTATTAATTCGTTCTGGGACAATAAAATTCGTGCCGTTAACTCCAGCGACCCAAGTATGTTCCCAAAAATTAATAAGATTTTTAGAAGAAAGGATCAAAACGATCTTCCGTGTCTTAAGCTCCAGAGGACGACAGAGAACAGAGACGTACTTCTGACAGCAGGCATAGACCCAGAGGATGCCGTATTGGACGATGACCTCTATATAATCGAAGATCCGCAGGAGAGAGTGGAGGCTGTGGGGGCTGCTTTCCAGCAAGTGTACAAGGTGAATGCTAGCATTCGCCCGAATCATGACCTGGAGAACAGAGCTCTGCTTCATCACTTATGGCTCCGGAACGATATAACCGAATGGCGATCTGAGAACCTTGGTTTTACCAGGTTTAATGATGAAGATTTGGCAAACGCCATAATCGCCGACCGAAATGGGCCCAGCCCCCTGTTAATTTCGAAGAATGAGCTCCAGCTCATCTTCGATTCATTAAAGAAAAAGAAGTCTGCAGGACTCGATGGTATATCCAACGTTGTACTACGACATTTGCCTCAAGACGCAGTTGACATTTATACCACACTGTTTAACAACGCGCTGAATAATGCATATTATCCAGTGCGGTGGAAGACAGCTGTGGTGCACCCTCTCCCAAAAAAGGGAAAGGACAACTCCAATCCGGCGAATCTCCGGTCGATAAGTCTTCTTCCGAGTATCAGCAAAGTATTTGAAAAGGTTATTAATAGAGCCCTGTTCAAATGGGCGGAGGACAAAAATATCATCCCGGATAATCAGTTCGGTTTTAAGGCGGGACATGACACAATTCATGCCGCGTCTAAACTTGTTTCTGATATCCAATGGAACAAAACTAAAAAACAGTGTACGGGTGCCTGTCTGGTTGATTTGGAGAAGGCCTTCGACACCGTATGGTTAGAAGGTCTCTATCTAAAGCTAACCAGACTAGGTATAAGTAAACCTCTATTGTATATGCTTTATGACATGCTAAATGGTAGAAAGTTTGTTGTCAAGAGTGGCAATGTAACTTCTACTGCAATTTTTAATATTAATAATGGTCTTCAGCAGGGAGCGGTTAACTCGCCGATTCTATTCAACATTTACACCAGCGATCTGATAGGTAGTCTAACTCAGGCAATTGCGTACGCCGACGATCTAATTGCGTACAGAACAGCTCATACAGTTGAGGTCATCAAAAGTCTCTTGCAGAGTGACTTCGACAAGATTCAGCGATATTGTGATGACTGGAAGTTGAAAATCAACTTCCAGAAATCAGAAACTATTTTGTTTAGGACTCCGCTGTCTAGCGCCTCAAGGGATACGAGAAAGAACTGGCGCAAGCTGGTGATCGTAGGGCCACATGGACATCCACTGGCGAGTAAAAGTGTAGTAAAGTACCTTGGCATCTGGTTGGATCAGTACCTGTATTTCGACAGACATATAGGTGCTGCTTTGGCCAGGGCTAGGGGAGCCTTAGCCTTGACAAAACGACTGTTTTATAGCAGCCGTCTTGACAGCAGGGTGAAGGTGATTTGCTACATGGCCCTCATCAGGCCGATGGTTGCCTACGGATGCCCGGTGTGGTTCAACGTTGCCCCATCTCAAATGGAAAAGATTCGGGTGTTTGAGAGGCAATGTCTTAGACGTTGCCTTGGATTACACAGAACACCAGAGTCGGAGTACACAAGATATTATTCCAACCAGGTTCTATACAACGGAGCCAACATAAACAGAATAGATAATTTTTTGTTCAAGCTGATTCGGGGTCACGTTTCAAGAGCGATGTCCTCAACTAACAGCTTAATTTTTGGGGCTTATTACCCCAATAACGAATATTTTGAGAGTGCGCGGTTAAGTGGTTACATCCCTCCTGAGGCATTCCTCTATTTAGACAGTCGAGGGCTGATACAGGATGGAGGGGCGGTTCCGCTCATCTACCACGTCAGCCGGAAAACTGTGGATAGGCGACTCCTGTATAGTCGAGACGTCATCGCTCAAGGTGGAGAAGAGCGCCTTCGGTTCAGTAGGACTGTGTCCGATCGGGACCGGAGGGATAGGGCGAAACAGGAGAACCAGTTCTGGTGGCTCTCTGAACAGCATCGTGATATTTAAAGTCGATGAAGATGATATATCTTGGCCGACTTACATAGATTTAGGGCATTAGGTATAGGTAACAGTCAGGGTGGCACCAAAAAAAAAAATTAAAAATATGTATGTATGCGGGGGCATGCGTGCATGTATCTGCGTGTCTGTACATGTGTGTGCGTACGTATATGTATGTGCATATGTACATGTGTGGGTGGGTTGCATGCTAGTGTGTGTCTGCATGCATATAAAAAATAAACAAAAAAAAAATTAAAAAACGAAAAAAATGCTGCTGTGGCTGTTCTAGTTTTTAAGTAGTTATAAGTATTATTAGGTATTTTAAGTAGTTTAAGTTATTTTTAGTTAGTATAAGTTAGTTTTATTTAGTTTTAATTATTTTTAATATATATTTAAGTTTAGTTTATAGGTAAAAAAAAAAAAAAAAAAAAAAAAAAAAAAATGATCAGATACCAAGTTTTCTGTATAAAAGTTTCTTGAAATATAAAATAAATAAAAAAAAAAAAAAAATTAGATTTAATTAAAATAGTTTTTAGGTCGAAAGACATTAGTTGTAAGAGTTATTGTTTAATTTAGAGCGCCCGTAAAGGGCCAGTAAATTAGTTGTAAGTTATTGATAATTAGGCTAGTTTTAAACATTTTTGTCTAGCTTTAAGATAGTTATAAGTTAATATGAAATAAAAATGAATTTAAAAAAAAAAAAAAAAGGTTAAATCTGCTGTGTAGCAATCTAGGGTCTCTGTTCGGCTACACGCGTTCATGAAATAGTATAGCTTAAAGTTTAAAAGTGAGCAAAGAGGTATCAAGGGTTTCCATTAACAATTATCAACTTATTGAATGGATAACGAATACAGATCTGCAGCGCTGGGACCCACTTAAGAGACCACAAGTCTATATATTGACAATCGCCAATAATAAGCTAAAATAGAAGATTCTGGACCGAATTTTGGAATTTTTGAGCACCAACCCGTTTCCGTGCCACTCCATGTTCTTGGGTTTAAATCAGAATTCTGAAGAAGAACAATTACTGCTATTCCCTTCAAGCATAGAACAAGTACAAATCACAAAAGACTACATGTAAGTCGGAATATCAAAGCAGCCTCGTGCACAGATGATTTCCCACCCGTGCTGGATGAACATTAAGGACAAATGCCAGCAGACATAACATTATTATTACAACACTGGCAAAAGACATAGTATGCCTTATGCATAAGAAGTGTGCAGCAACTTTCAGACTTTACCATATTTGGTAGCTTCCTATAAAATACTCCCTTTCTATTAATAAGAGCTCATATAGCAACATATGCTGAACCCATAAAATTGGACAATATAAGTCTTGGTTTCATCTCTTGCACATGAACAATTGATACCGTCATTATCCCTAGGCAGGCGATAGCGTCTTTATTTATAGACTTTAAGGTTAGAAAAATAAAACGTATGGAAATAAGGGAATTCACCATCCCAAAAATTTGAAACCACTTTATTAAGTTTACCATATACCCGTCCAAGGCACAAGGCCAACAAACAAAAGTATAACCGGATTACACTACACCCAGACCAATCAACATCTTTAATGGATTCCAAAAGGGTCTGGCCTGTCACTTCTAAAACCTGATAATGGAGAAAGTCCGTGACTATATGGCACGTAGCGAAGGGTCTACCGCCATAAAATCAAATTAGATACTGAGTTACGCACGAGTTTATCAGATGAATTAAAGACTCATATTTACTACCGCATCGTATTATTCAGATTTGCATATCTAATACCAAAAATGCTATTTAAATAATTTAAAAGCAAAAAAAAAAACAAAGTAAATATTTATCATTTTTTTAGTGCCATCAGATTGTTGTTTGATTAGTAACCAAAATCCTATAAATGTTTATTTATACCCGCATTGTACTCGACGAAAAATAAAACAACAAGGTCCACAGTTCAATACATAGATTTTTTTTTAAATTTTTGTTTTAAATTTGGAGAACAAATGAACAATATGAAACAAATTACTAAGGTAATCCTGTGATCTGCCAAAACAAAAAAAAATATACATTTATAACAATTTATTAGACCATTTTTCAAAACATCTTTGTTTACCTCCAAGTCACATGTCAGAAATTTGTAGTTGGGGAGTAGTACTTAATGTCACAATTCAGCATGTGCTTTTTTGGAAACAGAAATATTTAGGGCATACAGGGGGAGAAAACAGACACTACTGAGGGTCAATTTCACAGCACTGAGTTTTATAAGCTTATTTCTTACTTCTCATTATGGTAAAAAACACTTTAGTGTCTTATAGCCACTAGGCACATATCAGCCAATTTTTCGTGCTTAGGCTTCTCAGTAGAAGAAAACATTCCTAAGAAGACCGTATGGCAATACGACAAAACCATGCATAATTTCTTCAGGATCTTTAACTGGTCACCATGATTTCTCGATTGTTATGTGGACTCCAGCGCTGGTATGATCACAAACATAATTCTTGAAGGGATGAATGCTTTATACCGAACATAGCCAAAATCATCAAAATAAAAGGAAACTAGTAGCTCGATTTGAGCTGTAAAGAGGTTATCTGGTTGAGTAAAACCAACCCAAATTTGGAAAACCGGAGCAGTTTCAAACAAGTTAGAAACACCTCCAAGAAAATTCTAACCTGAACATGAATTAAGGCAAAAAAAATACTACCATGTCCCAAGGGTAGTAAGAATTCTTGGTCATTTGTAAAAAAACGGTTCGATGCTCGTTTCCAATGAAACTCCTATGGTAAGCTCACAAGAAAAAGCAAATTTGCTAGCACTTCGTATTCGGTCCCAACGCTCGTCTTTAATGACACCCTTTTTATCAGTTCTCGTGAAAAAGCCAATTTGCTTGCAGCGCAATTCGCTGTTAATTCCACGCGCCAGAAAGTGCTATACCTCCTCCAGTACTTGAGAGCGCAAAAGATTTCACGGGACGAATCTTCTTTCGCACTCGTTCAGTTGCCAGAGTCCTCAAAGACATTGATATATAGGTACACAGATCCGCTGGCCCGGATAGTATCCCTGAAGAGGTGTTCTTCAACGCTGGCAAAACCACTGCATAGCTTTTCCATCTGTCATTCTCTACTGGTCTCTTTTCGAGTGGATGGAAAACAGCATTTGTCCAGCCTGTCCCTTAAAGGGGCAAATCTTCTTCACCCACTAATTACCGTCCAATTACACTTATGTCTTTTTTGACAAGCTCTCTCTTATCGAAAATAGATACATTTGGTATTAATGAATTCCTTCTTCGTTAGATGAGAAACTACCTTTCGAACCGCTTAATACAAGTCGTATTTGACGTTTTAAAATTTGATATTCACAAATAAATGCTGGTGTCCCCCAGGGCTCCGTTCTGTTTCCGACTCTTTCTCATGCTTATCAATGATCACTTGTCTGAACTTCTAATCCAAAACATTGTTTTGCCGACGCTACGATAGTACCCTCAGCTTTTCATATTCGCTTTTAGATTCACACCCATGTTCTTCGGATGTGGATCTTGATCTGCAGCGTGTGATAAGCACATAAAATTCTGATCTTGTCAGCATTGACTAATGGGGAATAAGAAACCGCGTAGAATTTAATGCTTCCAATAAGTAATTTTTAGATTAAACATTTTATTTCTTAAAATCCAAATAAGTACATTATTTAAGAAAGAAAAGAAATATGTGACAAAAATATTTTAATACAAAAATAGAGTTATTGCCACTCTCAGAGTAATTTAACATTAATTATTTGAAATGGGTGGGGTGACCCTTAAAAAAGAAATATTAAAGAAAAGTTAAAATATTATTAAATTACATTATGCATACAAAAATTAAATTGAATTGAAGTTAAACGTTTCAAAAAATCATTTCAAAAAAAACATCAGGTAGAACCATTTACAAAAATTTCGATACTCTCATTATCAAGACTGAGGAGCCAGTATTTAACTTGTTTCATAAATGTCAAATGAGAAGTTTGCATTCTAATAGAATGAGGGAGTCTATTAAATATCCGACATGAGGAAACATTATAAAAATTCCGAAATGCGGTTGTTCGAAATACCGGTATAGACACTAAGTTCAAAAAATTTCCACGTAAACTATAACTATCAATTATCAATCTAAAATTGAGATTGCCTGATCTTTTAAAGAAAATGTTTAGAACTTTATAGCAATACATATGTCGCACTGAAAGAATTTTCAAGTCCTTAAACAGTGGAAAACTAGGAAACAGGCGAGGCTTACCACATATTTTCTTTCAGAACACTTTTTTGTAAAACTAAAAGAGGCAGTATTTTGTTGTAATAGGAGCCTCCCCAACAAGAAATTCCATATTCGAGTTTGGAATGAAAAATTCCATAATAAATCTTTAGTAGCAGTTTGGGGGAGCAAACTTTACGCAAAAAGAAGAAATTTCTAAGAGTACACCTAAAATACTGTCTAAGATTTTCTGTATGGTTATAGAAACTCATTCTAGAATCAATGATTAAACCCAAGTACTTGAATTCATTTACAATTTCTAATTTAAAACATTTATTACTACAGCTCGTAGAATCAGTAAAAGTTGTGGAAGTAACCAAATGATTACAGGTGCAGCTGAAAAGTTTAAATTTTTGACACTCAGTAGCATGGAAAGAGAGATCAGCATCAACAATCTGTTGGCCAGACAAACTAAAAAACATTATCTTAGTTTTAGAACTTATTATCAAATTGTGCTCTGCAAACCAGATTCTTAACAAGCTGAGATCCCAATTTATATCAGATATAAGATTAAGACTACTGTCTGTACCATATGAGAAACCCACATCATCTGCAAAAGCTGTCATAGAACCCCTAAATGGCAATCTGAACAAAGAATTAATATATACCAAAAAAAGTATTGGTCCCAAAACCGAACCTTGTGGAACTCCTAAATCTAATGTCCTTATATCACTCCTAATATCATCAACTATCACTCTTTGGGTTCTTTCATTTAAATATGATCTTAACCAATCACTTGAAAAACCTCGAAACCCAGCATTTTCAAGTTTGTTAATCAATATTGCGTGATTAACCATGTCAAAAGCTTTTTTCTATCAAGGTTTACATATATTTGAGAACAGAAATGTAACAACGCATCTTCGGTTGATTTATTACTTTGAAAACCAAACTGAACATCACTGAAAAATTTCGTTCTCTATAAAAAGCTCACCATTCAATTTTTCACAGCTTTTTCAAAAATCTTACTTATCGAGGGTAAAAGTGATATAGGCCTATAGTTACCCAGATCACTAGTTGCGCCTTTCTTGAAAAGTGGCAAGATGTTTGCACATTTAAGAGCAGCCGGAAATACTCCAAAAAAAAATACTTTTGTTAAAGATATGTGCCAAAACTTCAATTATAAAACATGCTATATTTTTTAAACAAACATTTGAAAAACCATCAAAACCAGAAGAGTTTGAAGTTTTCAAAGACCCAATTAATTTTAGAAGCTCTAAACTTGTTATAGGTTCAAACACAAAGCTTTGACTTTGAGAAGATTCATTACTGAAAGGACTACAGAGTGCACAAGATGGAGGACTAGAAGTTGCTTGTAGATTAAGTGAAATCGTTGAAAAATATTCATTGAAAGCATTAGCAATTGCAATTTTATCTGAAATCATACAGTCATTAACGTTGACAGCAGAGGGCTGTTTTTTGCACTGTGATTTATTGAGAATACTATTCACAATTTGCCATTCATTTCTTATATTTCCTTCGGCTTGATTGAACTTGTTTTTGAAATAGCTATCTCTACAAATAGGAATTTCCTTCCTTAATTCAGCACATATTTTTTTATATCTAGTTTTTAAATTTTGACTGCTATTTCGTTTTGAACACTTTTTTCTTAGTTTGTTTTTATACTCCACTTTTTTAAGCAAACTATACGTAATCCACGGCTTTAAACGCTTATTAGACTTTTTCGGAACGACAGTAAAAGAGGCATCAGAAATGTATCTACAAAGGATATCAATAAATATGTCATAGGATTTGGAAGGATCACTTTCGGCAAAAACTTCTTCCCAAAACTCAAAACACAGATTGGTTTTAAGCCTACTAAAATCGATTTTCTTAACAGACTTATGGGGGCTGGGATCTGAGCAATTATGTTCTTGTCCAATATCAATAAGAATCCCAGTCATGGAATGATCGGTTATTTTGAGGTCAAAAACACACTTTTCACAGGAACTGATAGAAGAAGCAAATCGGCCATAAATATGATCAAGACAAGTTCCAGACCTCAGTCTGGTTATTTCTTTTATAAACGAAACAAGTCCATGAGAAGCTAACAAATCGAGATACGTTGCAACGAATTCACTATTTTCTAAAATGTCTATATTTAAATCACCCAAAATTAACAAATTATTCGATTTCTCACTGTCTAGGAAAGTTGAAAATTCTTCCATAAAAACTGCACTGTTAAACATATGAAGTCTATAAATACATAGAATGATAAAGATTTGTTTATTAATTTTGACGGTAATTTTCAAAACTTCCGCACTTCGAAAATCTAATTTCAAAACATCAACAACATCATAAGCTTGATTTACAAAACATCCAACACCTCCGGCTGCATAATTCTCATTTGCATTCAGATAGAAATCATAACCTGGCAACCCATAATCATTTTTCTCTAAATCATAAATCCAAATTTCGGAAACAACAACAATATCTGGAATACACATAAAAGAATCTATATGGGAAACAAGACTCGCGAAATTTTCTCTTAAACTTCTGATGTTTTGATGAATTACAAATAATTTTTTTAAAGAGTAGGATTTGTTATAAAAAATTTCTTCGCAATTTGTATTTAAAAGATTGAAGGTAGAAAAATTAAAATTAAAATCATTTAGGAAAAAAAAAGGTAATACTGTCTCCTGACGTCTAAGCGAGTCCCTCCCCCAATGCAGTTGGCCATGAGCGGCGCTTGCATTGAAGAAACCGATTAGCTTTCAGTCCTTATTATATGCATCACAGTCCACCTTTTGTGGAATGACCACATATGCGATGTCACCAAAAATGCTGCAAAGTGTTGGCCTTTCTTCGAAGATGCAAAAAATTCTTCCCCCTTCTGATCTGAATGTAATCTATAAGTCATTAATTCGTCCAAAGCTGAAGTACAACAGTCACATCAGGGCTGCTAGAGCTCCCAAACCTCATTTAAATCTTTAAAAATAGAGGTCTCAGAATGATTGGCGATAAAACACCGTTGAAACAAATGTCGAAAATCTTATTATTTTATCGCTATTTTTATAAGCCACGTTCTAGCGAAATAGCCAATAGCATGCCTCCCCTTAAAATGTTTAAGACGTAATACTCGCACTTCTAGGAATACTCATCAGTTTACCCTTGAGCCCAACTTTCGACGTACTGTTAAGTACAACAAAGATTCTTTCATTAGCCGTACAAAGCGAATGTTGAATACTTTAGCCGGCTGTACTTTCCCCTCTCATTTTGATATTCAGAAATTCAAAACTAATGTGCATCGGTATTTCCTATTATATCCTTCTCTACTTTCCTTACGCTCGCACTGTGCTTGGTCATTTAAGGGTAGTCAAAACCCCTTTAGTGCGCGCATTATTATAAAAAAAAGCCTCAACCAACAACCAGCTTCTTGATTCAGCTCTATTCACCCTAGCTAAATGCGATGTACTTTTTTCTACCTTTCACCGAGATTCGAAGCTCAGTCCTTTTTAAACAACATAATTGGTGTCAAATTTTCACTTGACTTTTTTAATGAAGTTTAAATTGATTTTTAAACTCATCATACTGTTTCACCTCACATTACCCTATTTTTATATTTCCCATTGACAGCTGTTGTTTGACATAATTGAACGTCACTATGTAGATTGTTTGCATTCATAAGAATGTATGACCGCATTTAGTTCAAATATGTGCCATGGCAGGGTCTGGTCGTTAAATTACTGTTGGTGTATGGCATGTATAGATTGTTTCGATAAAAATAAAAAAATATATGATTTATTTTAAAAAAAAAATATTTTATAGATTACTTATTGGATGATGGTCTAACAAAAATTCTGCAGAATGAAATGACTAGGACACTTTAATAAGGTACAGCAAACATATAAACTTTATAAGCTAAGTGAGTAAACAAATTTTGAACAAAATACGAGTATAATGTTAACATAAACAGAATTACAAAGGCAGTGTGTTACCAGCTTTATTTTATTTGCATTTAAAATAGATACAAACATTTGAGTTCTTTAATTTGTCTTCTTTTGGATAACAAGTTTATTATTGGACTTAAAATTCTACGCAATATTCTAGTCGGAGTGATGTTGTAAGAATTATGAAATCATTTGCGTCAACAAGGGGATTTCTACTGCTAGACTACACTAACACTGACTACTGATATTGATTAAAGACTTGACTTGTTTAACTTGGAAGAAGTGATATTTAGAGAAATGAACTTCATAAGTTTGGAGAACGATATAAACTATCCGATGAATTCAATAGAGTAAATTAAAAATATCATCAAGACACGGACCTTCTCCAAGCCAGGGATCTTAGGTTTTTTCGAGATTAGTCAAAATGCTAAGAAATGGTCATGAAAAATGAACTTTTTTTCCATATGTCCCCGAAGCTTTACTGAAACTGAAATATTGGGAAATTATCAACCAAATATGAGTGAAAGAAAGCATGTCCGATTAACGGAAACCATGATACTATTTCTTGCAAGAGTTATTAATGATATGATAATTTTCGCATACATTGATACATTTATTCTGATCTTGGGTAACCTGGACTACTTTTATCGATTCGAAAGTTATAGAACATGAGCCCTGGTATGTATTCCTTCTAGGTGAAGTGACAAATCCAAAGTATGCACTGTTTCTAAAAAAATTATAGATCTCCTACATTTCTGTTGATTAACAATATAAACTCATAGGAATGGTTGAGAGTAGTAAGTCGATAAAGGCTTTGATTTTCCACAAGCTGTTGGGCAATTGGAGAAGATATCCTGGGAACTGTTCCAAATATAAAAAGGATTTTGGGAACGAGATGTGGAATCATGCAGCTTCTTCATGCTGGACCTGGAATGAATCGTGTTTGGGGAAGGCGTTAACACGAAAGCAACTATCTTTAAAATAAATAGTCTGGATAAACTAACGAAAGCCTACTACTGCCCATTAAGAAAAAAACGTCAGCACTAATTAGCAGCAATCTACAATGATTTAGCCTTAAGTCCACGAATATCAACAAAGTGAAGATTCAGATCTGACGAAGAATCAGCCTAGCAAACCAATTGTATCTATTTCGGTTCGACGAAATTAATGGGTTCAAAACTCCTCTTTTTTGCCAAATGGATGAAAAGATATTAATTTACAACGACAAACTGTATAATTTTTACCAAGATGTGGGTGTAATGAAGAACATGATCCAGGAAATAGTCTTCGAACACTAGTTGAAGACTATTCATGTTTAAAGTCGATTATTTCCTCTGCTGTATGTCAATTGGCGCTATAGGTAGTCAGACACAATTTATGAAATCCAAAACCATGAAACCAAAAATCTCTAAAATGCTGAAAATCCATAATCCTTTAAAAGGTTAAAATTCCGTAATCCCAAATACTGATGTTAGTTAAATGCACGATTGGATCGCACGAAGTTGCTCTTATGTTCGAATTATTAAGAATCTAAATATAATTTCAATGTCGTTTTTGTATGTGCCAGGGACTGTTTTAAGTGGTAATTGTTGTTTTCTGGTAATTACTATTTGAAATTGGTAATTCTAAATCATGTTTCTGGTAAATACTATTTTGCACTGCACGCCAAAATTAGCTCTTCTATATCCTTTTTTACATGATCCGTGTTCAGAAATACTCGTAATATGAATATTGACTTTTACTTAGTTCCAATAAGAACTTCCGAAAAAGCAGAACTAAAATGATTTGGCTTAGATTCGTTTGGAAATTTGAGACACAGCTGATTCAAAACTGCAGCTCTATAAGTAATACAACTGACTTGATAGATAGAGTTACCTGGATCGTTCGAAAACAAAGCCGCTACTAAGATAGCTTGGCTAGCCTAACCTCTTTGCACTTACAATCATGCACTGTTGATTAAAGTGTATTGCATTTTTCTGCTCGGTTTCGTTGACAGTTACTACTATTTCTTCTTAATAAGGCTGTTTCTGTGCAATGGAAGATCTTTTTGGACACGATTTTGTATATGACGTTTTTCTGAAAAAGATTTCTTTAATTTGTACTGATGGAACCAATGTAAGCAGTGGGTTTGGTGTGGGGGAATTTCGAAAGAATTTCTGAGAATGGTTCTGAAATACCATTAATGAAGATTTGGTGTGCTGCACATTGCTCAGATAAGCTTTGAACTATTTAAAAAAATGTTTTCCAAAGTAGGTGAACTTTCAACTCTGATTCGAATTTCATATTATTTGTATGTCTCAGCCATTCGATCAACGGAGCTTCAGAAAATAGCATTCGGAATCAAATTTAAACTATATACAATATACATTTTAACTAGTGCGAGCTATTTCAATTAGTTGACGCGCCATTGCATTGTATTTCCAAAGGAATAATCATAAGCAGATAAGATGATATTATTCTTTTCTGACTAAAATTGAAAATGTACATCGTGTTGCTTTTTAGGTGATATTTTATTAATTTTTTAAAGTCTACAAAAATATTCAGGCAGAATCATTAAAAATTCATGCAAAAGACTGCGAATTCCAACTGGTTGCGTTAGTAAGTTAGAAAACAAAAATTGTGATTACTGACGATAAAAAGTTCCTGCATATTATGGGATTCAATAAAGAAATACACATCAAGTTCAACTCGGGAAATCGATGGCGATGAGTTCCGTGCAAATGTTAGCGATAAGCTAATCATGTACTTAAAACAACGATTTCTTAAAAATTCTATGGTTGATCTTATCAAAGATATTTTCAAAGATTTAAATGTATATGGATCCGATAATAGTCCTGAGTTCCTCATTATAAATCTCAGTAATTTATTCGCTTTTGAAATAATGTAATTCGAATGCAACTCAAAACAAAGTTTTGGCTGAACACTGACTCAAGGGTTTTGCTTGTGGTTAGTTAAGTGATTTTCGAACCAATTTAGAAGATAAGAGTGGAAACCTATAGACAATTTAATTTCCTCAACAAGATGTCATGCTGAACTATATCAAGTGCTTTAGAGAAATCTGTGTAAAATGCATCAACTTGATTTCATATTCAATTGAATAACTCTGAGGACGATGAAGATGAATATAAGTGCGACATCGAAATAAAATTCGATCTATTCCAATGAATTTTATGTATGTATTCTTCGAATAGGAAGAATGATTTTAAATAAACATGAGCATTAGCTTTTTCATTACATTTAAGTAATAAGTTTTTTAATTTGTTCGCAATTCAGATTTTTCCTGAAAACAGTCTATGGTATGTGCAACATTTTCTTACATTTTTTTCTAAAAAAAACTTAGGATGCCAATTTCATATATTTAGTAGGTAATATGAACTTAGAAACAAAATTTCAAAAAAAAATCATATACCCGTTTTCGAAATTATTCAATTTATAAAAAAAATATTTTTTTTTTTCAAAAATCCAAAAAAAAATATTTTTCGAAAATGGTATGTATTACTTACAATTTATGTAAAAATTTTGATTGAAATCAGTGGAGCCGTTTATGAGAAAGTTCAAAATAAAACAAAAATGGCTGTATGGCAGGTACCGTTAATACCTACCCAAATATTTTTTAACAAAATTTGGACCAAAATGAAGAGTTTACCGAAAATACAATTGCGGGACCCACTTCTTGTTGGTGTTCTCCATCATCATAATGTCAAGTTTGATTAAGATCTCGAGTTCGATTTTTTTTTCAAAGTGCAAAACTTGCCCTTTAGGAGATATATCGCAAGTAAATAAAATGCAGGACTGGATCGTACGAACTTGCTCTTGTAGCTAACAACTTTAGTGTAAAGTAGTAACTAACTTGGGGGTGGCGTGGCGCGATAGTTGTGTGCTCGCCGGTCAAACTCATGGTTGCAGGTTCGATTCCTGCCGTTGTCTATGTCTTCTTATATTCCATTAAAAACAAATTCTCAAAATTGTCATAAAATAAGTTGTTGCTTTGCTCATTACATGCTGTTTAGGCATAACACTAACAACATGTGATTGAGTAAACTAGCATACCCATAAAATATGACAACGAAATAAATAAAATAATGCGAATTATAAGGGACATAAATAAATAAGACACGGTAATTCTCTCCGCATTAGTTCAGCCGCCATCCCTGGAGATAAATCTGAGACAACAACCAGCTCTAGTCTCAGAACATCGTGCCACAAATCTTTCCTATCCTTCTTTTTCTTCATCCACCGGATGCCCGCGCTGTGTTAAGAAAAACATATAAAGGGTATTCATAATCCCTTGAGCAGGTGCAAAAGTTATAAAAAAAAAACCACTGACGCTGTTAGTAGGTATAGGTAGTTTAGTTATCCTTTGCAGGTTTAAAGACGAAGTAGGTAAGATATCCTTGATTCTTAGTATAATGAATTGTCGAATAAATGATTCAAGGAATTGTTACATAGGTACCATCATACAAATGTATATTTAAATATGGATTTTTACTATGTAAATTAGGAGAGTAATGCGTACCTAACCTATATAGATCGCGCCTAGGTATGTTAATATGTAGGTAGAAATGTATATAATGAAAGTGAATGGTGTATAGGTGGCGAAAATCGTTTTTTAAATTGATAAAAACTGCCAAAACCATCACTTTAATCAGTTTCTCGAAAAAAACGAAGAACGACATTTGATCCCTTCGGTTGGCCGGTATTGAAAATTTCATGAAAAAGTACTACAATTGAGAAAAAATATTAAATAACGGTAATACTTACAAATATGTGTTATAACATTTTTTTAAAGCAAATACCTTACTATATTAGCTAATTTTTGAATCAAGTGAAAGCTATGAATAGTTTTTAAAAAAACTTTTTTAAACTCGAATTTTGGGAAGAAAAAGATAAAAAAAATTTAAAGTGTAATTTTTCAAAACTGTAAAATTAATACATAATACCTTTTTTTCAGTAACTCGTTGCTGTAATAATTCTTAATTAAAAACTTTTTGAGAAAATTAAAAATTACTAAAACTACATACTTTTTTATGAGATTTTTTTGTTTGTATTTACGGTGATCTCACTTTGAGGGGAGAGTACTGTAACTATGGCGACGCAAAATAATAACCAATATTAGTAGAGGGGTTTAATACAAAATTTTTCCTACAGAGTATGGGGTATATCTGGCTCCTTTTAGGCGGGAGGGGAAATTGTCTAAAAAATACTAAAAATTAAAAAAAAAAGGATTAAGAATAACGGCAACACTACAATAAAAAACTTATAGGTTTTCTGAAATCCAGAAACTTGTTCTCTTATCATTTGTTTTAACATAGTTATGTTAATAGTTTTTGAAAAAAACAACCTTCAAACTCAAAATTAATATAATAAACGTTGTGGTATGTATGCAACCCACCTGCTTGAGTAAAATTTGTGGTAGGTTCCACATTGGGCGTAGGTAAGCACGGTTTGTTTTTTTTTAATATCAAGAATCTGGGTTAAAAGAAACTTTGAATTTATCCTTTATATGCGATGTCTAAAACTGTTTTCTAAATATGTATACCTACATATAAAAAAAAACAAGTAATAAAAACTTCTTTAAAAAGTAGTTTTGGTAATTTTCCACTTTCTCATAAACTAGAAGCTATGTAATCATATGATTTTCAGTATTTGCTTAAGAATCAACTTGAACAACGAGTTTCTGCAAAAAAAAGAAATTATATAAATTTACAATTTTGAAAAATTACACTTAAACTTTTTTTATCTTTTTCTTCCCAAAATTTTAGTTTAATAGACGGTTTTTCAAAAACTTGATTTAAAAAATAATGAGTAAGGTATTGGCTTTGAAAAAACTTATTTGTAATTATTACCGTTATTCTTTAATATTTTTTTCTTTTTACATTTGTAGTACTTTTTTTATAAAACTACCCCTCCCGACCAAACGAGGGCAGATGGACTCCCCATTCCTATAGGTAGTAAAAAATGCTTCTTTTGACCTTTCTAAAAAAACAGCTTTCAACTTTTGGCGTCAAAGTTATCCTAATCTCCCCAAAGAAACAACAGTTTGAATTATACTTACTTCTTCGAAGAAGAAAATAGTTTTGTGTTAAATTAAGCTTACTAAAAAATGTCTAATTTTTAGTACTATTATTCATGTTCCTCACTATAATTTGATAACGGTTACATAAAGATTAAATCACCTCGAAATATGTCAAAAGCAACAAGAGAAAAAATTGATAAGATTTATGAACACACAAGCACATTTAAAAGTTTTTATATATTGGTTCTTATTTAGGGCATCTTCTCTGACGAATATCAATCACCTTTTTCAACGAATTTGTAAGTTCGTAGAATTTTTCATATCGTAAATAGAAATACCAAATGGTTTCTTATAAATCACATCTGCTTTTGCATACTAATTTGAAATAATTCAAACGAAAACAAACAAAAAACAAACATTCATACCATTAACACTCAATGATAAAACAACTGATACCAATCTTATCTAATTGTGCCCGCGTACGTTTATGTTTTTTTTTTTTGTGTTTCATTCAAAATCACTCTTACATTACGATGTCGGTGTAAGAGTATATTGTTCTAGAAAACGAGTCTTTATCTTATCATTTCTGTCAGTTTCTCAGCCGCAGTGTGCGTATCTGTGAAGTTTATTGCAATAAAATGATATTTCTGTCATTCTAATCCTATTATCACAACTTGTTGAGTTTTTTTACTTGCGATTATAGGTACTATAAGGCAAGTTATGTATTCGTACAAAAAAAATTGTTTCTAACAATCAAACATGGCATAACGATCATAGAGAACACCAAAAAAGTGGGTCCCGCAATTCCGTCTGTCTGTCTGTCTCGTCTGTCTGTAGAACGATCTACAGCCTAAACGGCTGAACCGATTTGTTTCAAACGTGGTGCTTAGGCGTTTTAGGTGATTGTCCAAAATAGATTTTTGAATCATTGTTTTAGCCCCAAAAATAACGGTACTTGCCATACCAACGCGATAGTTGTGTGTTCGCCTGTCAAGCTTATGGTCACAGGTTCGATCCCTGCCGTAGTCTGTCTTCTTAGTTTTCCATTAAAAAAAAAAACAATTCTAAAAATTGTCATAAACTAAGTTCCTGCTTTGCTCATTACATGCTGTTTAGGCATGGAACTAAAAACATGTGATTGAGTAAACTAGCATACCCATAAAATATGACAACGAAATAAATAAAATAATGCGAATTATAAGGGACATAAATAAATAAGACACGGTAATTCTCTCCGCATTAGTTCAGCCGCCATCCCTGGAGATAAAATCTGAGACAACAACCACCTACAGTCTCCGAATATCGCGTCACACATCTTTCCTATCATTCTTTCTCTTCCTTAACCTCACCCTCACGCCCACGCTGTGTTTGAACATTTAAAGGGTATTCATAATCCCTTGAGCGCGTGTAGATTATAAAAAAAAAAAAAAAAAAAAAAAAAAACATATTTTTCTACCATCTTAATCATCTCGAAACCTGCTCTAAATTGGTGTGTGTACTAATTTCAGTATGGTCTACATTTTGTCCGAAAAAAATTTAAAAATATTTTGTTATCAACGGTACCTGTCCTGCCATACAACCATTTTATTGATTTTCGACTTTCTCATAAACGGCTCAACGGATTTCGATCAAACTTTTTATACAGGATCTCTTTCAAATTCTAAAAAATACTGCATTTCAAAGTTTTCAAAAAATAGTTTTTTTTTGGATTTTTGAAAAAAAAAAATATTTTTTTTTTGTGAAAATTCAATATTTTGAAAACGGGTGGGCGATTTTTTCTAAAATTTTGTTTTTAAGTTTATATTATTAAATATTTAAAATGTTCATACCAATTTTTTTAAAGAATAAATTTAAGAATTTTTATATATGAAAAATTAAGTTTAAAACGACTTTAAAAATACTTTTCGCCGTTTCTATTGAGAATCTTTTGCATATAATAATATCTAACATATGAGCAAGTACGTGCGATCCAGTCGTGCATTTTATTTTTTGTAGTTTTATCTCAATCCAGCAAAAATATCTCTAATATATTTGCCAATACCTTATCCATGTTGGAGTAAAGTTTCAAGAATGAAGATTGTCAGTTAGTTTTAGGTTTCTGCTTAGATAATTACGGTATTATTTTTTCTACAAGTTCGTTGGATTTGGTTTTCAGTGTTGGAAAAATGCGCCTGTCATTTTTTGTATTTTCACTTCTATTAGTTACGATTAATGGACAAACAGATCTTCTGGTGGCGAATTATGACAATTCGGAACACAAATTGAAGGCTTTCGAAATTCGAAAACCACTAGTGCTCCACTGCAACATAACCAAAAGCAGCGAATTAGAGCTTTCGTGGAAAAAAGATGGCGTCGAAGTTGAGAAACTTGAAGAATTGAAAAATCGTTACGATATCATCGAAGCTGAAAATAAGTTTATAATTACAAAAACTGCCGAATCTGACGCTGGGCATTATAGTTGTGGACTGGGAGAAACGAAAAAGGAATTCCACGTTCTGGCTGAACTGGCGGTACGTACACCTGGCAATGTTGATGTTCCAGAATTTGGAGTTCTTGTAATTGAATGTGAAGTAGTTGGATCGGCGCCGCATATACATTGGCAAATCGGAAATCTAACAGTTCGTAATTCGGCGGAACGATATACACTCGAACAGAATGGAAATGGAATTAAAAATGCAGTGTTGAAAGTCGAAAATGTCACCCTTGAGGACAGAGGGAACTATACTTGTGTTGCTGCTAATACTCTAACTGAGTTGAAAATATCTCCTGAAGCCAAGGATACGACATTTGTTCGTGTGAAAGATCATATGGCATCCCTTTGGCCGGCTTTGGGTATTCTGGCTGAAGCATTGGTCCTAGGCGTTATCACTATATTTGCTCGCAAAGCTGATTTAAATATGAATTTAGAATAGATGTGATTTTATATTTTTAAATAAAAATAAAGTAAGTAAGTTATTATACATACAAATGTTCACTTTGTGTTTTATTTGTACATATTGAATTTTACGGAAAAATTTTTTTTTTCCTTTTTATTAGAAGTCTGAAGTTTTGGAGGGGAGAAGTTTTCAGATACAAATTTTTTTCAAACTCACAGCAAAGTATTTTTCTACATCATAATAGTACATAGTTTCAAAAGAAAGTAGACGTAGACGTATGACTGTTTCAACTTATTGAACGTGAACAGTGAAAAATGCTGAAAAAAATGGCATTCAACTTATCTAAATTGATACATTATAATCATATTGAGATAGTTACAAGAAAGAATAACCTTTGGCTTTATAAATTCTGTGAAGAACCAAAAACGTGTGACGCATACTATAATGATTATGATAGATGCGATTTTTTATTTATCAGGTCAAAGTTCTTATCACATTAAGTGGTCTACGTTACCGGACTAGTTATAGTGATTATTGTTTTTTTTTTTTAACTTATGGCCAAAATTAGTAGCAATTTTGTCAAATTGACATAACACGAACATTTTAATGCTTCTTGTACAATTTACAGTGTTCCACAGGGTAGTCATTTGGGTCCGCTAAGTCTTATATAAGGAACAATTCAAATTATGTTTGTGCGCTATTTTCTTTTTTTCGGCACGATCGATTTGAATGAAATTTTTAGGAAAACTTAGGACATGTTTGGAGAGTTCATATTAGAAATCTGTTTGCTGTCCGATGTCTAGAATCGGAGTTATGACTAAAAATAAAAAATAACCATACAAAATCACTATAGAATAATTTAACATTTTTTTTCCGTGAAAGTTTCTTTCCCATAAAATTTATTTTAAGGGCCTATTTTTTAGATTATTATTATTTGACATTGTGTGGGATTTTGGATGCTGATTTTTAAGACAAATTTCATTTGTGCTTTCCGTTTGGCATACAATAAACACGGTAAGATTTCTTTGTTGTTGTTTTATGTACAAAACCATGTGATTTAGATGTCATTTAAAGTTGATATTATATAAAAGGATACATTTATTTAAAGTATAAAGATTACCGAGATGAGAATGAGCAAAAGGCTTTATAGTATGTATGTATATCTTTTAAGTAAGAAAAATAGTTTTATTTAATTCGTCCAATTACTGTGATTTGTATCAACTTTACATATCAGCAATAATAAAATTGCAAAAAACGACCAAGTTAATAAAAACAACTATCAAATTTCAAATTCCCCGTTGTTACCCCAAATTTGTTGTGTATTTCCTTAAATTTTTAAAATGCTCTATTTAATGCTGTTCTTAAAATCTGGCCACCCGCCAGGCTCACTCTCGGAAACAGCTTTTTAACTATTTGGAGGAAAATTTCAGTTTGTTTTGATATGAGCAAAAAAAAAACTTCAAAGGGTATTTACAATGAGAGCTGCTAAGCCTTTCAATAATTGATCAGAATGTGATAATCAAACGCAAGATGTACGTGCAGAAGAAATAAATGTATACGTGTCCATATTGCACAACTTCAAACTGCACAATCACCACCACAAATTCGACAAAAAGTTATTAAAAGAAGAAAAGTGGTAAATGTAGGCTTCAATCGCCCTGCTTTGGAATACGATTTAGGAATCACATTTACTTTCTCGATGCTCCCGGTGGGACATGCAAGACATTCGTCATTTAATTGATCCTAGCAATATGGCATCTATGGCATTGCTGACATACTGTTTGAAGGCGGTCGAACTGCACAAATGCACATTCCGTTTTATAGCTCACGATGAATTTTCTCACCGTTGACAAGCAGCTGACCTAATAATGAAGGATTTACAATGTGATTCGAGATAATTTGGTGGGTATATGATATTGCCCAGCGGAGATTTTCGTCAAACGCTTCCCGTCATCCCGAAATCTACTGCTGCCGATAAATTTAATGCATGCTTGAAATCGTCGTCTTTGCGCCGGCATGTCAAGAAGTCGAAATTGACCACAAATATGACAGTCGCATTGCAGAACGACACATCGGCTGCTAAATTCTCAAGACAACTGCTGGCGCTTGGCAAAGGCCAAATTTCTGTTGAGGTCTCGACTGGATTTTTATACTTCCCGACAAAGGTTTGCGAGTTAACAACGTCGAAGGAGAAACTCATCACCAAAGTAAAGTGTCCCCTGGCATTGCAAATAATTTTTAAAATCTCGATTGGATTTGTAAACGGACTATACTAGCTTCAAAGTCGCTGGAGAACTGCATTTGTACAAATCAATTGACAGCGTGACCGGCGAGGATGAAACGACCAACCATCCGACGAAATTTTTGAACTCGCTTAATGTGCCAGGAACTCCGACACATTTTTACACTAATGCCAAATTCAAAGCGGAGGAAGTCTTTATCCCACGAATTCCGCTTATTCAAACTGATCTTCCATTCCAATTCAAGGGGATTCAGTTCCACGTTCGATTGGCTTTTGTGATGACAATCAATAAACCGCAAGGCCAATCGTTATAAGTCAGTGGAATAAATTTCGAATTTCTCTGTACGTTGCCTGATAGCCTGATAGCGTGTTGGTAAACGGTCTTTGTTGTTTGTTTTTGCGCCGGAAAACAAATTGAAAAACATTGTTTATCATACTCTCTACTGATTTTTATTCCATTCAATTAAATCACATTGAAATTTGAACTATCTGTGTTTTATTATAGCACTGCAGTTCATTTGAAGGCGTTAAATTGGGGCGAGACGAAGTTCGCCTGGTCCGCTAGTTTTCCATAATTTCAAAAACATTTATTAGGGCCCTCTGACGTACTCGTAGTGAGTTTACGATTTTATACTAGCTTTTCGTGGCATATTTTTAGTTTCAAGTTTTTTTACCTAACTGATTTATCTGTACGTTGTCAGTGAGTTACTCATTTTCTCGAGAAGGAATTTAACCAGTGAATGAATTTGTGTGAATGGAAACAAAAATAAATTTCAGAATGATGATGGAATTACTGAAATGAAATAAATCAGAATTCATTGCTTTAAAAGCCATTTGTTGATTTTGATGATAATTAAATTGGTACAGAATTAAATTGGATAATTGACGACTTCTTCGGGAAAGAATGAAGCCTTTAGTAAAATTTAGCTGTGTCGATTGGGATAAACTTTCAACGTCTATTGGCGTAACGTGGCTCTCAACTTATACAGACGTATTTAATTATTTGGAATTTTTTTACTTCCTTATTTGTTCCTCCCAAAATGGCTCGTTCAGTAACCACACGATTTTTTTTTTTTTTTTGTAATTTAAGCCAATTCTTGGGAATATTGGCGTAGCCAATTATTCTTTCTATGATGTGAATTGACAAAATTGCCAATGAGAATGTCTAATATTTCAAGATATGCTTTAATTAAGGTTCTTCGAATTTTCATTTAGAAAATTCCATCCAAATTTCAAACTCTTTTTTCCAAACCTTTTTTCTGAAAATAAAGAACACAACACAACAAAAACTAACCACATCGGTTGAGTCGTTCTCAAGTGATGATCTTTCATATATAGCTACATATGTACATACAGATATTTTTAATAAATAAAACTGTAAATTTTCTTACTGTTTCGATGTTATAATCATACCTGAAATGAAAAGAAAAGAGAATCATAATTATTAAGAGGAAGTGTCACAAATAATAAATAGTGACGGTTAAAATACCGAAAATTCAAAAAAAATCATAACTTCACAAAGAATATAAAACTATTTAATAATTTAATAATAAATTAATAATTTAATGGCTTTCAACATTTATGATATAATTCTATTTTGACACAAAAATTCTTCAGAAAAATTTCCAATCTTTCCGAAGAGTCAGTACTAATTTTTTATTTTGGTTGGTAATTTCACTTAACAGCTTACTATTTAGTTAGTAAATTATTATCAGCACAAAGTTAGGTTAGGTTAGGAGGGGCGCACAGTTAAATGGCTGGTCTATTGGTCCATTGTGTCCCCTTTCACACAAAGATGTCCCTAACTAATGTTTCATGAAGATTGGTTCATTTACGAATGAGCTCGTACTATCTATATAAATTTTTATACATATTTACCATTGACACAAGCACTAGGTCGTCCTGTTCATCAACAAACCTGTTTCCGAATTGTCGGAGGCGATTTGTTTGTAGATTTGGGCACTCGCAGAGCAGGTGTTTAATGGTTTCTATGTCATCAACATCGGGTCTCAATACATCCAATCTAGTGGTCATTGCATCTATGGCTCAATGTCCTGATAATACACCTAGCAAGGATCTGCTATTCTTTTTACTCAGTGATAAGAGATTCGTTAATTTGAGGCCATAAACTTCTTTAGATGAAACAGTCTGTCCTTCATATCCAGGAGTTATTTATTTGCTTTTTCATTTCCATGATTTTTGGTACTATGCTTCCAAGAGCACATTTCTTTTAGTCTAAATGCACTTTTGGCTGCTGTGCACCTTATGTATTATATAAAATAACAAAATATTGTTGCGGTAAAATTTACCACAACAAGTTTCACCTGCCTTTCGTATAACTGTAACCATTTTATTATTTTTTCGTTACTGCTCCAAAATGATTGTAGAGTCTATACATACCTGGCGGCCATCAGCCAGTGACCTACTCTTAAAGTATTTTGGAAAAGTAAACAAAACCAGGTTTTGATTACTTGAGAGGAAATAAATCCAAGAACTATGATTATCAAGAAGACGGGCGGTCTCTTGTCGATTTACCAGGGAATGAGCCGAAGAAGTAATATGCGGACTCTTACTTATATTGGAACAACACATCATTAATTTAAATTAAATTAACGTAACATATTACCTTCATATTGTGTTAAAGAAATGTGTTGTTAATGTTCATTTTTATTATTCTCTAAAGTTAATTTTCGTTTAAATAGTACAACCGATCAGAATTGAAACAGTTTTCCTCACTCACCTCGCGATATTGGTTTTAGAAAGATTGCTTCGCGCTTTAAATCACTCGCGATTTGTTTTAGAGTAACTAGGAGAATGCCTAGAAGAACCTTTTTCTCAGTTTTATTTCTTTTAAACTTTCTCGAAGAATTTTAGCTAAACAGGTTCTGAACTCGGCCATTTGGATTCGGGAAGTTTTCGAAAGACATCCAACAACTTGTTGAATCAGTTAATGAGAGTGTGAGAGTAAAATTTGCGATGAGCTTCGACAACGGAGGAACAGGGGTTTTCTAGAAGAGCACGTAGCTTTCCAGGAAGCCGTGATCCTGTACTAAAGATCACGAAACCGATTGACTGGTCGTATGTATGTGTGAGAGACTGGAATGGCCGAGCTAGTCAATGGATAATGCTGGGAAAGGACAGTTTTTTGTGAGCTTTGCAAGCAACAGGCTGTTTTTAGAAAAGTTGAAAGAAAGAAAAAGTTGACTAAAAGTAATTTCGTTTTGTGGACAAGGAGAAGTACTCGAAAAATAATTTAGTACAAGGTGTTGAAGGAATTAGCAGTAGGCTAAAGTAATCGAGGTGATAGAAGGGAGCAGGCGGATGCAGAGGTTAAAAAATATAAGTGGTGTTTTGCTTGAATTTAGTTCTTTTTTTGGTTTCAATTTTGATCGACCTTTCTTTTTTTGTTGTGTTTTATTAATTCGAATATTAATCCGGTTTTGTGGGGCACGGTATTTCTTAATTAACGGCCCATTTTCTTTTGTTTTGAATTTAGTTTTGCGTTTGATTTAGGCTTTACGTTTCAATGTAAGCCCGTTAAAAATTGTCCCATTCCTACTTCTATATATAGAAAAAAATGTGGGTTTTAATCCCTGGACTTCGGTTCAAAGGTTTCCCAAATAAGTCTTTTTAAAGTCCCCATCTGGATATATAAAACTTGTGTTTTATTTTTGGTTCTTTGCTTGTTTTCATTTCTTTTGGTCAATACAATTAGTTTTGGAATTTTCTAATTTTTATAATTTGGTATTATAAAAAAAATTCCTGGCGCCCATTCTAAGTACAAGTACACCCTGAACTTAGACTTAGCCTTTTTTTTATTCTAATTTCAATAAATTTTATTAAACACATTCGATTAATAATATAATTCTTTTTTTTGATTGCTGAACTACTGGGCGACAACCCTTCATGTGTTGTCTGTACAAATCATTAAACGTCGTCTTCGTTGTTTTATCATTTCGTGTGCGGTCGTTTACAGTTATCAAATCTTGCTATATAAATCGTTTGCATTAATTAAATTAATTGATTTTGATTGTAGTTCCGCCATCGTAAGTTAAAATTCGTGTTAAATAATTTTGTAACAATATGTTGACTAAAATAAAACTTTTTGCCAAAATATAAAGATGCCGCAAAATTTTTCAATTCCCAATGTTACAAGATCATTGTTTAATTTTTAAAGGAGTTTGTTTTTAAAGTTACAGTGTGTCGAGGAAATTCAACATGGGTAGGTACATGTTGCCTCATTACGTGCAGCGTAATCAGGCTGTTACGTATGTAAATTCGTTGAGAAATAATAACCTGATAACTGGTAAATTTCTATTTAATTCTACAGGATGATTTCCCTAGATGTGTCTTATCTTTCATAAATACATGTAAATGTTGAGTCGTAATTAGGGCAAAATATTTAAGTTTGGTTTTGCTGAGGAATGATTTTTTCATACAATATTTTGCATTTTTATATTTAATTACTGTTTACAAGACTAAAGGACCAGTTAACAGTTTTACAAAATTGTCAACAAAATGAAATTCATTTTCAGAGTGCATATATACATATTTATATATATAAATACTAGCACATCAAATAAAGTTGAAAATAAATTCGACAAATATAAAATAAAACGTTTCCTATTTAAAATACAAAGTTCATCATAGCAGAAAAGGGTAAAAAGGATGAATAGAACTCTAGAATCAATCAATAAAACCCTTTTGATGTTCTCTGTTACCATCGGGCTTTTATAAACCTTTTCAGCTACACAAATATTATAGTTTTTTCCCTCACCATCGTCATATGGTAAATGTTATTTATTTTGTTTTTAAAATATTTTTTTTTTGAAAGAGTATTCGAAGCATAAGTTATATACACTTTATAGTTCACTACATTTGATAAAAGAAATACTAAAAAAAAATACAATATTTTAGAATTTTAATAACTAAAACTTTATCTTGCTGCCTTTGGAAATTTTAATGGAAGAAGAACACTATGATTATGATTATGATTAGATTAGTTTATTTTTCATCAAGCAGAGTTTTACAATCTCTTTTAGATTACAACTTATATAATAAATGTAATAATAACAAAAGTAAAATTAGTATAGTAAAATATGTACAGTAAATTTCATTTCATAAATATAAATAAATATTAATTTAAATAAACTATGTGTCGATATATAACAAAACAGGCATGACATTTTTTTTAAAGCTATCTCTTGAACAGAGTTGAAAAATATCTAGAGAGGGTAAAACACTATTTGTCACTTTAATGCAACGGGATATGGGTTCATTTCTACAATAGTTATTTCTAGAAAATTCATCACGTAGGTAGAAATAAACTTCTGCAAGGAAAATACAAGTTAATACGTTCAAGCAAATAAGAACAATTTAAGATATCTTTTATCATCATTATTGAAAAATATTTCCTTCTTAACTCAAGCGTGTGCATACCAAAGAGCTGGCATCTTACATTATATGGAGGTCTATCAATACTCCAATTAAGCTTATTAAAAGCGTATCTAGTGAAAGATTTCTGTACTCTTTCTATTCTTAAGGAATGAGTGTTATAAAAAGGATTCCAAACAACACTACAATACTCCAGATTAGATCTGACAAAAGCAGAGTAAAGGCATTTGAGCGCGTAAGAATCAGAAAATTCCTTTGTATTTCTTCGTACAAAACCAAGCATCTTATAGGCTTTATTAACTATAAAATCAATGTGAAAATTAAAAGAAAGCTTATGATCATATAACTCCTAAGTCTTTTTTTTTTGAGTAACTTTTTCTAAACTAATATCATTAATTGAGTAATCAAACAAAATGTGTGATTTTCTTCTAAAACACGTAAAACTTTGACACTTAGAGACATTCAGAAAGAGTAAATTTCTATCACACCATAATGCTAATTCATTTAGATCTTCTTGCAATAATAGACAATCATCAACAGATTTTATGACTTTAAAAATTTTAACATCATCAGCATACAACAAATAATTAGAAAAATTAATAGTATCAGGAATATCATTTATAAAAAGTATGAAAAACAAAGGTCCAATATGACTCCCCTGTGGAACACCTGATGTTACTTTGATAGCTTTAGATTTGAATTTATCTATTTTAACGAATTGGATCCGATTACTCAGATATGAACTTATCCATTTTAAAAAATGAGAATGGAATCCTAACAAAGAAAGTTTATGAACAAGAATTTCATGATTTACCCTATCAAAGGCCTTAGCGAAATCTGTGAATACTATGTCTGTCTGATAACCCTTTTCAAATCCTTTTACTACAGAGTTACATAAAACGGTGAGATTAGAAGCTGTTGATCTGCCTGACACAAAACCGTGTTGAGATTCAGCAATTACATTTTTGGTAAAAAAATAAAGCCTATCACACACATTTTTTTCAAATACTTTTGGAATAACAGATAGCTTACAAATCGGTCTGTAATTACATACTTTTTGTCTTGATCCAGATTTGAAAATTGGAGAAATAAAAGATGTTTTCCATTCAACTATGAATTGACCAATTGACGAAGAGACAAATTGAAAATCTAGCAAAGGGGTATCGCGAGAGATGTTGCACATTTTCTAATGATTTTAGGAGAAATACCATCCGGTCCAGCACTTTTATTTTCATTTATACCTCTTAAGGCTTCAGATACTTCCATTCTACTTAAGTTGATGCTTCCAATATCAACAACATTAGGTGGTAAAAACTGAGGAAGTACACTAGGTGACGTAAGAGAATATACTGATTTAAAATAATCAGCAAAAAGATTGCATATAGTTGATAGATCACTTGAAGTACAACCGCAAAATTCCATGCAATTCGGTAATCCAGTTGATTTTTTATTTGTGTTAACAAATTTCCAAAAATGTTTACTATCAACCTTGATTTGTGATTCAGCATTTAATATAAAATTATTATATAAAAACTTATTAAGCACATCGAACTCTTTCTGTAAGGTTAAATACTTATGATGGTTGACCAAAATGGTTCTATCATTTTTATAAATTTTAAAAGCTTTATTTTTTCTATTTTTCACATTTGATAGCATTTTGTTAAGCCAAGGAGGGTTGGAGTTTTGTTGAACAATTTTTTTTGGAATAAAACTGTTTTAATTTCAATTTGAGTATGTAAAACGCTTGAGTTAAATCTTGATTCAAAAAAATAGTCTCCCAATCAATAGAACTAAGAAATAAGTTCATTGCATCAAAGTTGCCGCGTTTAAAATCATATAACTCAATAATCACTAAGGCATATTCTCATTGGTGTGGATCATATTGGTTGTAGGTTGTGTAATTTAGCCCCATAGAAGCTTTCCCAAAAAAAAAAAAAAACAATAATAAACAACAATGGCACACTCATGTAAACCATCACGTAAAATTAACTAGAAACTAACTGTAGGTATGTTTAATTATGGATCAACTGGGTACTGTTTTTAAATTCAGAATACAAGTCTACGTCGATAAATGATAAATAAAGCCTGGAACATAATTGCGCTTTCAAGTAGTTCAGAATGAAAATGGATTCGGACACTGTAATTTTAACAGTGTTCACGTGTGTAGTTGACATGAAACCATTTTTTTTTTTAAATTACAGATATGGCAAATGTTGCGCTTTGTTCTTTATAACTTTTGTTTAACTATCTGCTTTTGTTAAATTATTCAGATTTTACATTAACTGTTATTCGAACTGATCTTTTCAAGCATTATATCTAACTTATGATTTTAACATTAGGTACTTTATATCGGTAAACGATTTTAGAAGTGAGTTTTGAAAATTCAGGTGGAGGGTAAATTAGCGCTACAATATAATATATTGAAGCATACACATAAATATCGGTTAGCTTTTATGTACACAAACCCCATTCCGACGAATTTAATTCGAAAAATTTGAGGGATTTAAAGAAGCGACAATAAAGGCTTCTGACTAATTGACTTTGCGAAAGATTGGAAATCCATGAGAATAGCAGTATGTTTTGAGGACGAAACCCGGCACTAGTCGAACAGCCAACAAAATCGATCTTATGTATATGTTTAGACTTTTTTTTTTTTTAATTTTAACTATATGCCTGTAAGACCTAAGGTCTTTTAAATGCAACCTGAATTGCACGGCACTAGTTTTGAGTTGATTTGAGAACCAGGTATTGACTGTCTCATTTATAACACATGGGCGGCATCCAATTAAAATTGGAGGTATAGAAAAGAATGCACCTAGTGTGGGGATCGAACCCACACTTCCTAGTAAGCAATCAAGCACTCTATCCACTGCGCCATTGCCATTGTTTTTTATGTATAAAATTTTGAAAACATTTTTAGAAAAAAAAAATTGAAACGCAATTTAGAAGATATTATTAATATACATACAAAATTCAAATTTAAAAAAAAAATCTGTGACTGGTTTTTGAAAAATCGAAAAACTATTTTTCTGAAAATTTTCGTATGCAGTTCTATTAATAATTTTAGGGAGCATTTATATAAAAAAACTATTTTAATCGGATTATCCAATATTGGGAAAGTCGAAAATATTAAAAGTGGTTCTAAAAGATTTTTATACTTAAAAGTGAACTGTATTAATTTCAGAACACACAAATTTTCTTATAAAAATTCTTGACGCCGTTTTCGGGAAATAATTTTGTTTCTTAAAGGTTTCTTAACATTTGTATGGGATGTACCGTTGTTTTTTATTTTAGAAAAATAGTTTTTTTAAATATTCAAGATAATTTCAAAAAACCACCAAATACGAAGTTTTGAAAAAATTTATTCGATGTTTTCGAAATTTTGAGTTTTCAAAAAAAAAAATTAGCATACAATAGTGTTTAAATTCTCTGGGAGCTTCTGCGTAAAAAAATTCAAAATAACCGTTTCCGAAAAAATCGAAAACCAAAAAAATGGTTCTCTAGAGGTAGCAAAAATAACAATTTTTTTTTCAAAAAAAAATTATCAAAAGGTATCCTTTCCCTTCTTTAATGAACTGATTTTTCTTATAAAAATTGTTGGAGCCGTTTTTGAGAAAAATAAGACTTTTATTTTTGGCCAAAAAAAATGTATGGGACCTACTGTTATTTGTCGTCTTAAAAAAAATGAAAAAAACGTGTGGGCATATTGCCGAAAAAACAATATGTAACAAGTTTGAAGCATATCTATCAAAGCGTTTCGGCTGCAGACTGGCGGACAGACAGACAGACTGACAGAATGACAGATAGACGGAATTGGGGGACCCACTTTTTTGGTGTTCTCTATGATCGTAATGTCATGTTTGATTGTTAGAATTATTTTTTTTACGAATACATAACTTGCCTTATATGTGTGGAAAATGCTAAATATCACAATACACGAAAAGTGGTTCGTAAATAAAAGTGATATAGAATTCCCCCTCGAAATTAAATGGCTCCTCTCTCTTGACAGGAAATTTTCTCTGCCTTTTGATAGGAACACATTTCCACTTTTTCAATTAATTGCAGATGGAGAAGAAATAATTAGATGTGTAAAAGATGACATGGAGCAAGAAGTTACAAGAGCGAAATACAGCAACATGCTTCACTCTTTCCAACGTCATCAAACCAACGACCGATTTGCCAAATACATATTGAAAGTTCATAAAGACACTACCTACTTTCTTAAAAAACAAAAAACAGGCAATACCACAGTTGCACTGAATCGCGTAGATTACGATAACAAAATGAAAGACCTATTGTCTGATCGTTCTGTACTCGGGGAACCCCTCTTTCTTCTCTGCAAAATAAAAACAATGAACTGGTAAAATAGCTACATGGAAACAAGTTGATTGATGATAGGCAAAAGACAGTGATGACGACATATACAGCACAAATACCTGCAATTTATGGACTACCGAAAATTCACAAACCAAATATGCCTCTTAGACCTATAACGTCATCAATGATAGTTCTTGCAAAATACTTGGGAAGAATTTTACAGTGCGTGACAAGAGATTCGGTCTACTCAATTAAAAGTTCTTATGAATTTAAAGATAAGGTAAATAATCTGGTTCTAGAACAAACTGATGTTTTAGTATCTTATGATGTCGTATCATTATTTACTAATGTTCCTGTACAACTGGCAGTAGCCATCATTAGGAAAAAATGGTAGACAATTAGTAAACATATACAGTTGAGCCAAACCATATTCATAGAGTTGTTGGATTTTTGTCTTAAAGAAAACAATTACCTTCAGTATAAAGATAACTTATACAGACAAATTCATGGAATGCCAATGGGAAATCCAATTTCTCCTACCATTGCCGATTTAGTTTTGGACAACCTTTTGGACAATAAATTTGCCGATAGTAACAAACCAAAGATAATCGTCAAATATGTAGATGATATATTTGCAGTTGTTAATGAGGGGGAGGTCGACGACAATGTTTTACGATGCCTTAATTCATATCATGAAAAAATACAATTTACCGTTGAGAGGGAACAAAACAGAGCGATAACGTTCTTAGACGTCAAGATTCATCGCGATAATGATATACTCTCTTTCAATTGGTATCAGAAAGACACAGCATCTGGAAGACTTGTCAACTTTAGATCCAATCAGGCAAGGCATATTCTTATTAATACAGCCTCTAATCTAGTTCAAAAAGTCTTTGCGTTGAGCGACCGGGAATTTCACGCCGCAAATGAGAAAATAGTCACACAAATTCTCCTAGATAATGGCTTTCCAATGGAAATCATACGGAACTTGATACTTCGTCAAAAACACAAAGCTCCTGTTGAAAATCGGCGAAAAGAGAGGTATTTATAAGAGTATAGTTTATGTTCCCAAACTGTCAGAAAACTTTAAAGTGACGGTAAAAAATAGCACTAATGACATCAGTTTAGCGTATAAATCCAATAGGACGCTGGCACCTCTCTTGACCAACATGAAAAGAAAAACGGAAAAGGATAAGTGCACAGACGTAGTCTATAAAATTAACTGTCGTGGCAATGCGGAAGAAAATTGCAATCTTTCCTATATCGGTACAATGAAACAACTTCTTCGTCAACGAATTTCCAACCACAAATCCGACATTACTTTAAAAAGCATTGGAAAGACAGCATTGGCCTTACACTCCATTGAGCATGGACACAAACCAGATTTTGAAAGAGTGGAAATCCTGGAAAGGGAGAAACATGTCTCCAAGCGGTATACTCTAGAAACGCTTCATATTATTAACAACAAAAACAATATGAATCGTAAACAAGACAGCCAGAACATTTCATCGGCTTACTGCTCTTTGGTGACTAAGCAGAATCCGTGACAATTTAAAGCCGACTAAACTTCAATCGAAGTGTTTTTTTATATCATACATTTTTTTTTTAAACATTGCTTTATATTTGTCTTTCATTGTATTATTTATGTTTATCTGTAATACGTACGTACTAAATGTAAGTTTGCCAAAATTTTACACTAAATGTTCTTATGTTCATTTTACTTTTGTTAATAAAAGATCCCCTGAAGAAGACGGCAACCACCGTCGAAACGTCGGGAAAGGAAATGAAATTGTTTCATTAAAAAAACATTACGACCAAAACAGAGGAAAGAGATATATTTAAATCTCGAACACCTATAATAATTCAACCAATTGGTCAATAACTTAACAATAGTACCTATAATTGCAAGTAAAAAAGTACCAACTAAAATTCAATTTTGACATGAAAACAAAAGTCCAACAGCCATCTACAGTTATGCACACAATTTATAAAATGTAACACATGCTAATTACGAGAAGCTATACATCATTTTCCCAAATACCATATAATGTACCTACGTAAGCCGTTGACAGACAGGTTTGTAATAATAATTATGCAAACAATGTTCCGTTTTATATTTCACACAAATCAATTATCAACTCTATCAATTCACATTAATTTATTGCCATTATTCCAGGCACCAGCCGGAGCGCAGCAGCAGGAAATGACACCATTTTCTGAAAAGTTAATTAATTTTTTTTATAGATATGCATTCATCCCGTGCCCGATCCCGATCCCTTTATTTTTGATGTCCTATCTACTATAAGCGACAGACACAACGCAACGTACATACAATGATGATTCTTAACCTCAATTCGCATCAAAGTGCTTGAATAAAATTCACTATTTACAATTCATAAAATGGATTTGAATATTATTTGCAAATTTTCTATCTGTGTTTTAAAAATAGCCCCAGCAATCATGTCAGCTGTCTCCAGAATCCGCTAAAGTCAGTGAATAAAATTATTACTTTCTTAATAAACTCACGCTACCTTTGCTATTGCTATACCTATTTACATACATACATATACACATGCGCAAAAGTACAGGTCTATATGTATACACATGTAGATAGTTTGCAGTTCTATGACTTTTCATTTTCGTGTAGGTAGGTTGGTAGTGTTCTGTTGTTGTTGTTGTTTGACATTTTCAATTCCGTTGCCGTGCAGATTTACAAAAAAAAAAAAAAAAAAAATTAATCACACGAAGACTTGCGTGAGTATCTTTAGTTGGATCGACAGGCTGCCAGGTTTTTTTTTCTTTGATCACGTCATAAATACTGTCTCGCACATGTTTCTAAAACCTACAAGACTTCCCACCTGGGGTAAAAGCGGAACATAATGGATGCGTCATTGCAACTTGTGCTCTTCGAGTAAAGACATTACCACTAGACCTGCTTGACGCTGTCCACGAACCACAGTGATAAGTTATGTCACCGGTTTGGATTGGTGTAGTTAATTTTCTCCAGGATTGGTTTGGGAGGCACCTAGACCTAGAGAGAGCCCTGATTTCATGCATGATATTAAAACGCTCCAATGAAAATAAGGTAATGATGGGCATACTTTTGGGGTGAACCATGGGACACGGTAATACTCGATGAAAATCAAAACTTTCAATGGCCTGGGGGTCAATTCCCGATCTGTGAAGATGTGAAGTGATAAATTTTATCACGCTTTCACGTCTAATTCGATTCTCGATTCGTGAAAAAGTGAAGTTAAACGCCAAACATTTTTCATATGATAATTTTTTTATCACAGTCAATTGTTTTGTGAAGAAAATGTTTCTAATCGAATATTAAGAAGAAAAACAGGATTTGGCACATGACAACTAAGCAACAATTATATTTATACACAAATTTATTTTGGTAGTAAGTTTTATTTGTGTTAATTCGAGTAAATAAAGAAATTGTTAAATCATTTTGTCAAATTATTAAACAGATTCACAACAGCCGACGCGACACGGTGCTCATTCCCGCGACGGTGCTCATTCCCGCGACAGATCGTTGGAAACTACCCATTGCAAAAAAATGCAGAGCACTTTACCATATTTAAATGGCTTTCGAGCGCACTTATAAGTTGAGTGTTTTTCAATAATGCTCTCAATTCACGTATTAAATCCATGCATAAATGTTTTGGGAATCTATAAAGTTCAATAAAGTGCTCCCAGTTGTAACTTCGAATAGATTCTGCCCATCTCGAAGGGAAAGCCTCAATATCCACACATGAAAAAATAATAATCTTACTCAAAACAGAGATACTATTGAATATAATATTTATAAAACCCACAATTGTTTAGTACGACGTCTTTTTTTAATTTATTAAACGAATTATTATTCCGGACATTATTCTTAAGCAAATTTAGAAACTGAAATGAAATATTTACCTTTCCCAACAAAAAATCTAATCAGAAATGACAGAATTTATCATTTAGTACTTTTTAGTACAAACTTTATCACAATGAGTTCTAGAATCGCATTAGGCGTGTGCGTGAAGTTGGAAAATGATAAACCTCTGTGAAAACTGAAATGATATTTTTTTTATCACTTCATAATTTCACAGATCGGGAATTGACCTTCTGGTAAGTATTCAGACACATTCCATTCGATTGAATTCATTCTTTGTAGAGACTGCACATGTCTCATTTAATTCGAACAATTCACTCAAACGAATTGGAACATCATAGCGTTAACACTGTCAGTCATTTTTTAGTAAACAGTAACAAGACAAACTTTTATTTTAGCTTATCAAACATAATTATGTAGACTGGAGTTTGTGAGGTTTTTTTTATAAACAAACTATCCTTACCCGGCGTACGTTGTTAAGCCCAAGAAAGAAAAAATGAAGTATTTTATTTAGAGAATGAAAATGTTTATTGTAAATAATTACTGTAATGCGAGTGGATATACAATATTCTTGGTTTTTCCATTTGATGCGTAAATGAACAATTTTATCAGCGTTTCAAATCTGGAGCAAGCAATATAGATATACCTGGCCATGGGAAAAAGATGGATTCTCAAGATTCATTCCCTTAACAGCAATTGTCCTTGAGCTTTATTGATTGTAATTGCACAGGCTAGGCGAACAGGAAATTGCAATCGCTTGAAATTGGACGGTAGATCGGTGGGTATCATCGGAATTCTTGGAATTCTCCTTTGCTTTTACCGCTAATTATTGTTTCTTCAATAACATTTAGCATTAATTTCTTTACTAAAAGTCTTATCATGTTAATGATCTTCTTTTCCTGTCGATTTTTCTTCTTATTATTTAATTTACTCCTCTTATGTTTACACAAAAGTTGAAAAATTCATATGTTTCTTATGTGAACGTAAAATTCCACGCGATGATAAAATGCCAGCGCCATCTCTCGGCAGGGTGTCGGACCGCTCTATAAACCTTCCTTATGACTTGTAGAATAAATAGATTTTAGCACTCAAGATGGTTGTGTGCAAAGTTTTCGAGACAATATCGTAAACATTTTGAATTTTATAATGTAACGCTTGTAACTTGACATGACTATAGCGGACAAGTTGTTTTCACGGAATCTGTCTTTTTGAAATTGTCCCAAAATAATTTTGCAGAAATTCGTCACATTTGAATGCGGCTATTGCGAACAAGCAAAAATGGAATACGACAAAAAGTTCAGCACAATAAGAGCCATTTTCTTCATTATTTGTCAACTTGCCGCAAACTCTCAAGTTGGCCAACTTTAGAGTTTATACAAACTTTAAAGTTGAGTGACAAGTTGAAATTTGTTTTTCTTCATTATTTTAAATCTCAACTCGAGAGTTGAAATCGCAAAGTTACCCAACTTGCATTTAAAAAAAAAAATCCCTGGGAAATTTTTGACAGATACATATAATTCAACTTTAGATTTGAATTTATTATGTGCGATGATTTCGGCAAACCATATAATTTTAGGGGCGATTTCCATTTTTCAACCCCGATCTTTCAATCGCCAACAATTCTTCATCTTCTTCTTCATCTTCGCTTCCGGAAGCAGACGATGGATTATTTTCCCAATAATATTTTCTCGGACCATTTTAATTTGAAAAATATTTTTATTTAAAACCGAGAATAATTTTTGACAGAATTTGAATTCTACAGAAAACTCTTTTCATTTTGCTCTCTCAACTTCTACTATTTTGGAAGTTGAGAATCGAAATATGAAACTGTCAACGTTGAGTGAAGAAAAACAAAATCACAAGTTGAGAATAAAAATCCTCAAGTTGATTTCAACTTGTAGTGAAGAAAATGGCCCTTAGTTACTGTTCTGAGCGAATTTGGCCATTGCATGGTGACGTCATTCGACACTTCTTTTTCAAAAAGACGTTGGTAAGGCGACAGATCAAATTAAACAATATAGACGGGGCGGGACGAAATGTGATTCCAGCAAGATGACACTACGTTGTTCCACACAATTTGCACGATCGGTTACAGTTTCTGTCTGTCTCACACTTTTTGAATAAACAATCCTACGACTAGACACAATTAGGGCAGATTTTGATGTGACTTACGTCAGAGAGTCAACACGGTGACTTTTAAGGTACGTAGCTTAACAGTTTAGGTGTGGACATAATGAACTAAATAATTGCATCTTTTAGAACGCTTAAAAATAAAATAAAGAATATTTACCGAAGGTAGAACTTGATTTTCCTATACAGCTTTTAAAATTATATGGTCCGCACTAATCGAGAGAAGAGCCCTCTTCCACTACTTCTACCTCCGGAACAAGAACCTTAGTTTTAACGGGTTTAATTATGAATATTTGTCAAACGCCATAATTGTCCAGAGAAATGGGCCCAGTTGCCTGTTAATTTCGAAGACAGGGCTCCAGCTCATCTTCGACTCATTAAAGAAGAGGAATTCAGCTAGAGTGGATGGTATATCCAAAGTTGTACTACGTCATTTGCCTCCAGAAGCAGTTGACACACATATATTTGATAACGCGCTTAATAATGCACATTATCCAGTGCGGTGCAAGACAGCTGCGGTGCATCCTCTCCCGAAAAAAGGAAAGGACAACTCCAATCAGGCAAATTTCCGGTCGGTAAGTCTTCTTCCGAGTATCAGCAAGTTATTTGAAAAGATTATTAATAGAACTCTGTCAAGTGGTCGGAGGACAACAATATCATACCGGCTAATCAGTTCGGCTTCAATGTGGGGTAAACTGGTTTTCTGATATTCAATATGGAACAAATTTAAAAAGCAATATACATGTGTCTGTCTGGATGATTTGGAGAAGGCCTTCGACACCGTATGATTAGAGGGTCTCTATCTTAAGCTGGCCAGTCTAAGTACAAGTAAGTCCCTATTATTCATGCTTTAGCACATGCTGAAAATGTAACTTCTTCCCGAGTCTTTAATATTGAAAATGGTCTTCAACAGGGGGCGGTTAAATCATCGATTCTTTTTATCATTTACAGCTGTGATCTGATAGGTACTCTAATTCTGGAAATTGTGGCGATCTAATTGCGTACAGTATAGCTACAACAGTTGGGGTCATCAAAATACGTTTGCGGCGTGACTTCGACAAGATTCAGCGATTTGTGATTACTGGAAGTAGAAAATCAACTTTCAGAAATCAGAATCTTTTCTGTTTAGAACTCCGAACGAAAAACAACTAACGCAAGCTGGTGATCGTAGGGCAACATGGAAATCCACTAGCAAGTGAAAGTATAGTAAAGTACATTGGCATCTGGTTGTATCACTATTGGTATCTAGTGCTTCTCTGGCTCAGGCTAGGGAAGCCATTTATCCTGATAAAACGGTTTGATTTATACCAGGCTTAAAGTGATGATTGGCCCATGATCTTCTATGGTGTGGTGAACGATCGGTGTGGTTGAACGATGCTCCATCTCAAATGAAAAAATTTCGGGTGTTTGAGAGGCAGTATCTTAGTCGTTGCATTTGATTACGCAAAACACCAGACTTGGACTCCAAACGATATTATTCCAACTAGCTTCCATACAACGGATCCAACATCAACAGAATAGATTTTTTTTGTTTAAGCTGATTCAGCCTCACATTACAAGAGCGATGTCCACAACCAATAGCTTAATTTTTGGGGATAATTACCCCAACTATATGCCTTTTCCTTTTTTCGTTCAGAGCAGAGCACTGAATTGAGTTCGATCACATAGATTATGCTCTGAGCTTGTTCGAAACAGGGCGAGCTCAGAACACTGATATGCTTTTTAAACGCACTTGAACCACACAAACCAGAATACATTTTCATTTTAAGCAAAAGAAGCAATATAACACACTTACCCTTTTTTGTACAGATACAGAAAATTAATAAGCGCTCAACTTCTTTCGCAACTTAATTGTATCTGATTATATTTTTCTGCACATTTGCCTTCTTTACACACATGACATTTGCTGAATTCAGCAATAATTTACTCACATGCTCAGTCGATTATGTCCGAGCACACCGAGTGCCATTTCCACATGTTCAGATCGAAAAAAGAAACACACATTTGAAGTTTTGAATGCTCCGAGTTAAAAAGAAACAAACAATTTTTTTTTTGATAATTCAGGCTCTGCTCTGAACTAAAAAAGAAAAACGCCTAATGATTATCACGAGAGTAAGCGGTTACATGGCTTCATCCCTCCCGGAAGGCATTCATCTATGTAGACAGTCGGGAGCTAATGCGATATTGTTATCTACCACGTCACCCGAAAAACAGTAGATAGGTGACTCCTGTACGGTCGAAACGTCATCCGCCACAAATATTTTAATTTTTATGCGTTGTGCGATAGTTAAGCGATCCATTTTCGTAAATGTCAGACTGAACAACAAAAATTGGTTTCACAGCTTAGTTTGACAGATGTCGAATTCCAGCCCAATACTTTTGAAACCGCAAAATGGATAACACTTTATAAGAAAAAATGTAAACCAAAAAAGAAAAGACAGAATATGTTTACCACAAACGCCGCAATTAGGGTTTAACTTCCAAAAGTTCTTCAAATTTAACTTAACTTAACTAAGAAATGCACCACTGAACAGATTGGTGCTTTTATAAAAACGGGCATCAGTCCAACAACGCCGCAATTACCCTCATCTATTAAGATTCCTTCTTCGGCCGCACTACACGAATGTGGATAAATTAACCTGCATCTATTTTTCTCTCTAATTGCAATATTCACAACTGATCATTAGCGAACAGGCGCCCTGGAAATTTGATGCGCTCCTGTAGCGCCATCTATAACTTTCGACTCATATCTAAATATTTTATTGTAAGCTCTTGTTGAATGGCCCCTACTGCAGTGTGTTGGTGTTGGCCGGCATTTATTTGTTTAGATTGAAAAAAAGTGTTTATTTATGTTGATTGCTTTAGCCGGCAAAAAGTACAGAGATAATGATGACGACGACCAACCGACACGCTGCCGGACACCCAACAGTGCAGCGATGTCATTTACTTGTGAGCCAAAAGTCTGTAGGTTGCATTTTGCATACATATATACAAGTCGATGGCGGTTTTGTCTCTTTTGTCTACATTGTGTGAATTTTCTTCTCGCTGGCAAACCAAAACCAACGCAAGACTGCTGGCATTGTTGACAAGTGTTTTTGTCTATTTGAACAAGAAAATTTGACGCTCTTATACTATTCACATTGTGTGTATGTATGTAGAATGCAGATTGCTGGTTATTGACTTTATAGAAATATTCCGGGCACGGAAAACCAGATCGGAAAGTGCCTTCGTTCAGATATGAAGAAACGAGAATTCATGGCCAACAACATGCGATATAACGACCTAACACGCCAAGTTACAGCACCCACACAATTGGTACTTTCAGGGCATTTCAATTCAATTCGTAGGAATTTAACTCGACACTCTCGAAGTGAAGATGTGTGTTGGAAAATCAGTGCGATGGTCATTGTGATTAAATTTAATCACTTACTGTTCATTAGAGGACTTAGCAGCACATCCCCCCCCCCACCATTACCACCACAAAAGTTGGTATCTTCTTGGGCGGATGATGCCTGTCCGTCCGTCTGTCTGTCTGTCTGTCTGTCTATCCGTCGACCATGCTCGTTTCGGAGCTAATGGTAATTTTCAAAACTTCAGACATAACCATCTCAATGGCTGACGATGATGATGGTGTGTGTGTGGCTACACCCATGATGATGGTGATGATGATGGTGATGATAATGATGATGGTGATACTTTTGAAGGAGGTTTTATTTGAATCATAACTTTTTATTTAAATTAACTTTAATTCATTTTAATCAACGACGAATTCAATTGAGATTGTGTTTTTTTTTTTTTTTTTGGTAAACATTTTTATGCGGGCTCTCTGAAAGGGATGTCAGTGTCCGGATTATTGGGTTGTTTGGGCGCAGATTTCATAGTTCAAGTACGCAGTTGTTGTTGATGATGTTGGCAATTGAATTTAATTCAGTGAAAGTACCTTATAATTTGTAAGTGGGTTTATTCTTCAAGATTTTCTAAGCACCTCTTTGTTAAAAAGTGTAGATACTATGTAGGAGGAGTTCATATAAAATAATGTAGAAAGATTGTATCTATCACTGCAAAATTAGTAGATTGCGTAGGTTTAATACTCGTACAAAAAAAAATAAGAAACTTTAATAGATTTAGAATTAGGTTACGAAAATATAGATTCTGTCATTAATAATGCTAATAATAAGCTGAGTAGTTTTTAAGTAGTTTTCTTACCCTCGAACTAGGTTTAAACATTTTAATATATTTCACTGCGAAAAGCTCATTTTCGAGTACTTACACTACATCCCTAATATTACATAATATATTGATGTATAAGGCGTCAACGATATAAAGATTACCCCATCTTGAGGTGAATTGTAACTGACCAAGCATCTTCTTCAAGACTTGCAAGTTCGGTTGGTGTGTGTGGTAAGTGCTAGATTTCCAACATCGTCTAAGTACCGTCTCATTAGTACAAGTAATCACGATGGAAGATCGTACAACCCGAAAATTAGTCTTTTTAAATATTTATCATTGTCCGAACTTCAACTTGTATGCTATCTGTTGTTCTGTGCTGTTGGAACTAATCATGGTCGAGGTCTAATGCAGCAACTTCCGGCAAAAAAATACTGCCGATTGTAGTGATTGTTTATTGTCTTGTGGAATACCTCGGAAGTTCCCGCTAAATGGCAGTGATATTCTTTATCGAACGCGTAAAATAAAGTCAACTACTTCTTCACAACAAATACCACCATTTTACTTGCGATTATAGGTAGGTACTACAACAATATAAAGCAAGTTATGCATTCGTAAAAAAAAAAAAATTTCTCACAATCAAACATGACATTACGATCATAGAGAAGCCTAAAAAAGTGATCGTCTGTCAGTCTGTTAGCCTGTAAGTCTGTCAGTCTATCAGTCGTTTAGTCTGTCAGTCTGTCAGTCTGTCAGTCTGTCAGTCTGTCAGTCTGTCAGTCTGTCAGTCTGTCAGTCTGTCAGTCTGTCAGTCTGTCAGTCTGTCAGTCTGTCAGTCTGTCAGTCTGTCAGTCTGTCAGTCTGTTCGTCTGTATGTATAACGAGCTACAGCCTAAACGGCTTAAGCGATTGCCTTCAAATTTGGTATGTGTGATTATTTTGGCATTCCTCCGAGGGAAATTGAAATTTTATTTTTAGGCCTAAAAATAACGGTACCTGCAATATGACCTTGAAGGAAAAACTTATTTTTCTCTAAAACGGCTAAAACGATTTTGAAAAAAAAAATTTGAGAATTTTTTTGTTGGCAATACTTATCATTTGATATGAACCAAGTTTACAGGAAAACTCTATTAACGGTACCTTTCATATAACGGTTTTTTTTAATTTTTGGCTTTCTCGGTAACGGTACATTGGAATTCTGTCAAATTTTATATCTGAGAAGATCTAAGTAGCTAAATTATTTTTATTTTATTATTTATTATTTTTCATTATTTTTGCATATCAAAATTTTGAATAACAGTTTTTTTTAAATTAAAATAATTAATTAATTTTTTTTTTGAAAAATCAATAATTTTAAAACTAATCAAAAAAAATAATTTTAAATTTTATATTCACATGAACATTAATAGTTTCTAAAAAATTGCATACTAATATTTCAAAAAAATTTGTTTTCAAAAAACCAAAAATGAAAAACAGGATTTCATCAAAGCCCGTCCTACAATTTTCGAGATACTTTTTTATAAAATTTTCATTGATCCGTGGCATCTAATGGCATTCTTAGTTTTTTCGAAAAACCGATTTAAGTGATGATTTTGGCAGTTTAAATATTTAAATAAGTTTAAAAAACGATTTTCCCACCTATACAACCTTCACTTTCAATATATACATGTATGTACTTGTACATATTTACATTATTACCCTCCTAATTTACATAATTAAAATCCATTTAAATATACATTTGCAGGTACCTTATTTAACTATTCCTTGAATCATGCATTCGACAATTCATTATACTAAGAATCAAGGTAATATTACATACATGGGCTTTAAATCTGCGTAGGGTAACTACAATAGACTAGCTACCTACTAACAGCGTCAGTGAGTAACACTGTGTTGTTAGCTACAAGAGCAAATCGTACATTTTATTTTTAACACGACAAATAACAGTAACTCCCATAAACAAAAATCCTATTTTTCTCAAAAACGGCTCCAACAATGTTTATAAAAAAAATCAGTTCATTAATGACGAGAAAAAGTAAATTTTGATATTTTTTTTTGTTGGAAAAATGATTATTTTTGGTACATCTCGTACAACCATTTTTTGTTTTCGATTTTTTGGTAAACAGTTAATTTGAATTTCTTAAATTTTTTTACGCAGACATTTTTTTAGATATTCATTTTTTTTAAACTCAAAATTTCGAAAACGACTCAATAGATTTTTTCGAAACTTCGTAAATATTTAGTATTTTCTTGACATTATCTTGAAAAGTTAAAAAAAAAAAAACAATTTTCCTAAAATAAAAAACAACTACACATGCAATGTTAAAAAACTGTTAAGAAACAAAATTATTTCTCAAAAACGGCTACAAGATTGTTTATAAGAAAATGTGTGTGTTCTTAAATTAGTACTGTCCCACTTTTAGTCCAGGAAAATTAGATCTAAAAAATGATGAAACCTCGAAAAAATTCCGACAAATCTGAATTTTGTATAGCTTCATTTTTACGTCGTAAGCATTTCCTAAAAAGTACCTTAAATTTGGAGCGGAGCAAACATTTTTAGGGGGAGAAGAAACTTTTTATCGTACAATTGATAGATTTGGAGAAAATGGTCGAAAACATTGGGGTGTAATACATTTTTTCAAAAAATGCAGTAAATTTCTGTTAAAAATAATAATTTGTTTTATTTTATTCAATAACTGCCAAAACCTTTATTTTTTTCTCAAAATTGTCTAAGACAGTAAAATTGTCTATAAAATGACATATAAACGACTTCTGTATGTCAATTCGTTCTTAAGTTATAGCGTACCAAGTTTAATTGTTGGTCAAAATGGGAGCTATATTAAGCCTTAACTTTAACGAATGAATTTATTCCACCTGAAAGTTGTACTTAAACTTTGGACGAATGTTGACTTTAAAATTACAGCCGAAACACTTTGTATCGTTTTTGATTACATCGAATAAAAGGGCATTCCACAAAAGGTGTTCGTTGATGCAAATACCGAGATCTTAAATTTGTTCGGTTTCCTCGATTGAGGGAGGGTCTCGTTTAATTGACAAGAGACAGCATTAACTGTGTTTTTGAAGCATTAAATTCTAGGCGATTTTTCCTCCCATTGGACAATGCTGTCAAGATCAAAATTTAATGAGTATCAGACGCTGTTGTTGCAGTTTCATATATGAAGAACAAGGAAGGGAATATAAAAACGAATATGAAAAGCTGGGATCATTAATGAAAATGAGAAAAAAATAGTTGGAGATAAAACGGAGCCCTGTGGCACACCAGCGTATTCATTTATGTTATAAATATTAGACTTGAAACCGTCCAATACTACTTGTATTGAGCGGTCCGATAGGTCATTTCTAGTCCAACCAAGAAGAGATTCATCGATAACAAATGAACCCATTTTCGATAAGAGAAGATAGCAATTCCTAATTAATAATTTTAAAATATCAAACGCAATAATTATCTCGAACGCAATGTAAAGATTTTTGTCACTGTTCGGTGAAATATATAATCAGATCACCAGTACAATTGGGCGGTAATTAGAGGGTGAAGAACCACTCGTACAGAGACCTGTAGCTAGTACGATAGATGGAAAAGCTTACGCAGTGGTTTTATCAGCTTTGAAGAACGATGGGAGAGATACTATCCGGGCCATCGGATTTATGTATAGATAATAGATAGATAATTTCTTTATTTAAAAAAAATAAATTGTTTACAATATTTGTTTCATTAAGATTAAGGACATGGCAATTGCCGTCCGCCTGAACGATATTTCATAACACAATACAGATAGATAAAGAAGCTAAATTTAAATTTTAAGAATTACATATATATATTAAATAATTATTAAGCATTTAATTTAATAAGGCAACAAGTATGTTTTCGACAATTTTGAGATGATTTGAAACACAATTATAATAAGTATTTTGAAATGATTTGATACACAAAAAAGATTATAACAATTTTATATTGATTTGAAAAAATAAGATTTATCAATTTTGGAATGATTTGAAACACAAAATAATGATTTATCAATTTTATAATGATTTGAAACATAAAAAGTTGTAAGTATTTAGATTCAAACTTAAACTGCAATAACTGGTTGAATTTATGTAGGGCTACAAAAAACTATTGCGGTAATTTAGAGCATGTTTGCAGTATTTATACACCGTTAACCATTCGAGAGCTCCATTAAGTATATCATAAAGCCGAGTCGGGGGCAGATAGCTTTCTTCGAAATGCAGCCGACGAATCTCTTGAAGTAGAGGACACGTCGCAAAGAAGTGGGTGATGTCTTCAGGTTCTCTTGTGTTACATAGACTGCAGATTTGTGTGAGATCACTTCGATGCGGCATAGAGTTAAGGTTCAGGATTTCGACTCGGGCTCTAAATATAACGGGTGATTTTTTTGCTACTTGGTTTTTGACGTTTATATTTTTGACAGATCACACATGACAAATTCCACGAACATTTGACATTTCGATTCAGTATTGTTTGCCATTTCATCATGAATAGACTTACGCCTGAACAACGTTTGCAAATTATTGAAATTTATTATCAAAATTCGTGCTCTGTGAAAAATGTGTTTCGCAAGCTACGTCCGTTTCAGCGACGAGGCTCATTTTTGGCTAAATGGATACGTGAATAAGCAGAATTGCCGTATTTGGAGTGAAGAGCAGCCAGAGGCAATTCAGCAGCTACCAATGCATCATGAAAAATGCACTGTTTGGTGCGGTTTATGGGCATGCGGCATCATTGGGCCGTACTTCTTCAAGGACGATGAAGGCCGCAGGGTAACGGTCAATGGAGAAAGGTACAGTTCGATGATAACAGATTTTTTTTTGCCGAAAATGAAAGAATTGAACTCGGTCGACATGTGGTTCCAACAGGACGGTGCCACATGCCACACTGCACGCGAAACCATGCATCAATTGAGAGGCGAATTTGGTGAGCAGTTGATCTCACGTTTTGGCGCAGTCAATTGGCCACCAAGATCATGTGATTTGACCCCGTTAGACTATTTTTTGTGGGGCTATGTTAAGTCTATTGTCTATGGGGACAAGCCAAACACGATTGCTGCCTTGGAAGCCAACATTGAACGCGTCATTGGTGAGATTCCGGCCGAAATCTGTGAAAAAGTTTGCCAAAATTGGACCTTCAGAATGGACCACCTGAAGCGTAGCCGCGGGCAACATTTAAGTGAAATTATTTTTAAAAAGTAAATGGCAGAAATTGATTTATCGATCCAAATAAAAATTTCATTCACTTTTTACAAGTTTCTGTGTTTTTTTGAATTTTCAAAAACCAAGCTCTTAAAAAATCACCGTTTATAACTAATTGCTTCAGAAGAAAACTCGTTGTTGAAATAATTAGCCACATTTCTTGATACTGTTGTTGAGGCCCTTGACAAATGATGAGTGAAAATATTTTCATCAATCCTGGCGATAATATAACAAAACATATTGTGCCATTCACTCAAATTGGACTCCATAAAAGATACATTACTGCCATTAGAAGGAGCTAGCTGGTTCCATTCCTTAAACGGGGAGGGATTTACTTGAATGAGCCTTGTCATAATGGACTTGTGAAGGCTTCTATCATCCCTCTTCATAACTTTCAATATGTAGTCTGAATCAATTTTTAGGTTTTTTATGTAAAGAGGTGTTAACCCAGACTCCACATATATAGCATAATTGGGAGTCGAGGAAGGCAATCTAAACAAACGTTTGAAGAAATATCTTTGTACAGCTTCAAAATCCTCGAGTTTCAAATATCCAAAAATTTGGGTACCGTAGCACATACAGCAGTTTACTGTGGCTTGAAAGACACGATATTTAGATGCATGATCAATTTTTTGGTTAGAGAAAAAGATTGGCCACATTACATTTAAAGCTAATTTGGCTTTCTTGCTTTTCTCTTTCACGTGCTTCGAAATATTCAGATTGTAAGTCAGCAAAACTCCGAGATATTTGAAATCATGAACGAGCTCGATAGGCTCGTTGTTTAGGGACCAATTTTCCTCTGGGAGCTTTCTTCTCTAACGTGGTTCAAATATCATAACTTTTGTCTTGTTAGTATTGACGCACAGACTCCATGATTCGCAAAATATACTAAGTTTGTTGATTTGCAGCGGAAGGGTAGATGGATTATCAGCCAGTAAAACTAAATCATCGGCGTAGAGCAAAACCTTGACTTGTATACTGGCAAAGAGTATTCCTCCCGGAAGTACATCACACACGTCATCAATGAATAAGGCGAATAATATCGGACTTAATATACATCCTTGGGGGAAGCCTGTTGTCGTTTTAAACCATTCAGAGAATTCAGCTCCGTCCCACACTGATGCAGTAGATGAGGCAAGAAATTTGAAATAAAACATTAAGAATTTACGAGAAATTCCTAAAGATGGCAATTTGTACTCGTACATCAAGGCGTGTCAAAGGCTGCTTTGAAATCCACAAACCAAGCATATAATTTCTTTTTCTGCTCAATTGATCTCTTGGCAATACTCGTTAGAGCGAATATATGGTCTTGCGTTGAGAATCCTGATCGGAATCCTGCTTGGAACATGCTGAGTCGGTTGTTGTTCTCGATGCATTCCGTCAATCTTTCATAAAGAATTGAAGTAAGGATCTTTTTTAACGTGTTGAGAATCGAGATTCCTCTATAGTTCTCCGGCAAGTTAGAATCTCCTTTTTTAAAACTTACGAAAATAACCGCTTTATTGAAGTTGCTTGGAACAAATGAGTCTTCATAAAGTTTGCTGAAATATGCCAGTAGATGGTTTTTAAACTGTTCCGTATTATTCTTGAAGAACTCGACCGGGATGCCATCTATGTCGGGTGCCTTGTTATTTTTCATCTTACACAGAGTAGTTTCGAGCACAGGTAGAGTAATTGGATTATTCAGTTCGCAGATAGTGATATTGGCTTGTGCGTAATAGAAAACCTGGTGATTCTCATCAGTCGACAATACAGTTTTAAAATGAGCTGCAAGTGTCTCAACTTCGAGAGTAAGACACCAGGCTTCTACCACGCCCACCCAGCTCACGAACATTCCTCCAAAAGGTCTTTGAGTTTTAACAGTTTGCCAGCTCTTTTGCAATATTGTTGAGGTAGTCAACTTTTTTTATGGCACAAAATCTTCTGAACTTTTTATTTTATTTATGTATATAAAAGCCTTTAAGGACTCTGCCAGCTACTGCACGAGCTCGAAAGAACATACGTCCAATGAAATAATTTATACTCTCAAGTACTGGAGGCAGTGTTGCCATAAAATATTTTTGTAAATCGGGAGATTTCCACATAAGAAATCGGGGAATTAAAAGTAGAAATAATGTCACCTACTTAAAAAAAAATTGTTTATTCATCATTTTATTTTATTTAAATTCATTTTTAACATTCATATTATTTGAACACAGTAGGTAGATAAGATAATAGATTCTTAAAATTAAAAATAAATATTTCTCCTCTAATATAAACATTCTTGCATGCGTGCTTCTAGCTTAAAAATTAAAAAAATATGACATAAGGGTTCAAGTTGAACTTATGTATACATACATATGCAAACATATGTGTATATTTAGAAACATGCGTTTCGCATCGCACCCACAAACGATTTTAGTGTTTCAATTTTTGGTTAAATAAAATATATTTGTTTTGATTGAATTTTCTGAATAAATCATCAGAAACCTTAAGGTTCAAACAATTACAGTCCTTATATTTCAAGAAGTTTTAGATACTAAAATTCCTTGTAAAATTTCAACAACAAGGCGATTTCTGAGTTTTGTTTTATTTAAAATTATTTGAGAAAGAGTTCTCTCAACATTAGCTGAAGAGTTTAGTAATGTTAATATCGATGAAATAAACTTAGCCATCACTGGAAAGGCCAAACTTTGATTGCTCCTTTTTATATATTTTAATAGTATCATTTTAGTATTTTAAATCAGTCATTGCCAACCTAAGATGTTACAGATATTTAATTAAATAATAAATAATGTTAATTCAGGAGCGGATAATATATGAAAATATTTTTAAATATGAAAATCGGGGGAAAGTGCCCTATTAACATAGAAAATCCGTGTATCGGATTTATAGGTCTAAAAATCGGGAGAAATACGATAAATCGGTGTTTCTGGCAACACTGATTGGAGGAGTCACAACATTTACTGGCAGCGTCGAATTAACAGCGAACTGACCTTCATGCATATTGGTTTTATTCACGTGAGCAGACAAAAGGAGTGTCACTAAGGACGATCGTTGGAACGAACTCGAAGTTTTATTTCGAATGTTTTTTTACAAAATGACCAATAGTTTTTAGTGCCTTTGGGACATTGTAATATTTTTTGTCTTAATTCTTGATCATGCAAGATTTTTGGATTTTTGAATATGAACGTTAGAAGTCTTTCTAGATTTCTTGAACTTATTCCAGGTTTTCCTAAGTGGATAATTTAATTTTTTTATAATTTCGGAAATTTTCTTCTCTTACCCTAATAATCTCTTTACAGCTTAAATAGAACCATTAATTTCTTTAGTTTTCTTTTTCTTTTTTTAGGTTTAGGAATTTATAAGGTTTCCTTAGAGCTCACTCTATTCGGGATAAAATTTCTCATTGCGTGAAAAATTAAATTTGTTATTATATCTGATTTGGAATCTACGTCACTACTGATGAAACACATAGGGACCACTTAATGTTCCTGAAGAATTTTTTGGGATCGTACCAGTTGGCTTTCTCATATTGCCAAACGGTTCTCTTAACTGAGTGTTGTTGGCATGAAAAATTTGCAGATATAACACAAAGGTCTGATGTGCCTAGAGGCGATAATAGACTTTCAGTGTATTTATCAGAGCCAGAGGTAAGAAACAAGTCTAGAGTATTCAGGGATTCAAGTTGGCTCATCAACAACTGAGTCAGTTGGTTTAACTCAGCAAAGACCTCAACATACCTTCTTTCGGGTGTGGTCTGGCTCGAAAAGTGGAACCAGCTAGAATTGTGTATATTGAAATAGCCCGTAATGCCGATTTCAGTGAGAGGATAACAATTCTTGGAATGATGGAGCATCAAATTCCTCTTTGTCACTTTTTTTAATCGACTAAGGTTATAATTTTAGTATCATTTATTTTTGTTCAATCACATATGTATACCCACTACAAAAAGCAAAACAAAAACAGTCTATGCATTTTTTGTTTAAATTTATTTCGCGCCTTTTTACATACCCTGAAAATGAAACAAAACAAAGTTCGTAATAAATATTAATTTAAACATGCAATTATAAATTGTTTTGAGCCTAATCGTTATGCTGAAAGCAACCAACGGATTTACGCACGACAGACGATAACAAATGGCAAAAAAGTATATAATAAATAAATTAAGCTAAATGCAAATGCAAACAGTAATTACTCTCAATAAAAATGTATGTAGAAGTGTAGTTATTGTGTTGTAGTTGGTGCAACCAGCGACACATTATAGTTACTTGTGTTTGTTTTTGTAATATGGCATACACATTTTTTTTGCGTCACCATTAAACAACCCAAACTCAGACTCTGTCTACCACCATATCGCCGACCGGTCGTTCGGTTTCTCGGTCGCTCGGTCGATAATACGATGAGAGTTTGTTGATTTTAATGTATTTATGCAATGCATTCCACATTCACACTATCATAAGACCCAAACCACCTCATTTAACGCTAGCTAAGGCTGACCTACAAATTAACATTTTTTTTGTTATTATTATATCACAGTATATTGTCTTATGTTCATAGCCGCATTTTAACGTGTCTGGCCTGGACACTCTATTTTTTTTTTAATTCAACTATATGCCTGTAGGACCTAAAGTCTTTTAAACGCAACCTGAATTGCACGGCACTAGTTAGAAGAAAGAGAATGATAGGAAAGAATTTTTTTGTAAAGGTTAAATGAAAAAACAGACAAAATTGGTGTGCTTCTGGGATCGGAGCTTGGGCCTCACTTATTTAATATAACATGCAATCCAGAAATGTGAGCTATGTTAAAGGGCCTATGCTGTATAATTTTTTTAAATGGAAATCCTTGGAGCTGTTAATGAAAAGTCAGAAATAAAAAAAAAACGTTCTATGACAGTTACCGTTAATAACATTTTATGTAAAATTGTGCACAGATTTTTACTTGCGAGTATAGGTACTATAAGGCAAATTATGCATTCGTAAAACAAAAATTCTAACAATTTACGATCATAGAGAACACCAAAAAGTGGGTCCCCCAATTCCGTCTGTCTGTCTGTCTGTCCTCGAGTCTGCAGCCTAACGGTTCGGTGGATTTGCTTCAAATTGTTTTTTCGGTAATATGCCCAAACGTTTCTTTTTCATTTTTTTTAAGCTGGCAAATAACAGTAGCTCCCATACATTTTTTTTTGTGCCAAAAACAAAAATCTTATTTTTCTCAAAAACGGCTCCAACGATTTGTATAAAAAATAAAATGCACGACTGGATCGTACGAACTTGCTCTTATGTGCGATCACATCGTATGCAAAATATTTTTATTTAAAATCTAATGTATTTTTAAAGTAATTTTTTACTTTATTTTTTATACACAAAGTTTCTTTAATTTTTTCCTAAAAAAATTGGTATGACAATCATAAATATTTAATAATATAAACTCAAAAATAAAAAATTAAATCGGATTAATCAAAGAAAAAATAACTCAAAATTCCGAAATAAATACTTAAACTAATTTGAGCTCAAAAAGTAGTACGCCATTTTATTTCTGGGATAAATTTGAATTTATGAGAAAATAATTTCAAAATTCTGTGAAGCGGTTTTTAAGAAAAAAGTTTTTTTTTAAACTTTTTGAAAAAAATTTAAAAAAAAATTCCAAAACGCCAATTCATAGGTATTCAGAAAATACATTATAAATATAATTTTTGAAAAAAAGTTATGAGCAGTCTTCAAAATATAAATTTTGTTCTTAAAAATGCTTTTAAAAATACAAAAAAATATTAATCAAAATGTTGGTACACAGTATAAATTGGGCAACCTAAGGCTGAAATTTCGAAAGAATAGGGCAAGGCGTTTATGAGATAGTCGAAAGCAAAAAAAAGTATGAAAAGTACCGTTTTTAGACATTTAAAAAAAAAATTTCAACCATATGATCGGTCGTATCTAAAAAGCTGCACTGATTTTTTTAAAATCAAAATCGTTAGAGCCGTTTCCGAGAAATATAGGCTTTAATGTAACGGTTATATGACAGGTACCGTTATTCTTTGAGCTAAAAAAAAATCCATTTCCCCTCAGCACAATACCTAAAAAACTCCATTGACCAAGTTTGAAGCAATTTGGTCCACCCGTTTGGGCTGTAGGTTTCTATACATACATACAGACAGAATGACAGACTGGCAGACAGAAAGACATACAGACGGGCAGAAATTTTAGACCATCTTCGCTATCATCGTAATGTCATGTTTGACTTTTTTTCGACGGATGCATAACTTGCCTTATAGTACAAATAATCGCAAGTAAAAATCAGTACATTAATGACCTTTTGAATATTTTTTTTGGAAAAAGTGATTATTTTTTGTACCTCTAGTTAGTAGAACCATTTTTTTGGTTTTCGATTTTCTGGGAAACGGTTAATTTGCTTTTTTTAAAATGTTTTACGCAGAAGCTCCTAGAAAGTTTAAACACTATTGTAACCTAAAATTTTTGAAAAAAAAAAATTTTTGGAAGTTAATTAATTTCGAAAACGATTCAATATATTTTTTCGAAACTTCTTATTTGGTGGTTTTTTGACATTATATTGAATAGTTAAAAACAACAATTTTTCTAAAATAAAAAACAACGGTAGCTCCCATACAAATGTTGAAAAACCGTTAAGAAAAAAATGTATTTCTCAAAAACGTCTCGAAGGATTTTTATAAAAAAATGTGTGTGTTCTTATATTAGTATCGTCTACTTTTAATTATACAAATATTTTATTTTGCGTACTTATTAACGGTACTTCCCATAGAACCACTTTTAATATTTTCGACTTTCGCACTATTGGATTGACCGATTAAAATTATTTTTGTTGTGCAATTGCTTCCTAAAAGCATTAATAAAACAGCATACTCAAATTTAAAAAAAAAACAAAAGTTTTTCGATTTTTATTTTTGAAAAATGGATTTTTCAAAAAACCTGTCGGTTCATTTTTTTGAAATTTGATTTTTTATGTATTCTAATAATATCTTCAAAATGGCGTTTCAATTTTTTTTTCTAAAAATGTTTTTAAAATTTTATACATACAAAATTAATTTAAAAACGATATTGTTTTTGATATTTTCTTATTCTATCTCCTTATTCTGAATTCGTTAGAGCCGTTCTACCTTTTTCGGTAAAATAAATTATATTGTATTGTCTATCATGTACGTTTATTTTTTGGGCTAAAAAACAAAATATTAAAAATAAGGAATCCATGAATCACTTGATTACCAAGTTTATAGAACATCGCCCTAAATATTTAGGCTTTAGATCGACCTACCGACAGACAGACAGACGGAATCGCTGGACCCACTTTTTCGTGTTCGCTGTCATCGTAATGTCAAATTTGATCAAAATGTCGATTTTATTTTCCAAAAAACTGTAGATATTTCGAAGACCTCTCAAATGTCCAAACAGAGGAAGTCATAAAGGCGTCAAATTTCCTTTAAAATTGGAAACCTTAACTGCTCTTTTATATTTTTTTTTTTTGAACCGTAAAGACCTCAAGTAATCTTGATTGAATTGATGAACGCCCGAATACATTTTTTTAATAAATACATCCCTGGTAGAAAAGAAAAAAAAACTAAACACAACTCTGTTGTTGGTTGTATTCTAATTAATGACGCGTTAAAAATTGTATGCATATGTATATTCCATGGCTATTTATAGCATTTGATGGCTTTGGACTAACTCTGTGATTAATTGATTAAATGATATGCGGTTTAATTGAAACTCTGTGTCAAACGAGTAACCACAATTGTTTTGGTATGCCAATGAAAGATGCGAATAGAGAATATAAACACATTTATTATGATGACACTTGACAACTGAATATAAACAATTTAATGCATAGGCGCGGTTGTGTGGGATTTGTTTAGAGGTGCAACGAAAATTGCAACTAAACAAATATTTTATTATTTATCATGGAAATCGTGAGAAGGAATGTTCCGGACTGTAGGTTAATTGAAATGGCAACTTTATTGCGCATTTAGAGCTGGAGTGCGCCATTTTGATACCATATTGTCGGTTTGTGGACATTCAGTCTATTGCTGTTTGGTTACGGCATGAAACCAGACATCATATTTGGAAATTCATATTTGACAAAATCTTTTCATTGCAGGTCTTATGAAACTCACTCAGTATGATCACTATAGGCACCTGAAAATACCCTCACTGCGCGCTTAGCTATTAACTTTGTCGACTGTTGTAATGAAGCTGCACCATAAGGCCTTCCAAAACATTTAGTCGGCTTGCGGAAAGTGTGCTCGGCTCGGTATACAGAAGCTAGTAGAGTTCTATATACCTAGAATCTTAGAGCCACTTAGAAGAAATAAATCAAATCTTTGATATTCTGTTTGAAAAGTTCATTGGATGTTTACAATTTTAAGCTGAATATTTATTGTCTTGACTTTTTTCCTCCGACCTACAGGGTTGAAATAAACCGATTTAAAACATAAAAGAAGAAAGCGCTCGGGAAAGCAATATGCCAATATGTTTGCATGATTCAGACCAAGAAAATTGCCAAGTCCAGTCTGTTTCAAATATGACAAATATTTTCTGTTCACTATATCTACTTTACAAGCTGAAGATAAGCCTATCGAAAACTTGGAATTGGAACTTTGTGAAAAAAAACGTCTCCTAGGTTGTTGCAGTAAATTTTACCATAACAAATTTCACTGACTTATTTATTATCCTGATCCATTTTAGACATCCCTTCGCGTTGTGGCTCCAAAATACTCCTAAAGTTCAGTAGATGCCTGGTTTCCACCAACCACAGTACTGCTCTTAAAGTATTTTGGAGAAGCAACAAATTGAGGGGAACACTTGGTTCCAAAACGCACGAATTTATTAACCATGAAGATGGACGGTCTCATGCTAATATGCCAGCCGGTAAGCTGAAGAAGTAAGGGAGTTAGGTGGACTCTTACACGCACCTTGGTACATTAGAAACATGAATATCCCGATAGAGATCTCGGGATTCCCACGCTGAAATAAAAAAAAATTGCGCGAAATCATTGAAAACGATAATTACAACACTGTAATAGTAGAATAATCGAAATTTTCTATAAGACGAATTTAGTACGCAGCCTGCGAAGGACTAAAACTTCCGACGTGAACTAAAATCTCAGTATAAGCAGGAACTATCACCGGATAGGTTACCAGCAACACGTTAATTAATTTCGTTAAAAATAAATTGCTATAGATAATAATAATAATAATTTTAACTATATACCTGTAAGACCTACGGTATTTCAAATGCAACCTGAATTGCACGGTACTAGTTCGACGGAATAGACAGATAGGAACGAATTTTTGTGTTGGCACAAGTTTCAACTTAGATGCATTCGGGAGGGGTGTGTTTTTAGTGAAGTAAGAAGCTCACACTTCTATGAGCACGGTTTTTTCGGTCCTCATAGGAGGTTTTACACACACCCCATGGAAAAAAATCGCCCTCAATGTTCAGAAAATCGCGCGGTTTCCTTTGAATCTATTCTTAATTGCAAGGAGTAAGCGAACTCATAGAGAACAGATTCTGTAGATCTTTCCGCTTTATAAGCATGTTGGCTATAGGGCTGGCAACGAAACAAGGTCAGGCGAGACTTTTGTTAGTCTCGTCTCGGTCTCGCCTAACCAAGTCACGTCTCGATCTTGGTCTCGCCGTTTTCTCGTGAAAATTTTAATGTGCAGTCTCGGCTTGGTGCCATCCTTAGTCTTGGTATCTTTCGAGGTTTTGGTAGTAAATAGATGTAAGATAAGACTCGTCTTCAGATTGAAAATAAAGAGTACGGCATCTCAGCAGTTTGTTGGTAATTTTGATTTTTTAAGGTTAAATTTGAATGTTGTAGAGGTTTTTTAATCAGTCTAAATCGTAGCCATCCTTCAATGGATTCTTGACAGTGCATGGCTTAATAGACAGGCAACAAACTATATTTTGACGTTACGATAATATTTTTTTCCAAGAGTCACCTTTTTCAGGAAGGGGAAACAAAGTCTGAAAAATGAGCGATTTCTATTCCAACGGCATGCATACATAAATCATTCATATTCTTTTCTGGATTTTAACAGTACGCCTAACTGATTATAACTGTGAACAATTGTGGTCTAATATTTTAACGCGCATAAAATATTTCGCACAAAAACACTTGTGAATATTATAAAATTTGAACGTGAGTACTAAAAAAATATTAAGTAAAAAAAAGAGTGTGTGTTCTTCTTCTGGCGGGTGTACATACCCGCCAGAAGTAAAACTTCGCTAATTTAAAACAATTTTTACTTTCGTAATTCTAAGTCAGCTATAAGACAGCATATTTCAATTTCATGAAAACCGGTCAAAGAACAATGAAGTTGACATTTTTTGATACCTTTCCCATACTTATGCATGAATACATCGCCTATAATGACCCATCTTCCAATTGTACAAAAGTCACCTTGGCGTCGCGTCGCCGTCGCGTTATTCGAAATTTGATTCATGGTTCAGCAAAGTAGATAGACCAACGAGACCATCCACTTAAACAATACACACCACACATTACTACAACCCAATAAACACTAATGTATGAGCATCAACAAAACAAACAAAAAATCGTCCTCAAATACACAAAATAAGCACTAATCTAATCTTATCAAAAAAAAAACGAACCAAAAAAAAAATTCTATAATCTATGCGAATCCACAACGAACTTACAAAAAAATTCTCGAATATATGAATACACACAATTCAAGTAGGTACCTACAGAACACACAACCAGTACCAACAAAACAACATATCTGTAAAACGAACAAACATGGTTTATGTCGGGTAACGTCAGATGTCGGTCGGTTTGACAGCTCCATAGATATTTTTTTACCCACAACGCCGCGAAAGAAGTTTTACTTCAAAAATATTTCCCTAGCAAAAACCGAAACCAAACCACCGAAACCAGCGAGACTACCGGCGAATTTCGGTACCAAAAAGACGGCCTTGTCCCGGGTGTTTTAAAAGTAGTCTGCGGACCGAGTCTCGGTCTCGTTGCCAGCACTAATGTTTGCGGTCGGTGATTTAGAGGTGATTGTACTAGAATATTTGATCTGGCAAAGTTATTAATTACTACTTCCAAGGTTTGCCATAGGAATGATGTTAGACTTATTGGTCTGAATGACTTTAAATGGGTTGTGTCTTTTTTGACAATTTCGGGAATAAGATGACTTTAGCTCTTCTACATAGACTTTGTATAAAACCAAGTGTGATGCTACTTCGAAATATGCTAAGATATGGTATTAACTCCTATTTGCCTTCATGAATGAATAAATACAAGATTACGACACATCTATTTTTTCGCTTTGTTGATCTAATTTTTGACAACTCGTGTGACGTCACACAAGTTAATTTCATTTTAATGAAAACGAGAAAAGCGAAACAGTTTGAAATTGAAAAGTTTGGATTTTGTTTTTGAAATTTTATATTTTGTTTTGCGAAATAGCTTAAAAATGTGTTGTTATGTTTGTAGGTGTAATAACAACAACAATAAAAACAATAAGAACAAGACATTGAGGAGAGATGATGTGTCATACTACACTTTCCCAAAAGTTCCAGTACTGTTGAAAATTTGGATTCGTTTTTGTAAAAGAAAGGATGCTTTTAATCTTTAATGCAATCTAGTGACCACTTTACTGCAGTTGACATAAAACCGATAACTTCCAGTTATAATTGGGTAAGTGCATTTGAATTGCTTTATAATAAATAAATTAAAAATATATTCTATCTTCATATGCTGCACGAATAAAAAAGCCCTCGCCTTAAACCTGGTTCCATACCAAGCAACGGGAAACGCTGATTTATCTGGCCGGTCAACTAGGGTTTTGGCCAGGGACAATACAAAAATAATAGTAACCCTGTTAGACGCAAATACTTATGTACTGGACAGTGAAGAAGTGTGCCTTGAGACTATTATTTCTCTAGAAGATGCCACAGAATCTCTTGATTTATCCGGTTGCGAAAATTGTCTTTCTTTTAAGACACAAATGGACATATTTCGCCTTGAAATGTAAGTTTTTTTTTTTTAATTTTACTTGAATTTGGTTAATTTATTTAAGTAGTAGTAGGCCTCCATGATCATCCTGATTCCGCTTGAGGTTAAGGTCCTACATTTTAGGACACAACGAGGGTATTATTTCGGACGCAGCAAATGTAAGCTTTGACCATACCCCAGATTTGGAAGCGCCATTGAGCGGTTTGCAGACATTGCTTTTGCTTATACAAACAAATAATCTTAAATATCTTTTTAGGTACTATATTTCAAAGCATTGCTTGGGAACCAGAAGAGGTTAACAATCATGGCAACAAAGACGATGAAGATTTGGTCACTTTAGATAGCGATGGCCTAGAAAATATGGCCGGATACATATGCAATAAACTAATACACAAAATTCCAGCTGAAGAAAATGTCGCATCGTATTCATGGGTGTACCGCATCTAAGTTAAGGCGGCTTGTCAAAGCCATCACCTAGGATGTTGAATGGCTTGATGAACTTGGACAAAATCTTCAAATTCTTTAACGGAGAAGACTTAGTAATTTGTTCAGGCTACCAAAGAAATCTACTTGAATTGGCCAAAGACATTGACCGCGATGTGGAAATAAAAAAGCTTTTTTTCAAAGCGATGATGTTTTTTTATAATAAGAACACTTAACCGAACCATTGTAGACTTATCAAAATGAAAAAAACGAAAATACAATAAAATTACAACATAATTAAAACATTTATTTAATCCACAAATATCTACAAAAAATGTTGTGTTTTGCCTAATTGAAGTTAAATCTTCGATATCCATTTAGCACTCCGACATTCTTTTATTCTTAATTTATCGCAATTATTTTAAATTCAATTAAAGTAAATTTAATTCAACAATATTAAATTATTTAAGCAAATTGTATGTTTATATTATTCGCGCACGAAAAATCCATTAATCCACATCGGACCCACAAGACAATTTCTTTTGCTCAGATTTTTTAATCTTGCGTGACGTCAGCAAAAAAAGACAAAAAAGAAGTGTCGTAATCTTGTTTTTGTTGATTAATAATTTGCCTTTTTGTAAAAGAGCTATGAAGACATCCACCCCTGGTAATTTGAAGGTTAGAATAGAAGGAATTGCCCATTCTAATCTATGATTAAAGCAGATGGTTGTGCTGATCTTCCTCTCTTCCCTATTAAGTGAGAGGTGTTCTCTCTAGCAAGTTATGGTTATTACCAGTTTATGGTACGCTGCCTGAAATGTTAGTGTTTAGAAATGATTGCCAAACTTCAAAACTATACTTTCATGCAATCATTACCAGCAAAGCTTTCATCAGGGTATCGAAAGAAACAATAGGGACTCGTATGTAATTCCAATCTCGGTTTAGAATGGCTGAGGAATAATGTGCCTATATTGATCATAGATGCGATGGGTTTATAAAAGTTCCTTTTTGTTTTTTCTTCGGAGCAGCCTTGCGGAGAAATCTCATTACTGATTCCATTGGTACCAATGCTCCCCTATTAGCTCCTTCTAAATGATACCGTGTGCTTAACTAATTTTTCCATGGATTTACTTTGGAAAGGAATCACTGGTCAGTTTCAGTTCAGTTGACTGAAAAAATTCCTGTAGCTCATTTTATGCTAGAATGCTCGTAAAGAAACATATATGTAATTAGACAAATTTCGTGCCAAAAAGCATTGTATTCTCTTTTGATAGGGCAAAATCTGTACTGTCTGTCCTACCACAAACGAAAACAGTACACGATTTGAAAAAGGGGGTAAACTAATTTAATTTCCATGAAGGTTGTCAAAATCAATCAACTATCGAGCCATAAGTTACTCTCTTTGATATTAAAACAAATAAAAAAACGTTTTTTATTGAAATTGTGAAAATCGTATACTCTTATTACTTGTGAGTCATTTATGAAAAAAAACAAGAGGTTATCTCATCCATGGCATTTTAGTTATCAGTTTTATTCGTTGAATTCAAACATCTTTCTTCCATATTTTCAAGGCAACACAATATTGGAGTTTTTCTTTTATTAACCAGCATCAATGAACATATTCTTCATCTCGACTTGATTTTATTTTTAATATTTGTATTCAATCTGATTAAAACGTTATAATTAAACCTTTTGATCTGCTTATCGCTAACAATTTATTTCCAACCAATTAGGACTTTAGAATGCGCTCGTCTTCGACTTAACGCATTTATCTTAAGAAAAGACTAGTAATCAATCTGCACCACAAGCCCAAAAAGATGCAAGCGGAATTTCTTATGGCTTCCGTTAAAGAATCTATCTTTGTAGAAATCTAATACGGCCTTGTTTTATAGACATTAAGTTCTGATTTACAGCAGTCATATTTGTATGCGTGTAGTTCCAAGGTTGCAGTCAGTTAACTATTAGGGGTAGGGCATTTTACATTTAGAAGCATATCAGCTTCTTATCGACTTTTAGAAGACTTGTTACAAAAAAACGACATTTTGACAGGTTCAGAAATACATGAATATCATCACATCAACAAGTTTATGAAGGTCCCTTGAAGGCATGTTCCATCAGAATCCGATTTTAATTTACACAATGTTTATAAATCGTTCAAAAATAAAAAATATTTTAGAAAACTGGATGTGGAGTCAATATCGCTTACAAAAATTTAAAAAAAAATGAACGACTCGATGACACGAACTTGCTTTTATGTTCGATTATGCAAAAGATTTCTAATAAAAATCAAATTTTATTTTAAAGTCGTTTTAACTTAATTTTGTATACACACAAAATTTTTTTAATTTTGTTCTAAAATAAATTGGTATGACAATATTAAATATTTAATAATATAAACTTAAAAACAAAATATTAAATCGGCTTAATGAAATCTAAATTGAGCTCAAAAAAATTACGCCATTTTATTTCTGGATAAATTTGAATTTATAAGAAAAACAATTTTTAAATCTATGGAGCGGTTTTTGAGAAAAAGTTTTTTTTTTTTTAAACATGAAACGTTAAAAAACATTTTTCAAAAAAAAAATCAAAAACGCCAAGTCATAGGTATTCAGCAAATACATATAACTATATTTTTGAAAAAAAAATTAGTGAACAGTTTTCAAAATATAAATTTAAAAAAAAATTTTAAACGCTTTTAAAAATACAAAAAAATATTAGTTAAAAATATTGGTACGCAGTATAAATTGGGCAACCTAAGCCTATATATGTGTGAAATTTCGAAAGAACCGGTTAAGCCATTTATGAGATAGACAAAAGCAAAAGAAAAACGGTTCAATGGAAAGTACCGTTTTTAGACATTTTTAATTTTTTTTGTCAATCATATGATCGGTCGTACCCAAAAAGCTGCACTGATTTTGACTTGCGATATAGGTACTAAAGGTCAAATTTTGCATTTGAAAAAAAAAATCGAACTCGAGATTTTAATAAAAGTTGACATTACGATGATCGAGAATACCAAAAAAGTGGGTCCGGCAATTCCGTCTGTCTGTCTGTCTGTAGAGTCTAGAGAGATCTACAGCCTAAGCGGCTGAACCGATTTTGTTCAAACTTAGTGGTTAGGCGTTTTAGGTGATTGTCTAAAATATAATTTGAATCGTTGTTTTAGCCCCAAAAATAACGGTACTTGCCATACAAATTTTTCTACCATCTTAATTATCTCGAAAACGGCTCTAACGATTTTGATAAAAAATTTGAGTGTGTACTAATTTGAGAATGATCTACATTTTGCCCGAAAAAAAATTAAAAATATTTTGTTTTTAACGGTACCTGCCATACAACCATTTTATTGATTTTCGACTTTCTCATAAACGGCTTAACGGCTTTCAATCAAAATTTGTATACAGGATCTCCTTTAAATTCTAAATAATACTGCATTTCAAAATTTTCAAAAAATAGTTTTTTTGCATTTTTGAAAAAAAAAAGATTTTTTTTTTGAAAATTCAATATTTCGAAAACGAGTGGGCGATTTTTTCTGAAATTTTGTTTTTAAGTTTATATTATTAAATATTTTAAATGTTCATAAAAATTTTTTTTTAGAAAAAATATAAGAATTTTTATATATAAAAAATTAAGTGAAAAACGAATTTAAAAATACTTTTAACCGTTTCCATTAAGAATCTTTTGCATATAATGTAATCGAACATGGGAGAAAGTACGTGCGATCCAGTCGTGCATTTATTTTTAATCGAAATCTATAGAGCCATTTCCGAGAAAAATAGGCTTTAACGTAACGGTTACATGGCAGGTACCATTATTTTTTGAAAAATTCACTTTACCCTCTATACAATACCTAAAAAACTCTATATACCAAGTTTGGAGGAATTCGGCCTATGCGTTTGGCTGACAGGCTGTCTGTCAGGTGTCTATAAATACATACAGACAGACTGACAGACTTACAGGCAGACAGACTGACAGACTTACAGGCAGACAGACTGACAGACTTACAGGCAGACAGACATACAGACTGACAGAATTTTTAGACCATCTTTTTTCGTCTTCACTATCATCGTAATGTCATGTTTGATTGTTATATCATAACTTTTTTAGCTTGCCTTATAATTATGTTTATATTCTTAATGGAAATATTTTGCATACAATTGGATCGATATTATTTTTTTAAATTTTGATTAGCAGGACGTTGTATCTTCAATTCTAGGCAACAATCTTGTGATATTTTTAATAGAAACTATCTTTGTATGGAAAATATTTATAAAGCCAAGGAAATCTATGTTATAACATGATTCTCAGACCCTGAATAAACACTAATGGCGTGATCATTCATATGAAATAATCGATTCTTACATTATCTTGAAACTTCATCTGAAATAATTCGAATGATTTCCATTCATAAAGAGGTATTCTTATGTCTAAGTGTCAGTCTGTTGTGTATTGTAATTTACGTGTAATTGTAGGTTCGAATTGGAATATAAGACTTTTTATGTATCTGTTTCTGTAGCATTAGTCATTCGAATGAATTAGTAAAATAGGAATAGTAGTCACTCGATTCTCGCATACAGACTTTTTGTGTATCAGTTTCTGTACAACTTATCAGTCGAATGAATTGGCAATAGCAATAGTAATCGCTCGGTTTGTTGGTTGATCACTCAAAAAAAAGTAGGTAGTTTATCTCAGATTTGTCTTTTATGGAATCAACAAATGAAAATTGAAGAATCGGATGAAATCATTTGTTTTTAGAGAGTTCGATTTGATTATTATGATTCTTATCCATATTTTATATTTATGTTTATTAAAAAGTTGTGCTATTTATTTAGTTTTAAATGTATTAAACTATTTAGTGTTTCTACATATTTTAAATAAATGGAAACAAATTTCAAGTATTTATTTTATTTCCTTATTTTCCTAAATAATAAAGGAAGATTGTGAACTTAAAATTTAAAGGTTTAAGCATCTATGGACATGTGAGTAATTAACATTATTTTCGTCATCTTTTAAATGAAATATGGAATAAAGTAATATGCACATAAACTATTCCATTTTTCTTACTATTTCATAATAATTCAATTGATCATTCGATTATTTTGATCATTCGAACACTAATATCTCGATTATTGAAACCATTCGATTATGCCTATTACTACTAAGCACACACATCGCTTAAAGAATTTAATGTAAGAAACACAGTGAGTTCCAAGTGAGTGTTATATTTAAGTTCATGTGATTTCCCCCCCACCCTAATTATATGTCCTTGTGGATAAATATATATATGTACCGTGCATCTTAGGGAAGAAACATTTATCGCAAAATTTGAGCGTGATCTCATTTTCTCAAATCGCAAATTATTCGCCAGGTCTGTGTGGGTTGGGTTAGGTGTATCTACATTAAGTGCATATATGCAACCCAATCTTCCACCACTTTCCAAATCTTAGATATACTTTTGCATTTCCTTGAAAAAAAAATTCACATCTGACTGAAAAATAATCCGCACACAGATTTACAGCGTGCAATAATTTATTAGATATTTCTGCTGTTTCCAACGACAACCAATGTTCTTTGATCAATCTCCCGAGATTATACCTACTTTACTGTTTTTTGCCTGCCCTGCTGAAAATGCTGGAACTGAAATAATCCGCTTCGGTTTTTCTAACATTGCCATACGTAGTTGTACGATGTGTAGTAGTGCTCTAACTCGTTGCATGGCGATGACTACAACGCAGAAGGCATCAATATGCATTGCAATTCGAGGATTAATTTAGGATGTATTTGCATAACTTCTGCACTCTACATACATTCACTTCACACACAGTTTTCAAGTCTTAATTTACAACTGAATGAGCTATAGCTAGTTTTTGGTTTCTGAGAAAAACCACTTGAAAGTTTATTAAGAACCAAGAACAAAGAGTATATGATGAGGTGTTTTATTCAAATTAAAGTCTCAAACCGACGATATGTGGTGGTTGTTATTTCGTTTACTTATATAGAGCTCTTTGGAAAGTTGAGAAGCTTTACATTAAAGTTTAAATGGAGATGAAGGTAAACTTAGATTTCAAATACAATAAAGAAGCGATATGCTCAATATTTAGTTATAATGAAAAATATGTTCGTTTTCGGAGACCACTAAACCGGGGAAATTAACTGAAATCTACACTTAACCGTCACAAGTTCTCAATCGTTAAGAAATAAAATAAACTGTGTCTCTAAAGAAATATAACGCTGTTTGACAATGTGGTGAAATAAAGTCGGAAGAGAAATGAAGCAGGAATAGTTGAAGAATTTTGAATTGATGTTGATGTACCTAATGGGAGCGTCCTAGGGCCTTTACTTTTTATTTGAATTTGTGACTTTATCTGCTCGAAGGAAACATTGATGTTAGGAATGCGTAACCAACGTAATTGCAAGGAGATTAGTAGGGAAAGGATATTGCACATTATGTGACTATAAGAAAACAGAATGCAGACTATTTTCAGCTCCTCATAGGTCAAAGGTCAATCCCATTTCTGGAAAAAGTTTCGATGCCCTTGAAGTGTGAGCCATTGTTCCTGGTATTGGAACCAAATGCCGGCTAAACTGGGTTTAATGGCAGTCTCTGTGGAATTAAAAATCCGAAACGATCGTGACTTTCTGCTAATGGTCTAACCTCAGAAGCGCCTAGCTGTACTTTTAAGTGGTGGCCGGTGGAAACATGCGGGTGTTGACCATATTAAAATTTAGGTGAATCCAATGATTTTATGATTATTTAAGCACATATAATCTGTGCCTTGCATGTTACCAACCCCGTGAAGGCAATGAATGAATGAATGAGTTAATAGATAAATGGGTTTGTTGCTCTGCGGCCTAGAGAATATAGAGAATAGATGGGAATAGCTCATCTGACAGCTCTTCTTCCAAATTTATTTCTCCCATGAATTTGAGGATTTGGAGTATTTTTAGAAATAGTAAGTCACTCTCTTCCACCTGGTATATATCCAGGTGTTTTTTTTTTATTTGGTGGTCAAGTGCATCACAATTGCCCAGAATATTGTCCGGCGTTTAATCGTTTGTATCACAGAACCCGGATGTGGCACTACTTGCTGGGCCAATTATATTAAGGTGTCTTTTTATTATTCTGAGGTTGTTTCTGCTTAAGGTTATACAGCCTGTGAAACGTTGTTGGTTATAATTCCCAAATAATAGTTTGGCATGTCTCAGTTTGGGGAGATTTTTTTCCAATTGTTGGATCTTATATCCTCCTCTTCTTTTTTGATTTTGTTCCTAATCACATTTTCAACTATTCTCCAAAATATTGTTCAGGCCCCTCTAAGTGAGTCGAGTCCTTTTTACTTGCGATTATAGGTACTATAAGGCAAGTTATGGATTCGTGAAAAAAAACTATTGCCGTGCAATTCAGGTTGCATTTAAAAGACCTTATAAAAAAATTCTAGCAATCAAACATGACATAACGATCATAGAGAACACCAAAAAAGTGGGTCCCCCAATTCTGTCTTCGAGTCTACAGCCTAAACGGTTGAATAGAATTGCTTCAAACTTGAAAAATATTGATTTTTCGGTAATATGCCCAGAAGCTTTTTTCATTTTTTTTAAGACTACAAATAACAGTAGCTCCCATACGAACTTTCTCTTGTCGCTACCAACTTTTGTATAGCTAACCACTGACGCTGTTAGTAGGTATTATAGGTAGTCTAGTTATCCTATGCAGGTTTAAGGCCGATGTAAGTAAAAATACGAATGTATATTTAAATGGATATTAGGAGGGTAATATGTATCTACCTATATATGAGTGGCGTACACGTGGGTAAAAATCGTTTTTTCAGCTTATAAAAAATGCCAAAACCTTCACTTTAATCAGTTTCTCGAAAAAACGAAGAACGCCTTTCAATGCCGCGGATCAATGAAAATTTTATAAAAAAGTAACTCGAAAATTGTAGGACGGATTTTGATGAAATCCTGTTTTTTAATGTTAGTTTTTTTGAAAACAATTGTTTTTTTTTTTAATTTTGGTATGCAGTTTTCCAGAGTTTATTAATATACATTCGATTATGAAATTTAAAAATATTTTTTTTGATTAGTTTTAAAAATATTGATTTTTGAAAAAAAAAGTTTTAAAAATTTATTTTTATTACAAAAAAAAGTTATTTAAAATTTTTGACATGCAGAATTTGTTCCGCTGCTTAGCTTTTTACAGATATACAATTTGAAAGAAATCCAATGTCCCGTTACCGAGAAAACCAAAAATTAAAAACACCGTTATATGAAACGTACCGGTATTAGGCTTTTCCCGTAAACTTGGTTCAGATAAATGATAGCGATTGCCAACAAAATTTTTTTTTTATCAAAATCGTTGGAGTCGTTTTCGAGAAAAATAAGATTTTCCTAAACGGTTATATGGCCGGTACAGTTAGTTTTAGGCCTAAAAATAAAATTTCAATTTCCCCTCTGAGGAATGCCAAAAGAATCACACATACCAAATTTGAAGGTAATCGCTCACGCCGTTTAGTCGCTCGTTATACATACAGACGGACAGACATTTTTTGCCCATCACTTTTTTAAACTTGTCAATGATCGTAATGTCATTTTTGATTGTTAGAATTTTTTTTTCGAATGCATAACTTGCCTTATAGTACCTATAATCGCAAGTAAAAAATAAGTGCATTAATAAAGGTAGTTTTTCCTTTATTAATGCACTCATTTTGGTAATTTTTTTTTTGGAAAAAAATTATTATTTTTTGTTTTTCGATTTTATGTAAAACGGGTAATTAATTTTTTTTTGAAATTTAATTACCCGTTTTTTTACGCAGAAGCTCCTGGAAAGTTTAAACACTATTGTAAGCCAAAATTTTTCAAAACTTTATTTTTGAAAATCAAAATTTCGAAAACGACTTAATGGACTTTGTCGAAACTTCGTATTTGGTAGTTTCTTGACATTATCTTGAAAAGTTAAAAAAACTATATTCCTCAAATAAAAAACAACGGTACCTTCCATACAAGCGTTAAAAAAATCGTTAAGAAAATAATGTATTTCTCGAAAACGGCTAAAAGAATTTTTATAAAAAAAATCTGATTGTTCTGAAATTAGTACGGTATTTCCCATAGAAGTGGATGAACCGATTAAAATAATTTTTTTTTATACAAATGCTACCTAAGGTTGTTAATAAAACTGCATACCAAAATGTTTAAAAAAAAAAAAGATTTTGGATTTTTAAAAAATAAATAAATTTTTTTTAATCGATTTTTAAAAACCAGTCACAGAGTTTTTTGAAATTTGAATTTTGTGTGTAATAATATCTTCAAAATGGCATTTAAATTTTTTTTTCGAAAAATGTTTTTAATATTTTATATACAAAAAATTAATTTATTAAAAAAACGCTCCAACGATTTTTGATTCATTCAAACTATAACGACTAAGCAATATAAAAACATTTAATTACGTGCATTATCCATTTATTTCTACCTTATTACTATTTCCTTTTTAGGTATTTTTGCGTACGTCACTGAATACTAAATACAATGTAGGCCCTCATACACTTATATCTACATATGTGTCTCTAAAAATCACATGAATCGTATGTATGCATATTACAGTTATATGCATATAGCTACCTACCCATCTATACACCCTTCATTTTCATACATACTTAGGTTCCATCTATATGTATATGTTTGTATGGATACATTTTACTCTCCTATATATAACTTAGATTTAAATATACATTTGTAGGTACATATGTAACTATTCCTTGAATTAACCATTCGACAATTCATTATACTAAGAATCAAGGTAATCTTACCTACATAGGCTTTAAACCTTCATAGGATAACTACACCTAAACAACCAAACCTAAATGGTTAGTTATATTTAAGTTGTTAGCCAGTCGTGCATTTTATTTCCAAAGGAGTCTGCCTCCTCATTGCTATGGACACCTACATGGTCAGGTACCCAATGAAGTGTGACAGTATTATTTTTGCCGAGTTCATTTAGCCTGCACACATTCCTATACCAGTTTAGAACTGATGGAGTGGGAGATCAGAGCTTTGAGTGCGGTTTGGCTATTTGACATAATGGCAATGTTTTGTTTATTGTAATTTCTTTCGAGTTTACGATCTACACATTTTCCTAAATCTTGTACTTCAGCTGAAGAAATACTGCCCTATCGGTAAAGAAAGTCTGGTTCTTGGCCTAAAAATATTCCTGCACCAGTCACTTCTGTCGTTTTCGGTCCATTAGTGTACCACTTGATGTGATGTTTGCTCTCAGAGTGTAGTTAACAGTTTCCTCTACCCTCTCTTTCTTTCTACTTAAAGTCGCGTCATTTGAAAGTTTTTCTCAAAGCTATATTTCTTAGTCATACCATCTCTTGGAAAGTCAAAAAGGTGATGATAAACAAAGCAGGCGGTTTGAGTACGCATATCTGAGGTTTCCAGGTCTCGAGTTTTAAGAAGCTTAACTGGAATTGGTCTTTGCAGTTTCCAAGCTTCACCCGAACCTATAGCCCCTGGAGCATGTTTGTTTCTGGTGTGTGTTATTGGCACCAGCCGTCATGTTGCCAGACTATCTATGTGGTAAGGCCTTTTCGTGGTGGCTGTCGTTATCCAAAATAGCGAAAACAAATGATCCAAGGTATCTGATTATCATCTATGAGTCTTGGATGAAAGAGGTGTTAGATATGGTTTGCTCCCCAGCACGGGATGTGGACATGCCCTAATATCTATCTTCTAACTTGTAGATGCCCACGTACCAAATGTCTCCTTAATCCAATTCATCAAGTCAAGTCGTGGAGAAAATTTTACCATACCGGCCTCAATTCACCATCAATGTTCAGAAAAACAGCGATCAGCAACACCAGCTGGGAAAATTGTAAACTACAAAATGACTTTGTAAAGTCCCGTGGATTGCTGCTTCAGCAAATCAGTAGCGCATGTTCTGTGTCTTGGAGTGCAAATTGGTTTCATCAACGAAAAAAAAATGTATTGCATCTCCTAGACCATTTTCAGAAAGGTCCTCCTATGCGCCTTACTGAATGATCGTAGTCAAAAATCAGAACCTCACGCAGCCGCTCCGTCGATTTGTTTCGAAGGACCAAGGCACTTGGATTCTTCTTGTCGAACTCACAAGATGTATGAACGAGCTAACAAATGATTTTCCCCCCGACACAGGGTCCATTGAAACAAATTGAACGACTTCTTAGCTGCATAAATGGCGCGTATAAAAAAAAAGTTTTTTTTGCAGCACCCTATAGTTGCTTACTTTAAGATAACCTTACAACTTATGATTGTTGACATTCGAAACTAAAATGTTTCCCAATCGAACTGCACCAATTTTTTTCTTGATTTCTATAGTCCAAACTCGCTTAAGTGCTTTTCGTCCAACAACCAATTTGTTTCAATGTAGCAAATCCATTAAAAGCGACGACTATTATTATGTAGGTACACTTGCATATACAGTTTATATATAGCATCGTATCAGCAAAATTGTCTTGTAAGGATGCTTGAGAGATAAAAATTATTTTCAGATGACCCAATTGAATGACCCTATACCCATCTAAACTGATAACCATAAAAAATAACGAAAAATGTTGTCACCTAAGAGAAAAAAATCAAAAAAAAATCAGAAGAAACCATGCGAGCTGAGCGTAAATCCCAACCCGCATCCCTCCATCGGCAACAACTTTTTGGGAATGCAATTTTCATGATTCAGTTTTAGATGCCAGGCGTGGATAGGCTGAGAAGGGGATGGGGGTGAGGAGAGGCTAAAAAAATGTTTTATCTGAGTTATGAGAGAACTTTTTACTGCTTATTCCAAATTTAAATTCGACGATAGGTAAGCTTAGACTCTAGGGAAATTTACTACGCAAACGAGCTTTTAGTGTTATTGTTTGCCCTACGCTTTATGAAAAAAAATGTCCCCAATGAATCATTTAATTTATAACTGAGAAAAGTTTTTCTTTTAATGTTTTTTGTTTCTTTTTTTCAAAATGGTGAATAATTTTTTACTGGATTGTGAATGGTATTGCCGAGACCTTCCCAAACCTCCATGTTGTTTGTAACGAATGAAAAATGTGCCAGATGCATTATAGTCGTTTTTTAAAGGTCATGTTCTCAGCACCTCACATGTGGGATATTCGAAAAAAAAGTACCCGAATGACACATTTCTTTTGTAATCCCCATTTTAGGGCATTCAAATGTGATAGATTTTGCAAATAATGTCTAATGTCATTGTGATTTGACATTTCTGTTGTACACAGATAGGGAATCAGTTGGTAACAAGAAAACTAGCACAGAATAAGTGTCAAATGCGCGAAGAATTAAGCGGTTCACAAAAAGTGACAGCTGCTTTGATCGAGAATATCACAAGTCTAAGGCATTGTGAAGAAGAATCCACAACTATCGAGCGAAACTGGTGAGCCCGTTTTCGCTGAAAATTCCTGAATTGGACCGCTAAGGAGAACCCAAGCCAATACCAATCCACTCTAGACGGGATTTGATCTCCTATTTTGACGGCCAGATCGCGAGATTTGACGGCGCTTATTATCTTATTCTTTTAAGGCTTTTAAGCTTACAACAGCAAATTATATACAAAGCTAGCAAGTTATAAAACCGAATACTGAATAAGAAGTCACCAATTGATATCAGATGTTATGGAAGCAACAACTCAATATGCCGTTAAATGAGCATCAACTGAGAAATTGATCATATAACCTTTGAGATAATAGACTTGCTTCACAAAAAAAAAAAAATATTAAAAAGTTCTGATAATTTATCGGATCCATTAATAATGGAGGGATCGGTAGAAAAATATTTATTTAATATTTGAGTCCACAAAGTTGGGACTTGTTTGGCTATAAGCCTATTTTTAATATTTGTTTGGTGAATAAATATTCAGAACTTTACTTCAACTAGACTTAACATTAAGAACCCCGAACTAAAGCTATTTAATTAAGGATTGGAGAGTCCCCAACGAGCCCTCAATATGTCTGACCACAGAATTATATAGTTTTACTTAGAAAACCTTATCTCCAGAGAATACCACTGGAAGAAACCCTAAAAAACAAACTGGAAAATGTACAAAAACACTTTCAAGACAAACCTTGAGCAAATATGTCCAGTAAAAACGAAAAACCGTCACCTTTAATTAGCTTATACAGCAAAGAACAGCGGGGCGATAAATGGAGCAATAATAATCTGTCAAAGCTAACATCCAACCCTTCAATGTAGCGATGAAGAGTGGAATAACTACTCTGCGGGGTTGAACAAAGTACAGCAGGAAAAGAAGGAAAGAGGAATGGTTTTGCTATCTTCTGCGAGGACATTTCTTCTACCCCCGGAGCGGCAATACTACATAATGCTCTGATATCAATAGAAATTCGGAACCCTGATGGTAGCTTTACAGAAAATGAGGAAATGATTTGCCGGGCAGCTTACCGATTATATCAAATACAATAGAGAGAATAGCTCTCAAACCTAACCAGGAAAGCTGGAAGTTAGCCTCAACTATCTGTTCAGCTAATAGATTGGGCATTAGACACATTTCAGCCACTGCGGGTAGATGGCATCTTTCCAGCCCTACTGCAAAATGCAAAAGATGTATTAATGACCTATCTTCTAAACTTTCCCAAATTTTGGGATTAGAAGTATTAATAAATATGACTTCAAACAAACGCCAGCATGCTTACAGAGCGGGAAGATCCACAGAACCGGCCCTATATGAACTCGCAAGCACCTTACGTAGTTGAATATCGAGGGGCCTTCGACAACACTTCTCATGAAGCTGTAGACAAAGCTCTCGTCAGGAAGTGCGTACCCATCACTATAATAAGATAGGAAGAATATAGGCAGGACATAGTGTCCGGAAGGTCACTTAAAAATTGACTCTTAGCTTATAATTTTCTTTTTAATTTTCAGCGCTTGCAGCGTTCACAAGACATCCAGATTAAAGGCGTATCGGGCATAATCCCAAAATCCAAAATTCCCAGAAAGTTAATATCCTAAAACAAAAAAATCCAGAAAACCCTGAATCTCGAAAAATCTTGTATGTAACTCCAAACTACTAATGTCAAAATAAATTTTTATTTGACATAGTCAGAGTTGTCTAGCGACTTTACATACCCTAAGCGGGCAAGTGGTTGCTTGATAGCAGCCAATAAGGAAGTTCAAATTCTTGGAACCCGCGAAATTGTACAAGAAAATTGTTGATAGAAAATTACCCTAAAACCTATTTATATAACATTTTCCGATTTAAAATTCTAGAAAAAAAATGTTTGCGATTTTGGGTTCTGGGGATTTTGATTTTAGAACTAGGGTACCTAACCCTATTGAAAAAAAAAAATATATACATATACGAGTATGTAAACATACACATTTTTAAACAAAATCAAAGAAAGATAAAGAACTGCTTTATATCCAATCTATTAACCGGGATTTCTCCTAAAATTCAACAAATTTTGCTCCCCCTTTTAATAAACTCCAACCATACAAAGTGCTTTGAATTCTTCGGATTCCAAAAGGGGCCGAGTGCAAAGTAAACTCAAATGTACATAAAAATCACAAAATTCCTATCAAAATAATTCAGAATTTATGATGAACAAACAGAAGTCCCCCCTTTTTTGTGTATATAAGCCTTGATCCGCACCTGTTTGTTCAATGGACATCGTCCGTAGCTTTTATCGCAGTCGCGTCGTCGTCGGTGCCGTTTGTGGCACTGGCTGTTATAGTGCAATGCTTTGTGAAGAGATATTATGCCGCCATCATCGCCATTGATAAATTTTATAGACAGAGTATCTTTTCTTCTATAATAGGAACTTGGAGTTTTTTTGTTCTGTTTTATAAATTCCGTTTTTGGGATTGGAATTTTTAATAGAAACAAATGATTGTGCGATGACTATAATGATGCTTAAGGTGAATATTAAATGCAATGATTCAGATAAATGCAAGAGGGTTCAATAAACGTGCTGAATGGTGGGAAACTGAAGTGTTGTGGTAGGGCAGGGTAATTATTTATGCAAATAGAGCGTAGGCCGGTATATTATTGTTGATCGGTTAATATCTCATATTAAATTCTGGAATTTGGAAGTTCCAAAAAATATTTTTTTTTTAAATTTTTTACGCTGTATTCAACTAACTTACTTAGTAATTTTGACATATAGGGAGATAAATCCGAGAAAACTTGTTCAATTTCCCTGGTACTAACTTTAGAGGATTCTGTGCATAAACACGTCTGCAAAACAAAATCCAACGAGTGTGTGACAAATCATGATCTTAATGTCACATCACCATCTCCAAAACGCGACATTACTACATAAAACTTCAGCTTCTATAAGTTTTCGTTAAGATCTTATCGGGCCTAAATGACTTCTCGAAGCATTATCGAAGCTTTAATGTTAGCTGGGAAAGGCCCAGGAATTTTTACTTGCATTAAAGCAAAATTAAGTTGGGTTGTGCGCGATGTAACACTGTCTTTTTGTATCGTAGAAGTGTTAGCCAATGACACTATCAGACTTAAATGCTGACTGAAAGTGCAAACCCAAATGAAAAATTCGCTATAAAATGACAGTGGGAAGTCCTTAAAAAACAGAGCCTGTTATTTCGAACAGTAGTAGTTTTAGCAGAATATTTAAAAAAAATGTTGGAACCCCCTCAAAATGTGTGATACTGCTCAAGTCCATGGATTTTCAAGAAGTTAAGATAGATGTTTCTATTAGCAAGCAAGAAAAAGTGAATCCAGGAACATGTATCGAACGCTAGACCTAAAACTAACATAAAAAACTTTCAATTTGGCCAAAAAGTCCAAAAAAACAAAAACAAAAATGATATTTACATGTTGTTTGCATTTTCTTTTATTTTATTTCATGTAATTGTATTTGATTTAATTTAATTTTATTTTATTTATTTTTTTTATTTTATTTTATTTTATTTTTATCATTTTTGTTACACCTTGTTATTTCTCTTCAAACAACGTTGTAATTATTAATATGTTATTACTCTGTTAAAATATTTATTAAGAAATGCCGTCAATTCCAAAATACGTAAGGCTAAGCGCGATTTTTATAAAAAGCAACTTGATAGCAATTTACCGCCTAAGATCCTGTGGAAAAATATTCGAGATATTGGAATTGGCTGTCAGGATGATTTTGACTTTTCCGCAATTGATGTAAATGACCTCAACAAAAATTCGTTTTATGCCCGACGACATCAATGCTAAACGATAACAACTGCACGTTGCCTGCTATGGGTGGTTTTGAATTTAACAGAATGGAACAAACAGATGTCCTCAAGGCAGTGATGAGTGTCAAATCTAAATCACCTGGTCTTGATGATATAAATACATCCCATATTTATTAAAGCTATTTTGCCTAGCATTCTTCCTGTGTTAACGCATCTATTCATTACTGTTCTCATGACATCTCGTGTTCCTATTGCTTGGAAAACCGCTAAGCTAATACCCATTCCTAATAATAAGGGTACTTTACGTACACCAATAGAATTCCATCGCATTGCCATTTTACCATTTCTGTCAAAAGTTTTTGAGAAAATACTTCATAAACAAATATCTTTCCATTTACAACATCATGCTTTAATTTGTAAACACCAATCAGGTTTTCGAAAACAACATAGCTGCATTTCCGCGCTGTTAAAAGTAACAGATGAAAGAAGAGTTTCAATTGATAATGACCAAATCTCTCTGCTTGCCCTCCTGGACTTTTCCCAGGATCTTGACACGGTAAGTCATTCAAAACTTATGTCAAAACTTTTGCCACAAATTAGTTTTTCCTCTTCCGCAGCCTTATTTGTTAAATCCTGTAGAAAGCAAAGTATTAAGATGAGAAATGCTACGTCGAATTTTAATTATACATACATGGGTGTCCCGCAAGGATCTATTTTGGGTCCCCTATTATTTTCAATCTTTATAAATAAACCTCCCAGTTGTAAAGGGTTATCCACTCTGCGGTTTCAAAATTATAGGGCTGGAATTCGACATCTGTCAAACTAAGTTGTTAAACCTATTTTTTTGTGTCAGTTGAAAGTCTGACATTTACGAAAATAGATCGCTTAACTATCGCACAGCGCATACAAATTGTTAAAACCTACTACAAAAATGGTAATTCTACCACAGCCACATATAGTGCTTTAAGAGGAGATCATGGCTTACATAATCGTCCAACTACGCAAGCAATTGGCAAAATTGTGAAGAAATTAGAAGAGACTGGATTGTTTACAAATATTGTAAGGCCTGTGTATCATCGTTTCGCTGGTACCACTGAAAATATCGCTGCTGTAAGTGGAAGTGTTGCCGAAGACCCGAAGGTGTCGATTCCTAGTCGTTCTCAGGAATTAGGACTGTCTTTCGGCACATTACACATTTTGCATTTGGATCTCCACCTACATCCATATAAAGTCCAGGTCACATAACAACTGAAGCCAGCTGACCATTCACAACGTCGTAGATACGTCGAATGGGTGATTGAACAACAGACAGCGATTTTTCGAACAAAATTTTCTTCAGCGACGAAGCACATTTCTCATTCGGTGGGTATGTTAATGAACAAAATTGTCGTATTTGGGTTTCTGAGAATCCTCAAGCAATTGAAGAGACGCTTTACATCCACAAAAGGTCACTGTTTGGGGCGCTTTTTGGTCCGGAGGTTAGATTGGACCTTACTTCTTCGAAAACGAAAATGGGACGACTGTCACCGTCAATTCGGAGCGTTTTGATCATTTGGTAAATCAGTTTTTTTTTTGCCTGCTATTGAAGAATACGTCTTGGAGAATATGTGGTTTCAACAAGACGGTGCCACATGCCACACAACTCGAGCGAATATGGCTTTATTGCAAGAGACATTTCCTGGCCGCGTAGTTTGTCGTCGTGGCGATATAAACTGGCCACCAAGATCATGCGATTTGACACCGCTGGACTTTTTTTTTGTGGGGCTACGCGAAAGACCGTGTTTATGCAGATAAACCTTTAACTCTTGAGCACTTGAAAACCCACATTCGTCAAGTTATGGCTGCGATACCACCCAATATGTGTCAAGAAGTGGTCGAAAATTACCTCAAAAGAATCGATGCTTGCAACAATTCGTGTGGTGGTCATTTAAATGATGTAGTGTTTCACACATAATGTCAACGTTCAAACTTTATAATAAAAAAGAAATATTATGAAAAAAAAATATTTTATATGTGTTTTATTTACGTTAACTTTTGAATCCGCAAAGTGGATAATTCATTACTTTAAAAGTCGTTTTTTACTTTATTTTTATTATATACAAAGTTCCTTTAATTTTTTTCTAAAAAAATTCGTTTTACAATCTTAAATATTTAATAATATAAATTTAAAAACCAAAGATTAAATCGGCTTAATCTAAGAAAAAATAATTCAAAATTCTGAAATAAATACTTTAACTAATTTGAACTCAAGAAAAAAAGTACGCCATTTTATTTCTTGGACAAATTTGAATTTTCGAGAAAAAAATTATTAAAAATCTGTGGAGCGGTTTTTGAGAAAAAAAAGTTTCTTTATTAAGACTTTTTGAAAACATTTTTCAAAAGAAAACCAAAAACGCCAATTCATAGGTATTCAGCAAATACATCCAACTATAATTTCTGAAAAAATTTATTGAGCAGTTTTCAAAATATAAATTATTTTATAGAAGGAAATAAAAATTGTAAATTATTAATTTTTGTTAGTTTTCCACCAGATTCTCATATATCTATTTATTTATCTCATATTAGAAACATCGAAACAATTTTAGCTGATTATAATGATTGTAACATTTCCGTTTGTGTATTGGGTGATTTTAATTTGGGCGGAATTGAGTGGATGCGAAATGAAAATGAAGTCTTGCCAATAGTACTTTCATCTGAAAAGGAATTTGAGGTTGTTGATTCTCTGTTGGCTTTAGATTTAATCCAAGTTTGTTTAATTCAAAATTCATTACAAAGAATGCTGGACCTAGTTTTTATAAACGAATATACTGAAGTTACTGTTTCTGAATGCATCCCCTTATTTTCTAACTCGATTCATCATGTTGCCATTTCAATTTTAGTAAAATTCCTTTCAAAATACAAAAAAATTTAAATATCGTTTCCATACTTCAAATTTAAATAACTTAAATAAACTCTTTTCTAATTTCAATTGGCAATTTGATTCAAATAATAGCTTGATATATAATTTTGAATATTTTATTAATGTTTTTGTAAGAGAATTGGTTGCCGCTGTTCCGCTCACTTTATTCAAACTTAATTCTCATCCTCCTTGGTCCAACTTTAGGTTGCGTAAATTGAAGAATGCTAAAAATAAATCTTTTAAAACGTTAAAGAGAACGAATGATGATTGTGATTTTCTTTTATATTCGCGTCTTCGAAGAGAGTATGTGTTCCTTGCGAAATTTTGTTTCATTAACTATGTACACTTGATTGAGAGCGACTTGAAGCAAAATCCAAAAAAATTCTGGAATTTCGTGAATTTCAAACGTAAATCTATAGGTTTCCCATCAACTATGTTTTATAATGATGATTCTTCCAGTGATGCTTAAACGATTGTCGGTCGACTGGTTTGCTGAAAACTTTCAAAATAATTTCAATTCTTCGGATATGATCGTTCCTAATAATTATAATGCTATGAATTTAGTGCCTATGACGGATTGCTGTAGTTTTTATTGTGAGTTGAAAGAAGTTTCTTCTGCCCTATTTGCATCTGCAAATTTGCAAAGCATCTGCTTGTCCAGATCTTAATGAAATTTTTCCAATTGTTTTGAAACATTGTTGTGAATCTTTAAGCATTCCTCTACAATTCATTTTCAATCAGTCGCTTTCTACAGGTAACTTTTTAGATGAATGGAAAGTTTCTTACATAAACCCGATCTTCAAGTCTGGTGATAAAAAGCTGATTACCAATTATCGCGCCATAAGTAAACTCACTACCATTCCAAAACTTTTAGACAAAATTGTCAAAAATATATTAAATAACATAATAAAAGTTCATATTTCTGATTTTCAACACGGTTTCTTCAGTGGTCATTCAACTACTACAAATTTGGCTTTCTTTTCCAGCCAATGCTTCAATGCATTGGAAAAGCGATGCCAAATGGATGTGGTTTATACTGATTTTGTTAAAGCGTTCAGTAGAGTAAATCACCTAATTTTGGTTAAAAAATTAAAATTATATGGTTTTGATGGTTCCCTAATAAAATGGTTCTGATCATATCTAATTGGTAGAAAGCAAATTGTAAAAATTGGTGATCTAGAATCAGTCCCGATTATAGTTCATTCAGGAGTTCCTGAAGGTAGCCATTTAGGTCCACCGCTTTTCGACATATTTATCAATGATTTTCCATCAGTTTTATCTGTTTCGGAATGTTTAATTTTTGCTGAAACGGAATTCCATGGATTTTAAGGACCGATACACTTTAAAGGCTCTGTATTGTTCAATTGTAAGACCACTGTTGGAATATTGTTCCGTTATATGGAACCCTGATATAAAAATCTTATTGTCAGAATTGAAAATATTCAAAAAAATTTCTTAAGGTTTGCTTTAAGACAGTTCCTAGTTAATGTTAGTACAAATCATTATAAAAGTAGATGTTTGATGTTGGGTATGCAGACTCTTGAGTCAAGACGAAGAATATTTAGTGTTTTGTTTGTTCGTGATATTTTTTCGAATGATATCGATTGTGGATTTTTACTTTCCCTAATTAATATTTACGCAGCGAGTAGACCTTTGAGAATGAGAGCTTTTATTTTTGAAATTTCTCACTCTACAAATTATGGACAGCGTGAGCCTATTTCTCATTGCTGTAAAATTTTCAATTTGTATTATGATGATCTCGATCTTTTTGTTTCAAGATATAAATTTAAAACATCTTTGTTAACTTTATTACAAAATTCATTTTAACAATAGGATATTGGTTATATTATTTGATATAATTTTAAAATTAAGCAAAAATCTTTGGATTGTAAATATTGTAGATTAATAAATAAATAATTAAATACTTTTAAAAATACAAAAAAATATTAATTAAAAATATTGGTACGCAGTATAAATTGGGCAACCTTATCCTACATATGTGTGAAATTTCGAAAGAATCAGTTTAGTAATTTACGAGATAGTTGAAAGCAAAAAAAAAAACGGTTATATGGAAAGTACCGTTTTTAGACAATTTTAAATTTTTTTTCAACCATATGATCGTTCGTGCCTAAAAAGATGCACTGATTTTTTTCAATCAAAATCGTTAGAGCCGTTTCCGAGAAAAATAAGCTTCAACGTAACGGTTATATGGCAGGTACCGTTATTTTTTGAGCTAAAAAAATCAATTCCCCCTCTGTATAATACCTAAAAAACTTTATATGCCAAGTTTGAAGCGATTCGACCCACCCGCTTGAGCTGTATGTGTCTATACATACATACAGACAGACTGACGGACTGACAGACAGACGGACAGAATTTTTAGACCATCTTTTTCGTCTTCGCTGTCATCGTAATGTCATGTTTGATTGTTATCTCAAAACTTTTTTTTTCGACGAATGCATGATCTGCCTATAATAATCGCAAGTAAAAATATATGACCCACTCAGTATATTTCTGTTCTGCAACCACAACAAACAAGAGTTCAGTATATTACCCCTGGTGATTTACCCTATGTTATAGGTATGCTCTCGATATGTCATTTTTATTTAATAAAATAAAATATTTCAACAAACTGCTTTAACCAGACTAAATAAATTAAAAAATGATAAAATAACATCCCTTGCTGTGGCAAAGGATAATAAAAACAAAAAATAACACTCACCTTCTCTTGCTTTCAAGTAGACCGTATTGGCCACAATGTTCTCTAATTCCATTAGTTCCAGGTTGGCGGTTTTTTATTAAATCGCTTTGACGGATCGGAAGAATTTTCTTTTTTTTTTTTAATTTAAATATTTTTTTTATTTAATTAAATTTTTTTGAAATAAATTGTTCGGGGAAGTGTGTCTCTCCGGTTTGTCGGTTATTTGGTGCACTTCTAGTTAGATGTCGCTTTAACGAGCAACAATAAGTGTTGCTCTTCTACGCGCCGCCGAAGGAACAGACACGGAAAGACAACAGCGATGTTTTTTTTCCAGTTGTTGTTGTTTTTGATGATGGAAATGAAAAACTTTGCTCACTTTTAATTATCGGTGTTGCACTACGACAACAATTAGAGAAATTAATTAAAAATATTTCATTTTTGACTCGGATTATGCAGATACCCAAGAGATTTGCGAAGCTGAAATTTTCCATCAACAAAACACAACACAATGTGGATGCTAATTACAGTCGGATTTTACCCAACTAGATTTTATTTTATTTTTTTTTTTGTTGAACTATAGTAATTACTTGAGGCGATCTTCGACTTTGACGTCCATGTTTTTTTTTTTTGAATATAGAAATGTTATATTCTTTTCGACGACGGCACGGCGGCGATTACGATGACGGAATCAGTCATTCGTTTTGGCGAGATGATGACGATGAGAAAATTTTCTATTTTTCTAAATTATTCTTGGTTTGCAAATAATTTTCTTTATTTTTTTTTTTAATTTATTAACTATTGCACGACTGCATTGAGAAAATGTAAAACTATACACCGAAACTGAACACGATTTATTTTTATTTTTATTTTTATTTTAGTTTTTGAAGAAATTACCCGCGCGTGAAGAAAAAGTAGGTACTTCTCTGGAGAATTATTAATTCGTGGGATGTGATTTATTTGTTATTTTTATTTTAGTTTTGTGCGAAAATGTTTGTTATTTCTTTTTTTTTTTGCTTTTGTTTGCGGGAACAATATCGTCAGCGGCTTTGAAAAGAGGCAAGATTATCTGAGGCGTTTTTATCTGAAATGAGAAAAAGTGTTATAGAAATTTTATAAAAATAAAAAAAGAAATATGTTTTATGAAAGTTCTATATTCAAATATATAGTTGCAAATTTTTAAATAAAGATTTTGCCTTGTGCTTGTCAAAAATGAGGTCAAAAGGCAGCCCGCCCGTATCGTTAGGACAACCATAGTTCGGTGTTTTTCTTTTAAAAAGTCAAGACTTGAATTTTTATATTACAAAAGGGAAAGTTTAGGATTTGGAAAAAAATCGAACTTGAAATTTTGATCAAACTTGACAAAACAGTTATACAGGGCGTCCGCCGGGAAGGTATATTTACTACTTTGTTTGTCTATAATTTTTGATTAAATGAAATGGATCTTATATTGATAAATATTTTATTTAATGTCGGCAATCATGTATGGAATACAATATCAGGTAAATGTCCGCCTCTGTTAGTCTCACAAATGCCAGCACTTTTCAGCACATTTTTCATTGGGGGTGGTCGTGGCGCGATAGTTGTGTGCTCGCCTGTCAACCTCGTGGTTGCAGGTTCGATTCCTGCCGTTGTCTATGTCTTCTTATATTCCATTAAATACCAATTCTAAAAATTGTCATAAAATAAGTTGCTGCTTTGCTCATTACATGCTGTTTAGACATAACACTAACAGCATGAGATTGAGTAAACTAGTATACCCATACAATATGACAACGTAATAAATAAAATAATGCGAATTATAAGGGACATAAATAAATAAGACACGGTAATTCTCTCCGCATTAGTTCAGCCGCCATCCCTGGAGATAAATCTGAGACAACAACCAGCTCTAGTCTCAGAACATCGCGCCACACATCTTTCCTATCCTTCTTTCTCTTCTTCCACCGGATGCCCGCGCTGTGTCAAGAAAAACATATAAATCGTATTCATAATCCCTTAAGCGCGTGCAAAGTTATAAAAAAAAAAATAAATTCTCACACATTTCACGCGGTATTTCATTAATATCATCACGAATATTTTGTTTGAGTTGCTAAAGCGTTTCTGTTTTTTTTTTTGCATAAACCTTGCTTTTCAGATATCCCCACAAAAAGAAGTCCGGAGCAGTCAAATCAGGCGGCCGTGGAGGCCAATCAACATCACCATTTCTTGAAATAACTTGTTTTGGAAAGAGGTCAGTAATTCCATTGTAATCCTGGCTGTATGCGATGTGGCACCGTCTTGTTGATACCACATGTTAATCAAGCCCGAAGCGATATCGCTCCCCATTCATAGTTACCATTATGCTGCCGTTTTCATTTTCAAAGAAGCAAGGTCCAATGATTCCTCCTGACCAAATTGCACAAAATGATTGTAACTTTTAATGGATTGACTCATGAATAATTTGATGGTTTTCCTTTGCCCAGAACCGAAGAAATGTGACTCGTCACTCATTAGGCTTTTTTAATGAAAATCGGGCTAACTGTAACATCCTATTGGCATATGTACGGCGGCGAATCTTAAATGGAAACAAAATTGTGGCCAAAGTTGTTCTTTGAAGACCAAGCTCGGCTGAGCATGGAGTCGAATTGAGGTTAGTGGATTGTTTTGAACACTTCCTTGAGCAGCAGTAATGTTTTCAGCCGATCTTGCAGTACCTTGTGGTCCATGCTTCGGCCTATCACCTACAGACACTCTTTCTTCGAAATCATTCACTACACAATAAATAGTGCGTTTTGTTGGCACGTTGTTTCTCCCAAAAATTTCACGTAACTTTTTCATCGTCACAGTAATCGATGATTGATTTTGATAAAATATTTTAACTATTAAAACACGTTAGTTTATCGAATATTTTCCCATAATAAATTTGCCACGTGTCTACTTCACTTATGCAAATTATGAACTGTCAAAACTAATGTTTACCAAAATTGCGGCAAACAAAGTATTATACCTTCCCGGCGGACACCCTGCAGAAAATATGACAAAAGTGCGTGTGTATTATTGTAAGTTAGCCAGACGAAATTTTTACATAAAATATTATTAACGGGAACATGCCATAGAATCGTTTCTTTTATATTTCCGATTTACTCATAACGGTTCCAGCGGTTTCGATTACAAAAATTTGTACCGGATGTAATATCTACTTGCAGTACTGAATATTAAAATTTTCAAAAAATAAATGTTTGTTTTTTTTTAATTTTTGAAAACAAAATTTTAAATTCTTATTTTGAAAAATAAAGAAAAAAACGTTTTCGAAAAGGCGTGAATTAATTTGCATATACTTTTTTAAGAGACACGAGATCTGGAGGTCAGGACACTGAAGTCGTCGATCAAAAACATCAACCAATTGATCAAAGAATATTAAAGGTTGTCCATTAATTTGTTTTGGGACAATAGAATTCGGGCCATTATCTCTAGCGACCCGAGTATGTTCCCAAAAATTAATAAAACTTTTAGAAGCAAGGCTCAAAACGATCCTCCGATCTTAACTCCAGCGGACGAAAGAAAATAGAAACGTACTTTTGACAGCAGGCATAGACCCAGAGGACGCTGTCTTGGACGATGATCTTTATATAGTCGAAGATCCGCAGGAGAAGGCTGTGGGTCCTGCTTTCCAGCAAGTGTACATAATGCTAGCATTCGCCAGAATCATGACCTGGAGAACAGAGCTCTGCTTCATCACACCTGGCTGCGGAACGTTATAACCGAATGGCGATCTGAGAACATTGGTTTTACTGGGTTTAATGATGAAAATTTGGCAAACGCCATAATCGCCGACCGAAATGGGCCCAGTCCCCTGGCCGTGGCGCGATAGTTGTGTGTTCGCCTGTGAATCTCATGGTCACAGGTTCGATCCCTGCCGTAGTCTATGTCTTCTTATTTTTCCATTAATAACCAATTCTAAAAATAAATGTCATACAATGAGTTGCTGGTTTACTCATTACATGCTGTTTAGGCACAGAACTAAGAACATGTGATTGAGTACAACTAGTATACCGATAAAATATGACGCAAAATAAAAAAATTAATGCGAATTATAAGGGACATAGATAAATAAGACATGGAAATTCTTTCCTTTTCTCCGCATTAGTTCAGCCGCCATCCCAGGAGATAAAATCTGAGACAACAACCACTTACAGTCTCCGAATATCGCGCCACACATCTTTCCTATCATTCTTTCTCTTCCTTAACCTCACCCTCACACCCGCGCTGTGTTGAAACATTTAAAGGGTATTCATAATTCCTTGCGCGCGTGTATATTATAAAAAAAAAAAAAAAAAAAAAAAAAAAGGATGAGCTCCAGCTCATCTTCGATTCATTAAAGAAAAATGCAGGAGTCGATGGCATATCCAACGTTGTACTACGACATTTGCCTCAGGAAGCAGTTGACATTTAGACCACACTGTTTAACAACGCGCTGAATAATGCATATTATCCAGTGCGGTGGAAGACATCAGTGGTGCATCCTCTCCCTAAAAAGGGAATTGACAACTCCAATCCGGCTAATCTCAGGTCGATAAGTCTTATTCCGAGTATCAGCAAGGCATTTGGAAAGATTATTAATAGGGCTCTGTTCAAGTGGGCGGAGGACAACAATATCATACTGGATAATCAGTTCGGTTTTAAGGCGGGACATGACACAATTCATGCCGCGTCTAAACTAGTTTCTGATATCCAATGGAACAAAACTAAAAAGCAGTGTAGGGGTACCTGTCTAGTTGATTTGAAGAAAGCCTTCGACACCGTATGGTTAGAAGGTCTCTATCTAAAGCTAACCAGACTAGGTATAAGTAAACCTCTATTGTATATCCTTTATGAGCTGCTAAATGGTAGAATGTTTGTTGTCAAGAGTGGCAATGTAACTTCTACCGCAATTTTTAATATTAATAATGGTCTTCAGCAGGGAGCGGTACTCGCCGATTCTATTCAGCATTTACACCAGCGATCTGATAGGTAGTCTAACTCAGGCAATTGCGTTCGCCGACGATCTAATTGCGTACAGAACAGCTAATACAGTTGAGGTCATCAAAAATCTTTTGCAGAGTGACTTCGATAAGATTCAGCGATATTGTGATGACTGTAAGTTGAAAATCAACTTCCAGAAATCAGAAACTATTTTGTTTAGGACTCCATTGTCTAGCGCCTCAGGTGATACGAGAAAGAACTGGCGCACGCTGCGCTGGTGATCGTAGGGCCACATGGACATCCACTGGCGAGTAAAAGCGTAGTAAAGTACCTTGGCATCTGGTTGGATCAGTACCTGTATTTCGACAGACATATAGGTGCTGCTTCGGCCAGGGCTAGGGGAGCCTTTGCCTTGACAAAACGACTGTTTTATAGCAGCCGTCTTGACAGCAGGATGAAGGTGATTTGCTACATGGCCCTCATCAGGCCGATGATTGCCTACGGATGCCCGGTGTGGTTCAACGTTGCCCCATCTCAAATGGAAAAGATTCGGGTGTTTGAGAGGCAGTGTCTTAGACGTGCCTTGGATTACACAGAACACCAGAGTCGGAGTACACGCGATATTATTCCAAGCAAGTTCTATACAACGGAGCCAATATAAACAGAATAGATAATTTTTTGTGCAAGCTGATTCGGGGTCACATTGCAAGAGCGATCTCCTCAACCAACAGCTTAATTTTTGGGGCTTATTATCCCAATAACGAATATTTTCAGAGTGCGCGGTTAAGTGGCTAAAACCCTCCGGAAGCATTCCTCTTTTTAGACAGTCGAGGGTTCATTCAGGATGGAATGGCGGTTTCGCTAATCTACCACGTCAGCCGAAAAACCGTAGATAGGCGACTCCTGTATGGTCGAGACGTCATCGCCCAAGGTGGAGAGGAGCACCTTCGGTTCAGTAGGACTGTGTCCGATCGGGACCGAAGGGATAGGTTGAAGCAAGAGAACCAGTTCTGGTGGCTTTCTGCACAACATATAAATGATATATAAGGTCGAATAAGATTTTGTCTCGGCCCACTTACATAGATTTAAGGTTAAATTAGTAAGAAGAACAGTCAGGGTGGCACCAAAAAAAATTAAAAAATATGTCTGTGTGCGGATCCATGTACATATATATTTATATGTATGGACATATGGCTGCATGTGTGTTTGTATGCGGATATAAAATAAATAAAACAACAAAAATGCTGCTGTGGCTGTTCTAGTTTTTAAGTAGATTTAAGTAGTTCTAGGTATTTTTGGGCATCTTAAGTAGTTTATGTTAATTTTAATTAGTATAAGTTAGTTATATCTAGTTTTAATTATTTTAAGTCTAGCTTAAGGTAGTTTCTAAGTAAAAATTAAAAAAAAAATAGATATGATACCAAGTTTTTTCAAAAAGTTTTCTATGTGAAATAAAAAGTAAAATATTTAGAATTAAATTAAATAGTTTTTTAGGTTGAAAGACATTAGTTTTAAGAGATATAGTTTAGTATAGAGCGCCCGTAAAGGGCCAGTAAATTAGTTGTAAGTTATTGATAATTAGGCTGGTTTTATAATTTTTTGTCTAGCTTTAAGATATTTATAAGTTAATAATAAATAAAAATGAATTTAAACAAAAAAATTTGTGGCATTGTGATGTGTAAGAAAGATAGGAAACAGTGAAAAAATGGTTTAAAATATAGAAATATTTCACTACTTTCCAAACGCTAGCACAGGGTTTGGCAATTTTAGTGGAGGTCAAACCCCTTAAGTGCCGCATTACTTAAAAAAAAGACAGTGTGAAATATAAGTGTGGTCTAATAAGTCACTGAAAATTAACACAAATTAAATTCATCATTTTTTGTTAAATCATCTCTTATCAAAAGAACGCACCCAAATTATCAGACAGATCTGTCAAATAGTTTTGTCGTTCCAGCCATTCTATAAACATTTTTGCTAAAATGGAAAGAGTAAATTTCGAATGCATATTAAACACTATTTTTTGCGAGAAAAAACTACGCAAACCAAACAAAAGCTCCACAAATATTATGGGGCTCGTCACCATCGATTGAAAGCATTCGGTTGTTCAAGCAAAAGTGACGCCGAATGTTCTGGGAGCCAAATAGAGGTCACCACACAAGAAATGGTCGACAAAATGGATGATTAGATATTTGACGATAGGCGAGTTAAAGTACGAGAGCTTAAAGAGGCCTCAGGCTCATCACATGGCTAAGTGATTTCGATTTTTCATAAATATTTGGACATGAAAAGCTTTCCGCAAGATGGGTGCCGTGTTTGTTCAAAATCGAACACAAACGCATTCGTTTGACAACTGCAATGGTGTATTTCACGATATTCCAGAAAATATTCGACTGAGTTTTTGCACTTGCATAAGTTAGGCTACGATAACCAGCATATTCCTCAGATTTAGCCACTTGCGACTATTTTTTGCGATCAAACATGAAAAAATAAATGGCTCGGAGGTAAGAGATTTGGGTCGAATGAAGAGCTAATTTTTGAGAAGCTCGAGAAATCGTGTTACATTGGAAAATAATTTTTCAAAAAATTGGAGAAAAGTTGGATGAAGTGTATTCAGCTAAAAGGCGACTATGTTGAAAAATATTTAATTTATCAGGTCATTAACTTTTTAATTTCTCTAAATTATGCCGATGGATATTATAAAAATTAATAAGATCGTCAAATTTGTAAAACAAAAAAGTACAAGATTTTAATTACATTAAAATTTGAAATAAAAAAAATTGTGTTCAAAATTTTGAGTTTGAAAATATATTTCATTTAACCAACTAGTTTTTTTAAAGAGTAAATAAAAGAGATTTCTAGCCTTACAAAAAGGTTTAGCATGACAACGGTAGTCCCTCTTATAAGATTTTTTTCATGCCTCTACCCAACCTACGCCGCCTGACTTTTTTTACAGCTTTTGCGAAGGATCCTGTAGGTATACAAAGAAGTGCCGATTATACTCGGCAATTTAAAAAAAAATAATTTTGTATGCAATTTTTAGGAAAAAAATTAAAACATAAATTTAAATTAATTTAAAAAATATACAATTTTAATTTCAAAAAAATTCAGTGACTCGTTTTTTTAAAAATCGATTTTTTACGGGAATAGGGTTTTCAAGTACCTATTCAATACAAAGTCAAAAAAGAACTCAATACAAATTTTCGAGTAAAGCCGATTAAATCGTTTTCGAAATATTGAGTTTTCAAAAAAAAAAAAAAAAAAAATTATTATTTTTATGACCAAGGAAAGTTTCTGGAAAAATGTCGGTTTACAGTACTGTTTAAGCTTTCTTGGAGCATCTCCAAAAAAAAAATAACAAAATAATAAAATCGATCGCAATCGAACCAAATAAAATGCCCGACTGGATCGTACGAACGTACATAGCTAACAATTGAGTTTTAGTTAGTTATGTGTAGTTATAAAATGCAGGTTTATAGCCTATGTAGGTAAGATTTCATTGATTCTTAGTATAATGAATTGTCTAATTAATGATTCAAGGAATAGTTACATAGGTACCTATCTACAAATGTATATTTAAATCTAAGTTATGGATTTTAATTATGTAAGTTAGGAGAGTAAAATGTATCTACAATACATATTGATGGAACCTAAGTATGTAAACATGTACATATAATAAAGAAAATGAAGGATGTTGGTGGGTAGGTAGCTATATTCATACAACTTCATAATTTAGGTGCAATATGCATACATAAGATTCATGTGATTTTTAAAGATATATAAATATATGAGAAAAATTCGTAAAAAGGGAATAATAATAAGGTAGAAATAAATGGATAATACACATAATTAAATGTTTTTATATTGCTTAGTCGTTATAGTTTGAGGGAAAATAAAGATGCCATTAGAATTCATAGATAAATAAGAATATATCAAATAAATTATAATATATAATAATAATATATAAAATAATATGTAATGTAACGTAATAGCGGCTGAACTAATGCGGAGAAATTTCCGTGTCTTATTTATCGATATCCTTATAATTCGCATTAATTTTTTTATTCTCTTGTCATATTTTATTTTATTGTATGATATTTATTTTTAGAAATGGTTTAATGGAAAAATAAGAAGACATAGACTACGGCAGGGATCGAACCTGTGACCATGAGGTTGACAGGCAAACACACAACTATCGTGCCACGGCCACCCCCAAAGTATCAAATTTTCAAAATATTTTTAGGAAAAAAATTTGAAACGCCATTTTGAAGATATTATTAATATACATATAAAATTAAAATTTCAAAAAAAATTCTGTGTCTGGTTTTTTGAAAAATCGATTTTTCAAAAATAAAAATTATTTATTTTTTAAGAATCGAAAAAATTTTTTTTTGGAAAATTTGAGTATGCAGTTTTATTAACAATTGTATAAAAAAAATATTTTAATCGGTTCATCCAATATTGAGAAAGTCGAAAATATGAAAAGTGGTTCTATGGGAAGTACCGTTAATGTACGCAAAAAAATGTTTTTATACTTGAAAGTGCACTGTACTAATTTAAGAACACACACATTTTTTTTATAAAAATTCTTAAAGCCGTTTTCGAGAAATGCATTTTTAACGGTGTTTTAACATTTGTATGGGAGATACCGTTGTTTTTTTTTTAGAAAAATTGTCTTTTTAACTGTTCAACATAATGTCAAAAAACCACCAAATACGAAGTTTCGAAAAAATCTATTAAGTCGTTTTCGAAATTTTGAGTTTTCAAAAAAAAAATTAATTTCCAAAAAAAAAAAATGTTTAACAAAATTTTAGTATACAATAGTGTTTAAATTCTCTAGAAACTTTGTGTAAAAAAATTCAAAAAAATCAAATTAACAGTTTTCAAGAAAATCGAAAACCAAAAAAAATGGTTCTACTAGAGATACCAAAAATAACAATTTGTTTCGAAAAAAAAAATTATCAAATGGTACGCTTTCCCTTCGTTAATGAACTGATTTTTTTTTTTATAAAAATCATTGGAGCCGTTTTTGAGAAAAATAAGGTTTTTGTTTTTGGCCAAAAACAAAGTTATTTGTCATCTTAAAAAAAAAGTGAAAAAAAACTGGGGGCACCGAAAAAACAATATGTACCAAGTTTGAATCAAATCCACCGAACCGTTTAGGCTGCAGACTCGAGGACAGACAGACAGACGGAATTGGGGGGCCCACTTTTTTGGTGTTCTCTATGATCGTAATGTCATTTTTGATTGTTACAAAAAAAAAATTTACGAATACATAACTTGCCTTATAGTACCTATAATCGCAAATAAAAATTGTTCTTGTTTTTTTTTTTTTTTGTCTTACAAAAATGAAAAAAAAACGTGTGATTGGAAGAAAATCCATCAAACCGTTTAGACTCTGGACTCGCGGATAGATAGATAGACAGGCTGAGTCGCGCTATCAGCGTATTGTCAAGTTTGATCAAAATCTCGAGTTCGATTTTTTTACGAATCCAAAACTTGCCATTGTAGTATCTACTTTTAGATCGCAAGTAAACAATAGAACATTATTTGGTCCGAATTAAATAAACTTTAAAATTAAAAATGATTAATCTAAAACAAAAAATTATATGCCTTAAATCAGAATCATGATACTAATATTTAGTGAAGCCTCTAAGTCATTTGAATTTTTCAAGTCAGGTATACCGTATGCATGATATTTCAAACACTTACCACTTGTTGGTGAGTTTGTTCCTACCCCATCCCATTTTGAGCTTACATCCTTATTTCTATTATATATACCACAAAAAGCCCTCATTATTCACTACACAACACTCAGTAAATGCAGTTAGGCTCGAAAATTAATGTAATTTTGTACCCGAGCATCCTTACCAAACTTCCATTTTATAACACTTTTACGCAAGTCGGTTGTTGCTTCTTCAATATCTGTTTATTGCTATGAAAATGAAATGCCTAGTACGTGTGAAAACAAAGGTGATAAATTGCAAAACAATGAAGAAGAAACGGAACTACATAGCTAGCAGGCCATAAGGCGTTCCCTTCTTTTTTTTTTGAACTTGAGGGGTATTGAGCGAGAACACAAAAAAAAACCCCCAACAAGATTATGTGGCCAATTTATAAAAGCATTTCGGTTGGGATTGGGACAAGATGTACATAATTTCATCGCTCGTCCTTGTTTGAGTCCATGAATAATGTACTCTGATTTTATTATCCTTCGAACGATAAGGTTAATGCAACCTCCTGATAACATGTTGGGAAGTCTTTATTATATACATATTTTATTTTTGTTTGTTTGTATGTAAAGTCTAAGAGGAAACAGTAGTGTAGACAGACACGCATGAACAACAACCATTATCCTCTGACTTAAGGGTGTCCATGAAATCTTTGTCTATTTGACTTTTCTGTTTCTTTTTATACAGAAAACCCTCAACGTTTTTGTAGGATAAAAAAAAAATAATTTCACACATTCCATGTCGTTTGATAGAAAGTCCACATTACTGGCATAGGCACATTTTTTTTATTTAGCCACCATTAAAAAAAAGGATTTATCTAAAAAAAAAAAAAAATGTTTGCATATTTAATTTAATAGGTAAAGATTGGAATGAAAGCATACGAGTTCGAATAATAGGTTCCTTGGAGCAAAAGGAAGTTAGGTGGCTAGACAGATAGAAGAGGTGAAAATTTCTAAAGCTACGATGGTTAGTATGGAACAAGATGTAGTTGGAAAAAGAGTATCAATTACATCTCTTCGATCCTTGAGCATATTCAAATTATGTAGTCGAAGGAGGTCTTGAGTGGGTGGTATGAGCGAAAGGAATGATGTTAAACGCCATTAATTTTGGAGAAGTGAATTTGATAAGCGGGCCACTCTTGGTATGCGCAATGAAGGATGAGGAATTATTTCACAAAGCCAAGTGATGAGTTAGATTTAGGTGTTGTATCGTCTCTTTGTTTCAGAAATTTAAGCTTACAATATGCTAAGGTAATATTTGCGACTAAACGGTGGTCTGATTATGGATGAGGTAACGTATTTAATAAATTGAAGTGGAAAAATTAGTGATTGGCAATTGCCAATATTTGTAGCTTTAAGCAGTTTCTGAAGCACCAGATTGAAAAACCGTCTAAATACGGTTGCATAAGAGTAGACTGATTGACGAAAAAATGATTTTGAAAAACCTGAGGTTCGTTCCCTTATACTCCCTAAAAATGTGCAAATCTACGAATTTCTGGGAAAAACAATCAAATCCTCTTCCGTTACCTCAAATTTTTTAGTTTTCCCCTTGAGCGCGTGTAGATTATAAAAAAAGAGACGGCTCATGAGAGAGTAAAATATTTCCCCAGGCTACGAATTTTTGTCCAGAAATTTCTTTGTACAAAATTATGAAGATTGTCAAATGAAAGAAAAACGAAAAAATAAAATGCACGACTAGATCGTACGAACTTGCTCTTGTAGATAATAACTTGTAACTACTGTAGTTAACCAATGAAGCTGTTAATAGGTAGGTAGCCGCTTAGTTATCCTATGAAGATTTAAGGCCGATGTAGGTAAGATTACATTGATTCAATAAATAGTTACATAAGTAAGTACCTACCTTCAAATGTCGAAAAAACCAACAACATGATTAAATGCCACGGATCAATGAAAATTTTATAAAAAAGTATCTCAAAAACTGTAGGACGGATTTTTATGAAATTCTGTTTTTTTTTATTTTTTTAGAGTTTATATTAATAATGTGATTATAAAATTTAAAATTATATTTTTTGATAAATTTTAAGAAAATTGATTTTTCAAAAAATAAAATGCACGACCGAATCGCACGAACTTGCTCTTATGTTCGATCACATGCTATGAAAAAGATTTCTATTAAAAATCTAAATATATTTTTAAAGTCGTTTTTTACTTAATTTTTTATACCTACATATATACAAAATTTCTTTAATTTATTTCTAAAAAAATTGGTTTGACAATCTGAAATATTTAATAATATAAACTTAAAAACAAAAGATTAAATCGGATTAATCAAAAAAATTAAAAAATTGAAATAAATACTTTTTTTTTTTTTTTTTTTTTAAACGGATGCGCGCACTAAAGGGGTTTGACTACCCTTAAAATGAACAAGCACAGTGCGAGCGTTAGGAAAGTAGGGAAGGATGCAAGAGGAGATACCGATGTACATTGGTTTTGAATTTCTGAATATCAAAATGGGAGGGGAAAATAGAGCCGGGTAAAGTATTCCACATTCGCGTTGTACGGCTAAAGAAAGAATCTCTGTACTTGACAGTACGTCCGAAGTTGGGCTCAAGGGTAAACTGATGAGCATTCCTAGAAGCGCGAGTATTACGGTTGAAAAATTTAAGGGGAGGAATGCAACTGGCTATTTCGCTGGAACAATGTTTATAAAAATAGCGATAAAATAGTGAGAGACATATAACATTTCGACGATGTTCTAGAGATGTAAATGTTTCCACTATAGTTCTATCGCCAATCATTCTTAGAGCTCTATTTTGAATTCTATCCAAAAGATTCAAATGAGTTCTGGGAGCTCCTGCCCAAATGTGCGAGTTATACTCCAGCTTTGGACGAATGAAGGCCTTATAGATTACAGTCAGATCAGACGGGGTGAAGAATTTCTTGCACCTTCGAAGAAAGCCCAAACACTTTGCAGCGTTTTTGGCGACATCAAATATGTGTTCATTCCACAAGAGGTGGTCTGTGATGCACATGCCGAGGACTGAAAGCTGATCGGTTTCTTCAATGCAAGTGCCGCTCATGGATAGCGGCATGGGGGTTGGGTTCTGCTTTAACGACAGAAGACAGCACTGAGTTTTTGAAGCATTAAATTCTACACGGTTTTTAATTCCCCATTGGACAATGCTGTCAAGATCAGAATTTAATGAGCTTATCATACGCTGCCGTTCCAGTTGCACATCCGAAAAACAAGGAGGTGCATCTAAAAACGAATATGAAAAGCTGAGAGTACTATCGTCAGCAAAACAATTAAGTGGATTAGAAGTTCCAGATAAGAGATCATTAATAAAAATGAGAAAGAGGGTCGGAGACAATACGGAGCCCTGGGGCACACCAGCATTTATTTTGTGAATATCAGACTTGAAACCGTCCAATACAACTTGTATTGAACGGTCCGAAAGGTAATTTCTAATCCAACGAAGAAGACATTCATCGATACCAAATGCACGCATTTTCGATAGGAGAGCTTGATGCCAAACTCTATCAAATGCTTTTGAAATATCAAGCGCAATAATCTTGCTTTCTCCAAAACGATGTAAAGATTTGTGCCACTGTTCGGTGAGATATACCATCAAATCACCAGTGGACCTATTGCTACGAAAGCCATACTGCCGGTCATTAAGGAGCTTTCGTTCTTCAAGATATTTCTTGAGCTGATAATTAATCAGCGTTTCCATGACCTTGGAAAGAAGGGACGTAAGTGCATTTGGACGGTAATTAGATGGTGAAGAAGATGCGCCTTTTTTATGGACAGGCTGGACAAATGCTGTTTTCCATCCACTCGGAAAGAGACCTGTAGAATAGGACAGATAGAAAAGCTTACGCAGTGGTTTTGCCAGCGTTGAAGAACACCTCTTCAAAACGATGGGAGGGATACTATCCGGGCCAGCGGATTTGTTTATGTCAAGATCTTTGAGGACTCTAGCAACTGCACGAGTGCGAAAGAAGATTCGTCCCATAAAATCATTTACGCTCTCAAGTACTGGAGGAGTCATAACACTTTCTGACAGCGTCGAATTAACAGCGAACTGCGCTGCAAGCAAATTGGCTTTTTCGCTTTGAGCTCAAAAAAATAAACGCCATTTTATTTCTAAGATAAATTTTAATTTATGAGAAAAAAAATATTAAAAATCTGTGGAGTGCTTTTTGAGAAAAAGTGTTTTTTTTTAACTTTTTGAATTTATAGGCATTGAGCAGTTTTCAAAATATATTTTTTTAAATTTTTTTCTTAAAAATGCTTTTCGCTATCATCGTAATGTCATGTTTGATTGTTATCTCAAAACTTGTTTTTTCGACGAATGCATAACTTGCCTTATAGTACCTATAATCGCAAGTAAAAAAGTGGGCGTGTCACTGGGTGGATTTAACGAAATCTATTTTTTCCCGCTCATGGGAGCCGTTTCCGAGAAACTTAACATATATATACAAGTATAGGTTGTTTAAAGTAATCTGATAAAGGTTTTAAAACTAGCTTCTTTATTTCACTACCTCTCAAAACCGCCATTTCCTTTCCCATTTCCCTAAGAGTTTTTAAAAAGAAATAGGTTTTATATAATTTACCTAATTAGTGTGCGATACTATAAACTTTATCCAAACCAACCACTTCCTAGTTTAGGAGTGTTTTAGGAAATATGTACATGTCGAATCCTTCGAGAAACGCAATGAGTTTTTAATACACGACCTAAGGCGGGAGCTCCACAAGTTCCAAGGAACTTCGACTGATCAAGGAATACTGTAAGCTGTTACAAATGAGTCATCAATCAGAAACACAATTCAATTTTTTGTTCACGGCATCAACTGTCTGATTCATGCAGATTTTTTCCAAAACCCTTTTCGATGAGTTGAAAAAGAGATTTGATTTTCTAGCTTGGACCTGAGCTTGGCTGACAACGACTTTACTAGAAGATTTTTTTTCGACTGACCTACATAATAAATAAAATATTTAGACCACAATCAACGGACATGCAATGTAAAATAGAAGTAATAATGCTTGATTCTAAGGCGGCAGAACTGTGAATACATATTATATTTCCCTTTCATTTTTATTTCTTTGATTTTTTGTATTTAAAGGAATGGTGTTTTTTTCATGTTTAAAATATTTTTATCTAAATTCACCGTTCTTACTCAAACCAAACGCAATCATTAATTAACAATAAAATGATACCCTGTAATTTATTTTAAAAAAAGGCCCATATCGTTACTCATAAATTTCATATTTCGCTGTCATGTTCATTCATAATCATGTTTCGTCGTAAATTTATTAAAATTAATAAAAAATAACCTTGCTAAAAATATTGGAAAGAAAGTACATAGGTATAAGCGAAGCCGTTTTTCAAGGTTAAAGTTATTAAGTTATTTAATGTTCCTACTACGTTCATCATTAGGTAACATTTTTTGTAATCTTATATTTTCTTTTTATAATATTTAAGGAATCCAGTACTATGTACAGAGGTTTATTTTATAAGGGATCTTTGTAAAATGTTAAATACGAACATTCATTTTAATATGACATCAAATATTATTTTACAACCTAAAGTGAAGCTTCTTCGTACTGTTTGGTGTGCGGTGCGGTGCATGGGTCTGGAGTATAAATGGAGCAGAATTTATGCGAAATATGTGGTCACATTAATTTGACCACTATCAAACTTCCAGCTAAGGATATTTCGAAACTATTAACGGCGCATTAAAAGCGAATGCAGACATAAATGGGATTTCAACTAATTAGATCATTATTTATAGCAGACTTATCCCAGCTTGGCGCTTTTAGTTTCTCTTTAATTATATAAATGTTGCGGTGGTGATGGTTTAATGAATGAAAAGGCAACACCAAAACAACATACACTATTTCAAAGGTACAGACATACATACATACATTTTTACTTGGGATAAAGATACTATAGTTTTGCATTTGGAAAAAAATCCAACTCGAGATTTTAATCAAAGTTGACATTACATTGATAGAGAACACCAAAAAAGTGGGTCCCGCAATTTCGTCTGTCTGCCTGTCTGCCTTTATAACTCTATACAGCCTAAACGGCTGAAGAGATTTTCTTCAAACTTGGTATTTAAGCGTTTTAGGTAATTGTCCAAAATATATTTTTGAATCGTTGTTTTAGCCCCAAAAATAACGGTACTTACCACACAAATTTTTCTACCATCTTAATTATCTCGAAAACGGCTCTAACGATTTTGATAAAAAAATTTATACAGGAGCTCCTTCACATTCTAAATAATACTGCATTTCAAAATTTTCGAAAAATATTTTTTTTTTAATTTTTGAAAAAAATGATTTTTTGAAAATTCAATATTTTGAATTCTGCTAATAACCTCGTTATCATCAAAGCTCCGCTACAACAACCTTTCACAGAACTGAAGTCTATTTTCCAAATTACCAGTGGCTTATAACACAATATATAAAGTGCTTGTTGAACAAGTGAAATTCAACAACTTTTTAAAAATTGTGTAACACGGAACAACAAGTCTAAGGGAACTATAACAATTATTTTGGCTTCATTGAATTTCAATGTCATGTTATAGAAGATGTTCATGGTGTTCACAAAAAGACAGTTTGTCGATGTATGAAAAAAGTCACATTTGCAATAAATACTTATTTTTTCTATTGACTATGTTACGCTTTTTATTGTGTTACAGAAATGATTTTCACTTGTTAAACAAACACAGTTGAACAAGTAATTGTTGACTAGTTGACATGTTGTTCTGTGTTATAGTCCCCAGGAAGCAGTTCTTGTACAGGTGTGTGGTGATATTGGTAAAGATTTTTCCATGCAACAACTGTAACAATAACAACTTTAAACGAATTAGAAGGGCGTATACTCGAAGCATCATCAAAGTACGACAGCAGTTAGAGTCAATAAATTTGCGGATTGAAATCCAAAAACGGGCTCTAGCATGTACACACAACCAAGGAGGATACTTTGAGCATCTGTTATAAACTGTTTTAGTACACAAATAAAATTCAAATTATTTAAAACCACACAAAATCATTATTTAATCATCGTTGAAGCTTAAAGGAAAACCCCTTTTTTTAAATTTTCCTCTTCCAGGTTTTCCCAAGTAGGTATCATAAAATCTATGGGGTTTTTCCCAAACTTGTCGTTGATTTTTATTTAAAATAGTAAAGCTTTATGTTCATTATGCATTTTCGAGAGAAAATTGACCCCAAAGTCAAAAAATTTGCACTGGCAGGAAAAATGAAATAGGTTAAAAACTGATTAACTTAAGATTGAGATAAGCTATTAAATTTATTTAAACGCAATTACAAAGGCTGGTATTTCTTCTAAAAATAAATGCCTAAGCAGACTTTATATCATTAGAACTTACTGCGCAATCACTCTTAACATGGATCAGGGTACACCAAAGTAAGGCTTTTCTTTTTTTTCTTAAATCCCCGATAAGAAATATCAAAATTGGAAATAGGGCCTTACTTACTGTGGAACAATTTTTTTCTTAGAATATATCCCAAAATCACCCCTTCAAATACTCTTGACAAATTAAGGGACACCCTGTACCTATATACATTCTACCCCAGGAAAATATTTACGAACCGACTCATATGCACTTTAGGGGCTTAGTCCATTTTCTTTTCATTAGTGTAAAAGATTTTCCTGAGTTATGCCCCATTGTATGGAATTATATGGACACTGTAATAGCAACAGTATTGAAGTTTATTTTAAATATGTTTTCAGAAATTTCGCATAAACTGATGAAACTAAATCGAACTGGGCAATAGCACATATTTCATATTTAAAATGTTTCCTTAAGTTATTATCTTTGACAAAAAACGAACTATTCAATATGAAATTAAAATTATTTTACCTAATTTATATTTTCTTAGTACAACAAATAGTAATAATAAGGGTGTGGTCATAGATTGCAAACTATCATTTTTTAAAAATCTTTACCACAGCCATCGGTTCATATTTGTTTTTCGTTCCAACTTTCCAGTCAAAAATTTTCTGTGGGGCTTAAACCATTTAATGATGTATTTTTTTAAGAGAATACCAAAATTTAGCTAAAAGCATAAATACATATTATACAGATTGCCCTAAGAATTGCCCTACAAATGGAGCATAGACAATTATTCAGGGCTAAACAAAATAACATGGTCAGGCCAATAATAAAGGCTTCTAGGTTGGGAAATATAAGAAAAAAGATAATTTTATGTGGGTGGAATATTAGTATAACAAAAACAAGAAGTTTATATTTTATTCATAAGTTTTGGATTATATATTTTTTTTTGACCTTGTATCATTATTCCTATCGGAAAATAAAAGTAGCTTTTATTCTTGTCACTACTAGCATGACCAATGTCCAAATGTTTTCCAAAACAAAAAAACCGCCCGACAAGAAATATATACATAAAAAACACAAAAAAAAAAGAACCAAAGACCATCATCATTTCAGCTTATGTGCTCCATTTAATATGGCTACGCACGTAAAAGCATTTTTATTTTACATCAAATTCAGAGTACCTACATTTTTATACTCAAACAAAGATATCTATTCGCAAGTTGCCTTAACAAATTTAATTTGCTTCAATGAACATAACACTCGAGAGGAAACTCAAATGACAGCATTCGGACGAAAACAACCTCTGCATACTTCAAAAGCTTATCTCTATTTACCAAAGTACACTTTTGGTTTTAAAGCCCATGGAATTACCAACCATTGACGATGCCCTTTTTTGCCCTCATACCCTCACTAAATTCAATGAGAAATGAAAATTTCTATGATTGTAAGATTTTTGTGTTATCGATTAAATTAGATACCCTCAAACATACACACACACATACACTTCGACAGTACAAAAATGCAAAATACAATATCTACAAGTACGAATGAAATTTCAACCTGGTTTTCTCGTTAAGCTGTGAATTTACCAATTTTGCACGAATAACATTTGCGTTGCGAGCAAGGCGTTCAAAGGTAGGATGTACCTATCAAAATTTAATGGATAATGTAATTAGGAAAACCAAATCTGGCTACCACTGTTATGCGGCGCCGATGGCTGTTAAATGACAAAACCAGCATCTGCTCGAGAGACAACATGCGAAACAGAAAAAAAATATAAAAACAACACTCTACTCCTGAAATAACAACTTTCAAATAAAAGGTTACTGGGGGCGTATACGTAATTTTTTTTTCGAATACACACAATTCTTAAAAACACCTGCCTAGTCGAGCACCATAATTGAACCAAATTCTTTTATATGACTATGAAAATAGCTTAGGGTTTTCTTAGAACAAAGGATTTAGAACTAGCTGAACTACATCATAAATAAATATCCCTCTAACCAACTGGAATGTTCTTGTTGTTTGAGATAATGTATCTAGAAGATTGTTTTGTCCTTTTTCTCGTGTGCGTATATGGCACACGTGCGGTGTCTTTAGAAATTTATTTCAATGCTATAAGCAGGTACCAGCCAATGAAAGAAAGGGGTTTGATTAGAAATTTCACAGCAACATACCAGTATATAAATATACCACATACTCTGTTTTTCTTATATTATAGCAAAAACCTCTTATCTGTAACAATATACACATTTAGTCAAGTGAGAGGAAAACGAATTGAATTATGAGGGCTTTTTTGTGTCATTGACGAAAGAGCGCAAACACGGAATGAGGAAATTGTGCGAAAATTTATCGAGTGGAATTGAAGATATGGTAGTTTGCTAAGCCGGGCACCGCCCTTCTGATATAGTAAAGGATATCTACATAACTACTCTCCGGATATATATGAGTAGATTTGACGATTTGAATTTTTTTTTTTGAATTGATTTAATTTTATACATACATAAGGCTTATAAGGCTTAAGGCTTAAGTGATTAAGAAAGTTTTCATATTATAAATACATCCATATCAATATGCAAGCAAGAAATTTGTCTATAAAATTTCAAGACAAAATGGACCGTTGAGCTCATTGATAGGCTAATTGCGCGCGTGGTAGAGGGAAGGTTAAAAAAAAGGATAATGTTTTATTTTATGATTAAATAAGAAATAATATACACGACTGGATCACACGTACTTGCTCTTATTTCCGAACACATCGTACGCAAAAGATTCTTAGCGGAAGTGGCTATATATATTTTTAAAGACGTCTTTTTTGCTATGTGATTTGCTTTATGGTTTCCAGCCGAGGTGTTGCTCGTAGGATAGCCAGGGTCGAAATGAAGAAAACACGCAACTCCAAATGAAGGTCGTAAGCCTTATTGCAAAATCTTTATTAAAAACAACTCGATAATACACACACATATGATATTTAGTTCAAATAAGTTTTGGTTACGGCAGGTATTCGGGGTCTGTAGTATACTGGTTACATAGCGGTGGTGGAGGTACTGCCTCGTTTAAATTGTATTTATATTCTGGTCTTAAATAGTCCTTAGCGTTATCTCTGAATCTGTTACTACTTTCTGGATTCCTGGTTTCTGACAACGTTCACCCCTGGTAGTCTATCAAGCCCTTTCTTGTCCGGCGTGGTACTACAGTTTAGACTAACAACACGGCAGGCCGAAGCTCTGGCACATCAACATGTATAAGGCCCCTGATGGCGGCACTCGACACAGAAGGCCGAAGCTCTGGTAAATCAGCAGGTATAATGCCCCTGATGGCACTCGACACAACAGGCCGAAGCTCTGGTGGATCAACAGGTAAGGTCCCTGGTGACACTCGACACGACGGGCAGGCCGAAGCTGTGGTAGATCAGCAGGTGCCGAAGCCCCTGGTGGTAATTGCCTAACTTGCAACGAAACCCCTTATCACTGGTGACGGGAAGCCTCCAGCAACAAAGCTATGATGACCTGACCGACTTACCTTGTCTATGGTCAGATTAAGACTAATAAACAATATCAGAAACAATATCACCAATGCCTTGAAGTGTGGTCGATTGGGCCATGATTTTCGTTCAACATGAACCGTATGTGAATTGTAATATGATGAACGAAAATCAGAAAAAAATAAATTAATTTTTGTATTTCTCGGTGACGTCACATGCATACAATAACGGCGAATTGTAACGAGTCGAAATTCAATATTATCTGTATATTGGAATTCCATTGTGGGTATCGTGCGCCTAATTATAATTAAACTCTCCTTTCTTAAAAAAAAAAAATAGATAACATGTAAAGCTTCGTACAAATAAATTTTGTATACACAAAAAATTTCATGTAATTCCATGTATATTTAATAATATAAGCTTGAATATATAATTAAAAATAATCGGCATCCGTTTTCGAAATATTGAATTTTCAAAAAAAATTTTTTTTTTTTTTAAATCCAAAAAAATATTTTTCGAACATTTTGGTGTGCAGTATTACTTTTATAATTTGAAGGATTTGCTATATAAAAAAAATTGATCGAAATCCATCCAGCCGTTAGAAAGTCCAAAATAAAAATTAAAGGTGGTGTGACAGGTAGGTACCGTTAATAACAAAATATGTAAAAAAAAAATCAACCAAATGTACCTATATAGTAGTGTACAAATTAGTTTTTACCAAAATCGCTAGAGCCGTTTTCGAAGATAGTACACAAAAATTATATGGCATGTACCGTTAGTTTGGGGCTAACAAAATTTAATTAAAAATTTGATTCGATTGATCAAATTGCGGGTGGCAATGGCGCAGCTGATATAGTGCTTGACTGCTAACTTAGACGTGTGGCTTCGATCTCCATACTAGGCGCATTCTTTTCAATAACTCCAATTTAAATTGGATATCGCCCGTGGGTTAAAATGAGATATTAAATACCTAGTTCTCTTTCTCATCTTTCTATTCCTTCTTTACTTGTGCCGTGCAATCCAGGTAGCATTTAAAAAGACCTTAGGTCTTACAGGCATATAGTTAAAATTATTATGAAAAAAAAATATTTGAAGCAATCACCTAAAACACTTAAGTACCAAGTTTGAAGAAAATCCCTTCAGCCATTTAACTGTAGATCGATCTACAGACAGACAGACAGACAGATGGAATTGCGGGGCCCAATTTTTGGTGTTCTTTAACGTAGTAATGTTAAGTTTGATTAAAATCGCGAGTTCGATTTTTTTCGAAATACAAAACTTGTACTATAGTAAAAATAAATATACATATGAGGTTAGGGTAGGTTAGGTTAGAAGAAGTAGCGATACAGCAAGTAGGGTTATAGTCTTACTCGGGTATTAGTGCATCCGTTGTCCACTTGGTATAGAGAGGGAAGCTATAAGGAGGTTAGGGAATCGGATAGGTGAAATTTAGGTGTGGGATGTCTCTCGAACCAACCTGAATCCAGGGTGAATTTCAAGATGTTCTTTACCGCCACGGTCTACACAGGTTAGTTGAACTATTCTCTATTGTGCTTATGTAAGTTCAAAAGGGTCTACTAAGCTGCAGTAAATATTCTGTTTTTCTTGTATTGAATCTTGAGTTCTGATTTTAATCCTAATTCTACTTGCCCGGATTCTTGGATCGGTGTTGTCTCACTGAAAGGTGGACATCGATCCTCAGAAATGATTGCAATTACGCTCCTGGAGGACCTAGGGCCATCCACGCAAACTGTGGGTAATTTATTGCTCCCATATCCCTTATTAGAAGTCGAAATAATCTTGGCTGCCGGTTATGCCAGGTTTTTGGCCACAGATTTGGCTGAAGGGGGCTTCTTTTTCTGACTTTTCGCGGTAAAAATCAATTCATTCCTTCGGTTCATGTAGGTTTAACCTACTGAGAGAGCTAAGGAAAGCCATTGTACATTAGCCATCGATGCACTTTATTCATGTTAAAGAAACAAAATATCGTTGCAGTCAATATTTCCCATTTTACTGGAATATCCAATTATACAAATAGGAGCGTTGAATGGTTGAATTCCCACTGTGGAACGTACCTACATCAGCTTGAAGCCTACCCAAAAATAACTAGACAACCTACCTACTAATAGTGGCAATGCTTACCCAGATTAAGGTAGCTAGCAACAAGAGCAAGTTCGTACGATCCAGTGGGGCTTTTATTTTTAAACACACTAAATACAATCTGCAGCGTAGGACTCTGAATATAAACATAATGCTGTGGTTTTTTTTTTTAATGTTAAACTTGAAAAATTCCCGAGAACACCCTTTATATTAAACTGTTTTTGAAGACCTCAAGGGAAATTTATCAAATTAAAAAATCTACAAAAACAGTAATTTAAAATATCATCTTATGATAACTTTTGCTTCATCACCATTGTCAGGACATTTTTTTTTCAAGATTCTCTCCATATCTCCCATACATTTTTCCAGTTCGTCTTATTGAATTTATGCTCTGTCATCTTCCCAGGGGGAATCACACTCCATTGCAAAAAAAATAGAATTAATATTCTAGAGTAAATCTTGCTATCACCATTTTATTTTGTTCATGACAAAACCAAAAATTGCACAATGGAAAACATTTTTTTTTTCTAACCTCTGAGAGACAAAAAGACGTTGTATAAGAAAAGTTCTACCTCTAGGAGACGAAATATTAATCCGATGACCTAAATCACGATAGAAAAAAGAACACATTTCCCATGCGAATAGAAGGGGAGAACAAAAAAAAATTACAGACTATCTTAATATATCAAGATGAATAAATACCACAGATACATTTTCATAGATTGGCATTAAAAGTTTTATTCTGATTTTATTATCTCCGCCTTACGGAGCATATAATAATTTTCCTCTGACATATTGATTCCAATTAGGGGAGCTTAATTCTATTGGACCTATTAGTTTTTTGAATGCGAACTTAAGCTATAGGTATATCTATGGATTCATAACTGGAGTCTAAAAAATAACCAATAACTGTTCTGTGACTAAAGATTATATCTAAAACATTTGAACTGTAAAACAAAAATTAATGGCCGGTATGAGATAACAGTATTGAGAATGTGTACGTAATAAAGGGGTTTTGAATACCCTAAAAATGAGAATGCACACTGATAGAGTTAGGAAGTTAGAAAAAGGTGTAAAAGAAGATACTAATCCAAGTCAATGCATATAAAAATGGGAGGGGAAAATAGAGCCAGGTAAGATATTCCACATTCGTGTTGTACGACTAAAAAAATAATCTAAATACTTATGGGCGAAAAGAGTCCACACATTCCTTACAACAATATTTATGTATATGTACATATATGTAAAAATCGACAAAGAAGATTATATTCAAGCCTTTATAGATTCCAGCCCGATAAGAAGGGGAAACGAATTTTGTGCAAATAGATAAGAGATCATAAATGAAAATTAGAAATAAAGAAAGGGATAAGACGGAACCCTGCGGAACTCCGGTATTTATCTTGTTGGGTGAGATATTTCCTTCATCAGATCATCAGTCGAACTATTGCTACAACTGCCAATCATTATGGAGCTTTCGTTCTTCAAAATATTTCTTAAGCCGATGATTAGTCTTAGCTTAAAAAACCTTTGAAAAAAGGGACGTAACTGCAGTTGAATACTAGTTAAGGGGTAAAGAAGATTCGCTATTTTTATGACGTGCTGGACAAATACTGTTTTCTATTTCTAGGGAAAAAGATCATTAGAATAATACAGATGGAGAGTGAGTGTAGACAAAAATCAGGAAGGCCAGCCAGTGCAAATCGCCAAACCGAGATAAATATTCTTAATAGAAACGGCTAAATGTATTTTTAAGGTCGTTTTTCAGTTAAATTTTTATACATAAAAATTCTTCTAAAAATTTCTTCTAAAAAAAAAAATTGGCTTGAAATATTTAATAATATAAATTCAAAAACAAAATTTCAGAAAAAATCGTCCATCCGTTTTCAAATATTGAAAAAATTAATTTTTGAAAGTTTTGAAATGCAGTATTATTTAGAATTTGAAGCAGCTCCTGTATACAAATTTTGATCGAAATCCATTGATCCGTTTATGAGAAAGTCCAAAATCAATAAAATGGTTGTATGGCAGGTACCGTTAATAACAATATATTTAAAAAAAAATTAGCCAAAATGTAGACCATACCAAAAGTAGTACACACACCAATTTTTATCAAAAACGTTAGAGCCGTTTTCGAGATAATTAAGATGGTAGAAAAATTTGTATGGCAAGTACCGTTATTTTTGGGCCTAAAACAACAATTCAAAAATCTATTTTGGACAATCACCTAAAACGCTTAAATACCAAGTTTGAAGAAAATCGCTTCAGTCGTTCAGACTGTAGAGAGTTGTTAAGACAGACAGACAGACGGAATTGCGGGAACCACTTTTTTGGTATTCCCTATCATCGTAATGTCAACTTTGATTAAAATCTCGAGTGCGATTTTTTTTTCAAATGCAAAACTTGCCATAAGTATCTATATCGCAAGTAAAATAAAATGTACGACTGGATCGTACGAACTTGCTCTAGTTACCCTTTGCAGGATTAAAGCCGATGTAGGTAAGATAACCATTCTTAATATAATGAATTGTGGAATACCTACAAATGTATATTTAAATGGATTTGAATTATGAAAATTAGGAGGGTAATATGTACCTACCTATATATAGAGAACCTAGGTATGTAGATATGTACAAACACATACATATATATATAATGAAAGTGAATGGTAAGTGGGTAAAAATCGTTTTTTTTTTTTTTTCAACTTATAAGAACTGCCAACACCATGACTTTAATCGGTTTCTCGAAAAAAAACCAAGAGCACCAGTAGATGCCACGGATCAATGAAAATTTTATAAAAAAGTATCTCGAAAAGTGTAGGACGTATTTTGATGAAATCAGGTTTTTTATTTTTAGTTTTTTGAAAACAATTTTTTTTTTTAATTTTTGGTATGCAGGTTTTTATAGTTTTTTAATATACACGTGACTATAAAATTTAAAATTATTTTTATTTGATTAATTTTAAAAATATTTATTTTTCAAAAAAAAAATAAAAAATTAATTTAAATTATAAAAAAAAATTATTTAAAATTTTGATATGCAGAATTAGTTTGGCTACCTAGATCTTCTCCGATATAAAATTTGACAGAAATCCAATGTACAGTTACCGAGAAAACCAAAAATTAAAAAAAAAACGTTATATGAAAAGTACCGTTAAGAGACTTTTCGCGTAGACTTGAGTCATATCAAATTATAGCTATTACCAACAAAAAATTCTCAACAAATTTTATCAAAATCGTTGGAACCGTTTTTGAGAAAAAAAAAGATTTTCCTTCAAGGTCATATGGCAGTTACCGTTATTCTTAGGCCTAAAAATAAAATTTCAATTTCACCTCTGAGGAATGCCACAATAATCACACATACCGAATTTGAAGGTAATCGCTTAAGCCGTTTATGCTGTATTAATAATATAAACTAAAAACAAATTTCGAAAAAAATCATCCACCCGTATTTTTCGGAAATTTTGGTACGCTGTATTATTTATAATTTATTTTGAAAAAAAAAATTATTGAACAACAAATTGATCCAAATGTAGACTACACTTAAAGAAGTGCACACACTTTTTTTATCAAAATTGTTAGAGCCGTTTTCGAGATAAGTAATATGGTAGACAAAATTTTATGGCAATTACCATTATTTTCACACTAAGGTACTAAGTTTGAAGAAAATCGCTTCAGCCGTCTAGTCTAGGCTGTATAGCGTAGTACAGAGAGACGGAAATGCGGAACCCACTTTTTTGGTGTTCTCTATCATCGTTGTCAAGTTTGATTTTTTTGCCAAATGTATAACTTGTCTTATACCTAGTACCTTATATCGCAATTAAAAAAAGAACTTAGAAATATATTTAGTCGTTTCTATTAACAATCTGTTGCATACGATCATCGAACATAAGACCAAGTACGAGCGATCCAGTCGTGCATTTAATTTTTACAACGACAGAACTTTAGAAGTAAAATTGTCTACTAAAGCAGTGTTTTTTGAAAAATTATATAAAAATAAAAATTAATAAAAACCTCAAAAGTAACAGCATTCGCTTTTTTTTCAAAAATAGTGTTTGGAGCGTGGTCTAGTTTTCCAACTAAACATTAATTTGGGCAATTTTTTAACTCTTTAAAAGCTTAAAAGAAAAAATGCGTAAGAAGATTCTATATTAGATCTATTTAAGAGGAAATCAAAAGCCTTTCAAAATACCTAAGTGTGGCTATCCACATATATTTGTAGGTCATGTTGCAAAATCTACAAATTTCTTTTACCTGAAATTACTTCCTATAATTTAACAAAATGTTACGAAAGAGAGTTCCTGCGAGTATGAAACACTTCCTTTAGTTGTTAAGGAGATAAATTGAAATTATGTTCAAGAAAATTTACATTGCATTATTTTGCACTCGAATGACGTCAGCCAGTGCAATATTTCAAATTTGAAAAAAAAGTTGTAAGCAAAAGCAAATTAAAGTTTAAAATTATACTCAACTCTCAAAAGATTTAAATATTGAAACATTTTATAAAAGACAAATAAATTATTTTGTTACCGTTATTACGTAAGACGAACATATATATGGTAGATATCAGTCGATGTAGAAGCGTTTGTTACTCACCTAAAAAGAAGTAAGAAGAATAACAATTATTATTTGTTACATTTTGAATGTGTACTTTAAAAATTAAATAAAAATATTATTTTGTTAAATCAATGAAAACACTACAAATAAAATCAAATGGAGGTAATGATTGGCCAAACCAAATCCTATAAATACAATTCTACTATAATACATTCAGTTTACACAGTTAATAAATTTCACGTAAGAAATTGGCACTATATGTAATATTCATTGATGGTATATTAGTGGATTTTAAATGCAGTCACTTTATTTGTTCAGGAAAAAATTGGTCGCAATCATAAACTAATAATCTGTTGAATTTAGTAGAACTGGTTGTGGTTTAGTTGGGTTAAAACCGACTCTAAAGCGCCTTTTAGATGATCTACGCACTGCGGATGCGTATACACCTTTTAGGGCAATTTCAAGAGAAAATATCAACTTATTTTTGTTTTAACTTTTCAAAGGAATTAATAAATAATATTATGTATTTATAAAATTTAAAAAGAAAACACTACTAAAAAATTGTTTAAATATCAAAAAATTACATTTTAATATTTTTTACGAGACCAACAACAGACTTTTGGCAACTATCAAATGTAAATTCGCAATCCACAACTACTGGACGCATTCCACAAATCCGCGAATAAATAATTCGCTCGAATTTAACCTTAAATTTTAGACGTCACTTTATTTGGTGGTTGGTCTTCTCCATCTTCGTGGCGATTCATGTTAATTGGATGGACATTGTACATGTAACTTATGTCTCCTTTTTAAGTTTTTATAGCAAAAAAAAAAAAAAAACTGAATAAAAACCACTTGTTTGTAAATAAAAAAATTGTTTTGAACTCATTTTGCTGCAAAATAAATTTAAAACTTTATTTATTTACATTTTAATGACATTTGTGAGTTGTTGTCTGGTCGGCGACCAAAGATTATTCATATGAAAGAATCTTAAAAATTCGCATTGGCAATTCGCAACTCATATAAAATGCGCTTTCGTTTTGAAGAACTGATACACTTAGACCACATTTTGGTCAGATGAGCTCCAACATGAACCTAGGGATTTCCGATCTACTCGTTAAACCAGAGATAGCATTCAATGGAATTTTAGAAGAGAAATAATCCAGCTTATAAAACGCAATGAAAACTGGAAAAATGAATATATCATTTAAAAAAAAAGTTTAAGAATTAAATCTGATTTTTAACGCAATACTCATATCTGAAAATATGGAATATGATGAAATTTAATCTTTTTTCCATTTCTTTCTTTCATTCTAAAAATCATCCGCTCTCTTTCTTAAATTGATTACTTTTACCGCTCGTGTAACCAGGCACTATATGTCGATGTTTGCGAGATTATGAAAATTATTGTAGAAGTGATTTCCCACGTAGAGTGTACGTCTTTACGACATGCGCAGGGCCGGAGTAGAGAAGGTGATGAGTTGATTTTTCCGCTTTATCTTTTTTTACAGCTTTTTCAGAAATACCAAGTGATGACTGTCTGACGAGGTTTATCTTCTTTGAGATAGCAAATGGCAGAAGAATCTGGATGGAATTGAGACTTGAATTTTGTTTGCAATTGGTATGGTGAAGTCGATATTTTTTTTGGAAATGATCTAAATGAGTTTTGAATGAGGGGTCCACTTTGAAGAAGATTTAAGTTGGATTGCTGTGTTCGAAGCCGTTTGTTTGCTAAAAATAAGAAGAGACAAGCTGAATGTTAGATTCTGCTCAACTATGATATGATCACGTAACGATCCATCGGTTTATATAAAGCTGTGCAAAATGATATTATCTTGCCAATGACGATGATTGTTGGTAGAACTAAGATTTATGCTTCATTCAGTTAGGAGTTCGGCAAAAAAGATCACATACCAGTGATCAAGTTGTGTGCCTGAAATGCAGTTGTATTGTGATGTAAACGGTGATTTTTTAAGAGCTTGGTTTTTGAAAATTCAAAAAAACACAGAAACTTATAAAAAATGAATGAAATTTTTATTCGGATCGATAAATCAATTTCTGCCATTTACTTTTTAAAAATAATTTCACTTAAATGTTGCCCGCGGCTACGCTTCAGGTGGTCCATTCTGAAGGTCCAATTTTGGCAAACTTTTTCACACATTTCGGCCGGAATCTCACCAATGACGCGTTCAATGTTGGCTTCCAAGGCAGCAATCGTGTTTGGCTTGTCCCCATAGACAATAGACTTAATATAGCCCCACAAAAAATAATCTAACGGGGCCAAATCACATGATCTTGGTGGCCAATTGACTGTGCCAAAACGTGAGATCAACTACTCACCAAATTCGCCTCTCAATTGATGCATGGTTTCGCGTGCAGTGTGGCATGTGGCACCGTCCTGTTGGAACCACATGTCGACCGAGTTCAATTCTTGCATTTTCGGCAAAAAAAAATCTGTTATCATCGAACGGTACCTTTCTCCATTGACCGTAACCCTGCGGCCTTCATCGTCCTTGAAGAAGTACGGCCCAATGATGCCGCCTGCCCATAAACCGCACCAAACAGTGCATTTTTCAGGATGCATTGGTAGCTGCTGAATTGCCTCTGGCTGCTCTTCACTCCAAATACGGCAATTCTGCTTAGTCACGTATCCATTTAGCCAAAAATGAGCCTCGTCGCTGAAGACAATTTTGCCGGACGTAGCTTGCGAAACACATTTTTCACAGAGCACGAATTTTGATAATAAATTTCAATAATTTGCAAACGTTGTTCAGGCGTAAGTCTATTCATGATGAAATGGCAAATAATACTGAATCGAAATGTCAAATGTTCGTGGAATTGGTTATGTGTGATCTGTCAAAAATATAAACGTCAAAAACCAAGTAGCAAAAAAATCACCCGTTACTTTGTAAGCAAAGGCTGAGGTTCGGTCGTCGGATTCCACAGGTCTATCTAAAGTTACTACAAAAAGCTTTAATTTTAATGGTTTTTATTCGTAACTCTGTTATTACGGTTTTTATTCTAGTTATTAAATGTACAATTAAATGTTCAGATTATTCTCAAGGAAATATTCTGCTGCGGTCGCAAAGGCCTAGACTCCTTTCTTACTGAATGATTTCTGTCTCGGTATTCGCATATGGTGTGCTAAATGCTTATGTTCCCAGCAATTTATTATTCTGCGGCAGAAATCCAACAGTTTTCACTGGCAATCAAACGAATTGCGTCGGCAATCAAACAGTTTTCGCTGGCAATCAAATGGCTTTTACCGGCAATCAAACGACATTCGTCGGCAAAAGTCATGGGAAGGTCGTGAGAATATCACAACGAATAATATGTAACAGTTTTTACTTTTATTTATTTAAAAAAAACTGTTATTCACATTTTTCATACTTACAACTGAAGAAATTCTACTTAACATGAAACATCGAAGTAAATAAAACTCAGCGCAAAAATTTAGAATACGAGTGATGTAATAATCAAATTATGAGAGTTCACTTGTATCCGGTGGCCTAGAGATGTGTAGTACTTAGAGTACAGTAAGTGTAGTTGCAAATGAGTTGGAATGAGATAAAATAGAAATTGTTTGGTTAAAATTTGAACAAGAGTTTTAAGAGCAGTTTGCAGGTTCAAAGATTTTGCTGAAACCTTGTCTACTTCCAACTGCTTCAGAAAACTAAACTTATCTATTAACTTCAAATCCCGAAACGAATGATTCGGCAAGTTAATGTTTGCGAATGCTCGAGTTTTTGTTTGGAAGGCGCGGCGCGGCGCGCGGACATTCAAGCCATAGTGGGGATGTAATCCGCAGATCTTTTTGCTGCTAGGCTGCTGAAACACTAAAACTAGAATAATTTCAACAGATAACACTCAATTCTGAGTCAGTCCACTTCAATTAAATTTGTTTATTTTCAATTTATCATATGAGTAGTATGTCACTGGGTGTCGTTGAGCTTAGTTCCCCAAAAATTATTATCTTTCAAATATCCTAAAACTTCAAAAAAACAAACTTTTACACATTACCCTACGCCTCCATAAGCAAAAATTTCTTTTAGAAAATCAGATATGCAATAGAAATTTCCAATGCAGACCACAAATTTCATGAAATAAATTATTTTACAAAATCGATGTCAGCATTTATTTCTTACCGTCTCAATGGAAATAAATGAAAAAACAGTTTGACATTTAATGCCAGTTCGACTGAAATTCGTTCTTTTTTTCACCTTTACATGTAGATTGAAGGCTTGTGTTGGAATTCCAGGCCAGGAATTTTATTTGTTTTGCTTCGATTTAAAATTTGAGCTCTGGAGACTCAGATTGTCAATAAGATTTCATGAAATAATTTGCCCACTGAACGAAGAAATAAAAATTTCTGCAATTATTGCTGAAATAAAAATTTAAATAAAAATGGCTTTTGGAGGCGCATGGTTAACCTAGATGAGTACAGATGGAATAGTAAGTACATATAGGGGATGCAAAATGGAACTTTAGCAAGTTCTTCAAGAAGTATTCTTCACAGTCTGTTGTGAATGCAATCTTTTGTGAAAGTAATATTTTAATTGAATTCAACGAGAAGATAATTTTCATTGATTTCACTTTGAGAATGCGATTTTAAGCTGCAAAACTAAAATAAATTTTTTTTTGCATTCAAAAATACCGGTAATTTTGGAGTTATCGATGGTATCTTTTGAGAATTATTGCAATAAGGATTGAAAGTTGCATCAGGCTTTATAAGTCCTTAGTGCGGGTAGCTATATGACATGTATTTGTCTACAAAGAATTAAAAAATAATTGTTATGATTTGAAAAAAAAAATGGTACATTTATACAAAACTCAATTGAAATCGGTTAAGCATTTATTGAGAAAGGCGAAAATCAAAAGAATGGTAATATAATATAATTTTAATTTTGACTAAATACCTGTAAGACTCATGGTCTTTTAAATGCAACCTGCATTGCATAGCACTAGCTAGAAGGGTTAGATAGATAGGAAAACATTTCTTTTGAGACTGGATTTGGGAATTAGGTCTTTAGTATTTCATTTTAACCCACGGGCGTGATCCAATTAAAATTAGAGGTATAGAAAAGAATGCTGCATATCATGGGGCTCGAACCCACCCGTCTAAGTTAGCAGTCAAGCACTATATCCACTGGGCCATTGCCACCCGCAATTTGGTAAAAATTACCATACAAAATAAGTTTGTGTCCTTAACTCAAACATTTGGCAACACACTCAAGTGATCGCTGTTTTATTTAAAAAAAAATTGAAAAAAAAGTCATCCAAATCGGTTTAATCGTTCCCGAGAAGGTTCAAAATCAAACATCGTTATTAAAATTTTAACACTGCATTTTAGAAACCGTAGATCGTACTCATAGATGTACGTGTGCAATGTGTGCAAATAATTTTTTTTTTGTATTGCAACACTACTCACTAGACTATAATAAAAGCTAACCCACTCTTCTTTAGATGGAATCATGGCATCCTTCAATCAATCAGCCTCCCAGCGTATTTCATTGAAGTACATATATACCTATGTATAGATTATATAACGGAATGCTGAACTTAGTATGAGGGTGGGGGTGTGGTATTTGGGGCTGCCGGCCGAGCATGAAAAATACAATTGTCCAGTGCGCTTTTTTGCCGCTAACGTTGCACGAATCAAACGGAATTGATTTTTTTGCCTTATCCAAGCAGGTTGTTGTTTTATTTTTGATTGATTTTTTTGGTTCGTTTTGTTTTATTGTTTTTTTTTTTTTTTTATTTATTTGATCGATGTGAGGTTTAATTAGTTGCTAGCAAAGAAAAACATCGTTTCATACACACCAGGCTATTGCTAGTAGTCACCCGCTGGTCCCCTCTGCATATTGCTAGATTCATTTTTTTTCTCCACGCAATTGGTGTGTTTGTAGGGTTGTGTGTTTGGTGGCGGACGAAGCTGGTGAGGCAGGACAGTTCGATGGTATCGGCAGCAGCGGCAACAAATGAGGTTAATTCGAACCAGATGTGCCAGACAATGCTTTAAGCGGTGTGTACACACATAAATAAATCGATAAAAATTCTTAGTTTTGATGGGAAAATAATTGCAAAACGGTATTATGAGTACTTAGTGTGTAGAACTAATTCCTTTTTGAAATTTGTTTGATATAAAAAAATAAAAAAGAAAAACATATCAAATGGATGTGTTTTCTTTCGTTGGCTCTTGAACAAAAAAAAATGAATGGTTATGAATTTTGATGTTGAAACACAAAATAATAATATCGGATGTTTATCGAAATTTATTTGAAGGATTTGCGTTTTATTTTTAATCTTCTGCCGACACATCATCGGTATTCCAATGTATATTCAAAACTTTGCCACAGAAACCATAACGGCAATCATGTCGGCGGTGCTGCGGTAATGTTGCATCAGAGTAAAAATAAACATCGTCTGAACGATATTGTTCCATTGTTGACGTTGTTAACGTCCAGACGTTGCTTAAAGAAGCTAATAGCACCAAATACATAAATGTTAAAAGAGTAGCCAAGTTCTTCTACGAGTATATACAAAAACCTTTGCGTAACAAGTCAGCCGTGAAAAGTAGTGAGATCTAAAAGTACGCCAAGTTCTAAGTTTATTAATGTAAAATATCAAATATTTTAAGAAGAGTCATATGGAAGAACCTTAAAATTATCAGAGATAATTTAATGATTTAATAATTTTTAACACACTATCAGAATTGGTCGAAGAGAGCTTATAGCAAGCTCCGTCTTGTGGCCAATGGTTTGCCAACACAGAAAACTGTGTTATACCACCGGCTCATCATTTAGTGCAGTATTAGTTGTTAGTAGGAAAACTCTATTACAAATAACACTAACACAAGTACAACATGAAAATATAACATATAAAATTACGTCAATACAAAACAAGAACATAACAATAAACAAAAAAACATTTAGGAGCGTGGAACACTGGTTTTGAGTATATTTTTTAATTTAATTTTACTGATATTGAAATCAAAAATATTTAAATTCCAATTTAAAAATCTACCCATACGTGTCAATGGCTCATGCATCCCATAGTTAATCCTATGTGTTGGGACTTTAATCAAGTCGAGTCCACGAAGATTATAACCTCCTCCCCGATAATTAAAAAAAAACTGAACATAGTAGGTCTGGTGCATCTTTGACACCCGTTATTATTTGGTGGAAGAATACCAAATCATTGTTTGTTCTTCTCTGTGCCAGTGTTTGCATTTGAAGAATAGATAAACGTTGGTCATAAGGGATGGTATTAGAGGGATCACTTCACTGAAGCCCGTTCAATGCGAAACGAGTAAAGTTTCTTTGAACAGATTCTAATCTCTCAATATGAACATCGTAAAGAGGAGTCCAAACCTGCGATGCATACTTAAGATGGGACGAACCACGCAGTTGTATAAAGCACGGGTAACATTGGGATCAACAAATTCTTTGGACCAACGTTTAATAAATCCTAACATTGAATTGGCTTTGTTAACTATGATATTAATATGGACAGAAAAGTCTAAATTTTGTGTGAAAAGAACTCCAAGGTCCCGTACAGTTATAACACGAGTTAAAATGTGCCGTCAGATAACATAGTCATGAGAAGAAGGAGAACGTTTTTTTGAAAATGTCATTGTTTGACATTTTGTCGGGTTAAGATTCAAACTGTTCTTTTTACACCACAAGGCAAAGTGGTTAATATCCTCTTGCAATAGAGTTCGATCCTTTGAGGATGTTATATTTTTATAAATCTTCATATCGTCTGCAAATATAAAAATTTCGCTATTGCGTACACAAAGAGGAGCATCATTAATGGCCAATGTAAAGAGTAATGGTCCAAGATGGCTTCCCTGCGGAACACCTGATTTGGCAATAAAGGATCTTGAGTAAGAATTTCTGAATTTGACTTGATATGACGTATCTTCAAGATACGATGATATCCACTTGCTGAAAGATGGAGGAAACCCGTATGAATTAAGTTTAAACTTGATAATCTCATGAGACAATTGATCAAAAGCTTTCGAGAAGTCTGTGTATACACAATCAACTTCTTGACCACTTTCTAGGGAGTTTAAACATTTATTCAAAAAGAAAACTAGATTAGTAACAGTAGACCGTTTCTGCATAAAACCATGTTGTTGGTTGCAAATAATATTTTTACACATAAATGTCAAACTATCACATACAACTTGTTCGAACAGCTTCGGAATGCAAGAAAGTTTAGAAATTGGTCTATAGTTGATAATATTGGTTTTATATCCCTTTTTATATACTGGGGATATAAATGCATTCTTCCAAACTGAAGGAAATTTATCTTATTTCAAAGATAGTTCAAAAATATTACTCAGAGGAAGAGCTAAAATGGACCTACATTTTTTTAATACAGCAGGTGGTATTCCATCAGGTCCAACAGAATAGTCCTCTTTTAAATGTGACAAAAAGCTCAAAATTTTTTCACGCTCTACTGTAATATTGTCAAATGATACCTGAGGACAATTTCGTAAAAAATGAAAATAGTTTTCGTCAACAACTACAGGAGAATCAATGAAGGATTGGCTAAAATTACTTGGAAATACTTCACAGATTTCAGAAGTTGTATTCAAGATTACGTCATTATAAATGAGGTTTACTGAATACCTGTCACATTTCTTTTTAGAATTTATGAATTTCCAGAAGCTTTTCGGGTCTAGCTTCAAGGAACGCCCCATGGTTTACAGATATTCGTTATAGAGTTCGAAAGAAAGTTTTTTGAATTCTTCAAAAAGGGAAATGTAAACTACTTGATTCTCTACCGTCATGAACCTTATGTATTTTTTCCAAGCCTTATTTCTTTTATTTCGGATACATTTCAGTTCTTTTGTGAACCAAGGATGACAAGAAGAATTGGAAGGAATAGAACTTTTTTTAGGAACTGTTTCATTAATGCATCTCATCAAAATAGAATAGAAGCTGGAGATAGTTGAGTCAAGATCAATAGAAATCGGTAAATGTTCTATACCGGAATTTATTAAACTATCTAAGCGCTGTTGAAAATCACCTTTGCGAATGTCAAAAGTATGCGAGCAGTTATGAGGATTACTATTTTCTAGTAAATGACCACTCAAGTCAAGTAAAATGTCAAGAGGCGGGTGATAACGATCTATTTTAGATAAAGCAAAGGTAGATTCTACCACTACTTTACTAACGGCGTCAGATGAGAATACAAGGTCAAGTTGTCTATTTTTAAAATTGTGTACAGAGTTAACTTGATATAAATCCGTAGATAATATTATCCAACATTTGGAGCTCCTGTTGGGATGAACTTGCGGAAGCTTCGAAATAGGATTCGTCATCAGAAAGAACACAATCAATGTGAGGAAGATTAAAATCCCCTAATAGAAGGATATTACTCTCAAGGCTAGCTAAGCTAAAAATAAAGTCGAGTGCTAAAGAGAGTTCAGTGTATACTGACACTGGACTTCTAGGTGGAATATAAACATTTAAAACAAATAAGACTAAAATTACTGACTTAAATTGTGTTGGTTTACTTTCAAATGTTCTTTTATTATAACAAATTACTCAATTTTGAAATGAAAATTTGCCAAGTAAACCAACACAATTTAAGTCAGTAATTATTAAATAACAGATTTCTCTGATAATTCTGAGGTTCTTCCATAGGACTCTACTTAAAATATTTGATATTTTACATTAATAAACTTAGAACTTGGCGTACTTTTAGATCTCACTACTTTTCACGGCTGACTTGTTTTTTTTTTTTTTTATATATATAATCTACACAAGGGATTATACTACCCTTTAAATGTTCCAACACAGCGCGGGCGTGAGGTTAAGGAAGAAAAAGAATGATAGGAAAGATTGTGGCGCGATGTTCTGAGACTGTAGGTGGTTGTTGTCTCAGATTTTACCTCCAGGGATGGCGGCTGAAATAATGCGGAGAAATTTTCGTGTCTTATTTATCTATGTCCCTTATAATTCGCATTCATTTTTTTATTCTGTGTGATATTTTATCGGTATACTAGTTTGACTCAATCACATGTTGTTAGTTCTAGGCCTGAGCAGCATGTAATGAGTAAACATTGTATGACATTTAATTTAGTTTGTAATGGAAAAATTAGAGGACATAGACTACGGCAGGGACCGAACCTGTGACCATTAGGTTGACAGGCGAACACACAACTATCGCGCCACGGCCACGGTAGTGTTACGCAAAGGTTTTTGTATATAAAGGGTTTTCCAATAAGAGGTTTGATATTCAAAGAAAAATGGCATTTTTGGAGATAAATGATCGGAAGAGGAAGGTATGCCGTTAATAATGGAACACAACATCAGCCAAATGGCCGCCAAGACCACGCTTACAGGACCATATCCTTTTCATGAAATTTTCCATAACCAAATCGCAAAGTGGCTGCCCTATGTCCTCGATAGCCTCACGAATTTCATCTTTGAGGTCTTGAATCGACGCTGGGCTGTTGGCGTAGACCTTATCTTTCACGTGGCCCCAAAGGAAGAAGTCGCAAGGTGTTAAATCACAAGATCTCGGTGGCCAATTGTGATCACCTCTTCGAGAGATAACACGGTCCGGAAACTATTCCCGTAAAAGATCGATGGTTTCATTGCTTATGTGGCACGTAGCGCCGTCTTGTTGAAAGTAAACGTTGTCCAGATCAATACCATCCAATTCAGGCCATAAAAAATCATTAATCATCTCTCGATAGCGCAATCCATTGACCGTAACTGTTGCTCCAGCCTCATTTTCGAAAAAGTAAGGTCCAATGACCCAGCGGGACCATAAACCGCACCAAACAGTCACGCGTTGGGGATGGAGAGGCTTTTCAACAATAACTCTTGGGTTTTCCGAGCCCCAGATGCGACAGTTTTGCTTGTTGACGTAGCCTCCGAGGTGGAAATGGGCCTCATCAGTCAAGATGATTTTTCGATGAAATTCCGGTTCATTTTCATGCATTTCAAGGACCCAATCAGCAAAGACACGACGTTGTTGATGATCAGCCGGCTTGAGTTCTTGTGTTAACTAAACTTTATAAGCCTTAAGACCCAAGTCTTTATGCAAAATACGGTGTAATGACGTTTGTGGAATGCCTAATTCCAAAGAACGACGAGGAATGGACAAACCTGGGTTTTCTTCAACACTTTGGGCTACAACAGCAATATTCTCAGTTGTTCTTGAGCGACGTGCACGGGTTTTATTCTTCAAATCACTAACTTGTCCCAACAGCTCGAATTTGTCCACCAATTTCTGTATTGCGGTCCGACAAGGTGCTTCACGACGACCCAAAAATGTTTTAGTTTTACGAACCGTCTCTGCCAAATTTTCACCATTTTTATAGTGAATTTTAATAATTTCAATGCGTTGTTGAAGCGTGTATCGTTCCATTTTTATTAATAGCGTAGTTTCTACTTGTCAAATGTCAAAAAATGACAGCTTCAAAAGTGACAGCTACCGAAATAGCGGGCTATTCAAAATAACACCTCTTATTGGAAAACCCGCTACAAGAACTTGGCTACTTTTTTAACATTTATGTTTTTGGTGCGATTTCACTACTTTTTGCAAAGATTCTTTTTATCAGTGGATGGAATAAACGTCCAATGAATGCCTCATAAGGTAAGGTCAGTTTTTAATTTAAGCCTTTTGTATGTAATGTACTGCAAGTCCTACCCCTATACCAATATTCATTAGTTAGAAGTGATCTATTGAAACGATAATAATTGCTAAGAAGAAGGTGGATGAAATTCATGAAAATTTTTTTGTATATCTGAAAGCTGACTGGTCTAACAAACATAATCCTGCACCAATCGGAAGTGCTCTCAATATATTTAGTATTAATTCTGTGAAAATGGGTGTTTCGATAACGATCGTATCGCTCTACTAAATTTAATCATTCTACGACAATCAGAAGTACTCCAAATAATGTATAACAATTCTATAAAAATGGGCGGGTACCACGCCCCCTGAATGGAAAATCTTGAATTTTCGATTTTTCCTTTGCTTACACCAACAGGCCTACCGTTGTGCGAAATTACAAGATTCTACGATGTCGGGAAGTGCTCCCTAATTTTGATGATCTGTCAGTGAGTCAGTCAGTTACGGTTTTTGCAGTCTTATATCTCGGGAACCACTAAAGCTAAAGAATTTGAAATTGTGCGAGTTGCCTGAGCCTGGTGAGCTTAGCAAATGCTGAGAGTTTGAAAATTCTGACTTTATTGGTACTGAAGTTAGAGGGTGGTCGAAAATCGCCTGAGTGTGTTCATGTAGAGCCAAAACTTGGCTGGGCGCTACCGTGCAGTTATCCTGGCTATCAGGAGTAACCCAAATATTTATTTTTTTTGTTGTTATCGTTGAGAATCAATTAGCTGGGATTGTCAAACTTATGAAGGATAAACTATGAAAAAAGTTGCTCGCCCTTTGCAATTCGTATGGTTCGCGAATGAAAAATGGAAGTATTGTTACAGACAAAGATGAATAATTCAGGGAACGTCAGTAATTGATTACAGACTGATTGGCGGAGATAGGAAAGTATGGACCATATTCCATATTCGAACTACTTTTCAATTATATTGTCTTTTGATCTCGAGTCTTCTGTGAGCGAGGACGACCGATTAATGACACAACTACCCAAATTGGTCTGAGTCAAACGCAGATAAGTGCCGAAGACAACTTGAAGACTTTTTGCAAAACCAGCAAATACTGAACCTTGACCAATTGCAAAAACATCAGTAAAGCGGCCTTCCCAATTTCGTACCAAGGCTGAGCAGGCTCTAAACGTTTTGTTGAACCATGGTTTGATATTCAGTGTCGAAATGCAAGGAAGTATTCTTTTTCATGGTTGCATATTTTCAGGAGTACATACTAGTGATGAAACTATCATTACAAAAACCAAGATCAAAAAGAAACAGTACTTCGAAGTTGAAGCCCATCAGAGATTGATTAGTAGAGTTTCGGCAACTATAATAGAAAATGAACGGTTGTCAATTTACAATTAATGGACGTCTTAGCTCGGACATTTTAATTGATTATTTTGCAGCAGGAGCCGAAAACCAAATCCAGGATCCGGAAACCAGTTGAGCTCTCTAAATAAGGGAATAACGGTGCGTATGAAAGTTTAGTTAACGTATTCAATATTGTATTTCAATCTGGTGTTAAACAGGAAGCATTGATTTTTCCTATATAAAAGGCGGGTAGCAATGGCTTAATGGATGTGATGTAGAGTGCTTGACTGCCAATTTAAACGTGTGGGTTCGAAAAAAAATGATATGCATCAGATCCTGGAAATTTTCAGAGTATTTTCGTCCACATCAAATCGTATAATTTTTACTTGCGATTATAGGTACTAAAGGCAAGTTATTTATTCGTCGAAAAAAAAAAGTTTTGAGATAACAATCAAACATTACGGTGAAAGCGAAAACGAAAAAAGTTGATCTGAAAATATTGTCCGTCTGTATGTCTGTCAGTGTGTCAATCTGTTTGTATGTATGAATAGACACCTACAGCCCAAACGGGTGGGCCGAATTGCTTCAAGCTTGGTATATAGAGTTTTTTAGGTATTGTACAGAGGGGAAATTGAATTTTTTGTTTTGCTCAAAAAATAACGGTACCTGCCATATATCCGTTACGTTAAAGCTTATTTTCTTGGAAACGACTCTAACGATTTTGATTTTAAAAAATCAGTGCAGCTTTTTAGGTACAACCGATCATATTATTGAAAAAAAATTAAATGTCTAAAAACTGTACTTTCCATAGGACCATTGTTTTTTTAATTTCGACTATCTTATATGTATATGGCTTAACCGATTCGTTCGAAATTTCACACATATACAGGGTGTCCCAAGAATCAACTTCGGAACGAAAACTGATGATAGGGTAGGTGGTGACAGTTATCGGAAAAATTATAAGAAAATCGTAGCCATGTATTTTGTGAGTTATAGGCATTCGAAAAAAATTCGAAAAGATGGTCACCCTGTGGCGGTCTTTCAAGTGCCGTGATCCTTTTTAAATGTTGATTCACCGGACCACAGAATTTTGTCCAAGAATCGCGGATCTTTCCTGTACCGTTGTACAGGATAATCTCGGGGTACTAAGCTCAACATTCGTTGAACATGGTATGGATGGAGCTCATTTTTCTTCAAAATTCGGTGTACTGTACTATTGGGTACTCCTGTTCTTATTAATGATGATGTAATTTTCTGGAGAACTGTCACCACCTACCCTATCACCCGTTTTCGTTGCGGCGTTGACTTTTGGAACACCCTGTATAGGTTTAGGCTGGCCAATTTATACTGCGTACCAATATTTTTAATTAATATTTTTTTGTATTTTTATATTTATGCTTTTAGCATTTAAAATTTATATTTTGAAAACTGCTCAATAATTTTTTTAATAAAAAATTATAGTTTTATATATTTGCTGAATACCTATAAATTGGCATTTTTAATTTTTTTTTTCAAAAAGTTTTTGAAAAAAAGACTTTTTTCTCAAAAACCCTCCACAGATTTTTAAAATTTTTTTTCTTCAAATTTATGCAACAAATAAAATAGCGTAGCTCAAATTAGTTTAAGTATTTATTTTAGAATTTTGAATTATTTTTTCTTTGATTAAGCCGATTTAATCTTTTGTTTTTAAGTTTATATTATTAAATATTTAAAATTGTCCAACCAATTTTTTTTTAGAAAAAAATTAAAGAAACTTTGTATACATAAAAAATAAAGTAAAAAACGACTTTAAAATATATTTAGAATTTTAATACAGTAATCTTTGACACACGATGTGATCGAACATAAGAGCAAGTTCGTGCGATCCAGTCGTGCATTTTATTTTTGTTGCAATTATTTAAGGCGGGCTATAACGTAGATCAGCTTTAGACAAGAGTACCTATTCCACGATTGACCATGTTTGTGCTGCGAAGATTACAGAAAAGCTACGTGTTTTTGAAATCTTCGATTTATAAATATAAAAACCATTTAACCCTTACAACTGTCCATACAAGAAATGGATAGTACAGTGAATGGTTAGATTCGGCACTAAACTGTGGAATAGATCTTGAACTGCACTTCAGACGATGGTAGAAAATTAAGAAATTCTGAAATGGTTCACGTGTTGTTCTTTTTAATCGCTATACTATTATCAATTTTTCACTATTTAAATAACTATTTCTAGTCTCTTAAAAATTCCAATAAAATTTTCTGATGCAGGATCCATTTCTATGAAGGATTTATGCTTTTACGAGTTCACATAAAATATAAAAACACGGAAACTCACGGAAATCAAATCAAATCCTGGTTCTGCCTTTAAACTTTATAACATAGTTATATAGTTTATCTTGTGGACGTGACAAGGTCAAAGAAAGTTTTTTGTTTAACGCAAAATTATAGCGAAAGTAAACCATAATGGTTTGTTGTTGTAAGTATTGAAAGATTTAGGTATTACTACTTCACACTGTCAATGTATGCAATTTTCTCATCGCTACGTATAGTTCTACTCTGAAGGACGTGTTGTCGTATCTGGTAAAATCTTCACATAGATGTTATGATGGACAAGGGATGTTAGATACATATACATATGTCTAGCTATGATTCGACTGTTGAATAGGTAAGCCCCACATTTTCTTCATCCTTCTCAATCTTCAAATAGAATTTTAAATTGGGGTCATATTGTCTATGAACTCTGCTTCTATTTGCGGATATTTATTATTTTAGGGCAAGTTTGGCATTTGGACTAAATTTGAATTTGGGATTTTGATCAAACTTAAAATTACGATGATAGAGAACACCAAAAAAGTGTACCCTGGAATTCCGCAGCGTACCAAAGTTAAATAATAAAATAAAATAAATATCAAAATATATAGATTAAATTCATTCGTTAAAGCAACCATACTTAATATAGCTCGCATTTTAACGAACAATTAACCTTTGGTACGCTATTACTTAAGAACGAAGTGACATACAGAAGTCATTGGTATGTCATTTTGTAGATAATTTTACTGTCTTAAATGTGCTCTTAGAATTTTTAAAGAAAAAAATAAAGATTTTGGGAGTTATTAAGCAAAATAAAAAAAAATTAGGATTTTTGAGATGGCAGCATTACCCTTCCGGTTCCACACTCAAAAATTTGTTTTTTATTTCATAGAATATCTTTTTGCAAACATAAATAAAAACAAGAAAAAATCCCCACTCAAAAACATAAATTTATTACATTTTTTTTTTGAATTAATGTACTACATGCCAATGTTTTCGACCACTTTTCTCCAAATCTATCAATTGTACGATAAAAAGTGTATTGATCTTTTTTGTGTACCTACAACTTTTTTCAAAGGAACCTATAGTGTTCGAGTAATTTGGAAAAAACTAAATCCCCCCCCTAAAAATGTTTGCTCCGCACCAAATTTAGGAAATGCTTAGGACATTAAAATGAAGCTCTCCACCTCTCTCTCTTTGTCGAAATTTTTTCGAAGTTTCATCATTTTTGTTTGTCAAATTTTCCTGGACTAAAAAGAATTGGATTTAAAAAAAAATGGATTTTTGAAAAAAAAAAATTGAGTTTTGAAAAAAAAACTGGATTTTTGAAAAAAAAAATTGTATTTTTGAAAAAAAAAATTGTATTCTTGAAAAAAAAATGGATTTTTGAAAACAAGTTGTTTTTGAAAATTGAATATTTCGAAAACAGGTGGACGTTTTTTTTTTTAATTATGTTTTTATATCTATGTATGTATATTATAAAATACGAAAAATTGCAAATCAAAGGAGGTGCGATCCAGTCGTCCATTTTATTTTACAAATAGACACTGCGGTAATTAATTATAATTGTTAATTGCTCATGAGTCATGACATTCATTACATTACCCGCAAATTTCATCGAAAACGGTTAAGTAATTCAGTTCTTATAGAACTTTTTATCGGACTCCACTGATTTGCTGCGACGTGCGATATAAATTAAATTCACGTATGGATCGCAGGTACTTGCTCTTATGTACGATCGCATCGTAAAAACAAGATTGTTACTAGGAAGGAACGGCTAAATATATTTGTAGAGTCGTTGTTCACTTAATATTTTTTATATAAAATTTCTTTAATTTTTTCTAAGCAGATATTGGTGTGATAATTTGAAGTACTTAACAATATAAATTTAAAATCTGAATTTGAAAAAAATTTCGTCTAGCCGTTTTCGAAATATTGAATTTTCAAATTTTCAAAAAACAATATTTTTCCAAAATTTTGGAGTTATTAAGAATTTGAAGGGCCTCCTGTACATTGCTTTCTTAATATCATAAAGCGATACGATGATGTATAATATTGCAAGAAGTCAGACACTTAAAATCCAAAACACAGAACACATAAAATTCAGAAAACCCAAAACCTCGCAAGCTCATAATCGTATAAGACATATAATCTCTATTATCCACAATCCCGTAATCCCACGTACTGTTGTGCAAAAGGGACTGTTGGCCCAGGTTCATGGCCGGTAACTTTACCTTAAAAGCCTAAGCGACACATCAAAATTGTGTGAGAGGTACAGTGGACCAAAAATGAGAGTTGAAATTGTTTCAACACGCGAAGCGGTCCAGGCAAGGTATTGCTGTCCAAGAAAAACTGTTGATACAAAATATTTCTATACACAATCGACCGAAAACACAGCTCGCATTTTTCAATTTTAGGATTTTTTTTCCGGATTCTGATATATGTTTACCCGTATAATATTGAAAGAACCAATTTTTAATTGCCAAGAGGTAAATACAAAATAAACAAACAGTCTATACCCAAAGCGTCGCGTCGCAAGAACATAAATATCGGCGGCCATAGTCTAAACGACTTAGTTTTATGAATTCACCAAAGAATAACACAAAAAATACAGTGCATCAACAGCAAACAGATAAAAAAAACGTCTAACATCAAATCTTGTAAAATTTAATTTTACTTTTAAATCGTACTATCCATTGACGTCATTCCATGCTTTTTTTTTAATTGAAACGATAAAATATAAATATACGATTTTAACGTGTAATTGAAAATTTAATTTAAATTGAAGTTTTTTTCAGATTTCAGTATATCGTCAAGACTGCATGTCAACTCTTGTAGTGCAACAGGAAAACAATTGTTAAGTAGGTTGTTTATTTTTTTTAAAGAAAAAAAAAATTGACAGAATACTTAATTTTGCGAACACTTAAATGTATCAAATGTATACAATGTAAATTATACTCTGGGTAAATTAATTAGATCAGCTTTTGATTTTTTTTTTCGAATTTATTTCCATTTAAGGGTCAATCTAGTTTTCAGTCTCCAGGTCTAATTAGGTTTTAGAGCTCGGCGCGTTATCTTCCCCTCTTCTATCCAGGGATAGGCATGAAAGAGGAAGAGGAAATTTAAATGGAATTTAAGGAACATAAAGCCATGGTTTACTAGCGGAGATCTTCAAACATCAAATGATTTAGTGATAAAATGCATGCATCAAATTATACCAAGCATATGTGGAAGGAATAATTTTCCATATAGCATAATCAAATTGTGTACGAGTCTTAAGCCGTTCTGCGACAATAACAATCGGTATCAGTGTTGCATCTGCCCTGACAGAGTTCATCAATCATAACAGTCAAACAAATTTAATGCCAGATTTACAGGAGTGACAAATTGTCATTAATTCATGTCATTAAACAGACAAAATAACGGTAAAATTAAATCATCAATAATAAGCATTTACGCGGTCCAAAATAATAGATTAAGTGATTTTGAATGACCAACAACAACTTGTGTGTTCTACCACCAAGTTTTTGTCAGACTATTTTTGGCTGGAATTATAGCTATTTCACGACTTTTCAAGGTCGATCATCAGATTCCTTTGCTCTAGTGGTGCTGGTCTACTTTTTCATTTTAATTGAAAAACTTCTTGTGCCTCTATCGAGTAATGAGCCATAACCAAGTTGCTTAGAAGCTAACGCGCAACACATCATGCCACCGAGCCCACTTAATCAGATCCAACCCAATTCACGGTTTTCTGTTTATTAATTGCATTGAAACGATTAGCGCTTTTATTAGCTCGGTGGATTGATGCGCAGTACGTTGGCTTCTACGCAGCTTGGTCATGGTTCAATACTCGATAGAGGCACAAGAAGTTTTTCAATTAAAATGAAAAAGTAGACCAGCACCACTAGAGAAAAGCAATTTGATGATCGACATTGACAAGTCGTTTTCAAAATGGTGTCACTGTGGTGCATTTACATGACGCCACTTTAATGGCAATATTAATGTCAATAAAATGGAAGAAATAATGGCAATTTTTCACTCGTGTAAGTCTGGCATAAAAAATAAAATATGATAACCCTTTATGATAGAATTCCTTATCATCAGTTCTATATGGCGATAGAAGAACTCGGGCTCTCGGGAAAACTCGTCCATCTTCATGCGTGCCAAAATATGAGCTGCAAGAAGGACTAACTTCATCGAACATTAAACATCATACATAAGGTTTCGGCAAGATGTAGAAAAGCTGTAGTTCGGCACTTAGAGGGAATGATTTACAATGATGCAGCCAGGAAAGACATCCAGTCATCGCTAGAAGCTTTAAGGCTCAAATACTTAAAGACAAATGGATCACGGATTCCTCAGCGCACCATCCAAATCTCCAGCTCACTACACAAATCTGCGGTGCTAATACTAAATAATAATACTTCGGGAAAAGCCAGTGTTTATTTTCATTGTGGAGATAATGTGAACAAGAACAACAATACCGAATGCAAAACAATGGTGTATAATTTTAAACAATTTAGTTCGATGTGAAAGCAGTAATAATGTGTGTTTTTTTAGATTTGTGTTTTCAATTTGGCAATACTTTTTTCGGAGTTGGTCTTCTTGGCAACTGTCACTTGTTTTATGCTCAGCTTGGTTTGCCATTTCCTAATAAATAGACTAAATCCTGAATAACGTTTGCAAATCGTGCAAATTTATTACCAAAATAATGGTTCGGTTCGCGCGACTCGCGATTTGTGCAGCGATGGCGCTCACTTTTGGTTAAATGGGTTCGTTAATAAGCAAAACTGTCGTACTTGGAGTGATCACAATCCACAAGTCATTCTTGACACGCCGTTACATCTTCAAAATGTCACTGTTTGGTGTGCTCTATGGTCAGAGGGAATCATTGGTGTATATTTGGATGTTGCTGTGGACAACCTTTGGTTCCAACAAGACGGCGCGGCGCTACATGCCCTACAACCAACGAAACAATTACTTCATTGAAGGAAACTTTTGGTAAGCGCATTATCCCGCATCGTGGACCTGTTGCGTGGCCTGCAAGATCGTGCGATTTAACACCGTTGGATTATTTTATTGTGGGGTTATGTGAAGTCGCTTGTCTACCCAGATAAGCCCGAGACGATTGACGCCTTGGAGGAGAATATTCGACGCGTTAGTGCTGACATACAGCCCCAATTGCTGAAAAAAGTGGTCGAAAATTGGGCCTCTCGGCTCGAATTTAATCGCTGGATAAAGGAATTGCCCGAAATCATTTTTAAAACATAATAGCAAACCTTTATCTTTATAATAAAGCTAAATTCTTGGCCAGAACATTAAATTATATATGCATTTTATTTCTTCTAAAAAGCGGATTTTGCTAATTTTAAGCAAGTTAATCATCGAACTGTATTTTAACATTTTATTATACATATTTTATCTTTTAGCATCATACTAAATCCATATAACACTTTGATATTAATAAACGCCAAAAAGTCATGTTCGCTTAGTTTTTTCTCTGTTTTAGGCGCGTTCAGTTGGTGTTTGTCAAGAAAATAAGTTAAGCATGGTTTCAAATTAGGAAAATTTGAGTGAAGTACTTTAATATTAACAAACTGCTAAGTAGTATTATGCTAAAACCTTAAAATCGAGCCGTTTAAAATATCATGTGTATCGTATATACACTTTCTCCTCCATCATCTAAATTAGTCATAAACATATCTAAAATAAAGAAAACTATATAATCAAACGACACGGAGTGTATTAAAGTGTGCCCATTAAATTTCTTCAATCCCATAAAAGTAACCGACTCACTTTTAATAGCCGTTTGCATCAATGAAAGTCGCGTGTTAAAAAGTTGCGTGCCATAATGTATAGTGGTTTCGTTATTCTCTGTTGAGATAGGTTCGTTGGCCAACCGGAACCTTCGCTTGTTACCGTCATCATGTCGCGCCGCATCGTGGATCGTTCTACACTATTTCTTATTTTCTTCTTCTTCCTAATTTCCACAATAACGTAGATCCCTCGGTCAAAGATATTTTTTAATTGATAGTTTTCATGACACTCATTTGCGGTAGTAATTTACTGTTGTAGTAAAACCCATTACCATTTAACTCACTCAAATTACTTAACTCCTGGGTGGTTGGTTGTATTCTCATAGCTCATTGGGTGTTTTTTTTTTCATTCGTATTGTGCAGCACACGACACAGTATAGTATTTAAATGCAAGTAGTTACATATATATAGCGTATTTCTATGGAACAGCAGAATGAACCGGTGTGTGCTAAGATGGCTTGGCACCGGCATCGGCAACGGCAACGGCAACGGCAACGGCAACGGTTCCGTTGGAAAAGTGGAAGTGGCATAAACGTAGTCCCTTATTCAAAGGGAGAATAATAAATTATTAAATTGCAAAAACGATGATGACTCAGTGCAAAGTGCATATTGGATCCTTATTGAATAAAGACGCACCAGACAAGGGGCCTGTGCCTGTCTGTTCTATATGTATTATACTCTCTGTGAGTTTGTGTACGAAGTTGGATCCAGCAAACTATATAAGCTTCCGGTGCTGCTGAATGCGGGTGGACGGGATATGCATTTATTTATGGTTTCCTATTTAGTGTGCGCTTAGTCATTTGCAAGTCTATCGATTGGTTATGGTTATACATTTTACTTTAAAAAATAAATAAAGAGAAATGGAAGACAATGTACCTAAGGGAGTAAAAAAAATGTATAATTTGAATAATTTGTTTGGACAGTTTAACTTGGCAAAGATCATGACATTTGGTTAAATTTGTGTGAGTATGATATCAAGTGTCAAGTAAATCCAAGGTGGGTAGGTCGTAGGTACCTACATATTCTTTTCGACAATTTTGGATGTAATATTTCTATGGCATACCTACAAGGTGGGGTAATGAGTAAGTAAGTGAATGTGTTGTAATTTTTGCAAATGGCGTCAAATGACATTGCTCTTTGCCATTTAAGATGTAGACAGCTAGAAAATAAGTTGACAAAAAGCAATGGCGCGACTTGAAGAATGAGAATTTATTGGTATGGCTAATTGGAACAATTTTCGCGGTCTGTTGTGATAAACGCGGCGTGCATTTCACACCATGTGTGCAGAGAAGTTAACATTTAACTAAATAAGAGTGTCGTCCAAACTAGATCGATTGCGGGTGTAACAAAAAGTCGCCGGCTAGCTTATATTGTTTGTTCCGGCGAGAATACCAAAAAAATTTTTTCGAAGGATAGTTGGTCCTTGAGCGAGAAGGGCGAATTGAGAAAATAAAAGTATAAGCTCTATGAGTTATACAAAAAAGTTGGTTGTAATCCAAAAACTCAAAAAACCACATTGGTTACGTCACATGGAGCAATGGACAACAAATACATCTACCTAATATGTATATTAAAGGTTTCATCACCAATAACAAAATGTTCATTACCTTGACTGAACACCTAAATACTTTAGATTCTAAACGCACCAAAGCAGTATCAAACCAGCAATACTCGAATTTTCCCATAAGCTAATATGTAATTTACAAACTAAATAAGAATAAATAACAGTTATTATGCATAACTAGATCGGCTTTTAAATTTTGGAAGGCAATAAAGATTGTAAATGGATTTAAACTCTCTTGCCTTAAAGCGGTAATCATAAAAACTTATTGTGAATCACTATTCAACACTGAGTGTTCTTCAAGGATGCCAGTTATTGAAGATGACTTCCTGGATTGACCTCTTTCAAGAGAAGAACTACTGTTAGCATTGGGCAATGCTAAGAAAAACAAAGTGACCGGGACGGACAGGGTTCCAGCGGAATTCGTTAAGAATTATTCCCCCGATTTTATATCCATGCATTTGAGCTGTTAAAATGGAGAGACAGACACAATCACGAAATTCTGAATCCAGAAAACCCAGAACCCCGAAAATCCAAAATCCCGAAAAACCAAAATCTCGCAAAGCCAAAATCCCGAAAACTCAAAATCCCGAAAACCCAAAATCCCCAAAAAAAAAAAACAGAAAAAGTAAAAAAATCAAAATTGTATGTTCACTGTAACTTTGATGGAACAACAAATCATATATAACAAATAGAAATTAACAACAAAATTTAATAACAAAAGAAATAAACGTAGTATAATAAATAGCAGTCAATTAGGTCGTTAAATTACATAACATAATTAACATACATTTATATTGTATAAAGTTCCTTTTAAAAATGTATTTGCGAACGTTCATTGCGTACCTACATTTTTAAAATTTTTTTCTCTTTAAGTTTTTATCTTTTTTTTTTCATTTGGCATTTCAACGGAGATAATTTTTCCGATGCATGTTTTCACCCGGATTTGCTCTTCGCCTAAAAGAGCAACTAGTGAACAAACAAAACACCGATGTGAGATAAACTGAACTACGCATTAATATTGGTTTTTACGCATTTAATTATTAACTTTACACTTTTTATTTTATTAATTATTTTTGCGAAATTGAAATCCCGAAAAATTATACAAAATGAAAAATTTGCGAAAATTTCACGAATAGGATTCCGAAACCCCGAAAAATTATATAAAATGAAAAATTTGCGCAAATAGTGCATTTTATATAATTTTTCGGGATTTTGCGTTTTGGGGATTTTAGATTTTCGGGATTCTGGGTTTTCGGGAATCTGGATTTTCGGGATTTTGAGTTTTCGGGATTTCGGTTTCGGGATTTTGACCCCAAACCGTTAAATGAAATGTTTAGAACGTGTCAATTCTAGCTTTTCAAGAAGAAAGATGCTTCATGCTTCAAAACAATAGCGGTATTTCATTTTTGAAATCGTCCATTAAACTGTTTGCCAGTATGATATTTCGTTGACTAACAACTTGGGTAAATGATAATAATTCAAAGCTTAGTGACCTCAAAACTGTCAAAAGGAATGACCAAGTATTTATGCTTACAAACTTACTTTCATCGTAAAAAAAACTTTATTAGTTCTTTGTGGACCTTAGAGCTGCCATCGACAGAGAACCTTTGTTTTTTAAACTATCTTACATATGTGTCTCTGCTAAGATCATTTTCATTTTAAAAGCTCTTTTTGGAAAAGATTTCATTTTTGTTGGGATGGTGGGCAACATTTCTGATGGAATCAGTTCTTCAATTGGTCTAAGTCAAGGTTGTGCCTTGACCACTATTTAATTCACCTTTTTTATCATGACTTAATGGAGTACTTGGGAACAGGTGTGAGAATTACTGGGGAGTGCATTCCAAAATTGTTATATGCGAATGACATAATTATACAAGGCCTATATCAGATACAAGCAATGATTTTGAAGCTATGAATACTGCAACACTCGGAACCTCGAAGTGAATCTTAACAAATCAAATATTATGATTTTAAGAAAAGGGCGGGATGATTTGCGAGTAACGAGAAATGGAGCTCCCAAGAAGTAGTGATGTAAGGGAATTCAAACATCTGGCGATGTTAATTTCGAGTAACGTATGTGTAACAAAGCAATTAAATCAAAGCTGCAGGAGTCTACGGTTGTCATGTGTGTATCATGGTTGCATTGTATCGCCAACAAATCTATTAACCACTCCACAAAATGCATTATTATTAAATACGTTCTCCATAATTAGCCAATATCCACTATTAAGTAAACTTGTGTATATGGCATATTTATGAGCTTAAATCCCTAAAACACATTTAAAGACGTTGCAGGTATCACAAAACAAAGTCTTGAAAATAATGCTAAACCTTCCCTGGCATTATTCAACCTTAAATCTCCACAGAGAGGCGGATGTTGAATTGATCTTCGAAAGGATTCGTAAATTTGTGAATAATTTTAACATCAGTTGTGATAGTTCTGCGAATTCTCTATATACCAGCTTAATGTATAATCTGTGATAATTTTCTGTAGATATTCATTGCGTTTGTTTTCTAATTTATTATCTTGATAAATATAATATACCTATATTGTTTTCTTTTGATTATGTATTTACATTACATTACATATTATACTACTCCGTAGATAAATCTACGAAGTAGAGACACTGAAGCACTGGCAACGAGACCATTGGCTTTAAACATCATATACATTAATACTACAGAGAGACAGAGAAAGAAAGAACACACAACAGAAGAAAGATTATGTATTTATAATTTCGTATCTATGTTAATTTATTTATTTTTTAATTTAGTTATTTAATAATTAAATTATTTGCTTATTAATTTATTTTTCAAATACATTTATCTATTTATGTATTTGTTAATTTATTCATATGTTAACCTATTTATTTGATTATTTATTTATTTCTTAATTAATTAATTTATTTATTTTATCATTATTTAAATAACTTATTAAGTTAAATATGTTTTTTTTTTCTTTTTTTTCCTTCGATTTTTTCTTTTGAATGAAGATTTTCTTTCGTATTTTCCTTCGCTTTGGCTTTTAATTTATTGTATTTTTATTTCATTCAAGAAAATGTTTCAGTAGAAAGATAATATATCAAATCTCTGAATTGTAAAATGTGCGGTCACAGACTATTTTGATAATATTATTACTAAATAAATGTATCTATCTAAATTCCTAAAAGAGAGGTGTACCATATACTATTTAAAGCAAACTCAGCACTTAAGTTTCTGAGACGGTGGTCCGAAAAATTATCCAACCCCAACTATGCCTATAGCATATAGTTTATTAATTTACTCCCAGCATCTTGCCGAGCCCTGCAGCAATGAAAAACTTTTCAGTCCTAGTCAGTCAATACACTATTTGTTCAAAAGCTTAAAATTCTGATAAGAAAATCCCAAATAAACACATACAACTTACAATATTGACCTTGAAAATAACTTTAAGATCCTTTCACAGTTAAGTATATTGATGAACAAATCCTGTTATACACAGAGTGGACAACCCAATATCCCAAAAGAGTTATGACTCACCATTAATCAAAATTAAATTGTTAGCACCATATTTGACATTGACACTGGAATTTAGTTTAAAAGTCTGAAAGATGTACTCAGTTCAGTTTATTATAAATTTTATGAACTCATTCAAAAAATTTTCATTAAAGAATACGGACAAAATTCTTCTTTGGTACACAAAGAATTTCTATATCAGTACAGATATGAATTCTCTTATTAATGGATTAAGGATACCATTTGGTAAATTAATGCTCTAAGTGAAAGCCTTGGCCGAGAACTTGGTGACTTTTCATAAGTTCATTTGGGGTTAAGCTAAAAAAGAGAAAAAAAAATCTTTTCTTGTGGCTCAATTTACCTCTCGAAAACAGGTTCATTATTCGAAGCCAGAATTTTAGAGGCAGTAGCTTCATTGGAAGTTAACTCACTTGGGAAGTAGTTTGCACACAGCCTCAGTGGATATTTCAATATTTTAGAATTCCAAAAAGGCTGATCCAAATGTATTATATATAACTGAATAGAAAACATAATAATTAGAAAAGAAAAATTGTATGAGACGCGGGTTTTCCATTATTACAGCTACTAAAACTAAAACTAAAACTAAAACTAAAACTAAAACTAAAACTAAAACTAAAACTAAAACTAAAACTAAAACTAAAACTAAAACTAAAACTAAAACTAAAACTAAAACTAAAACTAAAACTAAAACTAAAACTAAAACTACTAAAACTAAAACTAAAACTAAAACTAAACCTAAAACTGAAACTAAAACTAAAACTAAAACTAAAACTAAAACTAAAACTAAAACTAAAACTAAAACTGAAACTAAAACTAAAACTAAAACTAAAACTAAAACTAAAACTAAAACTAAAACTAAAACTAAAACTAAAACTAAAACTAAAACTAAAACTAAAACTAAAACTAAAACTAAAACTAAAACTAAAACTAAAACTAAAACTAAAACTAAAACTAAAACTAAAACTAAAACTAAAACTAAAACTAAAACTAAAACTACTAAAACTAAAACTAAAACTAAAACTAAAACTAAAACTAAAACTAAAACTAAAACTAAAACTAAAACTAAAACTAAAACTAAAACTAAAACTAAAACTAAAACTAAAACTAAAGCTAAATATGGACTCCATTAATTTAAGACACATTTGTATTTTTATCAATTTTCTTGAAGCCGTTTTTTAACATTTTTGTGGTGCGGGGTACCATTTTGTTGTGTATGTTTTAGGAAATTTGTGTTTTTTAAATATGCAAGATAATGTCAAAAAAAAAAACAACTAAATACAAAACATCGAAAGGAAAAATCGATAAGGTTGTTTTTTGAAATATTGAATTTTCGAAAATTTTATTTCCAAAAAAAATCAAATGGACAGTGTTCCAGAAAATGGAAAACCAAAAAAACTGGTTCTATTATAAGAACTAAAAATAACCATTTTGTTCTTCAAAAATACGAAAAAGTGCCATTTCTTCCAAGATTTACATTTTTGGACTTACAAAAAATATAGGGCGGGTACTGTTATTTTAAGTCTTCAAAAACTCTTAAAAAACTTGTGGGCAATGTTTAAAAAGTTTTAAGAAAGTTTGCCCAGCCACTGTAGGCTCACGGATAGACACACAAAATTTTGGGACCCATTTCTTCATCGTCGCCATCATCGTTATAGTAAGTTTCATCAAAATCTCGTCCTTGTGTAAACGTGTTCGTTACTAAATGGAAATGAAGAATACATGAAATTTTTTGCCCCATCATTTGCCCTTTAAAACTCTCACCGTCCCCTATCAGAATAAGCCAGACATATTTGAGCAATTAACAAAATAGTAAACAATAGAAGATTTTGCAACCATTTAATTTTGCGTTTATTGATAAAATATCGGACAACGATGCATTTGAAAAATGACCTTAACCACAATTGGAGTTAAATTCACATAAAATACCTACAAAAGTCATGTGACCTCTATAATTGATGACTTTGTGATCGAAAATCACTACCCACATAGTACAAGTCCAATAGGCCGGATGACCAATAAAAATTAAACAGCTCTGTTCTATACGTATTAATTACTAAAAACAAAAACCTTTGGCTAATGGAACTTTATTGATTTTGGCATTAAGCCATGCGCATTAGTATAAAATTAGTAAATATAATTCTATCAAACAGAGTGCACAAAATGGAGTGATTGTCGCCCGACACTGTGTACATAATGGTATCCCATTCTTCTCGTCCAGACATTTCGAGAATCTTATACAGAGTGTGCATTAATTTTAATTTTGTTGGATGAAAATATATTTATTAATTAGATTGCTGGCATCTCACATTAATCGGTTTTAATTATGGTTGCCGCGAACAAATCGGAGTTTCTTAATAGATCTCTCGACTTTGTCTTAATTCATCGTTTGAAAAATCCTCATGGAATGAGGCCATTGGGGGCAAAGCAGACAGCACATTCATATATAGAAGACATAAAACTTCTAATAACGAATGACGGTAAAACATTTTGCTGATGCTGAACAGTGGAATTAATTGGTCTGTAAATAGGAATAAAATCGTTTTTGTATGTAGTTTTTACTTCCGATTATATGTACTATAAGGCAAGTTAAGTATTCGTAAACAATTTTTTTTTTTCTAACAATCAAACATGACATCATAGAGAACACCAAAAAAGTGGGTCCCGCAATTCCGTCTGTCTCTCTGTCTGTAGAACGATCTACAGCCTAAACCGCTGAACCGATCTTGTTCAAACTTGGTGCTTAGGCGTTTTAGGTGATTGTCCAAAATAGATTTTTGAATTGTCGTTTTAGCCCCAAAAATAGCGGTACTTGCCATAGAAATTTACTACCATCTTAATTATCTCGAAAACTGCTCTAACGATTTTAATAAAAATTGGTGTGTGTACTACTTGGTATATGGTCTTCATTTTGGCCAAAAAATGTTTTCAAATATTTTGTTATTAACGGTACCTGCCATACAACCATTTTAATGATTTTCGAATTTTTCATAAGCGACTCAACGGATTTCGATCAAAATTTTTATACCGGAGTTGCTTCAAATTCTAAACAATACTGCATTTCAAAAAATAGTTTTTTCTTGGATTTAAAAAAAAAAATATTTTTTTTTTTTGAAAATTAAAAATTTTGAAAACGGGGGACGATTTTTTTGTCTTTGAATTTATAATTATTAAATATTTAAAATTTCCATACCAATTTTTTTTTAAATATTTGAGAATTTTTATATTTAAAAAATTAAGTGAAAAACGACTTTAAAAATAATGTGATCGAACATAGGATTGCTCCTACGTGCGATTCAGTCGTGCATTTTATTTTTTTTTTTTTGATTTTTGATAAATTTTCTGGAAAGAGAAAACCTGATAATATTGCGTACCCAGGGAAATATGGGAACTTAAAAGACAGAGATGTTACTAAACTGGATGGTTCAACAAAGACTGGTTCATTTGCAAACAATCCCGTACTCTCACTATACTTATTTCATGTTTGCCATTGAAATCGTTTAGATTTCCACCAAACGTGTTTCCAAAGTAGAAGAGGCGATGTCTTTGGAGATTTGGACTGTAGCAGCGCCGGTGTCACGTTAGTACGCCTAACAATGCTCTTATATTCTTTTTACTGAGCGATGAAATATACATAGTTTTCTTTTCATTATTTCTAGGACAAATAATTCTAGAGATAGCACAGTAGCTATTTCCGAACATCCGTCTATCGCCCATTTACTGTATTTGATATTTTCCACAGCCTTTCACCACACTAATGACCCGTAGGTAAGTATGGGAAGAAGATGGCAGCAATGGATGCCCCAGAGTATACGGAATATGTTTTTTCCATGTGCAGAAAACATAAAGTGCTCATTTCATTCTTTCCATTATGTTGCGTTTACAGATTTTTAGACCCTTTGGAAAGTTTCGGAGAAATTTCATTGAGTTTAGGAGCAATAAACTCCTCTAATTTCATTTTCCTCGTAAACTAGTTCAGTTTTTTGCAAAATAGACCCCTAGAAGATAGTTATTAAAGTGGATAGTTCATAAAATATATGATGGTGGTGTAACGAAGCGTTACATTATCCCTCACCGACCGCCGGATGCGCATTTAATACGACAAGTACACGACAATTTCACCGGCACTATTAACAATAGCAGCTTCACACAAGCTTTATCATCAACAAACCTACTCAAGCAACACCACAATACCAGTACACTACCCTAACGCATCATCACCAGTCACACAATACATATTAGCCACCCGCCGAGTCAGCATCAGCAGAGATCACATTGCACTGCGATATCAGCACATCACTGTGTGTATGGAAATTTCATTGGTCGTTCTACAATTCACAGTGTGTCACACCAGAAATTATAATAAGAGAATGTAAAACAAAAATGAGCAAAAGTGCTTTGCGGAGGAGTAAGTTACCCATTGATCATAAGTGGTAGGCAATTTTTTGATCAATTCCGATACTTTATTTGGTGCAATCGTGTGCCGTTTGATGTGGAAATATTTTGGGTAATAAAAATACATTGTTGTTTTTAATTCGGATTAACCCTGGGCTGAATTTAAAGATTTCTATACGGGCGGCGTTTTCCCAGCTTGCTTCATTTGAGTGAGTTCGCGGGATACATCATACATTTGCAATTATATGAAATACCTTGTTATTTAGTTTAAGATTATAATGCAATTGGAAGATTGTAAGGCACTCTTCTTAACACTTTTTCTGCTCATTGCAGAAATAGAAGTCGCAGTCTCTAAATGAATCCATTTAATGCAATCTTTTAATTGAATTCAAGAAATGCACTCATAAAAGATTACATTCTTTAACAACCCTGGCAGATGAATTCCGAACTTTTAAATTATACATTACTGCGTTGGAATTCGGATACAGACAATTTTTTTCCATTAGATTTGAGTATGCTATTAAAATAATCGAAACATTCCACCAAATTTCGAAATAAATTAAAAAAAAAAACTCATTAACCTTGTTGAAAAATTTGAAGCATACTTTCAATTATACTAATCTTATTCAGAATTACTCAGTTTATATTATGTATATAAGACCATCTTTCATAAGACTATTTACGGCAGACCATTAAAATGACACCATTAAAATTTTACTTCTTGCATGGTATTAAGACCATTTAAATTGATACGTTAGCAAATAAATAAGTCGGTTTTTGGGTAATAAAAAAAATCCCTAAATAAAATTCATCAGTCAGTCATTGGATAAAAATTTATTACCATTTTTAGAGTTAACGTGGTGCGATTTATATTGGCGTGAGAAATCGGTAATTATGGAGATGAACGTAAAGTCTGCCGATTCGGTAAATGTCTGTTTTGACATCACAGTGAGTTACTTAACAACTTAGATTCATATTTTTGACGATGTATGAGTTAAAAGCAACATCGACTAAATGACATGCATTTTTCTTAAAGCACTCTATAAGACGAAGAATTAATATAGCAAACTGCTGCTGCTTTGGTTGGGGTTGGAAATGGGCTCAAAACTGATTATCCAAAACACGAATTGGATACTCTATCCAACCAAAATTTTTTTAATTTGAGTTAAATCGAGTTGAAATTTATGCAAACCGATTTGGCTAATTCGTATTTGGGTTGGATCCGTTTGCTTAGAGAAACTTTTTGATTTTTAACAGGGTTTTAATATATTAACATCGTAGCCATCGTCCAAAGATTTCAGCTCAAGTCGGTGTCAAACCTAAAACCTAGTAGATATACGGAAAACGAACCGGATCCAATTCAATTGATTTGGTGCTTAATTCTAACTTGGTTTCAAAAAAAGAAAAAAAAAATAAACCAGTTCAACTTGGTTTGTGCTTATTTCGGTTTGACTCGGTTAAACAAACCGAGGTGACTAGATTACAATATGTGTAGATTACATCGTGCAAATAAGCAATGCTCATCCTTCCTGTTTTTTTTTCACAATGTAAATGTAAGCATTAGCCTGTGCGCCAATTTTAGTTCTGTGAAAAAAATTACCGAAAAACTGTTGCACTGTTTACACTATTTTACAGTCCCATTTTCTGACAGAAATGTGAAACCAAACGTCAAAACTGTCAGTTAGTGTAAAGAACTCCAATTTTTTCCATTTAGTCACCGTAGAGTTGGACAATATAGTTCATTTGAGTGATCGATCAACTTAGTTAAAATCTGTTACTGAATGTTCAATTTAGTTCAGTTCACTGAAAATTCCTAACAAATCTAACTTTTTCAAGAATACTTTAAAAACAACAACAAACACCAAGTTAATAAAAAAATTCTATATTTTATTTAAAATAAAAACTCCCTTATCTAATTCACAGTTTATTAAACACTAATTTTGTTTTCTGTATCATAATATTTCAATTTTCAGTTTCAGGTTTCAGGGCCTTAAGTCATAAGAACTTAATGTAATATTTTGTAATTTATAGGCTTACAAATACAAATACAATGTACAAGCATATAATTAAACACGTTGGCGTTAAACCAGTTTCTTGACATTTTCTGGGCTGGGCAAAGTTCATCTGTCATTAATTATTTGATCAGAAGTTGCTTAAATGCGAAATCTGTACATATGATGATATGTCGTATGCTTTTTTCCCTACAATTCGAATGGATTCATTTCGCGTTTTAAATATTCTTCGTTCATATCCTTTTTCTGTGGTTCTTGGGTAATTTCGCGAACTGAAAAGATGAAATTTCACTAAACGTCATTGTGTTTGGCAAAGAAGACAATCATAACAGCGACTAGACAGAAGAGAGCAGCTCATTCGTATGTATCTTTTACATTCCAGTGGAATGTAAAAAATAGGAATTTGAATGTTGACACTAGAATTTTTTTTCATCCATAGAAAATAAAGTGAACTATTCAACTAGAAACCTTGAACTGAGTGCACTATTTCACTTAACTGAACTAGTTCATTGAAATAGTTCGTTCACGAACTACCGAAGCCTTTCACAGAGAGGTGAGCAATTTTCCCAACGCTGGAATATTGTTGGGCCCTTTGTACTTGCGATATAGGTACTATAGGCCAAGTTTTGCCTCGAAAACGGCTCTAACGATTTTGATAAAGATTGGTGTGTGTACTACTTTAAGTATGGTCTACATTTTGGCCAAAAAAATTGTTCAAATATTTTGTTATTAACGGTACCTGCAATACAACCATTTTATTGATTTTCGACATTCTCATAAACGGCTGAACGGATGCCGATCAAATTTTTTATACAGGAGCTCCTTTAAATTATAAATACTACTGCATTTCAAAATTTTAGAAATATAATTTTGTTTGCATTTTTGAAAAGAAAATATTTTTTTTGAAAATTCAACATTTCGAAAACGGGTGGACGATTTCTTCTGAAATTTTTTTCTTAAATACTTGAAATGTTCATACCAATTTTGTTTAAAAATTCAAGAATTTTTATATATAAAAAATTAAGTGAAAAACACACATTTAGCCGTTTCTATTAAGAATATTTTGCATATAATGTAATCGAACATAGGAGCAAGTACGTGCGATCCAGTCGTGCATTTTATTATTAAGAAAATGAGATTAAAGTGTCAGAAATGTACACATGTGTAAATTTACGTATTTTTTTAACGATTTGATGAATTGGGCACATGAGACATTTTGTGTCAACAGAACAGAGCAGGGATAACATTTCACTTTGAAGGACTACTCCCTAGAGGCCTACATCTCAATATAGGGTGATTGACAGTGGCCAGCACGCTCCCCAAATTTGGCCTGTATCGATTTTTTTTCTTGTGTGATTCTTTAAAATCCCGTCTTTTAACTGTCTTTTATAGTACTAGTCCTGTACAAAGGAAGGGTTTTATTGTGTTGCGAAAAAAAAAGATTATGTCACCGTACCCTGTAAACCGCTTATATGTGATGGGTTTTTTAAGAGAAAAATAGGAAAACATTAAATTATATCTTAGGACTTTAGTTGAATGCGGTGGTTCTTTTTTTCTAAATCCCTATGAATTCTGAGATTTGGGTAAAGTAGATTTACTAATCTTCTTACCAAAAACAGAGATTTATTATAATGTGGGTGTGTCATCCCCAAATTATTCATTCAGTCATTCAATGTGGGTGTGTACTTTCTCGCATCAGAATATTTTCGCCATCACTAAATTTCGTGAATGAGAAAAAAATAAACGAAATTTTATGATCATAATATTAAGTTTGATTAAAACCTTCAATATATGTATGTATTTGTTCCCATACCAAACCATTAGGTATTCTATATAGCGGAAATGAATATAAAAAAATATAACTTTCTATTTGTCAATTTGTCATTAAGTCTGTCCCACTGTATGCCCTCGTCGCCGATTGCACTCCATATACTTGTGCTACGTATGAACTGAGTAATAATTAATTTTTGTATTTTCTTTAAAGACAAAAAAAAGTCTGTAACTTTGCTGTGTGCCCGCTTTTTAATTAACAAATAATTTAAAATTCGAATGATTTATAGTATTTTTATGGCGGAATTTTATTACCTTAATTATGTAGGTTTGGTTTATGAAGGTCCTGCTACATGCGGGATTTTGGGTAGTATATTAATGGATTTGTATCTATTATTGAAGTGTACTTTGAATCTCTTCTTTTTTACTCACGTAGATACTAGATATAGGGTAAGTTTTGCATTTGGAAAAAGAAAATAAATCGATATTACGATGACAAAGTAGATCCCGCAATTTCTTTTGATGGCAAACAAAGCTGGCTAATGGATGTATTCATCTGATGTTTACAACTACCTCGGTTTGCAGTTGGGTGTGTATCTACATCTGAATCTGCCAGCCCTCAGGTCTAAAGGGGTTCATCTGAAGTGGCCTTTACGGCTGCGAAGCTCCACCAGAATCTACATTCTACTACCACGGGAGACAGGAGCTCAAGGGTCAAGTTCGATACTGTTGTATGTAGGAGAGACCGGGGCTAGAAGGTACAGGGGTAAAAAGTAAAAGTTTAAAATGAAAGGGTTACCCTAAAAAATAAGAAATATGTGAAGGAAAAAATTGTTCGTCTACCTCAAAGTTAACGTTAAGTATACTTTAGCTGTGAATAGGACATCCTAAAGAAAAGTTATAAGGGTAGTGCCCAAAACTGATACGCTTGTAACATTAATTTTGTTTTTTTTATTTTTTATAAAAAGAAAAAAGTCCATTTGACGTATATCGTTGTCAAATAAATGTTTAAGAGAAAAGAGGTTGCTCATGTATTTTCCTGGCTTGCTAATTAGTTAAATCTTATTCATATAATGTATAATCTTGCAATATTTAATTACATTCCTAATTTTTATGTGACTAAATTCAGTTTTTTTTTTAAATTAATTAATTAAATAAATGTGTAAATTAATATAATAACTTTTTTATATTAATTTCATAAATTTTGCTGGTGTATGTGCTATATTTTTTGTTGTTAATCTTGTTTATAAATTGATAATTTTTTGACAGGGTTTTTTTTACAATTTACCCCGGTCTATGTTACAACTTTCCCCGCATACGGGGTTATTCGTAACAACAAGTTTTTTTGTCTAAAAGTTATATTTTTACATATTCTCAACAAAATTTTGTTTAGCTTTTTTATTGGATTTCGTAGCTGAAATATTTCTCCTTAAACAGAAAAAAGTTTGGCTAATTTATTTGCAAAACCTTAGGAACATCATTAATTTTAGTAAAAAGTGTTACTTTTAGCCCCGGTCTCCCCTAAGGCACCAGTGGTCTTGATGCCGGCCAGTCTTTGAGGTAGGCCACATAGTTAAAGTATTTTCTACCACCACTCAATACCGTGGGAATAAATGGCATTCAATGTATCTGTATACTTTTTATGAGCCTTGGGTGCAAGAGGTATTAGATCTCAAATGAGAATGTCTTAACATGTCCCTAAAAAATGTTCTGGGGCATAAGATATGACCAGGTCGTTGGCCAACACTTCTCTTCACACCGACAGAGTGTAGGAAGGCCCACCGTTAGACAGTAAGGCATTAACTTGTAGGTGCCCAGGTTAAGCCAACTATAATTATGTCTGTCTTTAAATTAATCTACACAGCATATACAGTTGAAGAGAATTTCTTCAACTTAGCGTTTTGGGTGATATTTTTTCTTAATTATCTCGAGAAAAAAATTGATAAAAAAAATCCAGTGCACTGTTATATGAGAAGTCTACATTTTGGTAAAAAAAAAATGTTTAAATAAAATGTTATTAATAGTGCGTGTCATATAAAGGTCTTTGATGTTCGTCATTCTCATTCATGACACAACGGATTTGGATCAAAATTTGTTTACAGGATGTCTTCGGATTCATAATAAACCTGCATTCAAAAATTTTCGACAAATATTGTTTTGGATTTTTGAAAAACAAAATCAATATTTTTTTAATACAATATGTTGAAAATGGGTGGACTTTTTTGATATTATGTTGTCAAATTTTTATTTGCAATTGTCGTGCATTTTATTTACAACTGTTTTGTACGTAAAATGTACAAAGTTTGGTCAATATCGTTAGAGCCGTTTTCTAGAAATACAAAAAGTTGTAATCTAGAAATGTTGAACGAAAAGAAACTTCGAACTGTCTTAAAATACAAAACGCGACGTTAGGCACCTTAGCACATCTTGATAGAATGACCGAAGTCTACATAGAGCACCTAAGAAAGACGCTCGTCTACAAACACAGACGTCAAAAATCATTAGAGCCAAACTTTCGTAGATTACCAGACATCCCCATAGAGAAAGAACACATGGTATGATGCGATCACCGGAAAATGGTAATCGTTAACGGGATGAGGCGTAACACAAGAGCACCAAAAAAAGAATATCGAGTTGGGAAATCGCAGTAGAATAAAATCCTTAAGGGTATACGCAGCCTCCTGGTAAGCGTCAGAAATACCGAATGTATATGATTAGCCACTGAAATGCGATGAACAGGACATGTCCTCTGAACCAGCTTTTCCAGCAGCTACCAAATGGGGGCTCTGTATAGACCGATTGTTAGGTTTAAAAAATAACCTACCGCTATTCAATCAAGAACTAGTTACATCCAAGAGAGAATAGATAGACATAGGTTAAAAAATAGGAAAGAGGTGGTTTGATAGGGGCATTCATAAGCCAAATACTGCAAGAAAGAAGCGTTCCCGATGACTGGTCAATCAGCTCCATATGATTCATCTATAAAATAATAAATCATATGTATTGCAAGAACTATCAATGCCTCATTTAAGATCTGTTTATGAAATCTGAATTAGAAACACACAGTGCCCTTCCGAACTATTCCAAACATTTACAGACAAAGAGCTGCGATATCATGTGACTTCAATCTCGTTCTGAAACAAAATACACTATATCTTTAACAAATCTATCCAATTTTCGAGTCCATCGACCTTGGAATGAACATTAAGTAAATTCGACAAAATCTGACGAACAATTAACTTACCAATTCACTGCTACTTCGGCTTGACAAAACAGATATGAATTCAAAGCACTTTACAGAACATCAGTTCAGCCAGGTCTACTCCTGATTTAGAAGTGGAAGGCTGGGCAATTAGCAGAAAGGAAAACGCGTAGTCGACGCTAATTTTGAAAGCCTTAAAGATTGAAATAATTGACATGAATCTTAAAAATTAATTCCTTAAGTAGAAACATCAGTATGAATTTATTGGTAGTTTTTTTTTTTAGTTCACTACCAGCCTGCATTCCACTAAACTACTAAATAGAGTACAAATAAATATTAACAATTGCACTTAATAATTTTTTTACAGCATTCTCCCACACAAGCATACTAAATTCCTTCTCAAATTTTACCTATGTTGTTTGTATACGTATACTATATTTTTTTCAAAAGCATTACCTTCACTTCATAGAACATAGAAACCACATTCCTAGATATATATAATAATCCTGTGCCATTTGAAATTCAGCACGCTAACTTTTATGTTTGCAACCAAATATGCATTTGCAAAAGAAACACGTTTTTCCATTTGAAATAAAATTGATCGTCAATATTTATTTTTTTTTGTGTGTTTTTGTTATAACTTTCCATTTTTTATTTCCCAGAACCAAAAGCAAAATGACCCCCATTTAATGTCAATAATAGCAATCCAGACATGTCCTCTCGGACTGTATTCGATTTGTTCAGCAAACGAAAAAAAATCCTTTTAAATTCTCTTTTATGGCACAAATCGGTATTATAGTCGTATCTACTTTTATAAATGTTTTGGCCATCACAGTTTGCAATAAATAAATTCAACAATCGTTTTTTTTTATTACAAGCGCACATCCTTTGCACAAAAAGCTTTTTTGGGCAATTTTAGGACAAGGCGTACAAATATCCGGGTCGATTGTATGAGCAATTGAATAATAATGCTGAGACACACAGATTTATGAAACACAATGAAATTAACGTCATCTGAATTCTTTGAAAAATTATAATTTTGGAGGAAACAATATTTTTTAATGGGCCCTATGGGGAACCTAGCAGCGAATTTCGTTTCACACGGAATATTTTATTCCCCGGAAATGTTTTCTTTGATCGTGAATCTCTCACGGAATCTCTGATGGAAAAGCTTATTCCAGATACCAATCCGAGGGAAACTTTTGAGCATCATTCACGTTCCCGAGATTCGAATAACCCCCAATACATATAAATTTCAAAACAATTGAAAAACTAATTTTTCAAAATAAAAATATAAAAATAAGTAAAACAGGTGTTTTTGAAATATCGAATTTTCAACAAAAAAAAATCCTTAGGCTAAAAACCATAAAGTTATTTCAGTTTACTGATTTAAATGTTGGCCTACACATTCAGAATAATATCGGGTCCGCCATCTAACGTTTTTTTTTCAACTAGTGCTTATTTCGTGAATGGTAACACTTAGGTCATGTCTGGTTTGACAGATAATTATTTGTATCCTTCCGCTGAACGAATATGGTTGTGTATACGCTTGAACAACGCTGGGAAATATTGCGACATTACTTTGAAAATCATGGTAATGTTGCAGAATGTGTGCAACAATTGCGTACGGATTTTGGAAGAAGAGAAGCACCGTCATTGAGACGAATTTTGCATAAAGACCTTGGCATGACGCCATACAAAGTCCAGTTGGTTCAGGAGTTGAAGCCAACCGACCATCCAATGCGTTTTCGCTTCGCTAAGTGGGCCTGTGATCGACTTAGAGAAAATGACGATTATGCCAAAAAATCATCTTTTCAGATGAAGCTCATTTTGATCTTGGCGGGTATGTAAACAAGTAAAATTGTCGCATTTGGGGCACAGAAAACCCGCACGCATACATTGAAAAGCCGATACACCCAAAACGAGTCACTGTTTGGTGCGGATTTTAGTCCAGAGGCATAATTTGGCCATTTTCTCGAAAATCAGCAAGGAGTGGCCGTTACAGTCAATGGCGATCGTTAGCGGACCATGTTGAATGGATTTTTGTTCACAAAAATTGAAGAGGAGAATATTGGCAATATTACTGTACTGATCAGCTTCCCATCGGCTGCACATCGGTGTATTAAGTGCTTGTGCAAAAGGGAAAAATAGCTAATTTAAAAATATTTGTGTTGTGCTGTTTGTGCTGTGCCTATTCACTTAAAGCCCCAATATTCCAAAATAGAAAACAAAAAAAAATAAAAACCTACAATTTATTATCTACAAAAAAAAAAAAAAATCATATGTGCCCCAATAAAATAAAATAATTGAATACCTACCACCAAATTTATAAATAAAAAACCATACACTAAACATAAATTAATTTAATTCAGTGTCAGTGAAGATCAAAAACCAACCAAGCTGAAAGAGAATAGACTAACAAAACAAGCACATGAACGGTAAACCTTCCTTTTCCTTCACTTCTCGCAGTTGTGTTAGCTTAATCATTGTAGGTAATGTGTGGAGCTTATCACACAGTGCATGCAATGATTAGGTTAGCACAACGTCAGATGGATTATTGACTGTTTTTTTTCTGTTTAACCAGGGGCGGCTCAGTACAAATTGTCACTAAGGCATAACACTAGTGACAATTTGTTATTGAAAAGTTCATATTGGAATTCAGTTTAAACATTTAGCATAGATATTCGTCTGACTTGTGTTTTATTGTTTTTTAAATGTTAAAATGGTTGGTGTTTTTAGGGTCGACTATACCAATATTCGCGGGCTTAGAAAAAATTTTTGTGCCGTATATGTCCACACTGTCAAAAACAGGCCAGCTGTCTTGGCACTGAGCGAAACCCAAATAGGTGAGAATTCTGATCAGTCAGAATTTCATCTGTTTGGGTATAACTTAGTACCATTATTCTTTTTCCACCATGGTCTCGCCGTATACATAAGAAATGATGTTGCGTACCAACTTCAACCACAATATGGTTTGTGCTCAAACACAAATTTTAATTTCATGTGGTTAAAATTCTCGGTAAACAAGCGCATCATACACACATGTTTTATTTATCGGAGCCCAAATCTGGACAGAAATTCAACTTTTAACGAATTTGATGCTCTGTCCGACTCCATTCAAAGAATTGTTTCCCATTACCCTCACACTGAAATCGTCATTGCGGGCGATTTCAATGTACACAATTCTAGCTGGCTCCGCTTTTCGAGCCAGACAACACCCGAAGGAAGGTATGTTGAGGTCTTTGCTGAGTTAAACCAACTGACTCAGATTGTTGACGAGCCAACCCGAATCCCTGACGTTGTAGGTCAAACCGCCAACACTCTAGACTTGTTTCTTACCTCTGACCCCGATAAATACACGTTAAATGTATTATCGCCTCTAGGCACATCAGACCATTGTGTCATATCTGCAAATTTCTCATGCCAACACCTCTCAGTTAAAGAAAAACCACCTAAGAGAACCGTTTGGCAATATGAGAAAGCCAACTGGGACGGTCTCAATAACTTTTTCAGGATCTTTAACTGGTCACTATGCTTCCTCGGTAGTGACGTAGACTCCAGCGTAGATATGATAACAAATTTAATTCTTCACGGAATGAGAATTTTCATCCCGAATAGGGTGAAACCTATCAAACCGAAAGAAAATGCATGGTTTGATTTGAGCTGTAAAAAGGTTATTAGGGATAGAGAAGTAAGTTTCCGGAAATATAAAGCCAACCCCACTGAGGATAACCGGAAAAAGTTTCAACAAGCTAGAAAGACTTGCAACGTTCACATTCGGAGAACCAAATTCTTGTATGACCAAAAATTAAGGCAAAAAATACTACAATGTCCCAAAGGTAGTAAAAATTTTTGGTCTTTTGTTAAAAACATTCGGAATTCATCGTCATCTTCGGTTCCAACGCTCGTCTTTAATGACACCCCTTTTGTCAGCTCTCGTGAAAAAGCCAATTTGCTTGCAGCGCAGTTCGCTGTAAATTCGACGCTGCCAGAAAGTGTAATGACTCCTCCTGTACTTGAGAGCGTAAATGATTTTATGGGACGAATCTTCTTTCGCACTCGTGCAGTTGCAAGAATCCTCAAAGACCTCGATATTCACAAATCCGCTGGCCCGGATAGTATCCCTCCCATCGTTCTGAACAGGTGTTGTTCAACGCTGGCTAAACCACTGCGTAAGCTTTTCCATCTGTCCTACTCTACTGGTCTCTTTCCGAGTGGATGGAAAACAGCATTTGTCCAGCCTGTCCCTAAAAAAGGCGAATCTTCTTCACCCGCTAATTATCGTCCAATTGCACTTACATCCCTTCTTTCCAAGGTCATGGAAACACTGATTAATTATCAGCTTAAGAAATATCTTGAAGAACGAAAGCTCCTCAATGACCGGCAGTATGGCTTTCGTAGCAATAGGTCCACTGGTGATCTGATGGTATATCTCACCGAGCAGTGGCACAAATCTTTACATCGTTTTGGAGAAAGTAAGATTATTGCGCTTGATATTTCAAAAGCATTTGATAGAGTCTGGCATCAAGCTCTCTTATCGAAAATGCGTGCATTTGGTATCGATGAATCTCTTCTTCGTTGGATTAGAAATTATCTTTCGGACCGATCAATACAAGTTGTATTGGACGGTTTCAAGTCTGATATCCACAAAATAAATGCTGGTGTGCCCCAGGGCTCCGTATTGTCTCCGACCCTCTTTCTCATTTTTATTAATGATCTCTTATCTGGAACTTCTAATCCACTTAATTGTTTTGCTGACGATAGTACTCTCAGCTTTTCATATTCGTTTTTAGATTCACCTCCTTGTTTTTCGGATGTGGAACTGGAACGGCAGCGTATGATAAGCTCATTAAATTCTGATCTTGACAGCATTGTCCAATGGGGAATTAAAAACCGCGTAGAATTTAATGCTTCAAAAACTCAGTGCTGTCTTCTGTCGTTAAAGCAGAACCCACCCCCCATGCCGCTATCCATGAGCGGCACTTGCATTGAAGAAACCGATCAGCTTTCAGTTCTTGGTATGTGCATCACAAACCACCTCTTGTGGAACGACCACATATTCGATGTCGCCAAAAATGCTGCAAAGTGTCTGGGCTTTCTTCGAAGGTGCAAGAAATTTTTCTCCCCGTCTGATCTGGCTGTAATCTATAAGGCTTTCATTCGTCCAAAGCTGGAGTATAACTCGCACATTTGGGCAGGAGCTCCCAAAACACATTTGATTCTTTTAGATAGAATTCAGAATAGAGCTCTAAGAATGATAGGCGACAGAAATATAGTAGAGACATTTACATCTCTAGAACACCGTCGAAATGTTACATGTCTGTCATTATTTTATCGCTATTTTTATAAACACTGTTCCAGCGAAATAGCCAGTTGCATTCCTCCCCTTAAATTTTTCAACCGTAATACTCGCGCTTCTAGGAATGCTCATCAGTTTACCCTTGAGCCTAACTTCGGACGTACTGTCAAGTACAGAGATTCTTTCTTTAGCCGTACAACGCGAATGTGGAATACTTTACACGGCTCTATTTTCCCCTCCCATTTTGATATTCAGAAATTCAAAACCAATGTGCATCAGTATCTCCTCTTGCATCCTTCCCTAATCTCCTAACGCTCGCACTGTGCTTGTTCATATTAAGGGTAGTCAAAACCCCTTTAGTGCGCGCAATCGTTTAAAAAAAAAAAAAAAAAAAAAAAAAAAAAAAAAATTTGGTTTCAACAGAACGTGCCACACAGCCGAAGCTACACTCGATGTTTTGCGCCCTGTTTTTGAAGATCGCATTATCAGCCGCAGAGCTGATGTCGTTTGGCCACCTCGGAGCTGCAATTTGACACCGTTGCACTATTATTTGTGGGGTGCCGTAAAAGATAAGTGTTACGCCGACAACCCAGAGACAATTGACGCTTTAAAGGACAATATTCGTGAAGCCATTGGTGAAATACAGCTGCACACAATCGATAATGTGCTTAAAAATTGGACCGATCGTGTAGGCTACTGCATGGCCAGCCGAGGCAGCCATTTGAATGAAATTATTTTCCATTATTAACCGGAAGGATTGTACTTTCAAATAAAAAAAGAAATTTGAGAAAATATTCAGTAATTTTTTTTTATAGCATTTTCAAAAAAAAAAAAGTTATTTGGCGGACCCGTTTTCTTATAAGTTAGTATAAGGCATAAAATTTATCTGTAAAGAAAAACTACTATTAATTATTTGTATAGTAAAATTAGAATAAATGATAACAAATCAAATTTTCCTAATAACAAGTTTCATTCAAAGTTTTGATTTTAAGTAGACAACTTTTAATAATAAAAATTAGAAAACAACGAAAAAAATAACAAATCAATACATAACATCTCGTATTCATTCAGAATTTTAGTTTTGAAGGCAAGTTTTAAGCTCTCTGCGAAACCTGGCTTCATCTCTAACTCTCCTCATGTGCCTAGGTAGGGAGTTCCACAGCCGGATAGCGTTGATGAAGAATTGTCCCTCTGATACTAGACTGGAATAACGCGGAGAAATAAGTTGTTGGGATCTGTTTGAGGAACCGAACTGTATTCTATTGAAAACACTACTTGGTTGTTGTGATTGAATTATTACTTGCGTTATAGCTACTTTAAGGCAAGTTATGCATTCGTCGAAAAAAAAAGTTTTAATGCCTGCGTGAAATGAGTGTTTGAGATTGTATTTAAAACAATTTTGTATTCACTGGTTTAATTTAAATTTGTCAGTAGTCGACAAAATAAAATAAAATAAAATAAAATAAAATAAAATAAAATAAAATACAATAAAATAAAATAAAATAAATATAAACGCAGTAGTCTTTGTGGAGGGCACTTTTGGTTTAAAAAATCTTAATTGCAGGTAGTGGGTGGGTTTTATAGCCCTCCTCAGAAAAAAGCAAGATCTCTGACAATTTCAGCGAAATGTGTTGAGTAGTTTAAGATTTTTTAAACCCCAAGCAAACATTCATACTGTTGACATCAGGAAATAGTATGTCATACCGAATCCGACCGTTCATTCAAATAGAATCACAACACGCATTGTTCGAAACATACCCTTCGGCCATATTATTCAACTGGAACATTTTATCGTCCTTATATCAATAAAGTGAACATTCTAAATAACTCGGTGTACTTAAAAAATGTATACATATCACCAAGGTCCTTAACAATTCAAAATATTCAAAAAAAGAAAATGTATCTGATTACTTCCTCCTTTATTATATTTCCAGTCTGCCGTCTGCCCTGCTACTTTATCATTCATCCTCGTCTCCAATTCTCTAATAAGTAATAGCAAACAGTTTTATTGCCTCACAAGCAAAGAATGTCCTTTTTTGCCTACATTTTTTTTTCAAATTCAAATTCAATATAATTTACTCGTAATTGGGGTAAGAAGATGAATGGTTACATGAACTCTGTATCTCTCACATCCGTTGATGATGCCAACCCCCATCATCGTTTTATATTCTTATGGTAATCTTAGGGTAGCGCAGCGTATAAAGCTTTTAGTATAATCAGAATTTCCCAAGATGGACAAGTTTACTTGTGTTATGAGATTATTCCTTAACCTCCTTATCCATAGATATATTAAGACGTTGTTGGTATTCCCAAAGTAGGTGTACCTTACTTAGATACTATATGAATTGTTTATCCAAGTTATTTCTATCTGGCTTGGTATTGGCCGTATAGTCTTGGCAAGTATAACATTTGCACTAGAGCTACTTATGATAACAAAAACAACAAGAAGGCAAAACAAAGACTTCATCGTTATTTTTATTGTTTGTACTAAATAGCTGTTCAATTAAAAAAGAGTGTTTATCGCCTAGATATATAAGCATGATGTGGCTATGGCGGAGATAGATACTAATAATAATTAGACACTGGAACTTGTGAGGGAAAGTGAATTATTTTTTTGAAGAAATTAGAAATTGCAGAATGCAGAATTTTCGGTTTTTGTTAAAATCTTTTTGTTATTTTTGAAATATTTGATGAGACTTCAAAGGAAATTAGGAAAAACATGTTGTCATTTTTTTTTATTTTTATTAAGTAAAAGAATTTTTATTTTTCATTTTATCATACGAGTTGAAAACGTCTAAAACCAAAACCTTTGATATTCTGAATTCTCGAAAAAGGAAGGAAATGTCGACTTTTGATGCGGGCTTATTTTCAATTATAACCTGCTCTACATGAACTTTGTATATTTACATACACACCTTTAAGCCAGTACATAATTGTATATGGGACTGCAGGTCCTTAATTCTGACATTTTAATATGCTGTGACATTATCATGACCTGTAACCTCAAGTGGAACATAGGGCACCAAGCAATGCTAGATGGAGATGAATACGGATCATGCGTAGGTAATGTGTATCGGTTATTAAGGAATAAAAAAACAATTAGGCTCATAATATTGTATTTTCTGAAAGTTTGTTTGAAAATGGGAAAAAGTATACTGTACTTTAATAGCAGTAAAGCCTGGTGCTTCCTTTTGCTTACTTCAAGGCTCTTTTTACTTACAATCCTTGAAAAAAAAGTTCCATGTACCTTTTCAAAGATCGAATGTTTTCTGCAGTTGTAGGGTTACCACTCAATTTTTTGTTTAAATTTGAAATTAAATAATATAAATTATATGATTTCATGTACTATTTATGATCTTATCTTTTGAATTAAAATTTTGTTCAACTTCATCTTGAATTTTGCACGCGCTCAAGGGATTATGAATACCCTTTGTATGTTTTTAACACAGCGCGAGCATACGGTGAAAGAAGAGAAAGACGGATAGGAAAGATGTGTGGCGCAATGTTCTGAGAATAGAGCTGGTTGTTGTCTCAGATTTATCTCCAGGGATGGCGGCTGAACTAATGCGGAGAGAATTACCGTGTCTTATTTATTTATGTCTCTTATAATTCGCATTATTTTATTTATATCTGATTAGGAAACATTTCAAAACAATAAACAAAAAAAATAACTTTAAATTTGAAAATTGTGGAAACTCTGTCAGATCATAACTTTGTCATGAATGAGCTGTACCTTTAGTTTTAAAGTTGTGACTGACATTTCAAAAAGTATACACGAAAAGCAAGTATGTCTAAAATAACGTTGAGAACTGTTCTATTCGACAGCAAGGTCAAAATAAGGGTATCCAGAAATCTTGTTATTAACCACATTCATTGCTAATCAAAATCTAAGTGGTATGAATGAATGATTGTGGCTTGAGGAAAATTTGGCCCCACACTGTCCCCATAGGGGACAGGAATTGATCGCATAACAATGGAATTTTTCAAGAACGCAACGCCTAGATTTATAGAAAAACTAACCCAAACTTTCAACAGGATCTTTGAAACAGAATAAATGCCCGGGTCTTTTAGAAATTCCATCATTTCTCCAATCCACAAAAAAGGGGAACTAGATGATGTGCGAAATTATCGCGGTCTCTCATTTTTGGATACTTCTTACAAAATATTTACCGTGATAATTCTGGCCAGAATAACAAATTGGTCTGATAACCATCAGTCATCAAAGATAATCGGGCTACTGAAAAATATATTTGAAAATACAAAATCGGCGGTTTGGGATGGCGAACATATTTCCAATTTCTTTGAAACTGGCATAGGCTTAAGACAGGGCTGTGTACTCAGCCCAATCCTTTTCTCCTTCTTTTTAAATGACCTTCACGAGGAACTACCCGGAGTAGTTAATACGTGTGGAATGCTAATAAAAGTTCTTATGTATGCGGATGACCTAACGATTTTAGCTTAAAATCCAGCTTAAAATTAGCTTAAAATCCAGGTTAATTTAGCTAAATCAAAACTTGTTATATTTAGGAATGGAGGAAGAAGGGCGATAAGTGAAATATGGTTTTATAGAGGGTTGGAAGTGGAAGTAGTAAATGACTACAAATATCTGGGGGTAAAATTTACACATAATATGTCATTTAAGACGCATCTGGAAGAAAAGCTTGAAATGTCCAAGATAGATCTAAATTCCACCTGGTATGCAGTTATCAACGATAAGAGAATTCTCCCTTCAAGCAAATTTAAAATTTTTGAAGCAACAGCCAGGTCCATTATTTTTTATGCAGTTGAAGTTTGGGGTTTTTTGAAGCAACTGAAAGGCTTCTAAGGTACTTCATCAAACGAATGTTCAAACTTCTTCATAGCACCCCAAACTATATGTTACATATAGAAACTGGCCTACCGGCGATATTTCTGACACATACGAAAAGTAATGAGTTATCAGGAGAGTAGACTACCTAAAATATTAGCGACAGAAATAGTGAAAGAAAACATTTCCTGGGCCAAGAATGGATATCACTTTATGAGGAGAGAGGACTTCAGCTTTGTTTTCAGGAATTGAGAAAGAAAGAGTGGAGTGATCATGTAACAAGGGCAAAGAGTGGTCAGTTTCATGATGAATACAGTAGTTTGCAATATGAAGGAGTCCCTAATTACTTCGAAGATAGTCGCAAAGACATGATTCAGATGGATTTTTATGGCAAGGGGCGGTATGCTTAACTTAAACGTTTTTAATTCAAACAGATGGTACCCATTATGTAAGTTAGATGCTTCAGAAAACACTTATCATTTTGTAGCAATATGTCCGATTTTTAAAACTTTTAGAAAGACTTGTTTTGGAAAAAATCTAACAAAAGAAGTTTTTATTGATACGCTTACCGGCCAGAATTATATACGAGTATCTTAATACAATTTACAATTACCTGCAAAAAGCTCTTCGATATAGAAATCTGTTAATAAAAGAGTTTAACTAAAAAAAATACTGATAAGTTAAATGTATAATCTCCTTTTTATTCCATAATACGTTACTTAGAGAAAAAATGGAACACTATATATCTATGTATATACAGGGTGGCCCACGAATCGTGCTACAAAAATAAAACGCAATAACTTTTTTTCAGTGTGAATAGTCGGCTTATTTTTTTTTTTATTTTATAGGCTACTATTTAGATTTATCAAAATGAATGCTTGGGATACTGAAAAAAGGATTTGGATAGTGCAGCGATACCATTCTTTGCAGTCCGCCATTTCCGTCCAAAGGGAATTTAGGCTGGAGTTTGGCGGTACTCCCCCGAGTAGATGGACCATTATGAGGCTGGTGAACATGTTTGCCAAATCTGGAAGCATCGAACGAAGATCGTATCACCGAGATCCCAATGTTCGGGTTCAGGATACAATCGTGGCTGTTGCATCGGCAATACAGGCAAATCCAAGTGTTTCGACTCGAAACTTATCGGGCCAAATTGTAGTTAGCAGACAGTCATTACAACGGATAATTCGTGATGACTTAAACTTGTTTCCGTACAAAGTCCAAACTAAAAACAAGTTAAACCCTCAGGATTTGCCTGGAATTTTGCCGAAAAATTATTGCAATGGCTGAAGAAGACAACACATTGATAAATTGTTTGTTCATGTCTGATGAGGCCCATTTTGACTTAAACGGCAATATTAACAAGCAAGATTGCCGTATGTGAAGTGAATCTAATCCTGAAATACTCCATGAGAAAGAAACTGCATCCAGAGCGCGTCATTGTGTGGTGCGCAGTTTCATCAAGGTGTATTGTCGGGCCATACTTCTTTGAAGAAAACGGTGTAACAAAAACTGTCAATGGGGACCGTTATTTAAGGATGTAGAAGGAGTTTTTTTACCCAGAACTTCGCCGAAGACGTATCCCTTTCAGCAGGATTTGGTTTCAACAAGATGGAGCAAGTGCACACAAGTTATGGCGGAGCTCCAACGAAAATTCCCAAACAAATTGATATCCAGAAACTGCACTTTCCGCTGGCCCCCAAGGTCAACTGACCTGACTGCACCAGACTGTTTTTATCGGGTTATGTCAAGCAGGAAGTGCACAAAATGAAACCCTGGAATTTGACTGAATTATAGCAGTTCATTAAGAAAATAATTGAGGCGACCCTAATTTCAACCCTTCAGGCCGCAATGAACAATTTTCTGATCAGGTGCAGCATATGCGTGGATGAGCGTGGAGGTCATTTCCGGTCTATCATCTTTAAAAACCATTAGTTATTTAAAATAAAATGTAATTTTTAATCCAATAAAAAAAATTAATGAAATACATCGATTAAAATAAAAGTTATTTAAATTTCTTATTGTAGCACGATTCGTGCGCCACCCTGTATGTTGCCCTAAACTTATTACTTTTTAACTGTAATCTCTGCAAATGAGCACTTTTATAATTATCATGAACATACTACATACGTATCCTCATTATAATTTGGTTTTTCTTATTTTCTTTTTTTTATCAGATTTTTTTTTGTATTAATTGATTAAATTTAAATCAAACGGAAAATTTTTAAATGAAATGTCTCATAGGCTAACGACTTAAGTCAAAGCCTAAATGTTTTTTTATTTTACTTTGTTATAAGACTAAAATTGTAAATTATTTTATATTGTAATAAAAAACAACTAAACTAACTAAACTGTCTCCATAGATCTTACTGAAACCATACCGAAGCTGATATATTTGTTGCACCAACAGAAGAATTACTCGTACGACAAAATATTCTTGTATTCGTAAAGGAAGAGAAAAGAACGTTTCAATAGCATTAAACATCTGTACTTAGTAGTATTTTTGGAAAAGGATGTGGTTCTAGCCCTAAGACCACTTATTTGATGTACAGAGTCATAACTAGGTAAATTTTGATATTCGCAACCACGTAATCAATTTTAAAACCATCAGAGATTGACATCAGGGGCATATTTCAGCGCTACTACATCAAGAACAATGTAGAATTTTGACTGCTGTATTACATCAGTTCTGTTTCACAGGTAATTTCGGTTTTTAGTTGTTGTGTAGTGTAGATATGGAGAATCTACTAGAATTATTGGAAAAATGATGATTCTGTTTCACAGCTATTTATCCTACATTGTTGTAGTACAACTAAGGCCCGCTTGCTACTTAAAACGCTTATGGGCTACTTTTTCCTTTGCGTAAACTGTCACTTAAGCGCTTAAATAGAACTTAAATGCTTAAGTTGTGTATCAGCAAATGGGCCTAAGAGTCAATTCGAAAAAATATAGGAATGTTAGTAATTTTTGTGTGCTAACATAACAAGTCATAATATTATAAAGTTTAATTTTCATATTTTTTAGTCCAGGAAGAACTAATGCTTTTCTGAAGGAATTTTATTCTTCGACAAGCGTTTTGTTTGGTAGACTATAAAAACTGTGTGTAAATTTACCATGAAATTGTATGTAATTTTAAGTGTAAAAGTAGGCAAGTTGCGTATTTATACACATCACAATAGGTAAGAAGGAAAATTGAACACATTATGTTGGATATTACAAACATTTGTTACAAATTTTCAACCTCTGTGTACCTTTCAATCACCATTGTTCAATATTAAACTAACAATGCTTAAGCATTACACAAATATTGTTTAAATTCGAACCCCTTATGAAAACTGCACATAAAGTTTTTGAACTTAAAAAATAAATGCTTATATTAACTACCATTTGATCTAAGTTACACATTGTATGTAAACATTTGATATTCGTTTGTGACGATTATTTTTACATTATTTGAAATTACACATTTAAGATTTAACATTTACACATTTAATATTTAGGCTAAATACGTGTGTAAAAATACTGCAATTATGGTAGGCAACAAGTTTCCTCGCTTTATGATAGTAAAATTACACGATTTTTTTAGAGTGTACGTTAACACTCCCTTAAAGAAATACGATACTACCAAAGATCAATTTTTTGTATTCTTGATTGTGTCTAGCTTCGAAGAAATAAAGAAATAATTGCTGGATTAAGATGAACCTTCATTATATATTAATTAATATTGTCCAACTTGTATACATTTAATATTTTACATCGTCCTTCTTTGGAGAAACCAAATCAAGATAGATGTAAGCCCACCATAAGACACTTCAAGTTAACTACATCAACTACATAATCCAGCCACATCATCCAGCACTTCTATTTGTAGTTGTGAGACAGAAAAATGTAGCTGATGTAGGTGTAGAATTTAGTTGTATGATGTAGCTGATGTAGTAGCGCTGAAATAGGCCAAAGGGCAGACGGATACATTTTCCTTTAACTTGGTCCAACGATTACGAAAGAAATGGCGCCCAAAAATACTTTGCGAAAGAGTACCTACACAATATCACCTTGAATTTATCCCAATAGCCGTAAAAGATATTCCTAAGGCGATATTGATACCGCGATAGATGTAGATGGCCAGGCAGCGATTAAAGCCATTTCCTTATTCGTCACAAAGTCAAAACTGGTTGACCGTTGTCACAACGAGCCAAAACTACTCAAGGCAATAAACGCAGTTACTCTTAGATGGGTTCCATCAGGAAAGGATAAGGCTGCTGAATTGTCTAAAAATGGGTGATCTCTCTTGAACCGAGTTAAATCAATGGTTATTCGACTGGATGAAGAAATCTTTGAAAGACAAATGGTCAGCAATTGGGTTTTGTGAATTATTTGGCCTCAACATAACCGTTTTGGTTGGCGTCCTAACGGGTCATAACACTCAATGGGAATGGGTATCAGCACATGTGATTTGTGTAGTCGGTGTGTGAATACAAAGCCGAATAAACACTCGTTTCGTTTTCTCTGTGAATGTCCCAGCTTAGCTAAAACTAGTAAATCTGCCCTCAATGAATACTTTTTCTATGACCGATGTCGTGGTCACTGCCACTAAAAAATATTCTGCAATTCACTAGGAACTCAAGTTGGTTTATTACCTATATGTGTGAACATTGAGCAGCATAATAGTATCATTGAGCTTCTATGCGGATTGCCGTATTATCACCTGGTCTAAATTAACCTAATCCAATCTGTCAAGCTAAGCCTTATCAAAAGCTTCAAAGAGCTTGTCAAAAGCTTCAAAAAGCTCCACAAATTTTTTTCAAAGTCTTTAAGAACCTACAAGTACATTTTTTTCATACCAAGAAATGTTTAAGCCACGGTTCAGACATTTTTCAAGATTTCAAAACACCGAGTTCGGCAGATCTTGAACCAGGGTTTAAGCATTTAATCAATCGAAATCGATGGGGCAAACACTTGCAGCAAGGCAGTTGAAATATTACTTTCAATTTTGTCTAAATAATTCAAGCCTCACTTTATTCCCATCTTATAAAGGTCTTGCCTAGGACTAGCTACTAGGTTACTATATGGCAAGTTAGACTCTTTATGGAAATCTGTTAATCAAAACCCTCTATACATCACGCATTTTGTGTTCAAGAATATAAAAATTCAAAACTCAATTTTCAAGAGTTTCAAACTCCTTGAATGTCTACACTTATTTAAAGCCCTTTTATCAAATACACATATTGTATTTTTCTTTTATAAATAAAACATAACTTTTTTTAAAATTAAGTAAGAACGCAGGATGAAATCTTTTGCAAATTTCACATTACACAACATCATGCCAAATCAGAAAGGAATTTCTGTCAAGACAATTACACGACAAAGGAAAAAAAGGATTTAAACGTGTTGTAATTTTTTTTTCAGGACTTAATTTTTATTCCCTTTGGAATTTCCTTTCCAGATACACAAAGCTCGATCAAGAAAATACCTCTTTATAAAGTGAAAAATTTTAAATTAAAATCCTTCGAACAGTTCCAGTTTGCTTCCTTCTAATCCTGCACAAATAATGTGTCTTGTAATATGAGAATTTGTATGTGTTAATGAAATTCCATTTGAAAATCCTTTTTTGGAATTGAAATGCTTATATACGCTAAAAGGGTATCTGTTGGTAGAATATTTTTTTTTAACATCTTCTTGAATTACTTTACTAACAAAAACAGTATGTCGTATTGTGTATTTCTGTAACCAAGCTTGACTGTATCTGTATATCCTTTTTGAAAGTCAACATTTTTAAAATGCAATCTTATATCTGCATGCGATATTTTTCTTTGTGTTTGGAGCAGGTGGGGGTGAAGGAGAGTAAGTTGACAATAGTCTAATAACGTTATCAAATCGAGTTCCTACTTTGCTCTTTATCAACGTCCGTCCGTTTTTTTTTGTCGACCCTTGTCTTTTAAGTTTAATTTTGAAGATATATTGCTGCAAGAAAGGTAGGTAGACAAATATGTATATTTTTTTCTTCGTCTTGTTAAGAAATATTCACTGTTGCAAGTGGGAGTAAAAATTTGAGTAGGATTTGGTTAATAAATCTTTGTTAGGTAAGCCTTTGACCTTATACCTTTGTTTCAAGGATATCAAACTATGTGGTAAGAGAAGATTTTGTATGCTTGTTTGAACTTAGGTTTGAACAATTTTCTACGATGTAACGGTAAAACACTTATCATTGCTGGACATTTCGTTTTGATTATTATGTTGATCTTATAAATTGCTTTTTTCAACAAGTTGCTTCTATGCTATTCTATATGAGACCTTGGCTGTCATTTTAAAGGATTTGTTGTTCGAAGGAAATTTTATGAGGAGCAAATGAATAATTTGGGGAAATGAAAACTCCGCTTGAGATCTCTGATGGAGCCCTATATAGGCTATAAGTCTAGGTATGAAAATAAGAGCTGGATTGCGCCGTTTTAAAATTGTTCACTAACATTTCTGCATCTATAAAGCTTCCGTAAGGTCTTATCGAAACTAAAATGGCTTAACGAAGCTTTATCGAAGCTGAAATATTAGTTGAAACCCGTCGGCTGACCTATAGAAGCATATAATGCCTAGTCTTACTCTAGGTGGCAACCTGCTCATGGAACCAAACACCTTTCTTAGATAAGAATTAGTGGATAAAGATTATTGTTATGATTTGTATATATCTGCAACTATCTACAATTTGCTATACTATCCAACTCGTTCGGTTGTACATAATAAGTTCTACCAGCTTTTAATGTGCGATATACGGTCGTCCAGAAACGTATAGTCCTCTTGTTCGTGCTCCTGATGGATTTATCGAAGAATACAGTACATACATTACCGAGGTTTAAAAAAAAAAAGATCAAGTCTTTGATTATCATTTCAGAACGGTCAATAAGATCGCCAAGAAATATCATTCATAATAACTGTGTCCAGAACACTTCAATCACATCAGGGAAAAAGATTGATAGTTTTATTATTCTATACTGGGCCCACACCTTCAACAGCGAATATAATTGATTTCTAAATAATTGGCCAGAGTGCAGCACGGGTAAAAACTGTCTACATGTAAGAGGCGGAAAAATCGAGAAAGATCGTCTCTAAGGAGGATTTTATCTGGCCTGCAAAAATAAAGTCAACCGCCCACTCGCCAAACTGGCTAAACAAACTTGTCCCCCAAACATGATATTAGACGGGTAATAAAAACCGCATATAATATTTTCCAATCTGAAGTTATTCAACAAACCTTGGAACAAATTAAAAAAAATTTAAACCAAAACGCCACAAAACTATTATAGTCGCTTCTAGATTTTAACGTCTAAGCCTTGATAGTCAAACTAGTTATCTACTCAAACGTAAACCAGCTTATACTCATACATTCTAGTATTCAAAATTTTCTTTCCGTCATGTCCTAAGTTACAATATTTCGCACTTAATTGCATCTTAGTTACTTGACCAATTTGACCCAAAAAATATGTGTATGAAGCTTTTAATGCGGTTAATTAAACTTCGGTTAATAGAATTTATCGATTAGTTGATCTTAAGAAAATACAGCTAACAAACTTCTCGTTTTTTTTTTAATTGGAGTAATGACTACCCTTAATATGATCAAGCACAGTGCGAGCATTAGCAAAATAGTGTAGGATTTAAAAGATGATACCGGTGTACATTGGTTTTGAATTTCTGGATATCAAAATGGGGGGGGGGGGATAGAGCCGCGTAAACTAGGCAACATTCGCGTTGTACGGTTCAAGAAAGAATTTCTGTACTTGACAGTACGTCCCAGGATCAAGGGTAAACTGATGAGCATTCCTATGAAATGGAAGATATCGTCAGCAAAACAATTAAGTAGATTAGAAATTGCAGGTAAGAGATCATTAATTAAAATGAGAAAAAGTGTCGGAGACAGAACGGAGCCATGGGGCACACCAGCATTTGTTTTGTGAATTTCAGACTTCGATGAACGACTCGAATAGGTTTGAAGTCGAGAACTGATTCATCGATACCAAATTCACGCAATTTAGATAAGAGAGCTTGATGCCAAGCTCTATCAAATGCTTTTGAAATATTAATGGCAATCATCTTGCTTTCTCCAAAACGATGTAAAGATTTGTGCCAATGCTCGGTGAGGTATAAGGTCAGATCACCAGTGAACCATAATGCCGTCACGAGTGCGAAAGAAGATTAGTAAGCAATCATTTCCGCTCTCAAGTACTGGAGGAGTCACAACACTTTATGGCAGCGAACTGCGCAAATTGGCTTTTCTAATTGAGCTGGCAAAAGAAGTGTCATTAAAAACTAGCATTGGAACCGAAGACGAAGTTGTGTTTCGAATGTTTTTTACAGAAGACTAACATTTTTCATTACCTTTGGGACATTGTAGGATTTTTGCCTTAATTTTCGGTCATGCAAGAATTTGGATGTTCTACCTTAATGTAAACGTTACAAGCCTTTCCACCTTGTTTAAGCTTATTCCTGTTTTAATTAGTGAGGAAAGTCAAACAAATATATTTTCTTTCGGCGTGATAGATTTCGCCCTATTCGGAGGAGTCTACGTCACTATCGAGGAAGCATAGTGACCAGTTAAAGTTTCTGAAGAAACTATTGAGATCGTCCAAGTTCGTTTTCTCATATTGCCAACGGTGCTCTTATGTGATTTTTCTTTAACTGCGAGCTGCTGGAATGAGAAATTCGCAGATATGAATATGACATAATGGTTTTATGTGACTAGAGGCAATAATAGATGCTTAGTGTATTTACCAGGGTCAGCGGTAAGAAATAAGACTGGAGTGTTGGCGGTTTGACGTTTGCCCAGCAACGTCAGGGATCCGAGTTGGCTCATCAATAAGCTGAGTCAGTTGGTTTAACTCAGCAAAGATCTCAACATATTGTCTTTCTAATGTTGTCTGGTTCTAAAAGCGTAGCCAGCTAGAATTATGTACATTGCAATAGGCCATAATGGCGATTACAGTAGGAGGATAATGCTAAACAATTCCTTGAATGTTATCGGACAGAGCATACAATTCGTAAAGAGTTGAATTTCTGTCCAAATTTGGGATCCGATAAATGAAACAATGGGACCAATTAAATACCCCCAAACAAAAAAATATTTTAAAATCTAAATAAATTGTATTAAATTGGCAGCACTGCTCAAGTTCACTGCATAACAAATGATAGCCAAAGATACTGAATTATAAAGACGAGTGGCTGTCAAACTGGAAATACAAAAATGATATTCACATTGTTGCAAAAGTAGGTGTTCACTTGGCTGTCTATTCTATTTGCTTACAGTTTGTGCTTTACAGCAAAAAAGTATTGTTGCGCATTGTTTCATCAGTTAACTAAATTCAAATGAATTGAATGCTTACAATTTACTACAAAATCATAAACGATGAATCCACTGATGAAAAGTAATGCATAGGTTCATGAGTTTGAGTTCGTCAATGATGTTTGGTTCTCCGCGGTGGTTGTTGTGTTTTCTTCCAGAGAACAAAAAAAATGCAAACAAAATAGCCTTAACAAAAAATAAAAAAAGGTTTTCTTTGGCATGAGAAGAGCGATGAACATTGCGTTTGTTTTTCTACCTGCCCCGAGAAATGCGTTCACTTGCTCATTCTTCTCTGTTCGTTGGTCATGACATGAGTTCGTGGGCTTTTTTTAGAGAAAGTGAAGAACATATAAGACAGAAATTCCAGTTTTGTTCGCGGTCATTGTAATCATTTAACACATCAAAAGAAGTTTATTTTTTTATCAGTGTTTTTTTTTTTCAGAAATTGTATTGATCCAGCTGAAAGGTTACAATTATTAACCTTAAGATATTTGGGGAATGGTGGGTATTTCTTCGACTTCGATTGAACAATCGTCGAATTAAAAAAATAAGTTAATAAAATTATGTTTGGGGGTATAAACTTTCATGTGATTAAATGCATAAGAATTGAGGGGAAAAAAGAAATAGGTATTATACGGGCTTTACCTAGTGATTTCATAATTGAACATTCATGGCATTTTTCATCATATATAATTCATATGCGAATAAACCAGTTACATTAACACACTGAATTAATTAATGAGCATTCATATCATTTTTCACCTGCTGAATAAGCAACTCTAAGTTATCTGGTGATTTCACAGCTTAACGTTCATGCTATTTTTCATCACATATAATTTGCTTATGAATAAACTAGTTACCCCAACTTTGTGATTTCACTGGTAAATATTCACCTCGAAAATCAGTTGGTGAACGCCTATGACAGCCCCATTTTAAATTAATCGATGTTTTCATACCAAATTCATGTGGTGTAGCTTCCACTCATCGATGAAAAAGTTGGTGATTCATTCATGAATTTTTTGAAATTTCCTACTGTGGCTGCTCGGCTTTTTTGTATGCATTGCATATGTTATTTTTTTCTGAAGTTTTTGTAAGTTGACGTTGAAAGTCTTAGAGCGATTTTTTTTTAGATTTAAATTAAGTGGAGAAAACTGTAAATATTTTGAGGCTATTGCGAATCTGTATTGGGGAGGTGTGCTATACGTTTACATGTCCACAATAGAAGCAATTTCTTATATTATCCCATTATCTGCTTTTTTATCGTTTAATTGATTAGTTATGGGGCTTTCTTTTGGTAAGAAAAATCAATTATTTTTGATCTGTCAAAAATTGATTTTGACAATTTTTGACTTCGATGGGCCACAAAATGTATTTATTTTTTTTTTTTTTTTATTTTAAATAAATTTTGCAGATCTGGATTTTTCGGGAGATCTATCCCTCTTTTATTAACACCACTTTGCATCATAATTGACAGCCATCAGTTTGACAAGTTCTTGTTTGATAATAATTTGTTTCGGTTGCAAGAAAGAATTAAAATTGTTTTTAGTAAAATGGAAGCAGATTTAAGTGAATTAATTTCTTCGTCCAGCTTATCTTCGGACTTATAAACTTGAAATTAAAAACATCGATCGGGTCAATATTTGCCAGCTGATACCGCTGGTTCACAGACACAAATATGCACCAATACTTTAGAAAATAAAAATCAATCTGAAAACGTATTCGATTTGTTACGAAAAAATCAATTTATGCATCAAAATATAAATTTACCAAATGAAAAGTCATTAATTTCTGTATTGCGACTAGTTTTCGGCAACTTTTGTGGAAAACTTGTGGTCTAATTATTATGTAACAAACGCCTTATATTTTGTCACCATCGCCATCAAGAAGACACTTTTTTTGCGATGTTAAGTGATTTTTTTAACTCTGAAATTTGACACATATAGTTGTTAAGCCACGACTGGTTTGTTAGTTAACTTTCGATTCAATAATTGGCACGACAACGAAACGAAATCCATTCATTAGATACAGGGTGGCACACGAATCGTGCTACGAAAATAAAACGTAATAACTTTTTTTCAGTGTGAGTAATCGGCTTATTTTTTTTTTATTTTATAGGCTACTATTTAGATTTATCAAAATGAATGCTTGGGATACCGAAAAAAGGATTTGGATAGTGCAGCGATACCATTCTTTGCAGTCCGTCATTTCCGTCCAAAGGGAATTTAGGCTGGAGTTTGGCGGTACTCCCCCGAGTAGATGAACCATTATGAGACTGGCGAACATGTTTGCCGAATCTGGAAGCATCGAACGAAGACCGTATCATCGAGATCCCAATGTTCGGGTTCAGTATACAATCGTGGCTGTTGCATCGGCAATACAGGCAAATCCAAGTGTTTCGACTCGAAACTTATAGGGCCAAATTGGAGTTAGCAGACGGTCATTACAACGGATACTTCATGATGACTTAAGCTTGTTTCCGTACAAAGTCCAAATTACAAGCAAGTTAAACCATCAGGATTTGCCTGTTCGTCTGGAATTTTGCCGAAAAATGACAACACATTGATAAATTGTTTGTTAATGTCTGATGAGGCCCATTTTGACTTAAACGGCAATGTTAACAAGCAAAATATCCGTATATGGAGTAAATCTAATCCAGAAATGCTCCATGAGACGAGACTGCACCCAGAACGAGTCACTGTGTAGTGCGCAGTTTCATCAAGGTGTATTGTCCGGCCATACTTCTTTGAAGAAAACGGTGTAAGACAAACTGTCAATGGGGACTTATTTAAAGATGTTGAAGGAGTTTTTTTTTTACCCAGAACTTCGCCGAAGATGTATCCCTTTCAGCAGGATTTGGTTTCAACAAGATGGAGCAAGTGCACACGTAGCCACACAAGTTATGGCGGAGCTCCAACGAAAATTCCCAAACAAATTGATATCCAGAAACTGCACTTTCCGCTGGCCCCCAAGGTCACCTGACCTGATTCCACCAGACTTTTTTTATGGGGTTATGTCAAGCAGGAAGTGCACAAAATGAAACCCTTGAATTTGGCTGAATTGAAGCAGTCCATTAAGACAATAATTGAGGCGACCCTAATTTCAACCCTTCAGGCCGCAATGAACAATTTTCTGATCAGGTGCCTCATATGCGTGGATGAGCGTGGAGGTCATTTTTAATCCAATAACTAAAATTAATGAAATACATCGATTAAAATAAAAGTTATTTAAATTTCTTATTGTAGCACGATTCGTGCGCCACCCTGTACATATATTGGGTGGGTACACTTGACATTTAATTATTTTAAGATAATTACATATAAGTGAACTTATAAAGATAAGTGAACTTCGAGCAAATGAAAAAAAATTCATTTCACCTATCCAAACTCAAAATCAAGCCACAATATTAATATTGAACTGTCAAAACTGACGGTTCGCCCAAATTAAATTGTAAGTGTCAATTGAATGTTCTTTCAAGAAAAACAAAGCCTATTTTAGTGATAGTGATGTGTATAAATCAGTGATATTTTTTCTCTATTACCTATAAAATTCAATTAAGCGGAGTTCAGATTTCATTCTTTGCCGAAACGTCAGATCTATATATTTCAATGTATGACATTTTTCCAACCCCTAGTTGATATACATAGTTCATTTTTAATGAGGTTTTTATCACAAAATCTTGAATGTCAGTTCTACATTGTTACATAAGATTGATTCAACTTAACAAACAAAAATCCCCTCAAGAATATACCTTAACAGGGATGAGACTTACCCACTTGGAAGTTATTCAATTGTATGTCAAAAATCGTCAAAGTCAAGTTCTTCAACATAAATAGGGAAGAATCAATGATCCGCTTTGTGTTGTGATGGTTTATGATGTAGCCTTATTTTATGAATTGTTTGCGACACTCACCTGGAAAACAAATAGAAAAAAAAATTGTAGATATTAACAACAACGTGTAGAGCAAGGATGTTAATTTACTTCAAAAAGCTTAAAGTATGTTAGTGACTTAAGAAGTGGGTTCAAATACAAAGAAAAAAAAAACAATACACACTTCACGTTTAAGTTTGTTATTCTTTGTTATTACCTACGTATATACCGAACGCCAAAGACGGCTTTCTTACCATTCATCAGTTGTTAGGGGTTTATAAAGTCATTCATTCCTCTTCATAAGCTTAGGTACATATCTATATAATGTTGGTACATTAATATACAAAACAACAGCAGTCACACATTTGAACCTCCGGAACAGAGTTGCCATGGTACTAAATTTAATTATTTCAATTTTTTGTTGTTGATGAACATGACGAACTTGAAAACTATATAACTAGGCTTGGGGAATATATCACTGCTCTCGAAAGACAAAGTGACGCAAAATTAATTATCCAATTTTGTTTTTGAATTACTTTTATACTAAAAAAACATGATTTTGAATGATGATAATCTTTATTTGGAACTTGACAATCTCATGGTTAAGCGGAAAAGGTGATACTCGCCAATTGTCTGCAGCCAGTGTTGATACATATTTTATCGCATTTTCCATGACTTTCCGAAAGACTTCCGGTGGTAACTGTTCGCATTCCTGTCGAATATTCTCCTTAAGGGATGCTACCGTCTGAGGCTCGTTGGCACACGCCTGCGATTTCAAGTAGCCCTAACGAAAGACGAAAGAAAATCTGGAATGGTTTTGCTGGCCAAGTCTCCAAGACGGGAGAAAACGCCACCAGCAAACGCTTTCTTTGCAATCCATACTTTCGTGTGAGCGCGGCACCACATAGTGGTTTTGAATCCACATCGCACGAGAATTTTCAGTGCCCCAAAGCGAATATTTAGCTTATTGACATAATCTCTAAATGGTTTCTCATGAACACCATTGCACAGTGTTTCCGGTTGTATGGAGGTTTTCGACACAACATCGTCCTTTTTGCTTGATAGTAATTCACACTCGACAGACGGTCATCACATATACACTGTTTGCACTTTGTACAGGAACATGTGTAAGCCTTTCACTAAGATTCGTAGGGTCTGTCTGGTAATGCCCAATTGCGTGGCCCGTCGTCTGGTTGATGTTTCTTCACACAGACATCGGTAGTCACAGCCGTGATATAATCGGCGGAAAGACCATTCGGGCGGTGCGTACACCTTGCAAGGTCTCCTGTGGTTCCAGTCTATTCCACCGTCGGCCGTCAGCAACAAGGATAACAGAGCATTAATGAAAATGAAAAAGAGTATAGGCGACAAAACGGAGTCCTGGGGCACCCCAGCAGTTATGTTGTGAACTTAACGTTAGTATGTAGCAAGCTTCCAATACAACTTGTATTGTCCAAAATTGAACTTTAGCCTACCGATGAAGAGTTACAACGTGCCAAATGCAAGCATTTCCGTTAAGAGAGCTTAACGCCAAACTCTTTCAAATGGTTCAGAATGATCAAAAGCAATAAACTTGGTTTGTCCAAGACGATGTAAAGATGGAATAAAGAGACCTACATTTTTTGCCGATTCCGAACAAGTGAGGGAGTACTGTTTCATGATTAGAGATGCTCTTATAATAATAATTGTTACTATATGCTTGTAAGAACCAGGGTTTTTTTAGTGCAGTCGGAATTGCACGGCACAAGTTAAATGGAAAAGAATAATAGGACGGAATTTGTGTGGCACAATGCAACTTGCTCAGTATGTGTGACTATAGCTTTTCTTGGAATCTCAAAAAACATATTTAACGATACCTAGAGCTTAAAACAGTAGTGCACAACTCCCTTTTTCTGGACAAAACATATTTTATACTTCGATATAGGTACTATAGAGCACGTTTTGCATTTGGAAAAAAATCGAACTCGAGATATTAATCAAGTTTGACATTACGATGAGAGAGAACACCAAAAAAGTGAGTCGGCAATTCAGTCTGTCTGTCTGTAGAACGATCTACAGCCTAAACGTCTGAACCGATTTTGTTCAAACTTGGGGCTTAGGCGTTGTAGGTGATTGTCCAAAATAGATTTTTGAATCGTTGGTTTAGACCCAAAAATAACGGTATTTGCCATACAATTTTGTCTACCATCTTAATTATCTCGAAAACGGCTCTAACGATTTTGATAAAAATTGGCGTGTGTACTACCTTGAATATGGTCTACATTTAGGCCCAAAAAATATTATTATTAACGGTACCTGCCATACAACCATATTATTGATCTTTGACTTTCTTATAAACGACTGCATTTCAACTTTACGACTTTAAAAACACTTTTAGCCGTTTCTATTAAGAATCTTTTGCATATAATGTGATCGAACATAGGAGCAAGTACGTGCGATCCAATCGTGCATTTTATTTTTATTTGTTTCGGTTGCTCTTACAGTTTCCCATTTTTCATTAAAAAAAGATCATTGATTTAATGAGTTTTATGATTTTTAGTCCGGAATGCGTTTCGCCCGGACACGATACTTGGGCTCATTCAATTTGGCTCTAATCCACAAAAACAAAACAAAAATAATATTTTACATACTGTTTACGTTTTCTTCTTCGATCATTGATTTAATTTATACTAATTTAGCGCTCAATTGAAGAAAGCATTCCTTTTTTTTATTAAATGCGGCGGTAACACTGTTCCAGCAACAACTTGTTTATTTTTATTGTTTTGCCTTTCTTTAGCTCCCATCTTAACAACCTAGGGATGAGAACTGCGTCATTATATTATTGAGCCCCCCAAACATTATCGTTTTTTTTTTTGTTCTTGAAAAATAATTGGTTTCTTGGCCCGTTTAAGATGAAAAAAGTTTCTATTTTTTTAGGAAGAGCAAAACAGTAACAGAAAAAAATGGAAATGCAATGAAGCAAAAAGTGCGTAATTCTTCGAATTTAAATTGAAAAGATAAAAAATTATCTAGCCCTTATAAATATATTTATATTATGCATATTAAATAAAGGAAGCAAATTGAAAAAAAAAAAATATGGGAAATATTTGAAAACAAGGTTCAACATAAAATTTTTAGTAAACTCACCGTAAAGTTAAATATGTAATAGTTTAAAAGTTAACGGGAAATATAGGGAAATAGCCAAAAGTAAGACATTTATCGCTCAAAAAGCCTAATAGCCAAACATTTTGAATTGTTTCGTTACAACCCATTTAAACAGTTTTATTTATTATCGTACGCTCTCTAAAACATTTAAACGCTTTTAGCTTATATAACGGTTATGCAACGTTACATACGGTAATGAATACGGTTTTTGCGTTTAGAGGGATTAGAAACAGAAGATAACTTTTTAGGGGTCGTGACAGTTTTGACAGTTCATGGTGGCCATGTTGGGTACATGTTGGTTTCAAACCTTAGAATGTTTAAAGTGGGAGTTTTATTTCACTGTTGAACTATTGAAAAGTGATTAGGTCCTTTTATCCAGGAAATATAAGATTCCGCGTGTTAGCTTCCCTTCTAGCAAAGATAAGCTTCTAACCAAGAAAAAAAAGAACATGTAAATCTTACAAGCAAGAAAGAGTACAAGAGAAAAAGTCCACAGTGTATTATTTGTCCTGCAGAAACACGCCATTGCCCAGTGGGGTTCCGGTTGTATGGAGAGGCGGTCAAAATTAATTAACATCTGAACTAACTCAGCGACTTGCAGAGAATATTTTTGTATGATTTAAAAATCATCATAATAAATTTCTGCCTCCAGACATGCCCACTGTCAAAAAAAAAATAGAATCAAAAAACAATCAGAAATATTTTGATTGTATGCTCAAAAAACAGATCTACGAGTATTCTTTCCTGGACATTTTGCTTTCCCTGATACCTAATTAGCAAACTGACACTGCTGCGGGCTCAACTAATTCATCTCAAGGTTTCTTTAGAGTAGATCAACAATGAGATTGACCATTCCATTATCCAGAGTTCATTCGGATATTTCTCACCATTTCTCAATTATATTTAAGCAGAAAACTTTCAAATTGTTATCTTAAAGAAATTTACACGGGAAGATGAGAGATTACTGAAAGATTTAGTTCTACACTGATGGAGCTCAATCCGATTGGCGGTAATGTCTATTCATAAAGATTAGATGAGCCAGTAAGTCCTTGAAAACTACCACGAATTGTGTCGTCATCTTAAATTTATCTTTTTTTTTGTCAAGAATTGTCTTCCAAAAAAACGCAAATACATTTTCAGACAGATATGTCAAATATTTTATTGTGGCAGCCATTTTATATAGATGTCTAACGAAAAAAACGAATTTCGAGTGCTCATTAAGCACTAGTTTTTGCGAAAAAAAAACTATAAGCCAAACCATACAAAAGCTTGACAAATATTATGGGAACTCTTCAATTGTAACTATTCACCACTGCTTTACTCAATTTCGGTCCGGTGGTTCACGCAAAAGTGACACCGAATGTTCTGGTCGTATAATTAAATTCACCACAACAGAAATGGTCGACAAAATCCAGTTTGATAATGAACGATCGGCGAGTAAAAATGCGCAAGTTTGAAGAGCCCACCGGATTATCACGTGGCTCAGTGATTTCGATTTGACATACATATTTCGACATAAAAACAAATTCCACAAAAAAGGTGCCGCGATTGCTCACAATTGACAACTTCAAACGTGATGTGTTCAACGATGTTCCAGGAAAATTCGACTGAGTTTTTGGGCCGCTACGAAACCGTGGATAAAACCGGTATTCACCACAACACATCAGAAACCAAGGAAAAGACAAAACAATGAAGTTCTCTTGGTGAATTGCTGCTGAAGAACGCCAAGGTGGGTTTGACAGCAAATAAGGTCATGACGAAAGTTTTTTAGGAATGCGCGCAGATGTTGTTATTCATATCAATTACCTTTAAAGGGGTAAAACGATCGATTCCAAGCCGACTTGAAACAATAAACTTTGTCTTTCGCAATTTGCGAAGACAAAATTTCTTTTTCATCAGAACAATACACTGGCATGTGTGTCAAGTTAGCACTACCACTTCAAAATTTTAAAAAAAATTCTTATTGGATTAATTGTCGTGAAAGAAAAAAAATTTGTCGCGCTTGTTTTTTAAAAAATAACCCCTGGTAATGCTAACTTGAGAGTCAAGTTAGCATTACCACCCCTCAAAAACGGTGTATATGAAGTCAAAAAATAAAAATGGGTACGCCATTGATTGCCGTAAATTTTTCGTAAACCAATGGCGAAACAAAAAAAAATTGTCGCGTTCGTTTTTTTTCTAGCAAAAAACGCACTTTTAGTATAGCCTATACCATAAAGTAGGAATTTTCAATAAATCTAGCACTACCATACCAAAAGTATTTGTTTAACCACTTTTTTCCAATAAAATTTGTTTAAACAATTGTCGCTGGATGTCCTTGAGTAAGTTGTGTAATCAAATAATTTGTCGCGCGCCTTTTTCTTATTATTTGATTACACAACTTACTCAAGGACATCCAGCGACAATTGTTTAAACAAATTTTATTGGAAAAAAGTGGTTAAACAAATACTTTTGGTATGGTAGTGCTAGATTTAGTGAAAATTCCTACTTTATGGTATAGGCTATACTAAGAGGGCGTTTTTTGCTAGAAAAAAACGAACGCGACAATTTTTTTTGTTTCGCCATTGGTTTACGACAAATTTACGACAGTTAATGGCATGCCCATTTTTATTTTTTTACTTCATATACACCGTTTTTGAGGGGTGGTAATGCTAACTTGACTGTCAAGTTAGCATTACCAGGGGTTATTTTTTAAAAAACAAGCGCGACATTTTTTTTTCTTTCACGACAAATTTACGACAATTAATCCAATAAGAATTTCTTTAACATTTTGAAGTGGTAGTGCTAACTCGACACACATTACACTGGCCCATAAGTCTGCAGTCGCAACGGCTATTTCCTGTTTCAAACCATGAAAAAATGCGACTCGTAGGTGAGTGTTTTGGGTGTTATTAAGAGGTCATCGCTGAGGGGCTAGAGAAATCGTATTATTTTGAGCGCATCAAAAAATTTCGCAGTCGATATTAAGAATTTAGAAAAACCACTTCTGCAGACTGTATAACGGCGACGAAGAATCGAACTCAGCTGTCAGGCAGAATATTCAATTCAATATATGGGACGACCAAGGATTCAGCCCACCCGACACGGACGAATTTAAGATAGCCTTTTGATTGACTCAAGTGCAATAAATCCACAGAAGCTGATGGCTTACCCGCATAGCTCTTCCAAGCAGCAGGCGATGATTTGGTTAGGAGTATACACCAACTCATCTGCAAGATATGATAGGAAGAATGTATGCCCGACGAATGGAATCTTAGTATTGTTTGTCCGATCTTCAAGAAGGGAGACCCTCAGAACTGCGCCAACAGAGATGCGGGAACTGCGTTCTAGCTACCACAAGGTTTCGCCCCGCCGCAAAGTCGATTAACCTCCGTTATCGGAGGTGGTGTCGTGCAGGCTACATTTTCCGATTGTGCCACCAAAGACGCTTTCTCTTCCTAGTTTCGCATTAAAATCACTCAAGACAATTTTAATCTCATAGCTAAGGCATTGCTCATACGTCTTGTGAAGCAGCTCGTCGAACTCGTTCTTGGTGTCGTCATCTTTCTCCTCTGTGGGGGCATGCGCGCATTTGAGGCTGATGTTGGTGAATTTAGATTTGATGCGAATTGTCGTGAGGCGCTCGTTCACACAATTGAAACTCAAGACTTCTTGTCTAATTCTGAATCTAACGACGAATCCACACCCAAAAAGGCGTTGTCCTTATGGTCGGTAACAGTCACCGTAGTAGATTTCGCAGTTTTTCAATTTTCTTTTGCCCGGCCCATCCCATCGCACTTCTTGGATGGCGGTGATGTCCGCTAAATATACGGGTGCACGTGGTCTATTGAGAAACAGAACATTCCACGTGCAAATCCGAAGTTCGTTGTCCTTATTTCGTTTGCTGGGTTCGTCAACAGTAAATCCGTCCGTATCCGAGGCTTGTTTTTGCTTCGAAACTGAAAGTTGCTTTACGTGGCCGGAAAGTCACCCCGACGGCACGACCCCCAACCTGGTGGACCAGACCCTCACAATATAACTCCAGGGGCGGGGAGCCGGATTGACCGCTCCTTATAGGCCTGAGCTCCGAATATGTCGTAGTAGCCCGCATAAGGTGTTCACTAAGTAGTTCAGCCTCACTGGAACTGTAGACGCCACCGTTAATTCTCTGTGGTGAATTCATCCGCCGCACACCATCCTTCTGATAGGCTCGTCCAAGACTTCAGCCGAATTATACGGCCAGTTATTTCCGACAGAAGATTATAGTGTTGCTATTTTTGTCTTTTGTTCAACACTCGCGCTTATTAGAATATCAAGTCAAGTTCGGATGAAGGAGACCAGTATCCGATGGTTACCGCATGGAGGTAAAATAAACACAATTGACGTTCCATCACTGGACGTCGCCATGTTGACGCCAATCAGTGACTTCCCGCGTCCTACAACGCCCAACCACCAACCATGGTTGAGAGCAATGGACTCAATCAAAGGTTGATGAGGAAGCTCTAGACTGCTTTTACAGAAATATTGTTCGAGTGATTTTTGGTCCCTTGTGATAAACGGTAAGTGGAGGAGAAGATACAACAACTAACTGTATTTGCTGTACAGAGATACCTGCCCAGCCAGTTGAAAAATTAAATGTTTTTATGCTGAGAAAAGTGCTCCTTATTCCATTTTTCAGGGACTGTTAATGTATCGTGTTCCTGGTGAACTTTTAGCGACAAAAAAAGTCTTCACTTAGCTACCTTATCAGCTGCTATCAAATTTCTGGATTCTCTTTCTTGAAAACCAAAAAAAAAGGCATGCAACAGGACTATATTTAAAAATTACAAACTAGAGGAAAAAAAATAATAAATTTAAAGCAATCATAGTATTGCAAGCTAACCATATGTAAGAGGGGAGGAAGAAAAAGGGGATCTGAATAACAACACAATAATTCCTTTTTTTCTTGTTTATTTTGCGATTTATTTATGAATTTTTTTGTTCTGTACTTTCTATTTCAATATAATATGTTCTGTACTGTAATGTATGAATAAATGTATATGAATAAAGAAAACTCAACGAATATATAAGCTATACACAATGGAAGCTCATAGGGCAGGACAATAAAATCCTGGACTAGTTGAATGAAATATTTGTTTGTTTTCTTTCCTATATGCAATTCAAACTGAACAAAAGCAGTTGTAACCACGGACATCAAATGCAGGTATTTTTTTTTTTTGTTAATTGACTCCATTGTTGGAATAGTTTATTTATTTCTGTTATGAATGGAAAGACATTTTGAATTTGTTTTGGAACATCACTGCATAGGGCTTTCAAAATATAAAGAGTTGTGATGCAATCCGTATAGGTAAGGAAATTCAATTTATTTCTATTTAGATTCTATATTTTTTTCTGTAAATTGTATGTTTTTTTTTATATGCTATGCTTTGTATTCTTTTTTAGAAAGATTTAATAGACAAAAATGTAGATCTTCCAAATGATCAGGAGTGAAAAATATCATGTGCGTCTGAGGACTCCCGACAGAAGTGATAAATTAAACTAATCTAAGTTGACCTATTTAATATATAAATTAAGAAAAGCTTCAAAAGTTCTTCTTCTTAATTTCAAAAGTTCTCCGTATTCTTGAGAAAAAGGTAAGCCAGACAGACTGGTACCGTAAAGCGTTATGTAACGAAGCGGTTTACCCTCCCATAACATCACTTCAAAACATATATCCAGAAGGGTGGCAACACTAACAATTGCAGGCAATGTGTATTTTTGTATTACCTATCTTCTTTTTTTTATAATCTTACACGCATTCAAGGGATTATGATTACCCTTTATATGTTTTTAACACAGCGCGGGCGTCATGCGAAAGAAGAGAAAGAGGGCGAAAGATGTGTGGCGCGAGGTGGTTGTTGTCTCAGATTGATCTCCAGGGATGGCAGCTGAACTAATGCGGAGAAAATTACCGTGTCTGATTTGTTTATGTCTCTTATAATTCTCATTATTTTTTATTTATTTCTTTGTCATATTTATGGGTATACTAGTTTATTCAATCACATGTTGTTAGTGTTATGCTTGCACAGCATGAAAATGAGTAAACTAGCAACTCAATTTATGACAATTTTTAGAATTAGTTTTTAATGTAATATAAGAAGACATAGACGACGGCAGGAATCGAACCTGCGACCTTGAGGTTAGTAGGCGCGCACACAACTATCGCGCCACGGCCACCCGCCATATTTTTTGGACCAAGGGTTTAGCAGTTATGAGCGATTTACTACGATTTAAGAAATAAAAGAAATAAACTTTGGCGGATTTACCTATCATCTCACTCCACCGTTGATTTTTCAAGTTATCAGGACGCCAACTACCTTTTCTCTGAACTTTGCGAATCTCTTTACCATGATTACTATGTCTGTATTATAACAGACCCAAGCAGATTTTTCATTTTATCAATGCTAACCGAAAGTCTGATAGCTACCCCTCTCCCTTAACTTACTTGAACTCTAGCCCCGATGATCCCAAAATAGTCACCAATTTATTTGCCCAATTCTTCCGTCAATCTTTCTCGGATATCGACCTTCTGATTGATTTAGAATACTTCTCATTTTTTAAATCTAATAATCAAACTTCCTTAAACTCCATTACCATTTCATCAGACGTTGTTGAAGGTAAGACAAATAATCTAAATGACGATTATTCTGCTGGTCCTGATGGGGTGCCTGCTATAATCCTGAAAAAGTGCTGTTAACACTTAGTTAAACCTTTGACCGCTCTATTTCAGCTTTCACTATCGCTTGGAGTTTTTCCTGCTCTTTGGAAAAACTCTTTTATAATCCCTATCCATAGAAAATCCCCCAAGAAAGAAATTTCCAATACCGGCCTATTGCTAAGTTACCTTGCATCCCTAAGCTCTTTGAAAGTATCGGCTATGATACAATGTTGTTTCACTGCAAGAATATAGTCTCCCCAAACCAACACGTTTTCGCCAAAGGCAGGTCTACTACTACTAACTTGTTAGAATTTGTTTCAAGGACCTTATGCTTTCTTGAAAACAGTAATAAGATCGATGTAATTGCAACCGATGTTAGCAAAGCCTTTGAAAAAGTTTCACATTCTTTGATCCTTTCAAGTTAAATGCCCTTGGGTTGATCCTTTCAACCCATATTCGTTTCATGGATCCAGTCATACTTAAAAGATCGGTAGTATAGAGTAATCTTTAGATCCTCTGAATCTGATCCCATCCTTGCAAATGTTGGCGTCCCGCACAGAAGCCACCTTGGCTCACTGATCTTCATTTTGGCTATCAACGACGTTGACTGTATATTAAAAGACTCTTTAATGTCAATGTACGCCGATGATAAGAAAATCTTTAGGTACATAACATCGCTCGCCGACTCTTTTCTACTGCAAAACGATCTTTACCGATTTTCAACCTGGTGCAGTAAAAACTTTCTTCAGCTAAATATTAGCAAGTGTCAAGCCATCACTTTCTCCCGCAAGCGCTTTCTACTTCCTCCTAGGACGTATTTTATCGAAAATGGTCCGGTCCCCTCACCTGATTCATTGTGTGATCTAGGAATTATCTGCGATAGAGAATTGAATTTTAGTTCTAAAGAGAGCTAACTCCGGACTCGGCTTTGTGAAACGATGGTCAAGGAATTCTCCGACCCTTTTGTCATTAAATCTCTATATACCACATTTGTTAGGCCACTTCCTGAATATGCAAGCCAAGTCTAGTCACCTTATTACCTTAATCGCTCTCTGCGAATAGAAGCTGTTCAACGTAGATCCCTTCGTTTTGCCCTCCGTGGCCTTCCCTGGTATGATGCACATAACCCGTTTCCCTACCAACATCGTTTAAATTTAATTAATATGTACTCCCTCGAATTTCGCCACCGAGTGGCTGATATTGTCTTCACCCATCAGGTCTTAGCTGGTAATATCGATTGTCCAGATCTTCTTCAAAAAATCTCCCTCCAAACCAACTCCAATAATATCCGATCCATACTTCTGTTCCAAATCAAGCTTCATCGCACCAATTATGGTAGCAACGAACCTATAAACCGTATGCTACGTACATCTAATAGCGTGCACAACCTATTCGACTTCCATTTAAGCAAAAATAGCCTCAAACCTCCCTTTATCGTGCCTCGTACCCTTCCTAGTCTTAATAAATTTTAATGTTGAGTTAGTCAAGTTAGAATAAATGTAAGCGTTAAGTTAGAATGTAAGTATGCTTGTACTAAGCTAAATAAATTAATAATAAATAATAAATTACTTAAACAAAAATATTCGCAGAAGTGTGGCAATAATGACAATTGCAGGCAATGTGTATTTTTGTATAACCTATCTTCTGGATCAACCATCATATTTTTTGGGCCAAGTGTTTAGCATATATGAGTGATCTACTAAAAAAAAAACATATTTCCAGAAGTGTGGCAACACTGACAATTGCAGGCAATGTGTATTTTTGTATGGCCTGTCTTCCAGCACAACTTCCCATTTTTGTTTGACTAAGCGTTTAACAGATATAAGCGATTTTTTAATTTAAAAAAAGGGAGCCAGGAAGACTGGCCCCGTAACGCGTTACGTAACAAAGTGGTTTATCTCCATACGAAGTTATCACTTCAAAAATCTTTTTCATTTAATTGTGTTTTCGAAATTAAGATTTAAAAATTTACATGTATTTGTGCACAAATTAAAATGTTAAAAATGTGGAAGACTGAAATTTAGGCTTATTAATATTAACAATAACAAAATATCCGTTTTGGTATATTCGAACGATTGAAAGTGTTTTATTTTTGTATAACTCTTCTTTGTAAGAAACCATGAAAAAAGTGGTGTTTAAAAAAATATAGAACTATATAGAGAAACAACATGTATGTATGTTGAGCAATTGCTTACAGCATAGGAACTCATCTGACAAGTAAAAGAAATCAGTCAAATCGACAGATCTTTATAATTCGGTAGACTCGACTAATTTGATAGCCTTTGCCACAGAATTTCTGTGTTCTAGGGAAATATTAGTAACAAGAAATATGTTAACCAAGTTGCTAAGGTAGGAAAATATACCCTTGGATTTTTCCAACTCTTCTTGCAGTTCTTCAAATACGCAATTTCGTATAACCTCCACAATTAATTATTTCAACCGCATCTTTCAAAAACAACACGGATTAATATAACCCTAATTGAACACCTCCCAAAAAAATCGACCATGCAAAATGCTGTGTTATCTCCGTTTTATCCATAATGATATCAATGATAATAATTGTTAATTAAACAATTAATTAATTACATTTAAAATACAATCAATACAGTGCCGAGGTCGTCCAATTTTCTATTTTGGATCTTCCATTTTCGCACAAATCCTACAGAGCTCCAAATTGAGGTCCCTCAAGGTTGTATCATGGCACCGTTATTGTTTTGTATGAAGTAGATGAGTAGATGAATGATGGATGAATTTTAATGTTACACTCATACACTGGATTATTATGACCTTCTAAAGTTCTATAATCTCCAGGAAAGCGAAATAGGACGATTTGAAATAAAAAGATTCAGTTCCAAAATAAATATATACACGAAAGCAGCAGTTTTCTTAGCTAAGCTTTGGATGATATAACTATGAAGTAAGCCTAGTCAATGCTACTATAAGGCGTTTATCGTTATTAGTTCAGAGCAGAGTCTGAGTTGTCAAAAAATGTGTTTGTGTTTCTTTCTCACTCAGAGCGTTTAGCTCTCCAAATGTGTGCTTCTTTTTCGTTCTTAACATGTGCAGATGTGCTTGAACATAATCTTCTGAGCATTATGATTAAATTGCTGAGCACACGAAATGGCACGTGCGTCGAGTAGGAAAATGTGAAGAAAAGTTGGTCGTATTTAGTTAGATAATGATATCTGCTAATTAAGCTTGTGATTTCGTGACATATGGTATTCCAGTTTTTGATTTGATCTGCATTTCAAACTGTAACTTAGTGACAGTTGATATTTCAGCTTTTATTTATATTGTGCAGTACAGGTGTTTTGGCTACCATTAAAATGTACAAGCACAGTGCGAATATTAAGGAAATATGGAAGGATTTCAAAGGATACCGATGTACATTTTTAAACCCCAGAATATAAAAAAGATGGAAAAATAGAACCTAGAGCTTTAACGACAGAAGACAGCACTAAGATTTACAAACATTAAATTCTATCATACGCTGCCGATCCGAAGAACAAGAACATGATCTGAAAACGAATATGAAAAGCTGAGAGTACTGTCATCATCAAAACAATTTAGTGGATTAAAACTTCCAGATAAGAAATCATTGATGAATACAAACACGGACAACGGAGCCCTGGGGTACACCAGCATTTAATTCATGGATGTCAGACTTGAAACCATTCAATACAAGTTATATTGAGCGGTCCAAAAAGTAATTTCTAATCCAATGAAGAAGAAATTCATCGAAAGCAAATGCACACATTGTTGATAAGAGAGCTTGATGCCAAACTCTTTCCAATGCTTTTGAAATATCGTGCAATAATCTTTCTTTCTCCAAAACGATATAAAGATTTGTGCCACTGTTCGATGAGATATACGATCAGATCGCCAGTGGACATATTGCTACGATTGGTCAGTAAGGAGCTTTCGTTCTTCAAGATATTTCTGAGAAGCTGATAAATTAATCAGCTTTTCCATGACATTTGGAAAGAAGGGACGTCAGTGCAATTTTACGGTAATTCCAGGGTGAAGAAGATTCGCCTTTTTTAGGGACAGGTTATCCAAATGCTGTTTTCCATCCACTCGAAAACAGGCCTGTAGTGTAGGAGAGATGGAAAAGCAATGGTTTTGTCAGCATTGAAGAAAACCTTTTCAGAACGATGGGAATGATACTATCCGGGCCAGGGGATTTGTGAATATCACGATGTTTAAGGACTCTACCAACTACCGAACGAGTGCGAAAGAAGATTTTTTGCATGAAAATTTACGCTCTCAGGTACTATAGGAGTCATAACACTTTCTGACAGCTTCGAATTACCAGTGAACTGCGCTGCAGCAAATTAGCTTTTTTACGTGAGCTGACAGAGGGAGTTTCACTAATGACGAGCGATCGATCCGAAGTCGAAGTCTTTTCGAATGTATTTTACAAAATGACCAAAAGTTTTTAGTACCTTTTGGACATTGTAGTATTTTTTGCATTAATTTTTAATAACGATAATAAAAATAATTTAAGAAATTTTTTTCTCTAAACCTAATAATCTTTTTACAGCTTAAATCAAACCATGAATTTTTTTATGTTTGATAGATTTCACCCAATTCGGAATAAAATTTCTCATTCCGTGAAGAATCAAATTTGTTATCATATCTGCGCTGGTTCCTGAACAAAGCTCCTGAAGAAATTATTGAGAACGTCCCAGTTGGTTTTCTCATAATGCCAAGCGGTTCTCTTATGTGATTTCTCTTTAACTGTGTTGTTTGCAGGTCGTCAGGAAAACAACTGACAGACTTAGGCATTAGATAGGTCCATTGTGATACAACATGAAGAGATATTAGCTGAGTTTTATTACAAAAACTTATTGGGATTTCTATCTGGGTTTTCAAATATTAGTAATAAATTCGGCGAACAGAGGGTACATACATATATGTAAGTACATAACCCAGATCGTTATATTTTCACGGGGTGAACCATATGGGTTATTGGCGATAATAAGACACGGCTATTAACTCTTTAATTAAACCAAATGGATCCTCTTATGAAACTGTGTAGCTAGGAATCTGGGGATTTTTCGAGAGGATTTTTCCTAGTCCTGAGGCTATGAAACTATGTTTCCACAGAAGTTTCTCCATGAAGTTCTCTTACTAAATCTGAGTGTTCTCTTGATTTTTTAGCTTTGCAGATATGACACAATGGTCTGATGTGCCTAGTGGCGATAATCAGGGTCAGATGTAAGAAACAAGTTCCTTCGGGGTGTTATCTAAGGTCTGAGACGAAAAGCTGTGATTAACTGATATCTGTTATCCCAGATTACCATATGCAGTTACATCTGCTATATATTTATGACTCGGATGAATCTCAACTTATTCCTTTTAACGTCACTAATGATTATGATTCCGAAGTAATAGATACCTTTGCATCTTATGATTTAATTAAAATTAATTACATTAAAAATAACTTAAATAGGTTATTAGACTTAATATTTGTGGACAAGGAATTATGGATGTCAGTAAATGATTCAGATTTCCCTATTTTTTTCAAATTATGTTCATCGTGTTGTTTTACCTTTCGAATTTAAAATTTTAAATTATTTTAAAAATTATAATTCTAGTTTATTTAAATATAATTTTAATAAAGCAAATTTTGCTGCCATAGCGAATTATATGGATCGTTTATCGTTACCGCCTGTAACAAATAATGGTGATAATGAGCTTTCCTTGTTCTATAATATTTTTATTACCAATCTTAAAAATGCAATTATTATTTTTGTTCCTAAAACTAAAGTGAAGAATAATTCTAAGCCACCTTGGTATAATAAAAGATTAATTAATTTAAAAAATAAGAAAAATAAAGTTTACAAATTGCTCAGATTCTCAAGAGTTAATGACTATTTGCATGAAAACTATGTTTTCCTTGAAAAAAGTTTTAATGTTTTAAATAATTTTCTTAACAAAAATTACATTTATTCAATTGATTCTAAATTAAGAACTAATAGTAATTTTTTTTTTGGACTTTCATTAAAATGAAAAAAAAAATAGTAATGGAATCCCAAGAAATTTAGAATACTTAAGTACACATCACAAAAATTTGTCTGAAATTTGTAATGCCTTTGCTGGTTATTTTCAGTCGAACTATTTAAGTACAATTCAATCTTGTAACAGTGAGATCTGTAACACTATTTCAGAAATTTTTTTTAATATTGACAGTTTGCAAATTTCTTTCAATGAAATTGAGCTAGCTTTATTGGGTCTTAATGAAGATATTTCTGGGGGACCTGATGATGTATTGTCTTGAAGAAATGTTCTTCTTCGATTGCTAGGTTTCTGTGCTATATCTTTATTTACTCATTAAAAAAGGGCAAATTTCTTTTTGAATGGAAATTTTCTTATAACGGGTCCGCCATCTAACGTTTTTTTTTTCAACTAGTGCTTATTTCGTGAATGGTGACACTTAGCTCATGTCTTATTTGACAGATAATTAGTTTTATCCTTCCGCTGAACGAATATGGTTGTGTATACGCTTGAACAACGCTCGCTAAGTGGGCCTGCGATTGACTTAGAGAAGATGCCGATTTTGCCAAAAAAATCATCTTTTCAGCCGAAGCTCATTTTGATCTTGGCGGCTATGTAAACAAGCAAAATTGTCGCATTTGGGGCACAGAAAACCCGCACGCATACATGCAAAACGAGTCACTGTTTGTTGCGGATTTTGGTCCAGAGGCATAATTCGAAAATGAGCTAGGAGTGGACGTTACAGTCAATGGCGATCGTTATCGGGTCATGTTGAACGAATTTTTGTTCACAAAAATTGAAGAGGAGGATATTGGCAATATTTGGTTTCAACAGGACGGCGCTACGTGCCACACAGCCGAAGCTACACTCGATGTTTTGCGCCCAATTTAAAAAAAAGAAGTTATTTGGCGGACCCTATATTAGTCCAATTTATAAAAGTGGCCCAAAACAGATCATTTCAAACTATAGACCAGTTAGCAAATTATCTGTTATCCCAAAATTATTCGAAAAAATTATTTGCGATCGACTATCTTTTGTTTTTAAGGAAATAATATCCCCTTATCAGCATGGATTTGTGCCTGGTAGGTAAACTTGTACTAAACTGACCATTTTTACAAATTTTATCTTAAATAATATTGAAAGGGGCTATCAAGTGGATATCGTTTTTACTGATTTTGCTAAAGCACTTGACAGAGTAGTTCAAAATTTCTTGACCCAAAAACTTAAGAAAATAGGGATTCATTCACAAATGCTTAATTGGTTAAGTTCTTATTTATCGGTGCGCGTTCAGTATGTAAAGATTGCTTCAACAGTTTCAAAACATATAACCGTTACATCTGGAGTTCCTCAAGGAAGCCATCATGGTCCAATCCTTTTTCTTATATTTATTAATGATTTACCTGAATTTTTCTTAAATGCGACATGTCTTTTGTTTGCAGATGACTTAAAAATGATTACATGTATTAAAAATCCGTCCGACTGTTTTCTGTTACAGGAAGACCTTAATAGGCTTTCAAATAGGTACAGTAAAAATAAACTGCATCTTAATATTTCTAAATGTAAATCCTTTTCATTCACTCGTCGCATATTTCCGTTGTTGTTTGTTTATTATATTGATAATGTTGATCTTGAAAGAGTTTGTGTTAAAAAGGATCTCGGGGTTATTTTCGACACAAATTTAAAGTTCAGTAATCATATTGATTTCATTGTTAATAAAGCTAGTTCAATGTTAGGGTTTATATTTCGAAATTCTAAGGTTTTAAAAGTATGTCGCATATTTCAGATCAGTTCCTGAATATTGTAGTGTAGTATGGAATCCTTTTCATGTCACAAATTCATTAAGAATTGAGAAAGTCCAAAAAAAAATTTACTCGTGTTGTTATAAATAAACTTAAGTGGAATATGGATAATATGCCTCATTATAAAACAACATGTCGGCTTCTTGGCTTACATTATTTTGTGAACCGTCGCAAGATGTCATCAATTATGTTTATAAGAGATATTTTGTCTAATTATGTCAATTGCTTATTTTTACTTAACTTAATAAATCTTTATGCTCCAAGTCGTGTCCTTAGAAATAGAAATTTATTTCAATGAATGCAATGAATTAGCCTTTAAATCGCTGTGTGAGAGAAATAAATAACATAAGTTTTGATTTTGATTTCAACTTTCATTGCAGTAGAGAATATTTAAAAAATATGCTTAATTTGTATTTTTTAGATAAATAATTTATATATAAATAAATGTTATTTCGTAGTCTATAAGAGTAATAATCTAACTCGATTGACCAAAAATAAACTAAAATAAAGTTAACTAAACTATATCTGATTTTGATTTAGAAAAATGTTCAGGAATTTAATGGAATACTGAATTGATAGTAAGCCCTAGGAGTGAAGAGCATACCTCACCCTATGAAAAACAGCATTTCACGCTAAAGTTTATTAAAATTTATGACGTCAATTGTTGCTGATGCTGACTGATATCTAAGCAATTCCCATCGTTTTGATACTCAGTATTTCTTGGGTCATTAGCCATTCATTTTCGATTTTTTTTTGTCACAAACTAGTCATTTTATTGACATATCACAATTATTAATTTTTTTTTTATAAAATTTATTTGTGAATCAAATTCATGATTAAAGCACATTAACTGCAACTACGTCGATACATACATACTATAGTTGATATTTGCATTCAATGAAACAATGATCAATGTTTATTTCCATCAATCTATCTATTATTGTTTTTAGTTAAAAGATATCTCACAAAAACCGCCTTAATTGCAATTTGAAGTTAGCATTTAATTGGTGAATACTGAAGCTTGGATTGAATTTTCCATTAAAATATCGCCTTTTTGAAATTAAACAAAAGAGAATCGCAGTTTAATTAGAAATAAATGAGTTTTTTTTTCTATCTACATTCATACAAATCCATAAGTATATTTGTGTAGGTTCAGAGGGAACATTTGTATCATCTTATGTACAAAAGTTGCATGCAGCCAGAGTTGTGCAACGGCAACAAGAACAACAGCAAAAAATAATACATTGTTAGAAGGAATAAAATTCAAAAAAAAAAAAAAAAAACTCTTTTTCATTAATTAAACCAGTCGTCTATTGTGTTGTAGTTGAAGAGTTCGTTTTTTTAGTCCTTGTATCGATGTCGAGTGGGTAAGCGCCAGAAAATGAAATGCATTCAATGTGCAGAGCACAAGCTATAAAAACGATATAAATACATACATTTATGTAGGTGTATGTATATACTACCACCTAACCTGCCATTGAAATTGTATTTCACCATCATCATCGCCATCGTTGTCGTTATCGTTAAGGGTATCAAAGTGAATACCAAACCATCCCTTGGTTTTTTTTTTGTTCTTATTCCTTTTTTTCTTCTGTATCAAATACCGCCATGTGCCTTTGTTGCAATTCATTAATCTTTTAGACTTTTTTTTGTTTGCATATACACAAAAAAAAATCTTGCCCCCGAAATAATAAGAAAAAAAATATACTAAAAGGCTTAAGCAATCCTGATGCATTTTCCTATTCGAGACTATACCGTATTCAAGACCTACATCCGTTTAAAAGATGTGAATTCACTTCAAATGCTTTGGTGAAAAAAAAATTAAAATATTTTTTATTTTTGTGGTGAGCTACCCTAAAACGGGAACGGGACCGATAAACGCATTCAAAATGGCTGACTAAAATATTTTTTTTATTCGTTTTATCGTTCAAAGCACACAAATACTATGGGATGAAATTGAAAAGTCAGCTCTTATATTTGTGGTGAACTTTGGAGTGTATAATCATATACCTACTGGGTGTTTTGGAGCTAACCTTCCGGATTATATTTTTTTGAACTTTTGCTGGGATAAGGATAGAAGAGGTTTGAAACTCTAAATATGCATTGAGGCTATTAATTACAATGGCGCAAAATTTTAGTCGATTTAGTAATATGTTAAATCATTTTTAGTATGATACTAGGCTAAAATGAAGATTTTGCTAATTTTAAACCAGTTTAGTATCATCATATTTTCTTAACATTTGACTAAAGTTAAAATCACAAAATGGCTACTTTATTTTTTTAGTATCGTACTATATGCCACTTTGACATTTACAAACGTCAAAAAGTTATGTTCGCTTACTTTTGTGCACTATTTTAGGCGTGTTTAGTTGTAGTTTCTTAAGAAAATAGATTTAGTATGTTGCTAGTTAAAATGTGTTTAAGAATAGGAAAATATTAGTAAAATGCTTTGGTATTAGCAAACTTTTAAGTAAGCAGTATCAAAATTTTGCGCCAATAAGTTCAATTTGGTTGCTTTTATTCAGATACTTAATTGGGAGTTTTTCTTTTTCTGTTCAAAGCAGTCTGTTTTCAAAAAAAAATTGTTCCTGTTTTCAGTGAGAACGTTCAGAGCTCTGAATGTATGCTTCTCTTTTCTTTCTGAACGCGCACGATGACCTCGGCAATAATTCACTGATTATTCTGAGTTGATTGCTGACCACACCAAATGCCATGAGTGTCAAAAGCGAATTATGAAGAGAAAAATAATAATAGCGGAGAACGATGATCGTTATGGCGCAGAATATATTTTGTTTTAATAAATAATAAAGTAAGACGCAAGTGAATTGACAATTGTCAATTAATGACAGCTAGGAGTTCAGGTTAAGATCTGTTTGTTATCTTTTGACTTTGTACGAATTCATAAAAAATTGTAAAAATGTTTACAAAATGCTGTTTGTTAAATCGAAAAAAATTACTACAAGGACTGCCAAAGTGGATGCGAAAAACTGCGTTGACTGCGTTTACACCAGGGCGATTTTTAATCAATGTTTCTGTTTTAGACTTCTTTTAGTTACAAAGATAATTTTAAGAAATGCTATATTTAATAGTTAACTTTCTTCAAATATATATCCGCGCTCTCTACTACGCTTAATTTAGAAAAGTTCAATTGTACCATAAAGAAAATGTACGAAGAAGAAATGGCTAGGTTAGGTTAGGTTAAAGTGGCTCTCAGGAAAACGGCTGACAAACTTAGACCTTAGGTAGGTCAATTGTGATGCCACATAAAGAGATATTTGCTCTTAAATTAAACCAATTGGAGCTTCTAATGAAACGGTATAGCTGGTGAATCTCTATATATTTTGGATTACTGGGGTCGTGTCGAGGAAGTATTCTCCCAGGTGCAATCTACGTCTTTTTGAGAGATCAGAACATGAGTAAAGAAGATGGGAGATAGTCTCCTCTTCCTCATCCATACAACTTCTGCGAAAGTAATTTGAGATAACGCCGGGTCTTTTGGCGTCTTTACCAATTAATCAGTGTCCAGTTATGACATCTATTACTGAGCCAAGATGCTTCCTGCTCAAGCAGACCTTTTGAACGTTTTGGATTTATTTCTGACCAGATTCTGGTAGCCAGGCAAGTAGAGATGTTTGAGCATCTTATGTTTGTTTGTTTTATGGTGTTTTGCTGTAACGTTAGTCTACATGTATCGCTATCGGGTATACCGATTTTTTCCATTTTGGGTTAAATTGGTAATTGGGTTCCATTTCTGGCGAGTTTATCGGCTTTGCAGTTTCCCAAAATGTCCCTATGTTCCGGCACCTAAATAAGGTGGATGTTAAACTGTTCTGCCATCTCCCTCCGAGATGTTCGATAGTTGCGGACAGTTATAGAGTTTGTGGAAACAGCGCAAAGTGATTTCCGGGCTGCTTGACTATCAGTAAAGATACGGATATCCGATGTGGAAATGACGTTTTCCCTTAGCCAGGATAGAACCTCTTTAATCGCCAGATTTCCACTTAAAACACGTTACAATGATCAGGGAGACGGAAAGAGAGACTAAGATTTAGTCCGTCTGAGTACACACCGCCACCCACTCCCTCTTCGGTTTTTGAACCGTCCGAATAGAAGTGAGCTGAGTCATCTTTTAAGAACCTCTCATCCTCCCAAGCGGATCTTGGTGGGATGGTAACTTGGAAGTTCTTGTCGAAAATTAGCTAATGTTTGGTATAGGCGGATCGTCCTAGTTTTGATCCGAATATATTTAGAATATTAGAATGGCCTATCGAATTGCTAGTCGATGTTGTCTTGTTCTGTGAAAATATCGAGAGCATAAGGTTAAGTAGTATGTTTAGGGCAGCCGAGGGTGTAGAGCAGAGTGCTCCACTGATACATAAGCTGGCTGACCTTTGGACCCCATTTAATTTGTCACGATATGTCAATTTATCCAATACAGTCTACCATACTGCTAACCCCTAAGTAAGTATCATTTTGACAACCGCTGTGTACAACCAGTGGGTAATCTGTGTGGATCTGCCGCATTTATTCCCAATAGCTTTTTTGCAAGAGAAGATTGCTACTGATGCTTTACTTACTCTTTCTTGTATATTGGAATTCCAGCTCAGCTTTTTGTCTAGTATGCCCCCTAGATACTTGGTTTCAGGCCTATAACTGTGCAATTTTTTAACCTGAGCAATTTTGTCTATCCTGTCCACCACATACGTCCCTCACCAAAGTACGTGCTTAAAAATCGCAAGCTTAGATCGCATTTGTGAATTCTGCGGGTAACTGGTGTAATAACTGTCAAAACACCAATCTGTCAAGTTTTTTCTGGCATTCCCGAATATTAATGGCGTGGGCGCATTCGAATGAAAATTGAACTCGAGCGAGAAACGTATTATGTGTGTACTAAAATAAAATCATCGTACTGAAAACTAAAGAGAAACGGGAATAAAGGAAGGAACAGAGGAAGGAAAACATAAACATCTTTATTAATAAAAAAAAAAATTAAGCCGTCGCAGATGTGCAACATCGAAACTATGTTTGCATATGTATATCACATAATCAAAAACAAAATATTCATGCGAGTATTTCTTAAAACATATCAAAGCCAAATTCTGGCACTACACCCTTTTACAGGAACAAACTGGAGCAATTTTCTACCTCATCTATCTCCAATAAAAATTAAGTTAGAAGCTTCATATTCATTTTCTTAAGCTATAGTCAAGCACAGGTACCTAAGGAGATTTCAACTTTTTGGCATAAGGCGCCAGTTATAGCTTTCATTGAAACTCATAATTGAAAACTTTGACTATCAATTCTGAGGCACTGAAACAAATAAAACTGATGTCGTTTTGGTACCAAAATGAAGGTAATAAGATATATAATATTTTTTGTCAAAAAATATTTTATTTGCTATACCACTTTCTTGTAAATTCACTTTTGATTTTTCAATGATGGAAAGCGTTTTCAATGATCATTCAATGATCATTGAAAAATCAAAAGTGAATTAACGCTGGTGGTATATATTGACAAAATATATTATATATCTTATTACCTTCATATTGCCTCCAAAACGACATCAGTTTTATTTGTTTAAGTGCCTCAGAATTGATAGTCAAAGTTTTTAATGATGAATTTCAATGAAAGCTATAACCAACACCTTAGTGATTCCCGACGCACTCACTGACAGATCATCAAAATTGATGGTGGTGCAAGCAAAAGAATAAACCGAAAATTTGAAGTTTTTAATTCGAATCGGAGATTTTTTTTCAAGGGCCTTTTTCAGAATTGTTATCAATTATATGGAGAGCTTCCGATTGCCGTAGACTAACGCTTCTCAACCTTTGAGAGTGTGCGGACCGCTAGCAACGAATTTTTTAGTCGGCGGACCCCTCTCAAGAATAAGATTTAATGTATTATTGTGTATAATCTTTAAATTAAGATCGTTATGGCCAGAAAGTTGAAAACATGATCGTTTTATAAAAATATCTTTTTGAATCACAAGAAATATCAATAAGCCTGGTTTTCTTCTAAAGCTGACAAACAGATTATTTTACTCAAGTCAACTGAAAATGTATTTATAATCCATAATTTGCTGTTATCAGAAATTGGAAAGTATTGTCGAAAACTTTTTTTTACGTCCGTGAAATGTTTGACAAAACTTTGCCATGCAGCTTCGGGTGAAACATTATTAACAAAAGCGCGTAGACCACTCTTACATCTTGGACCATCAGTGCACACTCTACACACTTTTCAAATTTATTCCATTTTATGTTATAAATTCATTTAAAAGATTAAAAATGGCTTCTCCGGTCGTATGGTCAGGAAGAGACAGACATAATAAGAAATCATCATGAATAGAGTCTTGAAATTCGTACCGCACATACGTCATCAGATTAGAATTATTTAATATGTCAGTGCTTTCATCTAATTAAAGAGCAAAATAGGAACTCAACTTTATTTTTTCTATAAGCTGTGCCATGAGATCACAGAACAGATCAATAATTTTTCTCTTGACAGTATAATTCGAAAGAGACACCAAGTCTTAATTTCGTGGCTCTTTCTCACCCAGCATAGTTACCACCAATACTTTACAATACAATACATTTGAATCTCTCTTTAGGAACAATTTACACAAACTTTCAAACAGATTTTACACACTTTTCTAGTTTGACAGTTTGGATACTTCTATTTGTGTTTAAAATAAATGTTTTGGTCAGTAGATACATACATGCATACATTCACAAAAAAAGATATGTAGCTACTGTCGTGGGTCCGCGAACCATAGGTTGAGAACCGATGGAGTGGTAGGCCTTAAAATACGTTAAAGGAGAAACAATTTTAATTTGATGTTATTCATTTAGGAGGCGTGGTTGCCAAACACTTTCTGAAGAAAATAAAACTTAAATTTATATGTAGAACTACTTTCAAAATCTTTTGACATGGCAAACTATTAAAATCTTTGCAAAAAGGACTCAGATCAGACCAAGTGCACAATTGTAGATATAGTCTATATTTTACATCAACTATTTTTAACGATACCGTCTTTTTGATTTCAGACTTTCTCACTAACGACTCAACGGATTTCGTTCAATTTTTTTTTCTATGTAGGAGGCGCTTCAAATTCTAAATAATAACATACAAAAAATGATCTAATAATATTTTTTTAAGATCTTTGAAACAAACTCAATTCTTTTTTTTTTTAATTCAATATTTCGAAAACGGACGGGTTGAGGAATTTTTTTAATTACTAACACTTGTATTACACGACGACTTATGAGTCGCGACTCTTTTCGAACATAATGAGTGCGAAAGAGAAAAAAATCAAAACGGAAGAAAATTGCCCTGTGAGTCGCTGGCCAAGATTTCGGGGACGCACTTTTGACGTTTCTCTTTACACTCATTTGTTATTGAAGCATACGCTTTATTTGCTATCCTTGCGTGTGGGGGTAATATCCACAAATGAGCCATACGAAGATAGGAAACTTTTATTCATCTCACCCTCCTAAGCCCATTTGTTCACAATGTTGTATTGTAAATTTGACTTTTGTAACCATAAATAGATTTGAAATCAAAATGGTTCTTTGCTTGGTAGGGCAAAATATATGACGAAATTTCCCATCTTTGTGTTACTCATCTGTGGTGATATCGATGTGACAATATAGATAATATAATACAAATTAGTATTTATTTACTTTTACTCACCATCAGCCTGAAATTAATTTATCTGATTATATAAATATTTTTGACTATTATTTTAAATGCTTATTTCAAACAAAAAAAAACGAAATTCGAAGTAAAACAAAACTGTCAAATTTGAGTCTTGACTCTAAAGTCATGTGTGTAATAACGTGCACCTCAACGAACGAAATTTTAAAGAAGAATTCGAAGAAGAGTCGCGACTCATAAGTAGAAAAAAAACGTTGTGGAAAACCTATTAAAACAAAAAAATATATCTAGCTGTTTCTACCAAGAATTTTGTGTTCGGTGTAATGAATGTACGAGTATATCGCCGGAAAAATATTGTATATTCCTAGAGGAATTTCGTTTGGCATGGAATATTTTATTCCCCAGAAAATTCGAGCAGTTACATGTGCAAAATTTCCCCTCAACAAAAAAATACAATCAAATATCAGTCAAATTTAACTGGAAAATGTATCCTCGATGCCAATTAATTCCGAGAACTTTTAATCATCAATCATGACCCCAACTCCAGAACATTCTTGGTAAAATTTTATTGGCAATAAACTCCATTTTACATAGTAAGACTGTATCATGCTTTCGCCGAAAATGGTTGTTTGGGTTGGTCATAATGACTTAAAGGTTTGATTGTGTTCGGTGAATTTTTAATGATAAAAGTTTAAAATATATAATTTGCTTCTGGCGATTCAAAAACTAGTCAATTAAAGATTAATATGAACAAAATGGTATAAGGTTCAATAACCCTAAGCCTTAGGGAAAATTACCCTTTTTACGCTGGTTCTTATGCAACAATAATTTTAATCTAATATCCGAAAGTCTTTACAAAACTTATTGTATACACTTGGGGATCGACATCTCTCATAAAACTTTCTTATTACAAATAGCCTTCCGCAAAAGGCTTATGTCGATAACACCCTATACAAAATAATCCTTTCAATTACACAAATCCTACACAAAAAAAAAAGTCCCCGTAAAAGGCCAATTAGTGAAATTCATACATAATTTATGAGCAATATACTACAAAAAAAAAAACGAATAATAAATCCCTCAGGGCAAATAAGCAATTTATCAAAGGATTTACTGCTCCATTCTCTTCCTTCTCCTATATATACCTAGACCTACCTAAAGAAAATAACTTCTGCAAGATGTATAGCTTTTGGATTTTTTTTTTGTTTTTTAATTAGAAATTAATTTTTAACCCGGGTAAGTGTCAAACAAAACTTTCTTAGTAGGTTCGAACAAAAAAAAACATCAGATCCATTTTTGTTTTAAGCATGTGTCCCTGGTATTCTGTGCGTCTGTTATCCTGTACATCTATTAAGTGACACATAGCCTTAAGCAACGTATTGAAAAAGCTTATAAATGGAGGACAAACAGGCTATCTACTTATGCTCTTCTAATGGTTCTTATAGACCCAAAGGACAAGCTGCTGTTTCAAAGAATACTTAAGTGCTTATAGGTAGATATCCTGTTGCTGGTATTTCATTTATATCAAAATGGAAGGTCTTTTATGATGGTTCTCTGCTTTCTTTTAAGCCTGCTTGCTCCTAGTTCATAAAGAAAGCCAAACAAACAAACAAAACCATACCCTAACTATTAGAAAAAAATTCTATTTTGAAGGCTCATCTCGTTCCTCTGAACAAAAAAAAAATGCATGCGAATGGTGATGGCAGATTTCTGTAAAGACTCATAATATGCGAGTACGGAAAAAGTGTAATGCTTGTGCTTACTGAAGATCTCTTTGAATGGGCATAAGGATTCTAACGTTAGGATTATAGCATAGCATGCATTCATAAAGCATGGGCCATATTACTTGAATACATGAACAGGCTTACTGATGGATCCACACCAAAAAGGAGGTAATACATAAACCTTGTACAACTTGTTTTATATTCGTTTTGCGATTTTTTCAAAGGTACGAGTATTTATATGCTTCCATTGCACGATGAGCTTCCTAAGAATGGTCCTACCTACCTACTTGTAAGAAAAAAAAAATATCAAAAAGGGTTCTGAACGGTATTGATTGTGTGTTTTAGGGATGAAATGGATATTATACGTATATAAATTCCGAGATAAGCATACTCCTAGCGTTAAGATGTAAGGATCTCTGGAATTGGATGTTTACTTCGAAACTTGGAATGCATACAAATTTTATTTGTTTTTTTTTGTTTTTGTTATTCGTAGGGAGGTCTGTAATGAGAGTTTACGACTGCCACTCCTAGAATGGAAGCAATAAATTTAGTGACATTTTTTTCTTACTCCTCTTTGCTGGTTGTGGTTTCTACAATTTCAATTTCCTCAAAACTGAAGAAGTTAATAAATTGTCTAGATTAAGTAAGATGAATGTTTTAAGGAGAATTTCGAACAACACAGTACTATTCGTTAGTTACAATGTTATACAAAAATTAACACATAAAGCTTGAAAAGTGTTCAGAATTCATTAAGAGCCACTCAGAACAAATAGTTTTTCATTGGATAAACCAGGCAAAAATAAAGTCGTATTTAGTGGATCCAAACTCGAGGTAACTTCAGTTTATCCGAATCTATTGAAAAAAAAGACTGATGGTAGCCATAATGCCAAACTAGAGTAGCAACACTTCCAAGCAATAAAAATAAAATAACTGGTGTTAAACAAACCGTTGAATTGAGGAATGAAAAAGACTATTGGTCAGGTAGGGACAAAGTATTATATATATTTAATTATCAAATTTTGAAAAGTGGAGATAAAATTCTCTCAGAGAGAAATAAAATGGAAACAAGTCAGAAAGTTTGAGCACAATTTAACAATTTAAGAACTGTGAGAAATTTTTTTGATTGAGGTAAGCTCGTCGGTTTATTTTAGGTTCTTTTATTCACAATTTAGATTATTTATACAATTTTATAACATATAGTTTAGTACATTTAATTGGTCTAACAACTAGCTTTCTATAATTCCAAGTTCATATAATCGTATAATTAACATGACTGAGATAGCAGATGTCTGAGATAGCAGAGTCACTAACTAACTACTTTAAACCTGGGATTCCACTGCCCTTTCTCAAACCTAAGTCTTTCAAAATGTGAAGTTTTTCCAAGTAATCCGGATTGGTACTTTTACTAACTTTATTACTTATCCGGCTCCCGACCCATGGAGGGTCGCTGCCTGACATATTGCGGTCTTCCATCGATTGCGGTCCCTCGCACGCTCCCTCCAGTCGTCGAGACCAAGCGCACTTGCGTCTGTTACCGCCTGCTCCCTGTAGCGGAGGGGCTGGGATTCGAAGATTTTCTTGCCTCGAGCGTTGTTGTCCATTCGCTCGATGTGGCCCAGCAAGTGTAGTCGACGCGCTTTTGCTCTTTGGACTACATCCACATCTTTGTACAGCTCGTACAATTCTCATTCGCCCTCTTCGCATATAGGACCAAATATTCTCCGAAGAATTTTTCTCTCGAAAGTGCCCAGTATCAATTCCCCTTTTTTACTTATCATCCAGCACTCGGTGCAGTAGAGTAGAACTGGTAAAATTAACGTTTTGTATAGCGTACACTTTGTCTTTCGAGACAGATGTTTTGAACCCATTTGTTTGGCCAAACCGAAGTAGCTGCGGTTCGCTAGGGTAATTCTTCGTCGGATTCCCACTAAGGTGTCGTTCGTGGAATTGATGTTTGTTCCTAGGTAGGTGAGGACCTTGACTACCACGAAATTACTGCTACCAACAGTGACGTTTTGTCCTAGGCGATGGACAGATGAGGCTTTGTTTGTTGATAGCATATACTTGGTTTTGTCCTCATTCCCTTCGAGACCAACGCATTTCGCCTGTTCATCAATAGCTGTGAATGCTTCAAGTACAGCTCGCTTGGAGCGGCCGATGATATCGATGTCGTCCGCATAACCAAGCAATTGGGAAGAGCCGTTAAAAATATTGCCTTCCAGGTTAACACCACTCTTGCGTACTATCTGCTCCAGGACCATGTTGAAGAAGTCACATGATAGAGCATCTCCTTGTCTGAAACCTATACACGTCTGGAAAAGCTTAGATGAGCTTTTTCCATCTGCACGTTGCACCGCGTATTTTGTAACGTCATGCGGCATAGCTGGATGAGTTTTTTCGGGATCCCGAGTTCCGACATCGCCAATAGAAGCCCTTGGCGACTTATGCTATCATATGCGGCTTTGAAGTCGATGAAAAGATGGTGCGTCTCGACTTGAAATTCGTTGGTCTTTTCCTGAATTTGCCTCAATGTGAAGATTTGGTCTATCGTTGATCTGCCTGGCCTGAAACCACCCTGGTACGTGCCGATGATAGTTTTGCAGATATGTTTTAGACGCTCACATAGTACGTTGGACAGGATCTTGTAGGCAACATTACGCAGGGATATGCCTCTGTAGTTTTTGCAGCATATAGGATCGCCTTTTTTGTAGATTGGGCATATGGAGCTATTTGACCAGTCGTCGGGCATGCTTTCCTCCTCCCACACTTGGTTGATTAGCTGGTGCATGCGCCCTACAGGACATTTGCTCCATACTTGAAGAGTTCCGCAGGTAGGGCATCTGAGCAGGCGGATTTGTTGTTCTTAAGCTTGTGGATGGCTTTCTTAACCTATTCAGTACTGGGCGCTGGGACTGGATCTTCATTGACTGGTCTCATGCTTCTTTGTTCCCCCGTTGCTTCCTCTACATAATGCCCATTAAGCAGTTGCTGGAAGTGCTGCTTAAACACGTCTATAATTCCCTGTGCTTCGCTGACTAGGTTCTGTTCGCTGTTTCGAAGAGCTTGCGTGCCAGTCCTATAAACAGATGCCAGTTGCCTGCCTGTTTTGTAGAACCGGCGGGTGTTGGTGCCGTGGAAGATTCCTCGAGATACCTGAGCTGAGAGGCTGCGGATGCTCTTTTCTTTCTTCGCAAGTTTTTTTTCTCTTTCCTTCTCTTTTCATGGTACTCCTCCCTTGCTGCTCTTGTTTTCCGTTGCAGCATTTGCATTCGTGCATTTTTCCTCCCCTGCTTCAATACTGCGCATTCATCATTATACCACGGGTTCTTTTTCGTGGGTGGTTGGTAGCCTATCGTGGTCTTGGCTGTCTCCTTAATGATGTCGCGATACTGGTTCCACTGGTCGTTGACGCTTGTTGCTTGGGCTACGGCAGAGAGTTTCCCGGTCAATTGCTCACCGTAGTCTCTAGCTTTCTTAGATGTGCTAAGGCAGGCGATGTTGAATTTTTTCCTTTGGGCGGTGTTTTCTTTTCGTTTGACAGTCAGGCTCTGAGCTTTATCACAACAATAAAGTGGTCAGAGTCCACGTTTGCACCTCGGAAGGTTCGTACGTCCAAGATGTTTGATGCGTGCCTTGCGCCAATAAGCACGTGGTTGACGGTTCGACCATCTGGAGATCGCCAGGTTGCTGTGTGTATCCTTCGCCTGGGGAACCTAGTGCTACTTATCACCGTATTACGAGCTGCAGCAAATTCGATTAATCGGAAGCCGTTATCTGTTGTCGTTTCGTGGAGGCTGTGCTTTCCAACTACTCCCCCAAAGAGATTTTCTTTCCCGAGTTTAGCATTGAAGTCTCCGAGCACTACTTTGACATCGTACTCCGCACAGGCTCCGTAGGCTCCGTCCGAGAGGTCGTAAAACTCCTCCTTGTTAGACTCCTCAGCTTCATCGGTAGGGGCGTTTGCACATATTAGGCTGATGTGTTGGAAGGTAGCTTTGATGCGGATCACAGCCAGGCGATCGCTAACCGGCTTAAAATCGACGACTTTCGACCCGAGTCGATTTCCCATGACGAATCCGCATCCCAACATGTGCATTCTTTGATGACAGCTGTAATAAATGTCGCAATCTTTTCTTTTCGTTATTCCTGGTCGTATCCATCGTATCTCCTTGGATCGCAGTAATGTCTGCCTTGTACCGCGAGAGGACAGATTCAAGTTTTTGAGTAGCACCTGGCGTATAGAGTGCCCTTACATTCCAGGTGCATACTCGTATGTCGTAGTCCATTTTTGTTCCGGGTCTGGTTGTCATTTGTTGGTACTTTTACTACTATAGTAGAACTCGAGTTTCTGCTTTTCGTCTACGCTCCCTTATAAATATTTCTGTACAAACTGAATGTGAACTCTTCGCAGAAAAGCTGGTAAAAATATTTCATACCGAACACTAACATCTGGTCAACAAATGTAGATAGTGGGTATTGTTGTAATAAACGGTAGTGGTTGGTAGATGTAATGCATCATTACACTATATCATGCTTGTTATTCACAATTTTTACTTGCGATAGAGAACACGAAAAAACTGAGTCCATAATTCCGTCTGCCTATCTGTCGATTGTCTAAAAAGCAAAGTTATAGTCTACATTTTGGTCCAAAAATATGTTTACATATTTTGTTATTAACGGTACCTGTCTTAGAACCATTTTTCGATTTTCTCATTAACGGCTAAATGGATTTCTATCAAAATGTTTATATTTTAGGGTTCAATGGACTTGAAGGACAATCTAAATAAAAAAAAATAAGTCCTTACAATTAGGTATAAATAATACTGCATGCCAAAATTTTCGAAAAATATTCGTTTGGATTTTTGAAAAAAAAAAATTATAGTTTTTGAAAATTCAATATTTTGCAAATGTATAAGCGTTTATTTTTTTTAATTCATGTTGTTAAATATTTAAAATTGTCATACCAATATTTGTTTAGAATAAAATTATGGAATTCTTATTTATCAAAAAATTAAATAAAAAAAAATATTTAGTCGTTTCTACTAAAGAATCATGTGCTTACCATGTGATCGAACATAAGAGCAAGTACGTGCGATCCAGTCGTGCATTTTAATTACTTTAATTTACGGATTAAATTTAAATTATTTTGCTATAAATTAAGCTAAGAAAATTCCATTACACTATATTAATGCAATAAAAATTAATTCAAAAATATTTTTGGTAGAATAAATTAAATTTATATTTTTCCATACCCCAACGGTGAGACAAAAAACAGGTTATTTTTAAGGGTACCCCCAGTAGGCATAACCCACTTACCGAGCCGCACTATACAAATCAATCCTACAAAAATAGCTTTTCTTCATAAAGGACAACACCCGAAAGTATGTGCAACTGCATTTTAAGGGAATTCTATGCATAAAAAGAATAGATGATAACATAAACACACCAAGTGACAACACCTTTACTCGTTTAGACGAATAATTATTTGATCTCAAAAGCTTTAAAAAAGCACGAATTCTAAAAGCTTCTTAACAAAGAACCATAGAAAAAGAAGTAACTATTTGCACCAAGGTGCTAATGGTATAGCTTGAACCAAATCACTTGGACAACAACAATGGTTAGTTGCGCAGAGAGCGGATTTAAAAGAACAAAAATGGGGCGCAAGCGATTTAATGAGTAAAATGCAAGTGATGAAATACTTTTTTGAAAACCGCTAATAAACAACGATCATAACTCATGCTCATTCAATAAAGTCCATCCATGGAAGGTGATTGTGTGTATCTTTCAAAATTAATTAGATGAGCAAAGACATTTAAATAGAAAAGTGAATTCGTTTAAGCTATACTGACATTTTTTCTTGTAGACAGAGCATAGGAAGATAGGAGGGAATAGGGAGATAGAGAGGGAGACAAAGAGAAAAAGCACCCATTGTTTAAGAGAAAGAAATTTAATATTTTTAAAGCTTTCGATCTTTTATCCATGTGGTTTGTTTTTCGTATCGATTAATTACTCCTAGAGTGGTTTAGCGATCTCATTTCAATCCAAGTTGGGTTGGGGAGCTTTAAGTCTGTAGTTCGAAAAAGATAAATGCTAACGTGCTCCAGGGCTCCGTTCGGTTTTCGATTCTTGATTTTCACCTTCATTAACGATCTCTTGTCTGAAGTCTAATGCTCATCAATTCAACTGTTTAGCTGACTGATCCTTTTTATACTTATTTCCAAGCTCTCCTATATGTTCCTTGAGCTTTGAATTACAATGGGTAGAGTATAAAAGTTTCCATTGAATTTCTAAAACACACACGAACTATATCCAACTTTACCATATTTAAAAAAAATTAAAATGGCAAATTGGTTTTGTTGTTCTACAATACCTTCACTAAGCTATCAATTATTGTTCTTTTGGTTATTTTTGATATTTTAATATCGAAATTCTGTGTCAAACTTCAAGTCTTTATATTTTTATACATACTCGTATGTCCTTCGAATTCCCTTTCAAAGCAAGACAATCTTAATGTGACAACTAAATTCTAGGCTACTTCATAATATTTCAACACCTGACCACGACTGAACGACTGTAACTACAATACTATAACTGCTACTGATTTTTTAATGAACATCCAATATCATATTACCAGTCTCGACATCAATCAACCCAAATTATGTGCAACAAGAAAGACATCAAGAGTCAATCCAAATCAAAATTTGCAATTTAGTTCGAATTTTTTTGCTCTCGTATTTTTTTTTTATTGCTTTCAAATTCATTTAATTTAAACCGACCAGTTTACTGTTTAAGTTTTTTTTCCTCTTTTATTTTATTTATTTATTTTTTTTTTTTGCTTTAATTTCAACATGGAACTTTGGTTTTAATTAAAACTGCACTCTAGTCATTTGTTGAGACTCATGTTTAAATCTCACTTTTTGTAGAGCAATTAATTAAGTGCGTTTCTCGCTTGCTGGTATCTGTGCTGTTGAATACCAAATGAGAGTTTGCCACATACATTAGGCCATTTTTGTTTCATTGCGAGATATTTGTTATAAAATAAATTAATCAATTCAATTTAATTCAATTCGAAAACAAAAGTCTGGGCTTAGTGACAGCTTTGTCACTTTATATTGCTTCAAATTTATTATGCTCTTTTCTTATAGTTTATTGTTTTATTTCTTTGAAATACTTTTAATTTTTTTGTTTTTGAAATTATGGTTTAAAATTTATATTATTAAATAATATAATAATAATAAAAATCGGCTTTAAGAATCTGTCCGAGTTATTTGTCAAACAAAAAATCGACAGGCAAAACACAATTTTGTATAAATAAAAAGTTATATTTTTCCCAATTTAAAACATTGGACAATTTTACGATTTGCGTAAGTTTACCATTTGGTTGATGAACTGACAAGCTGCCTAAGGAAATGGGGGAAAGTGATTTGGAAAAATGAACCAAACGTCATTGCATACATTTAAGAAACAGCTGATTAAATCACACTGCATTTATATAGATAACTAAGTGGACATTGATGTTACAAACTTCTGTGTAAATTTATCATTTTACACAATAGGTAAACATACGACGTTGCATGAATACCCATATTCTATATGCTTCTAGATTTGTAAAAAGCTTAAAATTTCACAGTTGAATTGAATTAATTACTTTTAACTCGTTATTTACGTCATAGCGGTTTATTTGATGAATCAAACATTGCATTCTTTTAATTTTTCCCTTATATTCTTCACATTCCTTTGTTTTTATTTGCATTCTTTCGTTCTTTGAATTTATTTGGAGTAGTTATTTTTTTGTTTCAAATGAAAAAAAAAATGCATAGAACGCAAGTGAATCAAAAGAATGAAAACGAATGCAAAGAATGAATGTATTCATAAGCGATTGCATTCAATTACATAGTTGCAACCAGGTGAATGGTTAACAAATGTTTGCAACCATTTAAATGTGAACTAACTGGAAATTCCACTCCTTTTCATTTTGAAATATCTTATACCATTCAATGGAAGTAATGCAAAATTTGAATTCATTGAATGTTTTTCAAAGATTCGGCATGGATTGCATTCTTTCACAAAATCGAATTTGCTTAAATTTGATTCTTTGTATAAAATATAAGAACTGATTTGCAGAAGGAAGTCTCCTAAAATGCACGGTCGCGATTTTTTTAATTAAAAGATCATTAAGTCATAAGTCTGTAGATGACTTGTGAACTTAAAAAAAATTAATTCATAAGTTAGTTAGTGACTTAAGAATTAAAACATTTAATTCATAAGTTACAAAGTGATTTATGAATTAAAAAAAATTTATTCACAAGACTAAGCGACTTATGAATTTAAAAAATTAATTCACAAAGTAGGTACTAAGTGACTTATGAATTAAAAAGAATGTAACTCATGAGCAAATCAGTGACTTATGAATTAAAAAAAAAATTGATTCATAGGCTAGTTGTTAGATTGGAAATTCTTAAGCTTGTTTTCACTACATAATTATTTAATTATTAACGAAAGTAGTTTTCAAGGTTTTTGAGAATTTTTTGTGAGTTGCCGTTTATGCAATCCCTATAACTCAATTCAAGAAAAAACAATATCGATAAAATATTTGTGTTCAGCAAATGATGGGTTATCATCCTCTCTTTTGGAAGCTTTTATGAAAATCATAGAAAAAACTATTTTAACTAACATACATAAATCATTCACTCATCAATTGTTCAGTGACTAACTAGTGACCAATGTGCATTTTAAGCTTATAATAAATGTGAAAAAAGTGAATATTCAATATTTAAATTTTTTTTTAAATATACATATTATAATTTATATTTTGTAGGTATTTAAAAACATTAAACTGTTAGGAAGTTGTTTGAGGAGATGAAATATGATTACAGATTTTATAAAATTTAAACTAATTACTTAAAAAAAAAAAAACATTCCGTTTTCTTAAGTAAGTACTTCGAAACTTTAGGTACCTGCTTAGTAAGTATAATTAAATTTTGAATCTATTTTTAGCTTTCAAATCTGGTTAGTAAATCATAAAATGATCATGCTGGCTTATAAATTTTCCAATTCAAAATTTTTCTAACCAGAATTCACACATTAGCTTATGAATTAATTTTTTTTAAATTCATAAGTCACTTAGTAGGTTGTGAATTAAAGCCTAGGTTAAGCTAGGAAGTGAATTAAGCTTTTCAACTCTGCTAAGATCCAACAAGTTTGAGTATTTTAATGTGTCGACACGAATAATCAAGATTTTGTTTTCCAAGCGGTTACATTACCATAATTGGCCCTACCAATTTAGTCACTGGTATCATTGTTTCTACCCAAGCGATGTAAAAAAATTAATTTATCACGAATATGTTCACGTATTTCGGTAAAAATTACAAGAACCCTGTTTGGTTTACAGAACACGAATGTAGACAATGCGATTTGGCTATTTGTTTTTTCTTCTAATGGATACACAACAAAATGGCATTCATTATCCAGCGTTCTCATTAGCAAATTAAAAACATAAACAAATGATTGTCAAAACAATGGATTCCGATTTATTTATGGGCTTTTCTTTTGGTAATTTCAGATTTTGATCGGAAATTTGATTTTTTTTCGTCGCGAATGGTAAACGGTTTCAGACTGATTTTTTTGTATCACGATATTGGTGTATATTCGTGTCTGTGGAACCGGTAAAAGTATCGGATGGCAAATGACTCAAAAATTGTTTCTTCATTCAAGTTTCTTTTTTTCTTTTATAACACAAAGGGGTTTCAATGTTTAAAAACTGAATGCCAACATTAATTTGTTAATACACAATTGCTATTATTTTTTAAAAATCTATATGTATATTTTTTCACAACATTATTTCACTATTCACATAAATACTGAAAACAAAAATCTTGTCAAATTGACGTCTGACAATTGTTCTGATGGTGTTATGGTATTAGTAAAAAAGGAGTTAATCTGCCGAAAAATCCAGATCTGCAAAATTGATTTGCGATCAAAAAATAAATCGAAAAAATTAATTTTCGTTACCAAAAGAAAACCCCATTAGTTTGAATTACCCAATTCATTATCGATTCACACAAATTCAATGAAGCATTCGATTTTAATGAAGTCTTTTCGCGGACTGAGTAACTACCGATTTCGGAATCACTATCACTTCGAACTGTAAATTTTAATTGTTTTGTAAAGTCAACTAAGAGCCATTTTCTTCACTATTTGTCAACTTGCCGCAAACTCTCAAGTTAGCCAACTCTACAGTTGACACAAACTTGAGAGTTGAGTGACAAGTTGAAATTTGTTTTCCTTCACTATTTTAAATCTCAACTCAAGAATTGAAATTTAAAAGTTAGCCAACTTGTATTTTTTTTTTAATTTCCCTGGGAAATTTTTGACAGATACGTATGTTTTAAATTTAGATTTGAATTTGATCTTTGAGATTTGAATTTATTATGTGCTATGATTTCGACGGATTTGTGTTTGTTTTCAAAATTCTGTGCAGATGTTATGTATCGCGAATTATATTAGGTGACGGAACGGTCGAGTACGTAACAAACGTAAAAAAATTGAAGCATAACATGCAAACAAACTCTTACCTGATAGGAATATCATGTATGCATAAAATATATATTCAGTAAAAACGTATGTGCTTTTCGGGCTGTCGTTTTGTGAACTATTTTTTTTTGAAGTGAAAAATTGAAAATTCTATTTAACTGAAATTTAATTTTCTGCAATTTAAATATTTTTGCTTCGGGGCGGTTTTAGTAAGAATTAATATATTTTTATAAGAAGTTTTTTTAATAATACAAATTCTATATACTACTGAAACACATCAGCCAAGTAGAAGACTTAGCACTATAATATTTGGACTTGTTGAATTATTGATTCAAAATAGCTTTTCACGGCCTTTAGTCCAACAAAAATTGGCGTTTCGTCCCGACGATCTCACATGGACTCATCAGTTGACTAGTGAAGACCTTTGTCAATACGCAATTTTTGCCAAGTTCAGTGGGCTGATTAGGGAATACGAATCGAATCGTTTTCAATTCGATATCTTATTTTCGACTCGCTTCGTTTTGCTCAATTAACGAATACGAAGCAAATCGTAAATGCTACTTCCAAGATTTCCAGATAATTGACAGCTGATTGCCAGTGAATATTTATAATTTCAATCAAAATCAGTTGTGTTTTGTACGATGTGCATTAACTTTGTAATAAAATATTTATTTAAATAAAAAATGGACTCAAATGTTATTTATATAAATGCTTAACGTGAGGAAGAAAAAGAATTTTAAAATTCAAACTTGAGAAGAAAATTATTAAGAAGTGCTTCTTCACCTTTTGATCTTCCTTGCTTCGAGTCAGTGTTTTAGTTTAACGTGTTTATTATTTGTTAAGTTTGCTGTATTTTATAAAAACTTGGTTCGATAAGTTGTTTCGCTTTTCAAAAGAGACATTTAAAATTGTCTTGGACGAAATAAAAGACAAATATAGACCACAGAACAACAATGGAACATCACCAATTATAAAATTAGCTGCAACATTGAGATTCCTTGCAGACGGATCATACCAGAAAGTGGCGCAATCCACAGTATGCAATTCAATGTCCGAAGCGCTAGAGACATTGCAGAGAATGTTGTATGTTGTGTCCTTTGGCTATCCCTTCGTTTTCTCTAATAAATTCGATGAGCGGAGAAAATTGTTGCTGGTTGCTGTCTTGCTATCTTGGGCGCGTACACATTTATTACAAAAAAATGATTGTTTATTTTTTTAGTTTGTTTTGATAAAAAAAATAATAGTTAAACTCACATTTTTATTAATATAAGTGAAAAAAATCCACTTAAATATCACTTTCGACCTATCGACACGGTCCAATCCGCCAAAGAAACCCTATCGGAAATGCACGCGCTAAAAATTGAAATGTCAAATCAAATTCGCTTTCGATTTCGAAAATGGGGCGAATGTAAAACGAAAGAGACGAAAGCGAAAACAGTAATATCAAATCTCATTTTCGCCATCTAAAACGATTCGCTTCGTATTCCCTAATCAGGCCACAGTTCATCTTACATAGATTTCGTGAAGAACATCTAGTGTGAACTAGAACGCCAATTTTTGTTGGACTAAAGCTAGTTAAAAGCTATTTTGAATCAATAATTCAACAAGTCCAAATATTATAGTGCTAAGTCTTCTACTTGGCTGATGTATTTCAGTAGTATATAGAATTTGTATTATTAAAAAAAAACTTCTTATATAAATAATGCCAGGCCATGGGCAAAAACCAAAATTTCCAATTTAATGATTAGGAATTCTAGTCTTGTTGGATATAGTTCACACTAGATGTTCTTCACGAAATCTATGTAAGATGAACTGAACTTGGCAAAAATTGCGTATTAACAAAGGTCTTCACTAGTCAACTGATGAGTCCATGTGAGATCGCCGGGACGAAACGCCAATTTTTGTTGGACTAAAGGCCGTTAAAAGCTATTTTTAATATATTTTTAATTTGTTTCAATGGGTGAAACCAGAAAAATTGCTTAGTGAGTGCTGCAATGTATAATTTATTATTGATATCTGGAATTTTTTGACGTAAATTTAATAATTAAATATTAAATATTGTTCATAAAAACAATACTCTTGTTTTTTTTTTTTAATTCTAAATACCAAGCATTTATTATAAAAAGTGCAAAAATATAAGGCAATTTGTGTGCCGATGACGTCGTAGATGCGCAGAACGAAACGAAAATTAACACTTGTGTAGTTGTGTCATACTTGTAACCGTTCTTTTCGTATTTCGGGCATGCGAACCAACTGAGGCACAAGGTTAGCAATTACAATTATTGAAACCCGCTTCACAATACGATGCACTGTTGAAATACTGAATTGACCCGACTACATAATACCTCAAAACAATCAAAAATTGGTCGTAATTCGCGCGATCTACACGTATTTAAGTTAGCATAATTTAAACTAAAAAATATTCAAATTATTACCGACCCCTAGCCACATTATATATTGTCTTCTTTCAAGTGCCAACAATTCTTCCTCATCATCACTTCCGGAAGCAGACGATGGACTATTTTTCCTGTAATAATTTTCTCGGAACATATTATTTTAAAAATGTTTTTATTCAAAACGAAACAGAAAATAATTTTTGAGAGAAGATGCAACAAAATGTATTACAAATTTGAATTTAACATTAAACTAAACTCTCAAGTTTTCTCTCTCAACTTGTACTATTTTCGGTAGTTGAGAAAACCAGAAGTTGATTAACCCGAGAGTTGAGAATCAAAAGTTGAAACTGTCAACTTTGAGTGAAGAAAAAGAAAATCACAAGTTGATAATACAAATCCTCAAGTTGAGTTCAACTTGTAGTGAAGAAAATAGCCCTTAATTTACCGAAATGCAGAACACTGTTTTTTATTTTCGAAATTCCAATTCACAATTACCATTTTGAACGAATTGTTGAAAGACGAAATTTACTTTTGACATGTAAATACACAAACGTCAAAAATGGCGTATGGACATCAGATTGCTATTAAATAACAGGCAAATGTCATTCTGCGGATTCAACATAACCTTAACTTCATACCCATTGATTAACACCTGCGAATTGTATATATTTGTTCGGTGAATGCAAATTCAAAATTTTCTTTTGGTATGTATTTTTATGGCGAATATAAAATCTTAACTAACACCGTAGACAATGCGCCAAAATGGGTGAATTTAAATATGCAAAAGGTGTCGTATTGAGTCAAAGAATTCCTTTGTACCCTCACGTACTTTAATCGTAGAATCACGTCATAAAATGGCTATATTCCACCATACATTCATAAAACCTTATCAACTCTTATTTGAATTAAGAATATCTTTTCTTCATTTTGTTTAAATATACGAGGAGGTATAAATACAGAATACAATGGCGCTAACCCCACCTGGTATAAAAACAAAAAAATCAAGAGGAAATATAAAAAAGTGCAAGACTTTCAATGCCAATCGCAATAAAATTGTAAAATTCAAAGATGTCGAAAGAGCTTTTAGATAGTAATGTCTTTTTCTTTTGGTCTTTTTACCACTCCTTTTATTTCCCCAAACTTTCAAAAGTATTATATAGGTTATTCAAATTGATGTTTTGGAGATGTTCTATTTTTGGGTTATTTCGTCGCTTAAAAAAACAACTTTTTTATAATTTCGAAAATTCAGAAAAAAAGCGTCATCAGGAATTAGTGAAATTCTTTACTTAGAAAATCTGCATAGTAACTTTTGATAACCAAGCGGTAATTCGTACCGGTAACACAGTTGTTCTTTAGAACGTATAGTTAGTAGTACAAAAACGCTCACTCCTAATGAAATAAATTCCCAAACTACTCGTAAAAGACATTACAACATTACCTGGGTAAAAGTAAGAGATCTAGAAGCAGAAGAGGAGTTTCACTCTCTTAAAAGATAAAAAGAAGGGTCATGATAAGGTTCAAACGGGAGACGGACACAATCCCGAAATTCTGAATGCAGAAAACCCAGAATCGCGTAAGTCCAGAATACCGAAAAAAAACAGTAAACTAAAAATAATATTCAAAATTGGCTGTTCACTAAAACTTTGATGGAACAAAAGTCAGTTACATAATTTTCTCATCAGGTGAAACGAAGGAAATGCTCTTGAGCATCCTCATGTGTAAACTTAAATCTAAAATGTGTAGGTAGACATACGACAATGTCTTAGATGCTTTTATTTGTTTGAAAACAGTTAGAAAAATGTTACCTTCATTATTTGCGTAGGCTCTTGTAAAGCCCGAAGATTGAATTTTCCGCCAGATAATCTGGCCAAAATGAAATAAACAACCCATACATTCAGCTTCGGAAAATGCATTAAGGGCTTGTTTCCTCAAAATATCAACGGAACTAAACAGTAATATTGTTAACGCATTTAATTCTTAACTTTACACTTAGGATTATTTGTCCGAAAAAATGTATAAATTGAAAAATTTGCGCAAATTTTTCATTTCATATAATTTTTCGGGATTTTGAGATCCCATTCGGGTTTTTGTGTTTTCGGGATTTTTGTATTTACGGCATTCGGCCCACCTGGTCAAAATAACTAATTTACTCGAAGCTACCCCTCGCCAGAGGTAAGGGGATTCGCCGAATTAGATAATCGAGATTCTTCAGCCACTTCTTGCTTAGAATTTCTCCTATCAGTGGTAAGGAGTCTGAGCTCGAAGACAAACGTACTAATTCCAACCAGGGACACTGGTAATGATCCGCGCAGCGTGCCCTAACCGGATTTTGACTACCCCTAAAATGATAAATCGCAGTGCGAGCATTAGGAAAATAGGGAAAGATGTAAGGGGAGCTATACCGATGGATATTGGTATTGAATTTCTAAATGTCAAAATGGGAGGAGAAAAGAGGGCCGAGCATTCCACATTCGCGTTGTACGCAAAGAAAGAATCACTGTACCTAAGAGTACGTCCGAAGTAGGGCTCAATGGTAAACTGATGAGGATTCCTAAAAGCGCGAGTATTACGGATAAATATTTTAAGAAGAGGAATGCAACTGACTATTTCGCTAGAACATTGTTTGAAAAAATAGCGAAAAGATATTGAAAGACATGAAACATTTCGACGGTGTTCGAGAGTTTTAAATGTTTCCATTATAATTCTATCGCCTATCGTTCTTAGAGCTCTATTTTGAATTCTAAATAAAAGACTAAAATGAGTTTTGGGAGCTTCTACCCAATTGTACGAGTTATACTCCAGCTTTGGACGAATGAAGGCTTTATAGATTACAGCCAGATCAGAGGGGGAGACAAATTTTTTTCAAATTCGGAGCAAACTCAAACCTTTTGCAGTTTTTGCGACATCGAATATGCAGTCATTGACAAGAGGTGGCCTTTGATGCACATACCAAGGACTGAAAGCTGATCGGTTTCTGCAATTCAAGTGTGGTTCATGGATAGCGGCATGGAGATTCATTCTGCTTCAATGACAGACGACGGCATTGAATTTTTGAAGCATTAAATTCCAAACGAATTTTCAGCGGTCCTAAAAAAAGAGAAGTAAGTTCAATTGGAGGATAATTAGAGCTTGAAGTTGATTCGCCTTTTTTGTTGACAGGTTGAACAAATGCAGTTTTTCATCCTTTCGGAGAGACCAATTAAACAGGACAGATGAACAGAACAATGGGAGGGATATTATCCGGGCTTGCGGATTTGTGTAGGACTCAAGCAACTACTCCACGAGTGCGAAAGAAGATTCGTCCCATTACGCTCTCAAGTGCTGGAGGAGTCTTAACACTTTCTGGCAGCGTCGAATTAACAGCGAACTACGCTGCAAGCAAATTGGCTTTTCCAAATGGGTTGTCATTAAGACAAGCCTTGGAACCTGAATGTTTTGCTTTAATTTTTGGTCAAGCAAAAATTTGTTTCTCTGAATATGAACGTTGCAAGTCTTTTTATTTCTAGCTTGTTTAAGATTTCCATTAGCTTTTCTAACCCTAATAACCTTTTTACAGCTCAAATCAATCCATACATTTTCTTTTAGTTTGAAAGATTTCATGCTATTGGCCATAATAAATTTCCATTAATAATTAAATTTAAAATATATCATATCTGCGCTGGAGTCTATGTCACTACAATACCGTGGCCAGTTAAATTACCTGAAGAATCTATTGAGACCCCCAGTTGGCTTTCTCATATTGTCAAACGGTTCTCTTAGGTGATTTTTCTATAACTGAATAGTGTTGACATGAAAAATTTGCAGATATAACACAATCGTCTGATGTGCCTAGAGGCGATTATCAAGGTCAGAGGTAAGAAACAAATCTAGAGTATTTCCCGTTTGACGTGCAACATCAGCGATTTGAGTTGAGTTGAAAGATCTGAACATATTGTCCTCCGGGTGTTGTCTGGATCGAAAAGCGGAGCAAGTCAGAACTCGCCCGAATTACAATTTTAGTGTGAGAGGATAATGGAAAAAAACTCTTTAAATGGAGTCGGACGAGCATCAAATTTTAGTAACCTGACAAAAAAGGCAGTAAATTGGTTGCTTTGGAACATGTACCAATTCATCTGCAAAATATGATGCAAGAGGAGCACAACCGATGATTAGAATCTTAACATTGTTTAAATGACCCTTTAAAATGAAAGGCTACCCGCTCTCCCGAGTCTGTCTTCTGTTGGATTATTCATATGAAGAGATTGAAAGCCATTTTTTTTAATAGCTGATAGGTCTACATCAATTTTAAAATAAATTCTTGCGCAAAACCTACAGGCACAATCTTTCAAAGGACTATCTAATTGCTCACAAACAGAACGATACAAACACAATTAGAAAAATACTTCCAAATATTAGCGGTAATTTTTTTTTTGGAATATTCAGACGGTCAATTAAGACATGGCCCAAAATCATTATAGCATCACAGAATAATCCACACCAACGCAACATCTTGGACAGAATGGTATTATAGATAGCAACTCTTCTAATAAGAAAGACAAAAATAATAGCGTAGAATAAACTTAGAATTACTTTGTCAATCACGGCTGTTATGAGCTAAAAAGGCAATTGAGTATAGCAAGTTCTCTCAATGGAGCAAGTGAAAGACCAATAACTGAGTTCTTTAAGGCGGATGGATAGTAATGCCTCGGGCAGGAGAAGCCTACACTCACGTAGTACCTTCTTAAATATGTGTGTAAGAAGGAAAAAGTTTTATGGAAAGAATCCAAATTTCTAATGCAAGACTGCATTCACTGCGAATCGCACTGCAGGGTTCTCTATTCTTTCCCTTTTCTTTTCACGATAAATGAGAGAATACTGCAAGTCCAGTATTACGAGTTTTGTAATTTGCCAATTAAATCTTAAATCTTAATTTGCAATTAAAAATATGCAATGAAAAAGTGTTCTTCCCCTATAACTCAGTGTCTAACTTTTTCTTAAACAAAATTAAGTATTTCAACTAAACCAGAGCTGAGAATATTCAAAATAAAGCATAAATGAGATTGATCTATTTTTATTCTGAACGTCTCAATTAAAGATTCACAGCCGATGGATAAAGTCACAAATCCGAATATATTTCACATACAATAGCATATTATTTGTTTTTGTCTTCATACAGGGTGGCGCACGAATCATGCTAAAATAAGAAATTTAAATGACTTTTATTTTAATCGATGTATTTCATTAATTTTTTTTTAATGGATTAAAAATTAAATTTTATTTTAAATAACCAATGGTTTTTAAAGATGATAGACCGTAAATGACCTCCACGCTCATCCACGCATATGCGGCACCTGATCGGATAATTGTTCATTGCGGCCTGAAGGGTTGAAATTGGGATCGCCTCAATTATTGTCTAAATGGACTGCTTCAATTCAGTCAAATTCCTGGGTTTCGTTTTGTCCTGCTTGATATAACCCCATAAAAAAAGTCTGTTGCGGTCAGGTCAAGTGACCTTGAGGGCCAGCCGAAAGTGCAGTTTCTGGATATCAATTTGTTTGGGAATTTTCGTTGGAGCTCCGCCATAACTTGCGTGGCTACGTCTGCACTTGCTCCATCTTGTTGAAACCAAATCCTGCTGAAAGGGATACGTCTTCGGCGAAGTTCTGGGTAATAAACTCCTTCAACATCTTTAAATAACATTGACAGTTGGTTACACCGTTTTCTTCATAGAAGTATGACAATACACCTTGATGAAACTGCGCACCACATAGTGACTCGTTCTGGGTGAAGTTCCGTCTCATGGAGCATTTCTGGATTAGATTCACTCCATATACGGCAATTTTGCTGGTTAACATTGCCGTTTAAGTCAAAATGGGCCTCATCAGACATGAACAAACAATTTATCAACGTGTTGTCTTCTTCGGCCATTGCAATAATTTTTCGGCAAAAATTCCAGGCAAACAGGCAAATCCTGAGGGCTTAACTTGCTTGTATTTTGGACTTTGTACGGAAACAAGTTTAAGTCATCATGAAGTATCCGTTGTAATGGCCGTCTGCTAACTCCAATTTGGCCCGATAAGTTTCGAGTCGAAACACTTGGATTTGCCTGTATTGCCGATGCAACAGCCACGATTGTATCCTGAACCCGAACATTGGGATCTCAATGATACGGTCTTCGTTCGATGCTTCCAGATTCGGCAAACATGTTCACAGCCTCATAATGGTCCATCTACTCGGGGGAGTAGATGGACCGCCAAATTCCAGGCTAAATTCCATTTGGACGGAAATGACGGACTGCAAAGAATGGTATCGCTGCACTATCCAAATCCTTTTTTCAGTACCGCAAGCATTCATTTTGATAAATTTAAATAGTAGCCTATAAAATAAAAAAAATAAGCCGATTACTCACGATTCGTGCGCCACCCTGTACCATGACAGTATAATATCTGCTTTTATTCGCATATACATAAATAAAAATGTATGACCAAAGTCCATCGGCAAATAAGTATCTTTAATCGTCAAGATATATATTTTTGTCATCAATACAAATTCAATGCTTTCAGTTTATTGTTGTCATTTTTTTTAAGCCTTGAGTTAAATAGAAAAAAAAATGTCATTGTTCTCCTTCTTGAGATACATTCACAAAAAAATCTCCTAGACAGAAACGAAATCTTAAAGATATCTTAACGAATTTATCCTTTTAAGTCCTCCTGAAGCCATAATGCTTTATTTCAAAAATATAATTTAGAAACAAATTTCATTGACAAAACGATAACGGAATAACAGTCCGCAAAGAAAATTTTTACTACTATCGGAGGCGAAATTCATTAGCTTAGTATTGAAATTGGAAATTTTTGTTAATTAATTTACAATTTTAGAGAGTGCACGTTGCAGTATCCAAAGTTTGTGATGGTTTTTTTTATTAAGGCCTATGTAAACGACTAGGTAAATACGGTTTAGTAATACGGTCTTATAAACCGGCCTACCGATACATAACCACTTTATTAAGAGAAGGGAGTTGCCCAAATCTCGGGGGTAAGGTATCTAGAAACAAGGATTTGGCAAAAATCTCTGTATCTCGTCAGTAATGCAGAAGTCGGCTCAAGAATTGCAAGAGTAAAGGAACTAGGAGCGGAAAGTTTTCCTAAATCTCAGTAGTTGTACACGGAAGCTTTAAGGGCGTAAGGCGCAATAGAGGAGAAAAATTGTATTGCCAAAAATTTCACCGGTCGGAAAATTACAAAAGATAATACTTAAGAGTAAATGTGAATTATACGAAATTGAAAACTAATCACATGAAGTAGGTGGTTGACTGCTGCTGGGCGAATAAGGTACACTTTATATTGTTTAAGTGTACTCCGGGTCGGTCGGCTAGGTACGTTTTTGGATGTTAGTGATTTAATTGCTTTTTGAAAAGGCTCCACGTTGTACTTTAGAGTAATTTGATTAATTTATACATAAATCCATTGCGGGTGGCAATGGCGCAGTGGATATAATGCTTTTCTGCTAACTTCGACGTGTGGGTTCGGTCCAATTTTAATTGGATGCCGCCGGTGGGTTAAAATGATATAGTAAATACCTAATTCTCAAATCTACTGTGCCAACAAAAAATGTTGTTCCTATATTTCTATTCCTTTTAGCTAGTGCCGTGCAATTCAGATTGCATTTAAAAGACCTTAAGACTTACAATCTAAGATGTGACCCATTAAGTCTGTTCAAAAATCATTGTCCGCTCGAGAACTAAGATATTGGAAGGACACAACTTATTGCCCTGCACAACTCCAAGGGGAATATAAACTTTTTCTATAAGCGAACTGTGAAGGGCTGATCCTTGGCTGACCAGTTTATCCGATCTCTCATTTCCTTCAATACAACCAGTTAGCTGAAACCCAGATAAGAATGACTTTAAGGTCAATATTCAGGTTTTCGAGATCGTTTCGGCATTGCTTGATCAATTTGGATGATATTGATTTTTTTTGGTCAGGATAGCGGTATTTCGCTTTTGGTCTGGGCATTGTTAAAGAATTTTGCATGTTTTACTGGTTGTCGGCATTTCAGCTTAAAAGACACTAGCATAGTTGCTTCTCCGACAAGACTTAGAAATATTTATAGATTCTGAAACGACGTCATCTTCCCAGTCTTTTGTGGATGTAAATTCGACTTTAAGGAACTGATGATAAAACTAGGGGTGCAGTAGTCAGTGAATAACTGGCCTCAAAGCCTTTTCTGTGATTTTGCTGATCACATCTATTTTAAATTTCCTGATACTACTACCACCATATCGTCCGCAAACGCAACCGCATTCAACCCATTGCTCTCCAACTTCACGAGGATTGTATTCATAACTTAACGCCATAGAAGGAGGGATAGGACACTAACATGTGGTGTTCCTCCGCTGACAATTTTTTTTTAACATTATATTGCCTAACGCTGATTGAACCTTTCTGCTACTTAGCATGTCCTTTACACCAAAGTCGACTAGGGATTGCAGAATAGATTCAGTTAGGACATTGTTAAAAGATCCTTCTACGTCTTCGAAAGTAGCAAGTGTATATTCCTTGTAGTGAATTGCTTTCTCAATATTGTAAGAACTACCTCTTGAATGCAGTTCTCGGTTGATTTAGCCTTCATGTACGCATGGTGATGTCATCCAAAGTGTTTAATGCTTTTTTTAATTTAAAGCTGAGGTAGCGTCAGCGGGTCTAAGGTCTTACCGAAGAAAGTAATAAAACTCGGAGCGTGAAGTGTTCAGAACTCCTTTTTAATATCAATTTGTATTTGGTTTCTTAATATTACAATAGTTTCAGTTAGAAAATACTTTAACAAGGTAATTTATATGCTTACCATAGGTTTCCTTAAAATAAATTAACACTAACAATTTCAAAGGCACAAAGTTTGGTGGGATAGAGTCCCCAGCCCTTGTCGAAGCCCAAAGGCACAACATTTACAGCACTTGGCCAAAAATTTGCGAAACTCCTAACTAGTGCATCACGCACTCAACAATATATTTCTAGGCACTTCCCTTATTTACACTAGATTGGTACAAATAACACCCAAGGTAGAAGTCCATACTTTTCCATACAAATGTTACCTCCTCTTGATATAATTTCAGTAACAAGCAAATGTGAATTGTAAGAGTGCAGAAAAACTCATCCCATATAAGTCATATGACAAAATGTTTGACTTGATAATGATGTTCTGCATTCACTATAAATCGTATTAGACCAAGATCCCATAGCCGGCAAGCATACGTCATTTTATCATAGCTGATTTTTTTCTGCGAATAGATACCAAAGTAGATAAGAACGAATGGACACTCGGAATTTTCAAAGCTGGGGCTTTTCGGAGATGTGCAGTTTTAATAGTGCATTCTCAACTACGTTATTTTATCAAAGCTGATTTTTTTTATATGTTTAAGGGGAGAGTGTCACAAACATATCAAAAAATCAGCTTTGGTAAAATAACGTAGTTGAGAATGCACTATTAAAACTGCACATCTCCGAAAAGCCCCAGCTTTGAAAATTCCGAGTGTCCATTCGTTCTTATCTACTTTGGTATCTATTCGCAGAGAAATAAAATGCACGACTGGATCGTACGAACTTGCTCTTGGAGCTAACAACTTTAATGCAGCTAACCAATTATTGAAATTTATTATCACAATTCGTGCTCTGTGAAAAATGTTTTTCGCAAGCTACGTCCGTTTTATGGTCGTCATAATCGACCCACCGAGCAGGCTATTCAGCTCATTTTGACCAAATTTCGCACCAGTTTCACTTTATTGGACATTAATCCACCAAATCGTATCCGTAGAGTGCGTACCGAAGAGAATATTGCTGCTGCATCCGCCAGTGTTGCTGAAGATCGCGATATGTCCATTCGGCGCCGATCGCAGCAATTGGGTTTGTGTTATTCGATCACCTGGAAGATTTTACGCAAAGATCTTGGTTTAAAGCCATACAAAATACAGCTGGTGCAAGAATTGAAGCCAGGCGACCTACCACAACGTAGAATTTTCGGTGAATGGGCCTTAGAAAAGTTGGATGAGGATCCGTTGTTTTATCGCAAAATTGTCTTCAGCGACGAGGCTCATTTTTGGCTAAATGGATACGTGAATAAGCAGAATTGCCGTATTTGGAGTGAAGAGCAGCCAGAGGCAATTCAGCAGCTACCAATGCATCCCAAAAAATGCACTGTTTGGTGCGGTTTATGGGCAGGCGGCATCATTGGGCCGTACTTCTTCAAGGACGATGAAGGCCGCAGGGTTACGGTCAATGGAGAAAGGTACCGTTCGATAATAACAGATTTTTTTTTGCCGAAAATGCAAGAATTGAACTCGTTCGACATGTGGTTCCAACAGGACGGTGCCACATGCCACACTGCACGCGAAACCATGCATCAATTGAGAGGCGAATTTGGTGAGCAGTTGATCTCACGTTTTGGCGCAGTCAATTGGCCACCAAGATCATGTGATTTGACCCAGTTAGACTATTTTTTGTGGGGCTATGTTAAGTCTATTGTCTATGGGGACAAGCCAAACACGATTGCTGCCTTGGAAGCCAACATTGAACGCGTCATTGGTGAGATTCCGGCCGAAATGTGTGAAAAAGTTTGCCAAAATTGGACCTTCAGAATGGACCACCTGAAGCGTAGCTGCGGGCAACATTTAAGTGAAATTATTTTTAAAAAGTAAATGGCAGAAATTGATTTATCGATCCAAATAAAAATTTCGTTCACTTTTTACAAGTTTCTGTGTTTTTTTGAATTTTCAAAAACCAAGCTCTTAAAAAATCACCGTTTATAATAATGAAAATGAAGGATGTAGGTGGGTAGGTAGCTACATACATACAACTTCATAATTTAGGTGCAATATGCATCACATACGATTCTTGTGATTTTTAAAGACACATATGTATATATAAATGTATGTGGGCCTACATTGTATTTAGTATTCAGTGACTTACGCAAAAATTCGTAAAAAGGCAATAATAATAAGGTAGAAATAAATGGATAATACACATACTTAAATGTTAAATGCTTATATTGCTTAGTCGTTATAGTTTGACGGAAAACACAGATGCAGTTGGAATTTATTGATAAATACGCATATATCAAAAAAAAATTCAAAAATCGTTGGAGCGGTTTTTTAATAAATTAATTTATTATGTATAAAATTTTGAAAACATTTTTAGAAAAAAATTTGAAAAGCCATTTGGAAGACATTATTAATATACATATAAAATTAAAATTTAAAAAAAATATTCTGCGACTGGTTTTTGAAAAATCGATTTTTCAAAAAAAAAATTATTTATTTTTTAAAAATCGAAAAACTTTTTTTTTTTGAAAATTTGAGTACGCAGTTTTCTTAACAATTTTGGGGAGCATTTGTCTAAAAAAAATTATTTTAATCGGATAAGGTCGAAAATATGAAAAGTGGTTCTGTTGGAAGTACCGTTAATAAGTACGCAAAAAGAAATATTTTTATACTAAAAAGTGAACTGTACTACTCGTAATTTAAAAATATACATTTTTTTTAATAAAAATTCTTGGAGCCGTTTTCGAGAAATAAATTTTTTTCTAAACGGTTTTTAAACATTTGTATGAGAAGTACCGTTGTTTTTTTTATTTTTAAACCACTAAATACGAAGTTTCGAAAAAATCTATTGAGTCGTTTTCGAAATTTTGAACATGACGTATGTCTGCCGGCCCTGGGCTCTTACTCTATATGCGTACATGTCTGTTTACAGTCGATGCTCTACAAATACTTCCTTTAATGGTTATATAGCTTTTGAATTTGAAAATTCAATTGAAGTTGAAGTGGTAGCTAGCTCGTCGATAAATGCAATTTGTGGTGGAAATTGGATGTCGATTGTTTGGTAAGGTTGTATGTAACTTCTTAACATTTAAGGGCGAAAGAGGTAAGATATATTGGCCGTAAATCATTCGCGTATTCATCCCCTTGCCTATTACCTTCGTGATGAGAAGTACTCTAACATGTAAAGTAACTCCGGGTACATGGATGAGGGAGAGGCATCCTTTTAAAAAAACTTCAGCCAAGGAACTGTTGTCTTGCTTCTTTTGGAGTAATACTGGCAGAATGCCGTTTAGACATTGAGACTTATATCGGGAGAAAGTATTAATAGTCCAGGCAATGTTTCCCTTATTGTAACGGTATTTATGTTATCTGCGGGGGTTAACAAAAATTTGTTACGGGACACAAGCGCAACGGTTCGTAATTAATATCCTCGCAGCTTGGAAAACCCTAGAGACTTGGATGGAAGACTGTTCAAGTTCCATCTGGCTTTTTCAAGAACAAGGCCACAGTTTACCCTTATCTTTTTCTTTCAATAGATGAATTGAAATAAGTGAATTCCCAGCTACCACCCCTGCGTTTATATGAATAACAATTCTGATTAAAATGTTGGAAAAGCCTTTGAGTACTTAAATTAACTGAAACCCTCTTGAATATACCATTAATTTACCTACGATGAAAATTTAATCATTTTTAAGCGACAGTTCTAACAATGAATCTTTTAGATTCTTAAAAAAAAAAAAAAAACAATTGTATTCCTGGCGAATATATATCATTTCCCACATATTTGTGAAATATTTTTGAAAGCGATTTTTTTTATGGAAAATGACAACGAAAATCCTCTCCGAACGAAGAACAACCAGAGAAAGAAAAATATATTTTGAAAAATGATTTACAAATCGAATTTCGATTCATACGAATGATTATTATAGCTTATAGCACTCTTACAGATACAGGACCACCAATGGAGCAAACAACGTTTACCACTCTTATATACACTCCCCGTCAACAGCACCAGAAAGAAATTCAAATTTCCAGTCATCAGTAATGCGATATATCCTGGAGTGCGAGATTGGTAAAATCATTGACTTACGCCTTGAAGTTTGCATTTTTATCACTGTCATGCCAGACGAGTATTTATGTCGGATATTGATTTCTTCGTAAATTCCCTAAAATTAAATGTCCTGTGAGAGAAGTCGTTCTGCAATACATACAATCAACCCCATTTAAATCAATGGTAGGTAGTTTATAAGTTGGCATTCGAGTACCTACATAGCTTCATACAAATTCGAGTGAATCCTTGATAACATTTAATTTTTCATTTGATTTTCGGTTGAATGCCTTGTGAAGAGTTTTATGGAGTAGAACATACATCAAGGACATTGTTATTCTGATGTAGCCTGTAGGTGATGAGGATTCCAATTTGAATTGTCGTTCCGTAGGTTAATCAAAATCGAAACCAACTAGGATGTGTGTGTTTGCTTGTTTTATATTTGATACTATAATATTGAATGACGTTGCCATGTGGAATACATCTTTGCAATTTCAAAGGACTCACGATGATATGATGAAGGTGAAAACTGATAAGGAATTTCTCGTGTTTGGGTATAATCTTTTGTGCTGTTTATATTTAAGTGGATATCGGATATCAATATCCAGCTGCCTGTTGGTATATGGAAACGAGCGACGTATATTTGCGTAGGCAATTTGGTAAAAGTAAACCTGTAAATATTTAAAAGTATCTTTGCTGTTTTTTAATCTTTTAAACGTGTTGTGTTTTCTTTCTTGTTATTGATTTTTATTTTAAAGAAACCCATCAGCCTAAATAAATTACTCGACCGTGAGCCTACAATAGTAGGCATATCTTTTTTTGAGGCAAGCCAGTAATCCAGTTTTTTAATTTATTTAAATACAGCCAAACTTCTGTATCATATAAAATTTCTTTATTTCTAAATTCCCAAAGTAGGCAAAAGTACCCATGTAAATTTGAAGGACCTCAGACCGATCAGTTTATCTTCATTCCTTTTAAAAACTCTAGAAAGACTGATAGAAATTCATTTATGCAATACAATAGACCCCAATCTCATTTCTACTACTCAACACGCATACTGTAAGGGAAAATCGGTTGAAACCGCCCTACACGCTGGTACAAAACATAGAATATTCATTGCACCATAAAGAGTACACTCTGGTAGCATTCTTAGATATTGAGGGTGATTTCAACAACGTTAGTAAGGTGGCGATAATCACAGCGCTGAGAAACCTTAAGGTACCCGACTCATTGACATAGCTGATTAGTCTCATGCTAGGCAGCAGAGTAATCAACTCAACCCCGGGGGACTACTCGGAAAGAAGGTATGTCAGCAGAGGGACTCCACAAGGTGGTGTATTATCCCCACTTCTAAGGAACACAGCGGCAAACGAAATGTTGAGGGACCTGGAAGCGGAGGGATATAAGGTAATAGTTTATGCCGACGATGTTGCCATTGTTGTATCAGGTAAGCTCGCTCCAACTCAAGTAGATTTAATGCAAAATGCTCTCAATCGACTAAAAATTTGGGAAACCAAATTTAGTCTGGATATTAACCCGACCAAGACAGAACTTGTTCTCTTCACTAGGAAATATAAAATTCCCCAACTTATACCGCCATCAATAAATGGTACGCCACTGACTTTCTCAGATGAAGCCAAATATCTAGGTTTCATATTAGACAAAAAGATAAGTTGGAAATCCAATATACAAGAAAGAGCAAGAAAAGCAACAGTTGCACTCTTCTCTTGCAAGAAAGCCATTGGAAATAAATGGGGCTTATCCCCACAGATTACCCATTGGTTGTACACAGCGGTCGTTAGACCGAAACTTACTTATGGGGTAGCAGTATTATTGACTCAATTGGACAAATTCACATATTGTTTCCAATTAAATAAGATCCAAATGTCAGCCAACTTATGTATCAGTGAAGCACTCTGCTCTACACCCTCATCTGCCCTTAACATACTACTTAACCTTACACCCCTCGATAACTTTAGCAAACAAGTGCCCGCGAGTACAGCTATTCGTCTCAAAGCAATCTCTCAATGGACTATTCGATAGCCCATTCTAATATTCTGAATAAGGTCGGATCAGAAATAGGAAGATCCGACTACACCACACATCAATTAATCTTCGACAAGAACTTCAAAGTCACCATACCACCAACATCAGATTGGGAGGATGAGAGGTTCTTAAAAGATGACTCAGCGCACTTCTATACGGTCGGTTCGAAAACCGAATAGGTAATGGGGGTGGTGTATACTCAGACAGACTAAATCTTGGTCTCTATTTCCGTCTCCCTGACCATTGTAGCGTGTTCCAAGCGGAAATTCTGGCGATTAAAGAGGTGTTATCCTGGCTAAGGGATATCCGCATATTCTTTAACAGTCAAGCAGCCCTTTAATCACTTGGTGCTGTTTCCACAAACTCTATAACTGAATGCAATTGTCGATCATCTCTCAGGAAGATGGCAGAACAGTTTACTATTCACCTGATTTGGGTCCAGGACATAGTGATTTTTTAAGAAACTGCAAAGCCGATGAACTCGCCATAAAAAGAACCCAAATACCTATTCTACCGAAAATGGAAGAAATCGGTATGCCTATCTCTCCAAGCAAACTATTGTTACATCTAAACTCCATAAAACAAATAAATTTTAGATGACCAAACAAGCAAGTTTTGGCCAGACAAATCTGGCCAGCAACAGACCCAAGACGCTCAAAAGGTCCACTCTCTTTGAGCAGGAAACATCTTGGCTCCGTAATAGGTGTTGTAACTGGACACTGCTTAATTGGTAGACACGCCAAGACACTTGGCGTTTTCTCCAATGACTTTTGCAGATGCTGCATGGACGAGGAGGAAGAGGAGACTATCTCATATCTTCATCTTCAACACCAGTGATCTTAGACACATAGATTCACCGACTTCATCGCTTCATTCGAGGCTCCAACTGGTTTTGATTAAAGAGTAAATTTCCCTTCATGTGGTATCACAATGGACCAGTCTAAGGTCTAAGTACTTCAGCTGTTTTCCTGGCGACCACTTCAACCTAACCTAACCTTCTGCATAAAAGCATTAAAGCTACGATTTCGTATACGTTTTCTGTTTTTAGTCAAAAAACTATAAATAAGAATAAAAATAAAGGAGAAGCTATAATTTTAATTTGAACAATCCAAACTGTCGTTATAAAGGAGTCTGACTGTATTCAGCCAGAAATGGAAGGAAAAAGTATGTCCGCCGATCTACGTGATCAATAGAAGTGCAAGATAAAATTATTCTCTTTACTTGAGGTATACATATGTACATATGTATATACTAATAAGGCAAGTTATGCATTTGGAAAAATCGAACTCGAGATTTTAATCAAACTTTACATTAATGTGATAGAGAACACCAAAAAAAGTGGGTTCCGCAATTTCGTCTGTCTCGAGTATGCTGCCTAAACGGTTCGATGGATTGGCTTCGAACTTGGTGCATATTGTTTTTACGGTAATATACCCACACGTTTTTTTCTATTTTTTTAGACGAAAACTAACTAATTGTAAACCAAAAGTTTTCAAACAAATTTTTTTTTGGAAATTAAAAAAAACTTTTTTTTTAAACTCAAAATTTCGAAAATGGAATTTTTCGAAACTTCTTACTTGGGAGTCTTTTAATATTATCTTATATAATAAAAAAAAACATATTCCTACATAAAAAAAACAGCGGTACCTCCCATACAAATGTTTAAAGATCCGTTAAAAAATGCATTTCTCGAAAACGGCTCCAAGAATTTTTATAAAAAAATGTGTGTGTTCTTAAATTAGCACAGTCCACTTTACTTCCCATATAACCACTTTACATTATTTTCGAGTTTCTCACTATTGGATGGACCGATTAAAATTATTTTTTTTATGCAAATGCTCCCTGAAAGTGTTAATAAAACTTCATACTCAAATTTTCAAAAACAAAGTTTTTCGATTCTTAAAAAATTATTATTTTTTTTTTTTTTGAAAATCAATTTTTCAAAAAACAGTCCCTGAATTTTTTTGAAATTTGAATTTTAAATGTAAATTAACAATTTCTTCAAAATGGCGTATCAAATTTTGTTTCTAGAAATGTTTTCAAAATTTTATACATACAAAATTAATTTATTAAAAAACCGCTACTACGATTTTTGATTTTTTTTTTTGATATATTCTCATTTATCCATGTATTCAAAGTGCATCTTTGTTTTCCCTCAAACTATAACGACTAAGCAATATAAAAACATTTAATTATGTGTATTATCCATTTATGTCTAACTTATTATTATTCCCTTTTTACGTATTTTTGCGTACGTCACTGAATACTAAATACAATCTAGGCCCTCGTACATTTATTTATATATATTCGTCTCTAAAAATCGCATAAATCTTATGTATGCATATTGCCTCTAAATTATAAAGTTATATGCATATAACTACCTGCGCACCCTTATCATTCATTTCCATTATTATATATACAGATTTTCATACCTAGGTTACATCCATGTACGTAGGTACATATTTTTCTGCAAAGCAAACTTACATAATTAAAACCCATAACATAGATTTAAATACACATTTGTACCTGTGTAAGTATTCCTTGAATCATACATTCGACAATTCATTATAATAAAAATCAAGGTAATCTTACCTACATAGGCTTTAAAACTGCATAGGATAACTAGACTACCTACCTAATCAACAGCGTCAATGTTTAACAATATTAAAGTTGTTAGCTACAAGAGCAAGTTCGTACGATCCAGTCGATCCAGTAATTAACTTACCAAAACATATCATTATATTTGATTCAAAAATCTTACCTGAAAAAAAAATTAATTTTTTTTATTAAAATTTTAAAATATTTAATATTTAGCATAAATTATTATATTCATTTATATTAAAAAAAAAAAAAAAAAATCATTTTAGCTTAAAAAAATTGCTTTTTAAATCAACTAAACTTTATCAGATTTATTAGTAATGTAATTAAATACGTCCACATTAATGTACATATATGTAAATTTGTAGTACATGGTAGATCGAATTTGACATAAGACTGTTATATTTTTAGTATCCGAAGAAAAGTTGTTTGTATTCCAATAACAGATAAGTATTTTTCGATATTTATGTACATGCTCTTTAATTGCAAATTTAAATTTAAAATACACATATTTGTACATAAGAATAAAAGTCGGTTGGAAATGTAATTTTTTGGAAAATAGATCATGGTTGGCTGAAGGACCAATTTTGCAGATGTCTTCTTATATTTGTTATTGACCTAAGGCCCGCTGCAACCAGTTAGATGTCTTCTTAGGCTAGGTGCGCACATGCAATTTTTCCGAAACGAAATAGTTTAATAAAAATCAATCAACGAGATAAACAAATCACTGAGGGAAAAAAGCAACGTAAAATCTAATACATCGTATTTGATTTAAGGTTGGAAAATAGTATCATGAACGTATTTAATTTAACGTTGAAAGTTGTTTCATAAATTATTAAGTACTTTCAACGTTGTTTTAAAGTTTAAAATGCTAAAATATATCAAAAATTAAAATAACACTCACAACTATCAAAGTATTACATAGTTGATTCTACTTTGTTCAACATCATTTCGAAGTTGCAGCCACTTTCAAATAACACTTATACATAATTATTCTTCCACAAATATTGATGAAAGATTTTCAATATAACATCAACTTTAATTTACAACGATCGACGTAAATTCAAAGGGATTCATAGTTGATCATTCCATGTAGAATCATGAAAACTGCAAAAAAAAAACTACCTGCAACGTAGTGCCGGGTCGTAGATTGTGAAGCTTTGGCTTCATATTTGTCCAGTCGTGTTTTGTCTTTCGGAGACTATTAAGAATATTTGAAATGGTATACATTTGCCCTAAGTTGAAAAGTAAGTTCTGTTTTAGTAAAATCATAAAAAAAATAATCCTAGTTTTATGAAAAATGGTTTATTTTTTATACATTAGATTATTTGGAGCAAGTCTTAAGCCAAAACACCATTTTCTGATGCATTATTCCGAATCCCGGTGCAATTAAGAAATGTGGAATATAAACATTTTGTTGGGTTATGCGGTTTGAAGAAAAGCACAAGTCCCTACATTAATATCCAGTAAATTAAAATTTTTATTACAAAACAAAAAAATAAAAATACAATTTTTATATTTCAACATTATGGTTTTTTTATTTAAAAAAAAAGTGTAAGACTTTTATTAAATTCAGATTAACGTAAGTCATGGGTTGTTATTTTAAATACGTAAAGCAGTAAATTCTACAACGTTTCATGGTTGCCAATATTAAAATTAAAAAGTTTACATTTCAAAGTAATTTCTATTAGAATTTACTTAAAACAACATTGAAACGTAGGAAAATTAAAATTAAGTGATTTCAAAGTTGGTTCGTAATATTTTTAAACTCGAATACATTTAATTTAACGATGCACCACTCAAAGTTGGGGCATTATATTTTCAAAGATGTATGCCTTTGAATCTAATACGGCGCACAGTAGAATCGAAGTTGTTCCATTTTGTTTTAAGGTTGGATGATGTTTTACTATGATTCCACTTTAAATCGAGATTTTCTAGCTTTCTATTCGTTTTCATATAGGAAAACACGTTGAATCAATGATGTTCCCCGAATCATTTATAAATATCTTTAAATCAAAGTGGTTTTCTTTGATTTAACGTTGTTTTTTCTCTGGGTGAACACACATAGACAGTATTTTAATTTAATGTGTGCGCAGTTACATTATAGTTCGGTGTGATACAAACTGAAGAACTTATTTGGGGCGATCTTTCGATTTGTGCCAAAACACAAGCTTTTAAGTTGCTCGAATCGCGGACTGAATAGTTTTTGCATGTGCGCGCAGTCCATGGTATTCACTTTAGCAACCAAACTGTTGCAAAACTGAAAGTTGCATGTGCGCGCCTAGCCTTATACTACAAAAGCAGACAGCATATTATAAATTACTAAAGTTATTTTTCTCAATGCTCAATATCAACATTTCTTGGGAACACCTTGGCTACGGCCTTGAATAATACCTATATAAATAAACTTGAAATGAAAGATATTTTATACATACCTACAAAATTACATCTCCTAAATTGCAATTTCCAAAGATACTAGAAATAATAAAATATGGCGGGCAGTAATTTTTGTTCTCGATCATAAAAGAAAAACACTGAAAATTTCATCCAAATCGTTAGCACCGTTTCCAAGAAACCAAGAAAGGATAAAAAAAAAACATGAGGTAAAGCCTTTTTACTAAAACCAATATCTGAAATTTTGTTTGCTCATGTCAATAAACTCTGAATATTTCATTAAAATCGTTTGAATAGTTTTAGAAAAACTAAATGACTATTTTTTTTCAAACTTGGCAATTAAGCATTTCAGGTGATTGTCTCAAATAGATTTTTGAATAGTTTTTTAGCTCGAAGAATACGGTACTATCCACATGCAAATACAAATTTTCAACCACCTTATTTATCTTAAAAACCGCTTCTTAAGATTTTGATTTAAAAAAAAACTATGTGCACTACTTTGGGTATAGTCTACATTTTGGCCATTTTTTTATCTGTTTCTGCTAAAAATCTTGTGCTTATGACTTGATCAAACATAAGAGCAAGTACGTGCGATCCAGTCGTGAATTTTATTTCTCTTGCACAAAGGACGAAATGGCATCATCTCCAAGAAATATTGCCATTCCCGTGAAATGTTGAAATAAAAGAGTGGGTGTGGCAGTGGGAGGATTTTTTTCTCGTTTACAGGAATAAACTGTAGAAAATTCATTCAAATCATTAAATGCGTTTCCCAGATACCCATACACAAATTTAGCTCGTTTGATTTGTTTCGATGCTTAAAACTTGAAAACGACTAAATTAAATTGGATACTTACTTTTGAGGGTTTGTTCGTAATTGCTAGGCCAAGGTTTAGGAAAAAGGAAAAATTCGAACAATCTCAATAGGTGGCGCTGTATGTACACTCTTTGCTTTTTCTTGACCTGTCCAATGGAATTTGGAAAACGGTCTTGATATCAAATTCGGGGAGAATTGTGTTTGTACAAATCGATGGATCGCTTTGAAAACAAAGTCGAAGTCGTCAATTATCCAGTGGAACTCCTAAATTCTGGGTTTGCCTGGCATGCGCACCGTGACCCGTTGGGTCAGCTAGTAATATATAAGGATAAACAAACAATATTTATTCTAATTAAAAAAATTAAAATAAAATTTCTTAAGTTTTCAAGTTTAAACTTTCCAAATCCGAACATTTCCCATACTTCTTCAAGAGGTATGTCCAAACGAAGCGGATTAGAGATATTTAGCAAATAACAGTAAGATTATTAATTGCTCCAATGCATACTGCACCATCAACCAACTAAATACAAATTATGATCTGCATACATACCTATATGTAAGTGGTAATCTATCTCAACTCGAAAGACGAATACCCTCCCGTATTAAAATAAAAAGTATTAAAAAAAAGACATTAATTGACAACAATGACAATGCAATTAAACTAAGCCTCCAGGGTGGTCTTCGCACAATGCCGGCGACCGGCACTAAACACACCCAAATACAGTCATACTTTAGAGCTTTTTTATAGCTCGCGTAGCAGCCATAACGTCCATGGTCGTGTCGTTTGTTGTTCCTGTATAAGACTCGCATATAGTATATGGCTCCTATAGTACTTTTCAGTTAACTACTCGTATGTACCCTGGGTGAGGAGAGGAGGGTAACGTGTTATTAAACATTTCTTATTCCATGCACCACCTTCATTTTATTGGTTGTTTTTGTTTTTTTTTTTTTATTAAGTTTCATGCTAAGGAAAACCTGCCTTTTTAACTAATTAACAAATCAATACATAAGTGAAAGTTTGATTTAATAACACCGAATATTTACATACATACATACCTCATTCATATGAAATTAAAAACCAGATATCACAATAGCGTCCCACTTAAATAATTATTCTTTTATTTAAATTTATTTTTAGAATTTTACTAAAAAATTATTTTAAAAAATATGAAATTTAAGTCAAAGAACTTCGAACACTGTTTTGAGCTCAAAACACAGTATGTTAGAGGGCTGGCAACGAGACCGAGACTAGTCTCGGTCTCGTCTAGGTCTCGGTCTCGTCAACGAGACGAGACTCCTTTAAAAGTACCGAAGACGAGACCGAGACAAGAGCGAGACGAGACCGTATTTTTGGTACCGAAATTCGACGAGAGTCTCGCTGGTCTCGGCGGTCTCGGTGGTTTGGTTTCGGTTTTGCTATAAGAAAATTTTGTTTTTATTTCATTATTTTTTAGTATCTAATCATGTTCAATTTTTATAATATTCATAAGTTTTTTTTTCGAAATATTATATGCGTGTTAACATATCAAACCATATATGTATGTACATTGTACCTACATAGTTATACAGATAGGCGCATTGCGAAAATCCAGAGAAGAATACGTACGATTTATGTATGCATGGCGTTGCTACCTTTTGGGTGACATTTGGTAAAAAATATTGCCAAAACGTCAAAATATGTTTCTTTGTCTAACTGTCAAGCCATGAGCTGTCAAAATCCAATGAAGGATGGCTCCGATTTAAATGGATTAAAAAACCTCTACACAAGTCAAATTTTTCCTCAGAAAATTAGAAATTTTTCGATTTAATTTATTGCTCCGGAAAAAGTTGATTTTAGACTTTTTGGGTGACATTTGGGAAAAAAATAGTATCCAAATGTCAAGGTATAGTAAGTTACATACTTGTCAAGTAATGAGCTGTCAAAATCCATCGAACGATCGCTCCGATTTAAGCGTATTAAAAGAACCTCACCCTCTATAAAATTCAAATTTTGCCTCAAAAAAATGTTTGCTCCGGAAGAAGTTGATTTTCAGCCTCTTGTATGGCATTTGGAAACAAAATATTATGAAAACGTCAAAATATAGTTCGTTGCCTACCTGTCAAGCCATGAGCTGTCAAAATCCATTGAAGGATGGCTCCCATTTAAATGGATTAAGAAACCTCTACAAAATTCAAATTTTGCCTCAAAAAAATCGAACTTTTTCGATTAAATTTATTGCTCCCTAAAAATGTGATTTTAGACCTTAAATCGGAGACATCCTTAAATGGTTTTTGAAACGTCGTGGCTTGACAAAACCGGCTAATTTATTTTTTTAAAAATCGAGCGTTGTATGTAGGTACTCTTTTTTTTAATATTTTATTTGTTTTTGCTATGAAATATATTAACTTACACAATTCTTCCAAAATGTTATTTCCACTTAACTTAAAAGACAAAACAGACTCACGAGTTTGTTTTATACATTTTCCCGCATTTTTCTTACCGACGAACTGCTGAGATACCACAACCATACACTATATTTGCAATCCGAACAATGCGTCTTAAATTTATCTTACATCTTTTTACTACCAAAAAAACACGAAAGAAACCAAGACTAAGGATGATACCAAGACCGAGACCGAGACGAGACCGCACATTAAAATTTTCTCGAGAAAATGGCGAGACCAAGGCCGAGACGAGACATGGTTAGGCGAGACCTGGACCGAAACCGAGACGAGACTGAAATTTTTCGATTTTGACGAGACCGAGACGAGATTAACAAAAGTCTCGCCTGGTCTCATCTCGTTGCCAGCCCTAGTTAGAAATATTATGGACACAATAAATAGATACAAAAATTCAGTTGTGGTGAAATCGCCAAGAATGGCGACAAGAAATAATTTGCTCGTAAGAGGAACATATTGTATCTACTTAACATGCTCCCAAGCCGTAAAAGGTTCATATCTCAGATACGGTTTTCCTCCAGCCTCATTTATATCGCGCACGTTGCTTCCAACCATTCAGCCTAAGCGCTTTCACATCCGCGATAGTTTGGTCCTTAAGCAGAAGGTTCGGTCTATCTTGTTGTCTCGAATCTGAGGGCTTATGTTCCCAAACTGTCTTGGATGGAGCATTGTTGTTCATTCGATTGATGTGGTGGTTGAACTAATTTATAGGTCATACCGTTCGAAGTTGTAACTTCTCATTCATTTGTTGTGCTCACACACAGGACCAAGACTCACGGATGCCGTTTTGGAAGGATTCTACCGAACTTGGTAGGTTTTTTCAGCTCGGGTAGGTTGGTAGGTTTAAGACCGAGACCGAGACGAGACCGCACATTAAAATTTTCTCGAGAAAATGGCGAGACCAAGGCCGAGACGAGACATGGTTAGGCGAGACCTGGACCGAAACCGAGACGAGACTGAAATTTTTCGATTTTGACGAGACCGAGACGAGATTAACAAAAGTCTCGCCTGGTCTCATCTCGTTGCCAGCCCTAGTTAGAAATATTATGGACACAATAAATAGATACAAAAATTCAGTTGTGGTGAAATCGCCAAGAATGGCGACAAGAAATAATTTGCTCGTAAGAGGAACATATTGTATCTACTTAACATGCTCCCAAGCCGTAAAAGGTTCATATCTCAGATACGGTTTTCCTCCAGCCTCATTTATATCGCGCACGTTGCTTCCAACCATTCAGCCTAAGCGCTTTCACATCCGCGATAGTTTGGTCCTTAAGCAGAAGGTTCGGTCTATCTTGTTGTCTCGAATCTGAGGGCTTATGTTCCCAAACTGTCTTGGATGGAGCATTGTTGTTCATTCGATTGATGTGGTGGTTGAACTAATTTATAGGTCATACCGTTCGAAGTTGTAACTTCTCATTCATTTGTTGTGCTCACACACAGGACCAAGACTCACGGATGCCGTTTTGGAAGGATTCTACCGAACTTGGTAGGTTTTTTCAGCTCGGGTAGGTTGGTAGGTTTCAATTCAATTTTGTAGGTTTTTACATAAAATATCAAAAACAAAACTTTTTAATAATGAATTGATTAATCTCTACATTATTTCTCAATAGAAGTACACTAGTAACTACAAATTAATTGAATCAATTAATTGTGTAAATTGATAGGTTAAATTAAAATAATATGTATTCCATTTGGTTATCCAAGCTTTCTAATATGTTAGAATACAAAAACATGGATAGGCATTTTATCAAAATAATTGAATAATTGGCTTTTAATATGAAATGAAAATTCCTTAAAGGATTTGTTATTAGAAAAAAACATAAAACCGATTACGAAATCCAGGTTGGGTCTGGAAAATCAATGACTCCCACATTGCATTCAAACAGGTGTATTTAAAAAAATAAACTTGAAAAATTTGTTCATTACAACTCCTCAAAAAGTTTTATCAGATCATGAAGTATTCATTGTAACCTTGGTATCCGCTTTTACGTATTTATTTTATTGCGCTATCGGGGTACAATAGAATCTTCTAAGATTTTCTAAAAACAATTTGAGCGCTACGATGGAAATAAATCAGTTCTGTGCCAAAAAATGGAGAAGCTCTAAACGAACTTTCTCATATACGTCTCCACGGATTTCGACCAATGTTTATACATAGGAGATCCTTCGAATTCTAAATAATACTGCATACCTACCAACGTTTTTTTTTTTTTTGATTTTTGAATAAAAAATCTGGGTGGCACGATTTTTCTGAAATTATATTTTGGAATTTATATTGTTAAATGTTTATAATTGCCAGTCCAATATTTTTTGTATAAAAACGTTTGTATATAACAGGTGTTTTTTTAAGCAGCTAAATATAGGTATACAAAAATAAAGGGTGATTTTTTTTAGACGTGTGGTTTTCAGTGTGGCAATACTTTTTGACGAGTTGGTCTATTTGACAGCTATCACATGATTTATGCTCAGTTTGGTTTACTATTTCATATTGAATAGACTTACTCCTGAACAACGTTTGCAAGTCGTGCAAATTTATTACCAAAATAATGGTTCGGGAGACGAGACGTTTGGTTCCAATCAATTTATTGAAGGAAACTTTTGGTGAGGGGATTATCTCGCATCATGCGCCTGTAGCGTGGCTCACAAACGATTATTAAAATTATATATTTCGTATTATAAATGGCAAACCAAACTGAGTATAAATCAAGTGACAGCTGTCAAAAAGACCAACTCCGAAAAAAATATTGCCACATTGAAAACCACACGTCTAAAAAAAATCACCCTTTATTTTTGTATACCTATATTTACCTGCTTATATACTCAAAATCTTGTGCATTGATTGAGCAAGAGCAAGTTCGTTAAATATGCCTTAAATGCTTAAATATTAAAAAAAAAAACTCAAATTAAACTTTGGTAGGTTTTTCATTGAGTTGGTAGGTTTTATTCGGAAAACTTGGTAGGTTTTATTTATTGACAGCGGCAACCATGCCAAAACTCCGTCGCGCAATTTCCCTTTCAAAAAAGCAGAATGTCAACTATGCTTCTTGTCCAGTACTCGACTCCGTAAAGCAAGATAGTGATTTGTAGACCATGCATTTCGTCTTCCGAGATAGGAGTGTTGATCTGGTTTGTTTGTTTTAGAGTGTCATTTGTGGAACTCACTTAAAGACCTCGAAGCTGCTGCTTTCAATAGGCATTTAGGCAGATGCTTGATTGTTCTTTGAGACTAGTTGTTTGGTCTTCTGCTCATTTAGTTTAAGACCGTCAAATTTCGACTGTTCTTCCAGTTCTGGAGATATTTGTTAAAGATACAAAATACATGAAAGAAGTGCCACATATCATAATGCAATCAGTAAAAACATCTACCCCACACAGCAAGCGGTAAATTTGCTATTTATTGTCACTCACAGTTGCTTTGGCTTGGGCATTGCATGCAATGTGTGGTCATGCGATACAATGTATGTAATTGATTGAGTCAAAACAATATCAGAGGATCTATATTATTGGCTTTTCGAATCCAGGGGCTGATCAATTCAGTTTACTATTAAGGCATAACACTAATAGTAATTGAATGGTGAAGTTCTATTCGATGCCAAACTTGATATTAGCGTAGATAAGTGTCTGAATTGGTTTTGTTTGTTTTCGTAATGGGTAGTGAATTCAAGGTCGATTATATTAACAAACGTGGGCTTAGGAAGAATTTCTATGCTGCGTAGGTTCATACTGCGAACAGGAGGTCATCTGTTTGGCACAAGGTGAAAACCAAGTAGATGAAGATTCTGAGCTATCAGAATTTAGTTTACAAGGATACAGCTTAGTGCCATTATTTTCACTACATCATATGGTATCGCCGTCTATGTGTGAAATGATGTTGCTTATCAGATTCTACCACAATACGGCCCTTGTTTGAATACAAATTTTAATCTTATATGGTTTAAATTCACCATCCATAAGTAAATCATTTACACATTGTTTATTTACTGAAGCCCAAATTTGGGCAGCAATTCGACTTGAAACGAATTCAACCAATTTTTCGTGCTCAAACTTCTCAGTTAAAGAAAACATTCCTAAGAAGACCCTATAGCAATACGAGGGAGCCAAATGGGATGGTCTGAATAATTTCTTCCGGATCTTTAACTGGTCACTATGCTTCCTCGTTTTTGACGTTGACTCTAGCGCTGGTAAATTGATTACAAACCTAATACTTCATCCTCCTCGGTTCCTACGCTAGTTGTCAATGACACTCCATTTATCTTTAGAAAAAGCTAATCTCTTTGCCAGGCAGTTCGCCGCTAATTCAACGTTACCAGAGAGTGTTATGACTCCCCCTGTACTTGAGAGTGTAAACGATTTTATGGGACCAATCTTCTTTCGCACTCGCTCAGTGGCTAGAGTCGTAGAAGATCTCGACACGCACAAATCCTTTGGCCCGGATGGTATCCCCGCCATTGTTCTGAAGAGGTGTTCTTCAAGGCTGGCAAAACCACTGCGTAAGCGTTTTCATCTATTCTACTCTTCAGGTCTCGTTCCGAGTAGATGGAAAACAGCATTTGTCCAAACCATACCCAAAAAAGACGAATCCTCATCCCCCTCTAATTATCGACCGATCGCACTTACGTCCCTTTTTTCCAAGGTCATGGAAACGCTGACTAATTATCAGCGCATGAAATATCTCGACGATCGAAAGCTCCTTAATGACCGGCAGTATGGCTTTCCTAGCAATAGGTCGACTGTTGATCTGATGGTAAATATATCTCACCGAACCGTGGCACAAATCTTTACATCGTTTTGGAGAAAGTAAGATTTTTGCGCTTGATATTTCAAAAGCATTTGATAGATTTTGGCATTAAGCTCTCTTACGGAAAATGCGTGACTTCGCTTTTGACGAATCCCTCCTTCGTTGGATTAGAACCGGACCGTTCAATACAAATAGTTTTGGATGGATTCAAGTCTGAAAACCACAAAATAATTGTTGGTGTGCCCCAAGGATCTGTTCTGTCTCCGACACTCTTTCTTATTTTTATTAATGATCTCCTGTCTGAAACTAAACCACTTACCTGCTTCGCTGACGATAGTACCCTCAGTTTTTCATATTCGTTTTAAGATTCACGTACCTGCTATTCGGGTGTGGATCTTCAAGTGCAACGTATGATATGCTCATTAAATTCTGACTTAGACAGCATTGTTAAATAGGGAATCAAAAATAGAGTAGAATTTAAATGCGTCGAAAACTCAATCTTTCGTTGAAGCATAGTTTACCACCTTTGCCACTATCCATGAGTGGCACTTGCATCAAGGAAACTGAACATCTCGAAATTATCGGTATGTGTATCTTCAACCACCTCTTGTGGAAGGATCACATATGCGATGTCGCCAAAAATGCTGCTAGATGTTTGGGTTTCCTGAGAAAATGCAAAAAGTTTTTCACCCCCTCTGATCTAGCTGTTATCTATAAGACTTATATACGTCCAAAGCTAGAGTACAATTTCCACCTCTGGGTTGGTTCTCCTGTAACTTACTTAAGCCTTTTGGACAGTATTGAACGCAGATCATTTAAAATGTTTGGTGATAATGTCATCGTTGAATCATTTACGTTTCTTGTCTCACCCTTTTCTACCGTTATTTTAACGGATTATGGCTCTAGCGAAATAGCCAGTTGCATTCCTCCCATAAAACAATTTAAACGTACTACTCGCGCCGCTAGGAACGCGCATTACTATACCCTCGAGCCCAACTTCAGTCGTACTGTCAAGTTCAGAGATTCGTTATTTAGCCGTACTACGCGGATGTGGAATACTTCACAACACTCTATCTTTCCCAGTTCTTGCAATGTTCAGGAATTCGAAACCAATGTGCACCGACACCTCCTTTCTAACCCTCTTTACCTTTCCTAACGATCACACTGTGTCTTGGCATAATAACCCCCAAAGAGCTAAAAAAGCAATGATCGTATTCTATTCATGCAACAGGATTTTTGGTAAGAACTGGGGCCCTAATCATAAAATTATCATTTGAATGTATACGGCAATCGTTAGACTGATACTTACATACGATAATCTTGTGTGGTGGAACGCGGTGGAAAAAGCCACGAACCTAAAAACCCTAAAAAAAAAGTACAAAGAATAGCTTGTATAGGTATAACTGGAGCAATAAGGAGTACCCCCACAGCGGGATTGGAAGCAATACTCAACCTAAAGCCCATTGACCTATACGTACAAGAATCAGCAGCGAACAGTTCCCTACGGCTAAGCCAAACTAACATCTGGAACACTAGCCACAGAGGACATGCGCAGTTTCTGCATAGAATTATAGGCAACAATGTGTGCACAGACTACATGCCACCAAAACTGGACTTTGGTCGACCATTCAAACCCTATTTCCCTGATAGACAAGTACAACCAGGAAAATTTGGCCCAAGTTCGACAAGAAAAGAACAGAAAGTACCATCCACATAAACAAAAATTCCCTTCAAACTCTTGTAAGTGTACTCACCGGACACAATCTTCTCGGCTACCATAAACAGAAAACGGGGCTAAGCAACGATGATCTATGCAGAGGCTGCAATGACGAAGACGAACATGAGGACACCTCTCAGTTTTTGTGTCATTGTTCAGCACTTTGCAATATAAGGAGCAAATTCCTGGACAGTTACTTCTTCAATGATTTAGAAAAGCTCTCGAATCTTTCAGGCAAAAGCCTGCTGAACTTCATAAAAGCCTCTAAATTTCGCGATAATAATTATCCATAGAACTGATAGGTTATACAATTAGAAGTTACAATACTTCAGGGTACCACAATGGATCAATTCTGATCTAAGTGTGCCGGTAGCAAGATCAACTGGCAACCCATTTACCTAACCCACAAGCAGGGTAAGGGTAACAAAAATCCCCTTGAGTGTGCGCTCATTATAAAAAAAACGTTGTGCGCCCACTTCAAAGAACAAAACCGTTCGTTCTAGTGCAATAAGGAGTATCCTGCACACACGTCCTCTCACTGGGAATCTCCCTGCCAAATGCGAATACCTTTGAAATTTAAACTGTTTCATAAGGCAACTTAGTCGTAGTCGAACAGAGAAATTACGGGAAGTGTTTTTATAGTGAGTAAGAATCGGATATTACTATGAGCACCACCACGCAACAAAAAGAAAAAACATTTTCGCCAAATTTAATGAAATTTCGTTGACAAACTTTTACATTGTTATTGCATACTGATGTAATCTTTAATTTTAACTAAATATTTATATGTATTAAATTGTATTATTAAACCAACTTTGTCTTTGCATAAATGTATTTTTCTATTCTCATCAAAAAATGTTCTACAACCACGCGTGTTTGAGAGATATGACTGTCGGGTGGTTCTGGTTAGGTTACACACAAACACTAAATAAATGTTGAAGAAAAAGTTTGACAGAAGTATTTTCTTATCCTAAGAAATGAGGATCCTTTTCTTTTACAAAAATACTGATGACGACGGAGGTTTTCGTCATATTTACTTGACATACTCGTTATGTGTGTTTAGAGATACACACGTCTGCAAACAGCTTTATTTTCAAACATTAATTAAAATCTATGCAGGAGATTGTGAGAGTGACAACAATATTATTACCACCAAAGACACAAAGCCGAGCCGCTAAAGTCGTTTTCATTTAGAATGCCTATTAATTCATACGTATGGATTTAATCGATAAGTTAAATAATGATATATGTAAACCCAGGAGATAACAAGTAATTATATACGTGATGTTATGTCTGATGGGTTGTGTGCGATGCATATAGCAGAGATTAACACACGGGGTTGTTTAGCAAAATGTTCAATTCTGTCTGTCAAATGTTAAGGTGTGTTTTAGTGTGTGTGTGTGTATAAATGTGCCGGCAGGTGAGGGGTGAGGTGAAAGGTTTTTTTTGTATTGTTACGCATGAACAAGCCTTGCCTGATTAATGCGCATAATGTACGAGATTTGAAGTTTTTTTTTTTAAATAATAATAAATGTATACGCCAACCAATTAAATGTCTGATACAGCAAGTGAGTTGAGTTGTTGAGACTAATTATCTCTGGAAAAGTGCTATGTGTTAATTAATGACGTCAGGAGTAAAGTTTTGAGCAATTATGGGAACTTAAAAAAAATGTGTTCGGACAACTTAGTGTAGCATAAAAGTTTCTGAAGTATTAATTAAAAAAAAATCTTTTTAACAGGAGTTTTCTTCTTCTTAGAGTTTTTCAAGACCCAAACATATTGGTTTCCTAATGGAATATTTTAATAATTGTGATTCAGACAAAAAAAAACAGGATCAATAAAAAAATACTTTCTTCATTTAAACATTTTGGAAGATGTTTGGAAGTTTAATAATAAGAGGTAAGTTCGTGTGAGGCATTCACACATTTAACAGATGATAAAGAATTTAAAAAAAATTGGATATCTTATCTTTAGTTTGGTTAAGCTGTTCTAATTGTTTTTAAATAAAAATTAGTAATGAGGTGAGCTATCGAGGTTAAAAAGTTCAATTAAATAAAATGTTTAGTCTTGCAAATAGAAATAAATGGAATTAATAAATAAAATGTACGACTGGGTCGCACGTACTTTCTCGTATGTTCAATCACATTATATGCAAAAGATTCTTAATAGAAACGGCTAAATGTATTTTTAAAGTCGTTTTTCACTTAATATATAAAAATTCTTAAATTTTTTCTAAAAAAAATTTTGGTACGAACATTTTAAATATTCAATATTTTAAAATCAAAAACAAAATTTCAGAAAAAATCGTCCACCCGTTTTCGAAATATTGAATTTAAAAAAAAAATATATATTTTTTTTAAGAATCCAAAAAATTTTCGAAAATTTTGAAATGCAGTATTATTTAGAATTCGATAGACATCCTGTATACAAATTTTCATCGAAATCCGTTGAGCAGTTTCTGAAAAAGTCGAAAATCAATAAAATGCCCTACCGTTATTAACAAAATATTTTTAAAAAAGTTTGGCCAAAATGTAGACCATACCGAAAGTAGTACATACACCAATTTTTATCAAAATCGTTAGAGCCGTTTTCGAATATAATCAAGATGGTAGAAAAATTTGTATGGCAAGTACCGTTATTTTGGGGGCTAAAACAACGATTCAAAAATCTATTTTGGACAATCACCTAAAACGCCTTAGCACCAAGTTTGAATAAAATCGGTTCAGCAGCTTAGGTTGTAGATCGTTCTACAGACAGACAGACGAAATGGCGGGACCCACTTTTTTGGTGTTCTCTATCATCGTAATGTCAACTTTGATTAAAATCTCGAGTTCGATTTTTTTTTCCAAATGCAAAACTTGTCATATAGAACATACATATATCCCAAGTAAAAAACATACAAATAAAATTCATTAAGGACCAATTTTTCAATAGTCAGTTAAGCAGTCACTTAGTACATATTCTCCAGATAGAGCAAAAATCAGTTTTTCAATAATCAGATAAAACTTAATCTGGAAATAAAGTTATCTGCCCATTTTAGAACGGAATAAGAAGTTAACTGAGGAATAAAATAAATAGCTATTTTCGATGTCAAAAACACTTTGAAAAATGATTGCTTTGAAATAAACGTTAAACAAAAATTAATTTCTATGAAAATTCGATACTCGAAATAAAAGTGACTTTCAAATTAGATTATTCTATAGATTGTTTTTTCTTGATTGAAAAATTCGATATTGTTATCCGCTTGTTTAACAGTCAAGTAAGTTTATTCCTCTGGCAAAAATATTCCAAAAAGCTCTTTTAAATACAACAAAGCAGTTAAATATCCTCAAGTCGTCGGGTAAGGACTTTCACAGACTAACAACGTGTTCTTATAGTAAAGGTAAACCGGCGCCGCTGACTGCAATAAATTGAGCGTTATTGAAAAACTTATACTACAATATAAGTAATAGAATTGGTCGGATTATGGTCTAAGCCCAACCCTATTAGATGGAAATCAAGACTTGCCATTAACACCTTGGGACTCACAACACAACATCGGCAAAGGTCTTTAAAAAATAAAGAAAATAGAAGGGGCCGTGAATGGAACCATTTGGGACACCATCATTGGTAGGTTCAGACAGTCTACCATACAAGACTGTTGCAAGTACTTTTGAATTAGATGGACTTTTACTTGCGATATAGGCTAGTTTTGCATTTACATTGAACTGGAGATTTTGATCAAAGGATCATTGGATCATTGATTGAAGGATACACCTAAAAAGTAGTACCCGAAACTCGACCTGGGTTCATTTCGCTCTACAGCCCAAGCAGCTGAATCAATTTTCTAAAAAACTTGGTGTTTAAGCTAAGTGGGTGTCTATATTCCAATTTATCTGCAACTAAATAATACGGTATTTCCTACAATTGCATTAGCCCACAATCTAACTCAGAAAAAGCAAGCAGGAAAACGGCGCGCGTAAAGGAATCTAATTCCAGCCCAGGGCGTAATCCGAGGGAAAACGACTACATACTTTATTACCCAACATATTTCTACTTTAAGCGGCACACGAGTGCACTAAATAAAGTATATCTGAATTTTTCTAAGAATTGGCCACTACTTATGATCAATGGGAAATTTACTTCTCTGAAAAACACAATGGAAACAAGTGTTCGCTTTTAGTACGTATATAAGTTTTATCCCAAATCGTCATATCTTACATCCTCTTGTTATACTTTCTGGCGTGACAAAGTGTGAATTGTAAGAAAAACGAATGAAATTTCCATACTCGCAGTACTAACGTGCGTCGCATCGTATTTTGATCTGCTGATGTTGACTCAGTGGGTGGCTAGTATGTAATGTGTAACTGGTGTTAGGGTAGTGTAGTGGTCCATTGATGTTGCTGGACCGGTAGTGATGGTGGTGGATTGGATGCGCAGGGGCAGTCAATAAGCGATAATGTAAGGCTTTGTTACACAATGTTGCATGAAATCCTATTAACGGTACCTGCAGTAGTAGCTTTTTTTTAAATCTTTGACTTTTTTATTAACGGCTCAACAGATTTCAATCAAAATTATTGCACAAAAATCATTCGAAATCAATTTTTTTTTAAATTAATAATAATTAAATACTTAAAATTGTCATTTCAAATTTAAGAAAAAAAACCCTATAGCAATTGTGTACACTAGAAATAAAATGCATGACTGGATGGCACGTATTGCTCTTATGTTTGATCACATCGTATGCACAAGATTCTTAGATACATTTTTAAAGTTGAGTTTTTGCTTAACTTTCTTATAAGAAAATTCTTAAATTAAAAAAATATTGGTATGGCAATTTAAATAATTAAGCAATATAACTTAAAAAAACAGAATTTTAACAAAAATCGTCCACCAGTTTTCGAAATATTGATTTTTCAAAAAAAAAAATTCGAAAATCAAAAAGAAAAGGTTGTATGTATGGTAGACACCGCTAAAAAAAATGTGTAAAAAAACATGTGCGTCTGGGGATACCCGACAAAGGTGATAACGAACTAATCTAAGTTAAACTATTAAATATTGAAATTTGTTTAACTTGTATTAACCCGTTACGTAACGAAGCGGTTAACCCTCCCATAAGAAATTAAGAAGTTATCGCTTCAAAAAAAAAACGTACCTATTTAGTTTTCGTAAAATTGCTTCAGTGCAAAAAATGTACACAGCTGTATACATAGATTTAAATTATAACCCAAAAGTTATGACTAACACAAAATCAGTACGAATCATGGTATTACTTAAAAAAACACACACACAAAGGGATACCCGGGTTTAAACCGGGGACCTCTCGATATGAAGTCGAATGCCCTACCACTGAGCTATATCCGCACCTACCAACTACACACCAACCCTCATACAATATTTACTATGTAACGCGTTACGTAACGAAGCGGTTAACTCTCCCATAAGAAGTTATCACTTCAAAAAATCTCATACAAAAGTAGTTTTAGTAATTTTCAATTTTCTCTAAAACTAGAAGACATAAAATCATATATTTTTCAGTTTTTGATTAAGAATAAATCAGAGCTTTGAGTTAAAAAAAAAAATAATGTATAATTTTACAGTATTGAAAAATTACACTTTACACTTTGGTTTTTATCTTTTTCTTACCAAAACTTGAGTAGAAACCCAATTGGTTTTAAAACTTGCATAGATTTCACTTGAATTAAAAACTTGCTGATAGAGCAAGACATTATCTTTACAAAAACTTATAACACTTATTTATAAGTATTACTGTTATTTTGTAATATTTTGTTTTCAATTGTTAGTATTTTTTTTTATAAAATTGCCCCTCCCGCCCAAACGGGGGGAGATAGACCCTTCCGTAAAAAAAATGCTTGTTTTTGACCCCTCTAAAAAAATTCCGTATTATTTTACCACGCCTGAGTTATCGTACTCGTGCCGTTACGCGTTACGTAACGAATCGGTTTACCCTATCATAAAAAGTTTTCACTTCAAAAATGTTTGGACCAAAATTTAGACTATGTTGGTATGTATATCCAAAATAGTGCACATACTTTTTGTTATCAAAATCTTTAGAGCCGTTTTCGAAATAATTACCTAAGATGGTAGAAAAAATTGTATGGCAAGTTTCCTTATTTTTGCGGCTAAAAAACGATTCAAAAATCTATTTGAGACCATCACCTAAAACGCTTAATTATTACCAAGTTTGAAGGAAATCGCTTCAGCCGTTTAAGCTATAGATTGATCTACAGACAGACAGACAGATATGTACTTATAATGAAAATAAAATTGAAGTAAAGAACGACTTAAAAAAAATGTTTAGCTGTTCCTACTAAGAATCTTGTGGTCAAACATAAGAGCAAGTACGCACAGTTGTACATTTTATTTTTAACAATTCTTTAAAATAACTTTCTTTAAAAATAAAATAAATTAATGCATTTCTGGACTAAAAAACTATAGAATTTTATTTTAAGTGTTTCCGTTTGCTTATTTTTTTAGAATTTATTTCCCTGAAATATTTTTACCGTGCCTGAGAATGAAAGCTCTTTCTCATTTGCATGGATTGGTGAATATGAGCTGTAAAGCTCTGTGAGATCCGTCAAATCTAATGCGATTGGTCCTGATGCTATTTCGCCGAAGTTTGTAAAGCTTGTACTCCCCATTATATTCAACTATTTACTCCACATATTCAATTTTTGTATTTATAGCGGTGAATTTCCTGATACGTGGAAAAATTCTAACATTATTCCTGTTCCCAAAAAGGCTAATCCTTCTAAGCCCTCTGAGTATAGGCCAATCAGTATTATATCGTACCCGCGCAAACTGTTTGAAAAAATAATTTATTTAAATGAACGCTCTTTTCTACCCAAATGGCAGTCTGGGTTTCGAAATAATCACAGCTGTGAATCTGCAGTAATTAAAGTTACATCAGACATACGCTTTGCTCTTGATTCTGATAAGTTTGGTGTTATTGTCCTTTTAGATTTTTCGAAGGCATTCGACAGTATCGACCACTCTATACTACTTTCTAAACTTAGGTTGAATTTTAATTTTTCCAGCACATCCCTCAAGCTATTGTGTAACTACCTGGTGGATAGAGTTCGGCGAATTAAAACTGATACTGGGATTTCTAATCCCTTCATTATGAATATTGGAATACCTCAAGGGTCTGTTCTTGGTCCCTTGCTATTTTCCTTATTTATAAATGACCTTCCAGACGTTATTCGCAACTGTCGAGTTCATATGTATGCTGATGATGTTGTAATTTACATATTTCGTACAATTGGTTTGATTGAGGACTGTATATTTAGACTAAATGAGGATTTAAGTCACATCCATACCTGGTCTAATGATAATTGTTTGAAACTTAACCCGACAAAGTCTGCCGCCATGTTATGCTCTAGAGATGAGCTCAACCCATTAGATTTTCCTTCAGTTCTTCTCAATAATGAAATAGTTTTTTATGTGAGTCATGTTGCTTGGGATATAAAATAAATTGTAATCTAAGTTGTTGTAAGACCATTTCAGCTACCATTAGGAAAATTTGTTGTTACCCAAAATGAAGTTACACCTTGTAAAATCTTTAATTTTGTCTTACTTTACTTATAACTCCTTAGTTTATCCAACTTTAGATTATGAATGTAAGCGAATACTAAATGTTGCTCTTAACGATAGTAGTAGTAGTAGTAGTAATTTTTATTGGCAATAAATCAGTACAAAAGGTGTTGTAACCGCACATTTTACAATACAGTGATTATACATTTAAAGTCTAACATCTGAAACATTATTTTAATTATTAATAAAAATATAATTGGGAAAGATTTTATTTGAAGGAAAAGCAAAGAAAAACCTCCAATATATAGATAAATGACTTTTTTTTTATATAATCTACACGCGCTCAAGAGATTATGAATACCCTTTAAAATGTTTCAACACAGCGCGGGCGTGAGGGTGAGGTTAAGCAAGAGAAAGAATGATAGGAAAGATGTGTGGCGAGATATTCGGAGACTGTATGTGGTTGTTGTCTCAGATTTTATCTCCAGGGATGGCGGCTGAACTAATGCGGAGAAATTTCCGTGTCTTATTTATCGATGTCCCTTATAATTCGCATTAATTTTTCTATTCTTTGTCATATTTTATCCGTATACTAGTTTTACTCAATCACATATTGTTAGTTCTATGCCTTAACAGCATATAATTAGTACACCAGCAACTCATTGTATGACATTTATTTTTAGAATTGGTTTTTAATGGAAAAATAAGCAGACATGGACTACTGCAGGGATCGAACCTGTGACCATGAGGTTGACAGGCGAACACACAACTATCGCGCCACGGCCACCCAGACTAGAATTTAATTCTGATTTCTCATAAGTATATTTGTATATTTGAATAGATTAGGAACAAAATAGTAATATGTTAGTTATTAAATAAATAAATAAGTAAAGAACAAAAAAAATAAGTGTTATTATCAGCAAACAATACAAAAATAATAATGAATAAAGAAATAAATAATTAAATACAAAGATAAGCAATAAAAACAACAATAATAAATAGATAAATAAGTAGATAAATAAGTAAAATAATTAAATAAATAAATAAGTAAATAAGTAAATCAATAAATAAATCAATAAATAAATAAATAACAACTAAATAGATACATAAAAACGTGAATACATAAACTAACGAAAAATCCATATAATATGAACAGAAATAGGTAAATAGATATATAAATAAATAGTTGAAGTGAACAACAAAACGACTATTTATTACAGGTAATCGATTTGACGAACAAGAGGGTTGTCAGTGTTGTTACATCTATAATGAAAGTTTGCTTCGAGTTTATTTATTCGTTCTGAAATCAATTCAACGTTAGTTTCTCGGTGAAGATCACTAGTCGAGTAACGAGAAGGGAGGTTTAGCATCATTTTTAATAACTTGGGATGTGACACCTGAAGTTTTTTTAACGTGACACAAAGCAGCCCTTCCCCAGACAGGGCTTCCATATAGCAGTATTGCTTGAAATATGACCTTTAGAATGATTACTTTATTTTCAATTGTCAATGAAGATCTTCGATTTATAAAAGGGTAAAGCAGTTTAATAGGTATATTAATTATCTTTATAGTGTTATTAATATGATGGTTAAATGTAAGTTTGGTGTCAAGATGTATCCCAAGATATTTTACAGAATTTTCCCAAGCTATGTTCTTACCATTTATAATAATGGATTGGTTGCTGGGAAGATAACAAGATTTTCTGTTTCTTGAAAAAAAAATATAGCTTGGAATTTGTCGGCGTTCAACTTTATTTTCCATTTATTGAAATAATTTTGTAATATTTCAACAGACAGCACTAAATTCCTCTCGATGTTGAGATCAAGTTCATCTGAAGAATATATTGCTATGTCATCAGCGAAAACAGCAAATTCACAGTAAGGGATGGTTGGGAAATCTGAAGTGCACAAATTATATAAAATAGGGCTAAGTACTGAAGGACACCAAAATTGAACCTAACTATTGACGAAACTCTGCTATTGACATGAACACTAAAACATCGGTTGGAAAGAAAACTCTGGACAATTTAGCACAAATACAACGGAATTTTAAATTTTATCATTTTATAAATTATTCCCTTGTGCCATACGGAATCAAAAGCTTTTTAACGATTGTATTCGATTTATTTACAGTATACCGAGATATTCTAGTGTATCTCATCTACGACACATCCTCATTGGGATGTACCTTGATGAGTATCTGAAATTCAGGATAGTATTGAAACTCCATAATATCATCCATAAAAGGTGTCCTAGTTACCTCAGTGAAAGTCTTATTTTTGCCCAATCACAGAGATGATTAAAACTAATCCTGCCGTTTCTCGCACAACATAGCTGAACGTTCATTTTACGTATCTGCAATTGGTTTGTGGAATTCACTCCCAAACGAATTGCAAAGTACTACCGCACCAACTGCTTTTAAGAGGTAATTATTTTTGCACTTTTCAAATGAAGCTTAAATTATCGTATCATTCTTCTATATATCTAGCTCATTGCTGTTATAAACTTTCATATACATATTTTTTCCCCCTTTTTCTAAAAACGTATTGTATTTTTTTTTTGTATCTAAAACATGTACATATTACACCTAGTTTTTATTTCTGTATATTTTTTAATTTAAAGAAAACATTGTTAGTTAAATTTATATAGATGTTCTAAAAGATAATAATCTTAATGCGTCATTGTAAAAAAGATACTTTCTCTCAAAATAAATAAAAATGAAATAAATAAATTTATTTTAAATAATTTTTTTTATAACATTGGCGTTTTTTTTGTATTGTAAATCTAAATACTAGACACCCTGTGGTTTAACACGGTATACAGAATTGTATTATAAATTTAAAATATCAGTATGTACTAAATTGTGAATTTTTAGACCATCCACAGTTTTCCAGCAACACGCCTTGTAAATTGCAATTGGTCACGCTTCTGTGAAAACTAATTAAGCAAATATTTTCGTCTATTCCTACACGTCCCTCTGGTTCTACTCCTCAAAAAAAAAAACAATGAAAACTCTATAATTGTACTCGCATACACAGATAAAATGAAAGAGGACTTTCAAGTTTGAACATCCCTTATCTTTAAAAGAGGGGGGAAACTTAAATCATTTGCTTTTATTTTTTTTTGGGTGAAAATCAACGGAATAACAAACTTTTAGTTGATCTAGTAGAGAACCACAGAGAAAGGATGAAATAAATTTTGGGATGTGTTTTTGTATGTGTGAGAAATTCGATGGTTGGTTGATGTTTTATAACTGCGGAATGGCCTAGATACCAAAGATACTTTGGTTAAGATTAAGAAGTCAATAACAAGCAAGGACGAATAGAATACAGTGTATTTGGCTCTTTTTATCTTCGTTCTTGTCCTCTGTCGATTTCTGTATACACTCACACGTACAGAGAGTGCAAAATGTCTTTGGATACAATTTTGTTACGTAACGTTCCAAGTTTCAAGGTTTATTTATTTTTTATTGCATATTTTCTTAGAGATTTCGTATAATATTTGGGTTTTTTTTTCCTTTTGAAAATATATACGTCTTCGTGGTGAAAAGATTCGCTTGTAAGAGTTTTCACTTTGCCATGATAAAATTATGGTAATGGGGATTTGATGTCCTCGCAGTACTCCCTAAATTGTTTAATCTTATAAAAACCCGGAACTAAGGTTTTTGTTGAGGACAGTAAAAATAATAATTATTATTATTTGCTTAGGCGAGAGAACCGCATGTCCAGGGGTTGGATATCCTATAGAGTGAAATGTAAATAAAAATTACGAGAGTTTCTTTGTAAAAATGAGAGTTCCGGCCAATATAACTTTGGAATATAATTACTTTATTCTAATTTTTATTTACTTACACTTTTGCTAACTCGGCAATTACTGTTTGTAATGGTTGAAAGGGTTTTGCTTGAAATTATTTTAGGATATCCTCTTTTGGACGGCAACCATTTAAATAATTTCTTTAGGATTGTCAAGAATTATATTTGTGTAGGTATGGGAATTACATAAATTTTGTATTTTTATGGTAAGCATTTATTTTCTGATAGATAAACCCAACCAGAACTTTCATTACATTTTTGTACACTGTACATGAGGTTTGTGACTTTATTTTGGTAATTGATAATAATTTATCTAAGCCTACAAAAATTAGAATTTAAATAATTGTTTTTGAAAGGATTAATCCTAAAAAGTTTAAGATGCTGAAAATGTAGAAGAACCAAATGAATTAAAACAGTGATCAAAAATTTAAATTACGCAAGTTGAGTTTTAATTAAAATGTTCATGAAGTTTAAATATTCCGTAAATTGTATTTCGCTTGGGTGGTAAAAATTGAAGTGAAAAAGTTGAGCAGGTCCTTCTATTGGCGATTGCCGTTGAGAACTCCGTAAAGACTACTTTGATTCAGGAAGCTTTCTTGAAGCTGTAAGCTTCTAATTTCCTGGAGTATTGGGCATACTGCGATGAAGTGCTTAACATTTTGAAGTTCTCTTCTGTTACAAAAATTACAAGTGCTAATTTATTTTGTCTCGAATAATATTAAGATCTAATGTCTCAACTTACGGTGACTCCTACTATGAGACTTAGGCCCGTTTGCTGATACGAATAATAAATATTTATGTTCTACTTAAAACATTTAAGGGCTACTTTTTCCTGCGTAAACTATCACATAAGTTCTTAAGTAGAACTTAAATGCTTAAGTTGTGTATCAGCAAACGGCCCTTAGAGCTATGCGATCGCTTAACTCGTTTTTGCAAAAGGGATACCCATTGTCAACAGGTCGAAGTGGAGTAGGATGCCACTACTATTTACCCTGCAACAACTGAGAATTACCACCAAAGTTCTTATCTAAAGACGATAGCAGAAGAATTTTCTAAATAAAATCAACGGTGGCGTCTCCAGTGTTAGTTAGAACGAACTAATTGTTGAACACCTGATATGGGCTACTACGCCATATTCGTAGCACAGGCGTCGGATATGGATGATTCTAATCCACGACTAAGCAAACGAAGCAAGGACAAGGAATTTCGATTTTGTACATGGAATGTACGGACCCTTAATAGGGCACCTGCAGCCGATCAACTATTGGAAAACCTGAATAGGTTGAAGGTTAATGTAACAGCCGTCCTGGAGGTGCGGTAGGATCGATGAAATAGTGTGATATATACTTCTGAAAGGAGTAAGGTTAGCGGCTCTTTGAGGGCGGTTTTGTAATAAGGGGAAGACTTAGGCAAGAATCTTAACCTAATCTAAGCAAAGTCGTCAACTTGATCTGTGCCATGACGCCACGGAAGAAAAGATGACTCAACCAAAGAAGAATTCTGGTATCTTCTCAAGAAGTGATATAATATGTGCCGGAAGTAGGACATCAAGATTATTCTTGGTGATTTCAACGCTAAAATCGGAAAGAAGGGTACCCTTGGTTCGATAGTGGGAGGACAGAACCTGCACAATAACACTTTCGGTAACGGACTCAGACTGATCGACTTTGCGGAGAGGCGAGATTTCATCATAACAAGCACTTTATTGAAACAACTCAATATACACAAAGGCACCTGGTGGTCCCTAGGTCAACAAACATGATCAACCAGATTGATCATGTTGCGATAGACACCAGACATGCTTCCAGTAAACTGGATGTCCGAATGTTCCGAGGGACCAACATAGACTCAGACCACTACCTGGTGGTAGCCCAAGTACGTATGCGGATATCCATGACGCCACATTGCCAGCGGATCCTGTGAAAATATTTGATGTCTCGAAGTTAAATTCGCCAGAGATCACCAGGATTTTTGCTGAACACAGCTGTCTTAATCTTCAAAATTCTAGGGACAGTGGAACTGTCAAGATGCGATCAGATGTGTCGCCACTTATGTGCTGGGTTTTACTACAGAAAATACAGCGGAATACATAGAGCGTATGGACATCGACGAACCAGTCCAACGAGTCTTCGAATCACTTCTGTCAGATTCGACATGAATCATTGGGGTGGGATTAGATAGCCTGGGCAATTGTTTAAGAATGTGCAGAGGTTCACAATTTCTTCCAAAACACCACCGGTAAGAATATCCGTTATACCATCGATATATAATGGAAAAAGCAAAGGGCTCAGTATAAATCTATGCGGAACGCCAGTAGATATGGTGAACCATTCGGATAGTTTAAAACCATCCAATTCAGTCGCACTTGAAAGAGCGATAAGAACAACAACTTCCTTGGTATACCCATCAATGATGCTGTTTTGTAAATTTGTGCTTGTCTGTTTGCTGTCAAACGCCGGCCGCTTTGAAGTCGACAAAACATATTTAACGATATATTGACGTTAAATTTGGTGTTCCACAAGGAAGTCACATAGGACCATTGCTGTTTAATATTTCTGTTCATGTTTTTTTTTTTATATAGAATTATTTTTTTTTATTTGTTATAATATTATTTTCTAAAATTGTTTATAGAATTTCAAGAAATAGTGTTGGTGGTTTTATAAATATTACCCCCATTCTCATATTTTTTGTTGTACTTCTGCTCCCAGGATATGTTTTCGACCTTTGCTACAAAAATCAAATTAATAACACATTTTTTCTATAATTGAGCGCACACTAAAAGTGTTTTGACTACCGTTAATATGTTTAACCACAGTGCGAGCATTAGGAAAATAGGAAAGGATTTAAAAGGAGGTACCGACGTACATTGGATTTGCAGTTCAAATGTCCAAACGGGAGGGGAAAATAGAGCCAGGCAAAGCATTCCACATTCATGTTGTTCGATTAAAGACATAATATCTGTACATTTTACCATTTCGTTAAATATGATAGGCTTTTCCTATCCTTAAAAATTGTATATGTAGCCTTAAGTTTCTTCTCTTTTTGAACAAAACCTTAAGCCCAGAAGCGTTTAATCAGAACCGAAAAATAAGCATTCTTTGGCAACTCCAAGAAATTGTAAGAAAATGGGTGTGGAAGTGGTCGGATTTTACTAAATTAAAGTTTTTTTAATTTTTTCTTGTTTATTAAAATATACTCTGTGAATATTTTTTTAAAATCGTTTGAGTAGTTTTCAAGAAATTAAGCAATAGAGGAGGTGATAGCATCTCACTATAATCTGTCCAATTTATATTTGCAGAAGGAAGATAGGATATTTGCCTTTACATGTGACCGTTATGGATTTTTAAAAACTATCGTTATTTTAAAGCTCTTGCAGGGTTCCAGTAGTGAGCATTTAAAATTGCCGCAAATCTCACAAAATTACCCATAGAGTTAACACCTATTTATTAATATAGGCAGTAGGATGGTCCATGTTTTTCAACTTCTGAATTATCCCCGGAGCACTTTCCCGAGAGAAAAATATATACATTTATTCTTATATACGTACACACATTGAAGCGATATTTCACGCGAGTTTCCCACATACCTATCGCAAGCATCTCGCTCACAAACACTTCTGACCACTTTTCGAGTTTGTGCGAAAATTGTTTGTTTTGACTTAAACGTCAAGAAAAAAATCAAACTATATATTTAATTTCAGTGCTTTTGTTGTTTGTTATTTCATACTTTATAATTGGAAGTTGCTTCTGGCATCGCATCGCTTTGTCGCACCACTCTACGCGCAGCCTTACTTCTAAATATGTAATCATTTTTTTTTTGTTTTTTTTTCAGGAAGATTTGTTGTTGAAGTATAGCTTAAATGATGGTTTCATTAAATTTACATTTAGGGATTTACATCACATTTTACGTGCAAATGAAATTCGCATAGACAATCGCTTCTTATCCATTATTAGATTTAGATTTCTTTAGAATAAAATAAATTAATTACAACCAATTAAGAAATGTTGGTTAAAGGATATAGAAAATAGTACCCTAATACTAACAAGTCAACCCTTCTATCTTAAAAATAAATGATTCAAATATAATGGGGGTTATCGTGAATGGAAAATTTTCTCCAATTAGAATCTTGGGAACGTGGATGATGCTAAAGTTTCCCTCGGAATTTATTGGTATCGGGAATAAGCTTTCCCAGGGAATTTTCATAGGATTTTTTGTTCGAGGGAAATTTATTCCGTTGGAGATTCCCGGTCGCAAGAAAAATTTCGAGGGAATAAAATATTCCGTGGGAAACGAAGTTCCTTGGATGATTCCCGACAGGGACAACTATCTTAATTCATAACAACAACAACAATTTTGTAATATTTTTTTAATTTGTGGCTATAAAAATAAAAGAATCTAGCGACAAAAAATCAAACCTTGGTAGCGACCTCTATATGTCATTTTAAAAATTCAAAAAAATACTGAAATACTTTCTAAGGATATATACATATAATCAAATTGCGTGGTGACCCGCGAAATTAAAGAACAAATATTTTTTTCTTAGGAATAAGGACCACCCTCAAAAACAATGATGACCTTAATAAATTGAATCTATCTTTTTCCACACCACCAAGATGTAAGATAAGTTTTATAATCGTATCCCTAGCAGGCATAAACCTTCTTCTTATTATTTGTGCGCACTAAAGAGGTTGTGACTACACTTAAAATGAACAAGCAAAGTGCGAGCATTAGGTAAATAGGGAACGATGTAAGAGTATATACCGATACACATTTGTTTTGAATTTCTGAATATTAAAATGGGGGGGGGGGGTGGGAATAGAGCCAGGTAATGTATTCCACATTCGCGTTGTGCGGCTAAAGAAAGATTCTCAGTACTAGACAGTACGTCCAAAGTTAGGCTCAAAGGTAAACTGATAACCATTCCTGGAAGAACTGGCTATTTCGCTGGAACATTGGTTATAAAAATAGCGATAAAATAATGAGAGACATATAACATTTCGATGGTGTTCAAGAGATGTAAATGTTCCCACAGTAGTTCTATCGCCAATCATTCTTAGAGCTCTATTTTGAATTCTATCCAAAAGATTCAAATTAGTTTTGGGAGCTACTGCCCAAATGTGAGAGTTATACTCCAGCTTTGGATGAATGAAGGCCTTATAGATCACAGCCTGATCAGACGGGGAGAAGAATTTCTTGCACCTTCGAAGAAAGCCCAAACACTTTGCAGCGTTTTTGGTGACATTAAATATGTATTCATTCCACAAGAGGTGGGGTCTGTGATTAACATGCCAAGGACTGAAAGCTAATCGGTTTTTCAATGCAAGTGCCGCTAATGGATAGCGCCATGGGGGGTGGGTTCTACTCTAACGACAAAAGACAGCACTGAGTTTTTGAAGCATCAAATTCTACGCGGTTTCTTATTCCCCATTGGACAATGCTGTCGGGATCAGAATTTGATGAACTTATCATACGCTGCCGTTGCAGTTCCACATCCGAAGAACAGGGAAGTGAATCTAAAAACGAATATGAAAAGCTAAGAGTACTACCGCCATCAAACCAATTTAGTGTATTAGAAGTTCCAGATAAGAGATCATTAATAAAAATGAGAAAAAGGGTCGGAGACAATACGGAGCCCTGGAGCACACCAGCATTTATTTTGTGAATGTCAGACTTGAAACCGTCCAATACAACTTGTATCGAACGATCCGAAAGGTAATTTCTAATCCAACGAAGAAGAGATTCATTGATAACAAATGCATGCATTTTCGATAAAAGAGCTAGATGCCAAACTCTATCAAATGCTATTGAAATATCAAGTGCAATAATCTTACTTTCTCCAAAACGATGTAAAAATTTGTGCCACTGTTCGGTGAGATATACCATCAAATCACCAGTGGACCTATTGCTACGAAAGCCATACTGCTGGTCATTAAGGAGCTTTCGTTCTTCAAGATATTTCTTTAGCTGAAAATTAATCAGCGTTTCCATGACCTTGGAAAGAAGGGACGTAAGTGCAATTGGACGTGTAACTAGAGGATGAGGAAGATTCGCCTTTTTTAGCGACAGGCTGGACAAATGTTGTTTTCCATCCACTCGATAATAAGAGACCTCTTCATAACGACGGGAGGGATACTATCCGGGCCAGCGGATTTGTGTATATCAAGGCCTTTGAGGACTGCCCAAGTGCTAAAGAGGAAAAATCGTTTACGCTATCAAGTACTGGAGGATTCATAACACTTTCTGGCAGCGTAGAATTAACGGTGAACTGCGCTGCAAGCAAATTGGCTTTTTCGCAAGAACTGACAAAAGGGGTGTCGAATTTCGAATATTTTTTTACAAATGACCAAAAATTCTTACTATCTTTGGAACATTGTAGTATTTTTTGCCTTAATTTTTGGTCAGGCAAAAATTTGATTCTACGAATGTGAACGTTGGAAGTCTTTCTAGCTTGTTGAAACTTTTTCCGGTTTTACTCAGTGGGGTTGGCTTTATAATTCCGGAAACTTACTTCTCTAACCCTAATAACCTCTTTACAGCTCGAATCAAACCTGTATTTGTTTTCGCTTTGATAGATTTCACGCTATTCGGGATAAAAATTTTCATTCCGAGAAGATTTAAATTTGTTATTATATCTGCGCTGGAGTCTGCGTCACTACCGAGGAAGCATAGTACCAGTTCCTCAAAAAAATTATTGAGACTATCCCAGTTGGCATTCTCTTATTACCAAACGGTTCTCTTAGGTGATTTTTCTTTAACTGAGTGCTGTTGGCATGAGAAATTTGCAGATATGACACAATGATCTGATGTGCCTAGAGGCGATAATACATTTATCCTTGGCGGTTTAACCTACAGCGTCAGGGATTCGAGTTGGCTCGTCAACAAGCTGAGTCAGTTGCTTTAACTCAGCAAAGACCTCGACATACCTTCCTTCGGGCGTTGTCTGGATCGAAAAGTGGAACCCGCTAGAATTGTGTACATTGCAATCGCCCGCAATGACGATTTTAGTGTGAGGATAATGGGAAACAATTCTTTGAATGGAGTCGGACAGGACATCAAATTTGTTAAAATTAGAGTCTCTGCCCAAATTTGGGCCCCGAATAATAAAATAATTTAAATGTCAATTTCTTAAGTTAAGGTGCCGTGAACCACCAAAAGGCACCAGTGTTTCTGAAAAGCTCTCCCATAAGGCCTCTACTGCAAATATAAATTGGACAGAGTATACAAAATATTTGCATTGTCTTTTTTTCTTGCTCATAAAAACATACTCTAAAATTTTCAACAAAATCGGTGGAGTCGTTTCCGAGTAACAAAAAAAATGATAAAATCAGGCGTGGTGGTGGGCGGATTTTGTTAAAATATTTTTTTTTTCAATTATTCTCTGGCACAAAAGAACAAAGTTTGAAAATGATATCCAAATCCATTTCCGAGAAACCATGAAATTAAATTGTGGGCATAGCAGTGGGTAGATTTAAATAAATTAGTTTTTTCAACGCTCATAGAAGCAAACTTTGAAAATTTCATTCAAATCGCTAGAGCCGTTTCCGAGATAACAATCACCCAGAAGTTTAGCTCGTTTATAGTAACAACAATAAGATTATATTTTTTTCTAAAACTCAGTCGTTAAATGTACGAAGTAGATACGCTGAAGCCCTGGCAATGGCAACTGAGCCCATCTGTTTTTGCATTACAAGACATTAATACAACAGAGAGAGACACAGCACACATAGAGATAGAAAGAACAAACAACAGAAGAAACACATGTCAACGACAAAAGTACTTACCACGCGCAATGATGCTTGATTTCGCTGAGCCAAAGCTGTTGACGATATACAAAATAAACTAATTATTTCTCATTATGCTAACAGTTCTTGGGAGATTAATAAATTATAGCTCATTGAGCAACACTCAAGAGTCCCAAGAGTTATTCCAACAGTTACCCGCATTTTTCGAGCCGCTATATTCATTAAAGAATTAGTTGAAGGGTATACTTCATACTTCTTGGAAAAAAACCAGGAATTTCAAATCGATACTCACCACCATTTTATCGATTTCAAGGCCGCGTCTGACTGCATCTACAGAGACGAGCTATATAGAGCCATGTCTAGTTTTGGCATCCCTACCAAACTCGTTCGTTTATGCAGGATGACGATGGAGAATGCACGCTGCTCCGTCAAGATCGGCAAAGACCTCACAGACACCTTTGATGTCAAAAAAGGTTTTAGGCAGGGTGACGTGCTGTCATGCGACATCTTTAACATCATTCTTGAAAGAATAATGCAAAACTCTCACGTCAACACTAGAGGCACAATCTTTCAAAAGTCCGTCCAATTACTCGCTTACGCTGACGACATTGACATAATCGGACGAACAAAGCGTGATGTCAATGGTGCTTTCGTGAGTATTGAGAAGGAAGCCAAGAAGATGGGTTTAACAGTGAACGGAAGCAAAACAAAATATATGCTGTCAACAAGAAAGGACACCCAGCACCGGCGTCTCGGACAGAACGTCACTATAGACAGCTATAATTTTGAAGTGGTCAGAGACTTTGTATACCTAGGATCCGCTATAAACTCAGCGCATGATACCAATGCTGAGATCAAACGCAGAATTACTATTGCCAATCGCTGTTTCTTTGGGCTAAGAAGGCAATTGAGAGGCAAAGCCCTCTCTCGAGCAACTAAACTGTCCATATATAAAGCGCTCATCATCCCAGTCCTGATGTATGGTGCAGAGACATGGACAATGTTAACGGTGGATGAGAACGCGTTAGGTTTTTTTGAGAGGAAAATTCTCCGGGTGATGTTTGGTCCCGTCTGCATAGATGGGGAATGGAGAAGACGAACTATACGGGCTGTACAGCGATAACGACCTAGTCACAAAATTGAAAAGCCAACGACTGAGATGGCTGGGTTACCTAGAGCGAATGGACACCAATGCTCCGGCCCGGAAAGTCTTTGAATCCTGCCCCGTGGGACAGCGCAGTAGAGGTAGACAGCATAAAAGGTGCCGCACGCAAGTGGAAAAGGATCTCAACCAACTTGGAATGCGAAACTGGAGACAGATAGCTAGAAACCGAGCCGACTGGAAGAAGCTTGTTGGTTGAGGCCCTGGTCCACCCCGGACTGTAGGGCCACCTTAAGTAAGTAAGTAAGTAAATATACTTCATAATATTGATACTTGATACTATGATTTGATACTTGGGATACTTTAATCAATTATTATTTATTTTACAGGATAAACAATGAGAAAATTTGTTAGTGCTATCAACTCCAATGAAAAGTTTCCTGTATTTGAACTGATCGCTGCCGGTATCGCTTTGTTACAAACCATCAAACACCCTTCACTTGAGTAAGTTGAGTGGGCAACGAATAAATTAGTCTACAGAATAATGTGTAGCCAAAAAAAAATAAGGTTAGAATTTTGAATCAAGTTGATTGTATAAGAATCATTTAAAATTTTGGGCTGATAAGAATGTTGGCCAGAAATCATTGCATACGAAAACTAAAGTACCGGAACAAGATGATTTCCTGACTGCTTCTAATTCATTTCGAACTTCCTAGAATATTTTACAAAATAAAAGGACCAGATATCTTATATTCTATATCTGGTGACATTTCCAATGATTTGTTTGTTCCTATATTGTATTCTTCAAGTGGATAACTCTATGGGAAATAAAGGTCAAGTAACAAAAGAGAACTAGCACAAAGATGTTCATTAAGATTTCAAAAAAAAAAATAGAAACAGACTTCCAACAAGTTCATAAGCATTATCCTCAGAATATAGTCTTCACCTTGACTGCAGGAGGCAGCAGAAATATAAATGACGCCTTTCACTTACACTCGAGGACACTTTAAGTATAGAATGAAATATGTGTATAAAAATAACCAAAGAAAAGAAAAAGGAAATAAGAATGTAAATTCATGATTTAATGGCATCAATCACTGAGGTTGAATAACGTCCGCACTTAAATGGTTACAATGCCAAAGGCTATGTTCGTTCACTTTCTTCAGCTAAAATGTAAGTAGAGTAGTGCGGCAATAAAGAGGACACTTAACAATTTAGAGATATGTACTTGACAAGGCTTAATATGAAAACAGTAAATAAGAAAAAAATATCATTAGATACAAAAAAAGTTTAACAACTTTAGATTTACAGAAGACGAAAAACTGACTGAAAAGTTACTATACTCAAGTAATAAAGATGGCGTGTAACTATTTTATGTAAATAATTTTTACAACGAAACACAGAGATAGTATTTTAGGAAAGAAAAGTTATAGACTTGCTGACAATGAATCAACCAATCATCTATAGTTTACTTGGCAGGAATATTTAATGAAAGACCATTTAATTTGCATATGAATGTCGTTTCGTTTGCTAGTTCGGGATTACCCTTTCCCGAATCCTTACTTCAAAAACATTTGATTGGCTCTTTCGATTAAAGTTCTCGGAGTGTTTATGTTCTTGATTTCAATAGTGTGGACAAAAAAAAAGATATGTCGGATTATTTTTCAAAAATAATAAATCTTTGAAGAATCAATTTTTTTATAGGAGAGCTTAAGCGTAAATTTGTGAATATATGAAATTGAGATGCCGTTACATCCTCAAAAAGTCACTGTTTGGTGTGCTCTATGGGCAGGTGGAATCATTGGTCCATATTTCTTCAAAAATGAGACAGCCCCCATAATGTTACAGTCAATTAAGAACGCTATAGAGTCATGATTAATGACTTTTTCGTGCCTGAGATGGAGGATGTTGCTGTGGACGACCTTTGGTTCTAACAAGATGGCGCTATATGCCATACAGCCAATGAAACAATCAATTTATTGAAGAAAACTTTTGATGAGCGCATTATTTCGCGTCGTGGGCCTGTGGCGCGACGGCCAGTTTGACCTCCAAGATCATGCGATTTTATACCGCTGAACTATTTTTTTTTCTGGGGTTATGTGAAGTCGCTTGTCTACGCGATGATTGACGCATTGGAGGAGAATATCCGGCGCGTTATTGCTGAAATACGGCCCCAATGAATGAGTTTATAAAATATGGACGAAAAGCCTTTATAGCTACGTCTTTGCCCAAATTCTTAAATGAAAGATTTGCAAAGCAAGTCTCATGCTAAGTAAAAGTACAAAGCCCATCAAAACCTTACAACTTGCACAAATTTATTGAATTTGGACAATGAAAATGATTAAACTGCATTTTGGGCCAGACTGCATGGCAGGAATTTTTATCTTTGCATTTCTCATGAAAAAGCCAATTTGCTTGCAGCGCAGTTCGCTGTTAGTTCAACGCTGCCAGAAAGTGTTTTGACTCCTCCAGAGAGTGTAAACGATTACATGGAACGAATCTTCTTTCGCACTCGTGCAGTTACTACAGTCCTTAAATACCTCGATATACAAAAATCCGCTGGCCCGGATAGTAGCCCTCCCACCATTGTGAAAAGGTGTTCTTCAATGCTGGCAAACCCACTAATTAAGCTTTTCTATCTGCCCTACTCTATTTGTGTCTATCCGAGTGGATGGAAAACAGCATTTGTTCAGCATATCCCTAAAAACGGCGAATTGTCTTTACCCTCTTATTATGTTCCGATTGCACGTACGTCCTTTCTCACCAATGTCATGGAAACGCTGATTAATTAACAGCTTAAGAAATATCTTGAAGAATGAAATCGAAAGAAAACAAGATTACGACACTTCTTTGTTTTTCTTATTTTATTGACGTCATATGTGAAACACAATCTGCCAATTGTTGTTGTTTGTTGTTTGTGGATTAATGGATTTCGTTTCACACATGACGTCAATAAAATAAGAAAAACAAAGAAGTGTTGTAATCTTGTTTTCTTTGATTCATGGTCTACTGTACTCTGTCCCAGATAAATAGGCAGTGTAGGCAAGATAGGACGTTTGCCTCCCATTCTCGCTACAGTGGATTTCATAAATCTGTCACTCAATTAAGCTCTCACAAGGCTTTCGTAGTGTGTATATTAAATGGACCCAAATATGAAAGAATAGTATGTAGGGTTACCGCACATTTTTTCGATAGTAATTTTTATTTAATCGTTTTATGTATAAAAATTAAAACACATTTATATTTTCCACACCACCATGAGATAAGGTAAAAGTTGCGTTTTTGAAGGGTATACCCAGTAGGCCTAATCGCTTTTAAATTAAAAACAAGCAAACAAAAAAATTATTCATTATCAGATTTGTATTTCTTTAGTGGCGGGTTTTGGCCTTTGGAACTGTTTTCATTAAGAAGTCTGTAAATTATTCGTTCAGCTACAGGAAAAATATCAGCTAAATAGTTGCTTCATAGCTTCTGTCTTATTTTGCCAATTTTTATTAATTTGTTTTTGGTCGCGTGATCTTTGTCTTTTGAAATCCCCGAAGTCATGTCAAACTGATTGCACAAAACTCTAAAAAAAAAAAAAAACCTCTGTTAAAATACACGAGTTAAAAATACAAATTGCACAAAACTTTAAAATAAATACACCTTTTAAACATACATTTTTACAAAAATATTTTTCTTCACATTAATTAAAATCTACGCAAATAATGTTCTTCTTCAAAGAAAACAGCTTAAAATTTTGTTCCTGCATTTTAAAGTATTTTCCACACATTAAAAGAAATGCAAAAAATGAAAACACTGCACGATAACACTCATCATTCAAAACTTTTTTTTAAAGCTCTCAAATCAAAAGCCCTTCAACAGAAACCCAAGGAAAAAAAAACCAAACGAGTTAACACATGGACACGGGTAACTCTGAAAGCACATCAATATTTAATGGGGGCTGAATGAATAGCAGCAGCAGCCACAGGCCACAGCAAAAGCAATTCAGTCGACACTCATATATTGCGGGTGCGCTGAGTAGGACGTTGGGTCTGCGTCAGATGCAATGAATTTTTTTATTACATATTTTATATATTTACGTGCGGGCAAACACTTTTTATGGAGAATTTCTTTTAATTTAGTATGGTGCAAAAATATGACACGCTGCTGATTTTGAAAAAGCTTTCCCATAAGACGTGTAATGCCTATTTTTCTGGAACAGAGTATAGTGATCTGATTATATATCTCACCGATCAGTGGCACAAATCATTACATCGTGTTGGAGAAAGTAAAATTATCGCACTTGATATATCAAAAGCATTTGATAGAGTTTGGCAACAATTCGTTTTTTCCATCGGATAGCAGAATACAAATATTCACGTGAACGTTTAACAGAATAGGACTGTATATTTTAACGTTTTTAAAATATTTTTTTTCAAACCTCACACAAGAGGCCTTAAATCACCTTTTACCGAAGCCAAAAATAAAATCGGAAAAACTTCGAATTTTCCGAGGTAAAATTTTAATGTTGCAGAGGTTTTTTAATCTATTTAAAGCGGAGCCATCCTTCAATGGATTTTGTTAGCTTATGGCTTGGCAGGTAGGCAACGAACTATATTTTGATGTTCTGATGATATTTTTTTCCAAATTTCACCCAAAAGGCTTAAAATCAAATTCTTCCGGAGCATAAAATTTGAATTTTATTGAGGTTCTTTTAATCCATTTAAATCGGAGCGATCGTGCAATGAATTTTGACAGTTCATGACTTGACAGGTAGGCAACGAACTATATTTTGACATTTGGATAATATTTTTTTTCCAAATGTCACCCAAAAGGTTTAAAATCACTTTTTTATGGAGCAATAAATTTAATCGAAAAAGTTCGATTTTTTGAGGTAAAATTTGAATTTTGTAGAGGTTTCTTAATCCATTTAAATAGGAGCCATCCTGCAATGGATTTTGACAGCTCATGGCTTGACAGGTAGGTAACGAACTATATTTTGACGTTTTGACAATATATTTTACCAAATGTCACCCAAAAGGAAGCAACGCCATGCATACATAAATCGTACGTATTGTTCTCTGGATCTTCGCAATGCACCTATGTATCTCTGTATAACTATGTACATACATACATATATGGTTTGATATGTTAACGCGCATATAATATTTCGCAAAAAAAAACTTGTGAATTTTATAAAAATTGAACATGATTATATACTAAACAATAATGAAATAAAAACAAAATTTTCTTATAGCGAAAACCGAAACCAAACCACCGAGACCAGCGATACTATCGTCGAATTTCGGTAACAAAAATACGGTCTCGTCTCGCTCTCGTCTCGGTCTCGTCTTCGGTACTTTTAAAGGAGTCTCGTCTCGTCTCGTTGCCAGCCCTAGATAGAAAAAAGAACTCTACGAACAAAGCCTTCGAGATTAATGAAATTCATCGGAAGTACAAACGTAACAACTATAAATTTATTCGATACTCGAATAAATGTCACAAACTTATCTGCAACAAGATTTGGGTTTTTTCTTTTATCAGCAACAAGATCTTATACTTGTAATGTGCTATTGCCAAAAATAAATATAATTCATAATAATAACATTGAATAGAGTCATTTTAAGCTAAAAGAGTTCAGATGTTGTTTTAATTTTTTTCCGAAAAACCATTCAAGTAGAAGTAATAGATTTTTGTTGTTACTTTTTTCTACACAAGAGCATTGTAACTAAGAGGGTCGGAAAAATTTTATGAATATGAATATACTCGAGCAGAGTTACCCCAATTGAATGATAAATCTTAATCAAAATTAAAAAAAAAATCAGAAACCAAGCAAAATACAATGCACGACTGGATCATACGAACTTGCTCTTGTAGCTAACAACTTTAATGTAGCTAAGCATTGACGCTGGTTAGTAGGTAGGTAGTCTAGTTATTCTTTGCAGTTTTAATGTCGATGTAATCAAGATAACCTTGACTATTAGTATAATGAATTGTAGAATAGATGATTCAAGGAATAGTTTGTACCAACCTACAAATGTATATTTAAATCTAAGTTATGGATTTTAATAATGTAAGTTAGGAGAGTAAAATGTATCTACATACATATATGGGAACCTAAGTATATAAACATCTACATATAATAATGAAAATGAAGAATGCATAGGTGGGTAGTTAGATATATGCATCATAAGATTCATGTAATTTTTAAAGACACCTTATTTATTTATTTATTATAACTCTAAAAGTACATTGACTTTCATAGAATATATTAAAATTAAACTTAATTCTAGTAATTAAATAATATCCGAAAGTAAAGCTTTACATTCATTTCGACTTAAATGGAATTCCAGTAAATCTTCAAATTGTTTGAAACAGTAGGCGACATTACAAATGGGATTATTAGAACCATAGTTGGAACTATGTCTAGCGATAAAAAAGAAGCCGTTTTCCCTAGGTCGGTCGTAGGGACGCACTAGAAAAAAAATATTAAATAATAACAGTAACTTTGGGCTGTCAATATGGCTAAACATAATATCCCTAGCAAAAATTGCGAAAAAATAAACTCGTCTTTTATGAAGTGGATTAAAATTACTTAATTGGCATCTAATATTATAATGACATATACATATATTATATATGTACCTAGTCTAGCCATAAATACTGAAACAGCTTAAAATTGCAATAAAATGACAGTTAATTAATATTTTTGAAAAAAAATTTTTATTATATTTTGTAAATTATATTAAAAATAAAACTGGTAACATTTTATTCAAAATGATAGCCCTTGGAATTAACACAGGCCCTTAGTCGGTCTGGCCAATGGTCAATGGCGGCACGAATCCTTTCTATGGGAAAATTTTGCACTGCTTTCACAAGGGAAGTCTTCAGCGACTCAATTTTGTTGTCTTTCTTAGAGCAGGCCATACCCTCCAAAACTGACCACAACTCATAATCCAAAGGATTCAAATCAGGACGAGACGATGGCCAGTCTTAAGCCTTTATAAAATCCGGTACGTTATCCTCTAACCATTTTTGAGTGGTTTTGGCTTTGTGGCCAGGGGCAGAGTCCTGTTGAAATGACCACGACTGATTTTTGAAAGGAGAATTATTTAATGGTTTCACTATGGTCTCTAAGACGGTATTCTGGTATACCTTAGCCGAAGTTTTGATGCCTTTTTCGCAAAAATGCAGATCAGTAACCCCATTATAGGAGACACTCCACCAAACCATTACGTGCAAAGGATGGTGACCTCTGCTGCGCTCAGGAAACCATTTGTGAAGCTTCCTTAGAGTTACGCGCATAAACTTTGTCATTCTGCTAGTTAAATTTTTCTTCAACGGTAAAAATTTTCTCATCGGTAAACAAAATGTTTCGACATTTTTTTCGCGCGTACCTTGATAGCAGTTTTTTTTTACTTCCGTACTCTATTTTTTTGTAATGCAACTGTAAGAAGACGTCCTGTTGATCTGCGGTACGCTCCAAGTCCAAGTTCATCTATAAAAATCCTTGAGATCGTTCTGGACGCAATATTCTTCTCACGAGACAACACTTCCTGCTTCCGAAGTGTATTCCGGCGAATTCGGGCACTCACCGCTTTGACGGCATTTTTTGTTCGAACTGAACGCGGACAGCAAGGATTTTAAAATTGACTTGGCATCTAGCCCACATTTGTGCAACGCAATTACTGCAATTCTCTTTTCCTTATCTCCCCATTCCATGTTGACACTTTAAAATTGTAGCTGAGTAATTTTTAAAAGTAGAAGAGCTACTTCATACATTGCTGTAAAAAACATAACCGTACTTGCCCTCCAAAATAGATAATACAAGGTGTTTCACTATTTATGGCTTAACTAGGTATATATAAATGTATGAGGACCTACATTGTATTTAGTATTCAGTGACGTACGCAAAAATTCGTAAAAAGGAAATACCTATAATAAGGTAGAAATAAATGGATAATAGGTACACATAATTAAATATATTTATATTGCTTATAACCACGTTTAAGGGAAAACAAAGATGCCATTTGAATACATGGATAAATAAAAATATATCAACAAAAAATTCAAAAATCGTTGGAGCGGTTTTTTAAAAAAATATTTTTTTATGTATAAAATTTTAAAAACATTTTTTGAAAAAAAATGAAACGCCATTTTGAAGATATTATAAATACAAATATAAAATAATTTCAAAAAAATTCAGTGACTAGAAATATTAACACTTTCAGGGAGCATTTGCATAAAAAAAATAATTTTAATCGGCCCATCCAATAGTGAGAAAGTCGAAAATATGTAAAGTGGTTCTAGATTTTTTTTTATTTTTTTTACATTTTTATTTATGATTCCTTGTTTATGTTACAATTTTTAAAATACAAAATCGATAAGCATGGCTATTGCCGTCTGCCTGATTGACATTGACATTAAACATTGAATAATAAGTCGTTTTTTTTTTTTTTGATTAGAATAAAAAAAGTATTATGACATTAAAATACAATTTTGCTTTGCTTTGGTTTTACAAGATTAAAAATCCTCATTAATAATATAATTTCGATAAGAAATTGCAGATTTATAATAGCGAAAAAGCTGATTAATATCGTTTTCGCAGTTGAGGTGTGCTCGAATTTCCGCTTCAGGAATCATGTTGGTTCCAAAGTAAAGCCTCCGGATTTCTTTTAGAACTGGACACCTGCCGATGAAATGGATAACATCTTCCCTCTCAGATAAGTTACAAATGCTGCAGTAAATTGGTAAGTCAGGCCGGTGCGGTATATAAGTAAGACGAATAAGCTCTACTCTCATTTTGAACATTGCTGAAATTATTTCCTTACTATTGTTCATGTTGAAATAGTTCCTTTCGCACAAATTGTGATTTAGAATGCTGTATGTTGCTCTATGTACTGAAGAAGTAGCTAGACTTATACAGTCAGCTCTGTATTGTTCATCTACTTTTGAAATAAGATTGTTTATAGAATCTTTAGCGTAACTTTCGTTTCCATATTCCAAATTTAATTCAATTCCACAGTATCCAGCAGTTTTTTATACCATAGATTTTTTCTTCCTATTGTCTTTTTGGCGATTATTTTTGGAAGTCTATCATCTGGCAAGTTTAAGATTTTCAAAACATAGTCCGTGTGCAGTTTCAAGGTTTTTATATAGAGTGGTGATAAGCCTGTTTCTATATTTATCATATAACTGGGCGTAGTGCTTGGCAGATTAAAAGTTTTTTTAATATAATATCTCAGTAAAAGTGGTTCTATGGTTCTATAAGAACACACACATTTTTTTAATAAAAATTCTTGGGGTCGTTTTCGAGAAATACATTTTTTTCTTAAGGATATATTTTGACATTTGTATGGGAGGTACCGTTTGTTTTTATTTTAGGAATACAGTTTTTTTAACTATTCAAGATAATGTCAAATAACTCCGCAGTACGAAGTTTCGAAAAAGTCCATTAAGTGTTTTTCGAAATTTTGAGTTTTCAAAATTTGTGGGTGGCAATGGCGCAGTGGATAAAGTGCTTGATTGCTAACTTAGACGTGTGGGTTCGATCCCCACGCTAGGCGCATTCTTTTCTATACCTCCAATTTTAATTGGATGCCGCCCATGGGTTAAAATGAGGCAGTCAATACCTGGTTCTCAAATCCACTGTGCCAAACTAGTGCCGTGCAATTCAGGTTGCATTTAAAATACCTTAGGTCTTACAGGCATATAGTTAAATTTAAAAAAAATTTAATTTTTGTTAACATTAGTGTGTAGACTTTATAGGAGGGTCTGCATTAAAATGTTTAAAAAAATCAAATCAACTGTTTTTTTAGAAAATCGAAAACCAAAAAAATGGCACTACTGGAGGTACCAAAACTAACTATTTGTTTCCAAAACAAATTCCGAAAATGTGCCTTTTCCCTTCATTAATGAACCGATTTTTTTTTTGTATAAAAATCGTTGAAGCCGTTCTTGAGAATAATAAGATTTTGGTTTTTGGCCCAAACAAAAATGTAAGGGAGCTACTGTTATTTGTCGTCTTAAAAAAATGTAAAAACAATATGTAACAATTTTGAAGCAAATCTATCGAACCGTTTAGGCTGTAGACTCGAGGACAGACTGACAGACAGACAGACAGACGGAATTGGGGGACCCACTTTTTTGGTTTTTCTGTAATCGTAATGTCATGTTTGATTAACGTATGTATGTATGTGAGCATACAATCTGCACATGAATTATGAAAACCAAATGTTTTCTTTTGACAAAAGTCACTGCACTGTTAATCGATAGTCGCTGCCCCAGTATGCACTGGAGAATATCAGTGTATTTCAATCAAATAATCAAACTAACAAAAATGAGTAGTAGTAGTGAGGTATTGAAAAAAAAATATATAAAACCCTCCACTGGATCGCACAGACTTGCTCTTGTATCTACTTTTAAAAAAAAAGTACCTTTTCTGTTTATTAATTAACCATTTTTTTTTTATTTAATAAAAATCGTTTGGACCGTTTTTGAGAAAAATATTATTTCACAATGTGTGAAATGTATGGTAGGTACCGTAATTTTTGGTATTAGGAAATCAAGAAAACCTGTGGGCATAATATTACCGAAAAAAAAATACGATATGTACCAAGTTTGAAGAAAATCGATCCACCCGTTTAGGCTGTTTGCTCGCCGACAGACAGAAAGACCCACTCTTTTGTTCATCGCTGTCTCGAGTTCAGTTACTTTTGCGAATCCAAAACCTTTCATTTAGTACCTGAAATGGCAAGTAAGAAATAATGGAGACAAACAAAGTTGTAACAATACTTTTTAAGGTTTTGAAAAATCATTCTGATCTTATTGTTTTCTTGATGGTCAATTTTTGTTGGATAACTAAAGCAAATATAGACGAGCGACGTGGGTAAAGGGCTTTTTTACAAACCTAGTTTATTAATAGAGGTGAACATTTTTTCTATGAAGGAGTACATTTTTTTTCAATTTCAATACGAAGATTACCTGGTTTGTTGTTATTAACACTTTTGCTGCCAGACTTCTGTACTCATTTATAATGTAAGATACCGTAATAAGCCTCAAATAAGAAATGTCCATCAACAACATAAATAGGTTTACGTAGCTATACATATTATTAAAATATATTTTTCATTGGAAAATTTAATTCAAAAGCCACTTGAACTTGGAATGACTACAACAATCTTAACAATAGGTAAATATTGTGATGGACTCTTGGCGGCAGAAGTGTATTCATCAAGTAGTGCTTATTCATTATTGGCAAAAGGCAATTATCCAGGATAATGTGGCGCCTAAGGAAAATCTAAAATAAAATTTAAGTTCTTCGGTGAGTGTAGTTTGAGGTTTATTGAACAGAGATTAATGACGTTTACGATTGGCTGTTATGAGTTACTCCATTATAACTCTTCATGTTCCATTCATAGTGAATATGGAAAATTCAGAGTTAAATGATTAACTCCGAATTAAATTTATTCATTAAAATTGCTACGTTTTTATGATTAAAAAAAGTCCAAAATATCTCTTGTTTTCCTTGTTGTGCCCAGGTCGGCCAGTTTTCTAAACATTCGTCTTAGGTTTCCTTGTTTGTATATGCTATAACTAACCAAAAGGTTTTCTTTTTTAGAGGTATACAACTTTTGGTTGGCAGCATTGTTTTCATTGATAGACATTCTGCCTTCTACCATGTGATTCATTTTACTTGCGATATAGTTACTATAGGGCAAGTTTTGCATTTGGAAACAAATCGAACTCGAGATATTAATCAAAGTTGGCATTACGATGATTGAGAGCACCAAAAAAGTGGGTCCCGCAATTCCGTCTGTCTGTCTGTCTGTCTGCCTAAACGGCTGAAGCGATTTTCTTTAAACTTGGTATTTAAGAGTTTTAGGTGATTGTCCAAAATAGATTTTTTTAGCCCCAAAAATAACGGTAATTGCCATAGAAATTTTTCTACCATCTTAATTATCTCGAAAACGGCTCTAACGATTTTGATAAAAATTGGTGTGTGTTCTACTCTGGGTATGGTCTATATTTTGGCCAAACATTATTTTTTAATATTTTCTCAAAAAATGCTTGTATGGCAGGTAACGGTACCTGAATTTTTCTTTTGATTTTCGACTTCTCATAAACGGCTCAACGGATTTCGATCAAAATTATATACCGGAGCTCTTTCAAATTCTAAAATTCTAAAAATTAATTTTTTAATTTATATTATTAAATATTTAAAATGTTCATACCATTTTTTTTAAGAAAAAATTTAAGAATTTTTATTTATACAAATTTAACTGAAATAAGACTTCAAAAATACATTTAGCCGTTTCTATTAAGAATATTTTCCATATAATGTAATCGAACATAGGAGCAAGTACGTGCGATCCAGTCGTGCATTTTATTTACTTTGGTTTGCATTTCATCATGAATCGATTGACGAATAAACAACGCATGCTAAGTGTGTATATTAATTCAATAAGGCATGGAACGTGTTCACACCATTTTATCATCTGAGACGTAGTACTGTACACACCGAAGAATCTAGAATGCAACATCGAACAATGAGTCTATTCGACGTCGTACACAACAGTTGAATCTCTGTCGATTGCGAAAAGATCTTGGTTTACTGGATTACAAATACCAACTCTTCGAAAAATTGAAGATGGACGACCGTACCGGACTCGGTGAACAACGGGCTCGAAATGATCTCTATTTTCACAAGAAAATTTTGTTTAGCGATTTGAATGGCTAAAAGCAAAACTGCCTTCAAGCCTTTTTTGAGACGTCGTTGCCACTATAAAAACTGACGGTTTTGTGTAGTGTATAGTGATGGGCATAATCGAAAGATTCAATAATCGGGATACTTATTAGTATTCGAGTGATCAAAATAATCGAATGATCATTCGAGTTATGAAAGAGTAAGAAAATTGGAAGAGGTTACTCCAATTTTTTACCATGTACATGTTTCATATTTGCCATATATATTCTTGAATTTAGAAAGGTCAAGAAAATGATTAATGTTAGCTACTAACATTTCAATAGATTAATAAACCATTAAATTTTAAGTACATGAACTTTCTCTTCCTAAATTAAGAAATACTATAAATAAAAATAAAAATTGATCAAAACCAAGATGTAACCAACTGTTTTGAGAACCGAGTGACTACTATTTCTATTACTAATTCATTCGAATGAAAAATGCTACAGAAACACATACATAAAAAGTCTTCAATTCGAACCTACACGTACACGTACATTAAAATTCATATTTAGACTAGGCACTCACACATCACAATACCTCTTGGATCTTGCTGTTGCATCTTGGTATTACATTTGCATTATGCTTACGTTTAAATAGTAGTAAAGTGAAATGGAAATTGAGCAGACCCATGTATGAGAGATGAGACATCATTCGAATTATGAATGGAAATCCTTCGAATGATTTCAGATGTACTATCAAGATGTGTCGAGAGAACTTTAGAATCGATTATTTCATTCGAATGCACGCATCATTGGTTTGGTGTTCTTTATAAGCTGTTTGAATCATTCGTCTTTACTTCTTTAAAAAACGATGTCGGTCAGGATTACAAAGTCAATGTAGACCTTTATAGAACCATAATAAATGACTTCTTCCTTCCTGAATTGAATAGTTGATGTATCAACAAGTACATATATGTTCTCGTTTTCAGAAGAAAATAATAATTGGAAAATATTGTTAACCGAATATATACAAATGTACGTAACGGGTGTTTTTTTTTAGACGTGTGGTTTTCAATCTGGCAATACTTTTTTCGGAGTTGGTCTTTTTGACAGCTGTCATTTGATTAACGCTCAGTTTGATTTGCAATTTCATAATGAATAGAATTACTCCAGAACAACATTTGCAAATCGTGCAAATTTACTACCAAAATAATGGTTCGATTCAAGATCACCTGAAAATTTTATTCAGCGATCTCACTTTTGGCTAAATAAGCAAAATGTTCGTATTTGGAGTGATCATAATCCACAAACCATTGTTGAGACGCCGTTACATCCTCAAAAAGTCACTGTTTAGTGTGCTCTATGTGAAGAGGGAATGATTAGCCCATATTTCTTCAAAAATGAAGCCGGACATAATGTTACAGTGAATGGGAACGCTATACAGCCATGATTAATGACTTTTTTGAGCCTGAATTGGACGATGTTGATGTGGACGATCTTTGGTTCCAACAAGACGGCGCTTTATGCCATACAGCAAACGAAACAATCAATTTATTAAAGGAAGCTTTGGGTGAGCGAAATCGCGTCGTAGGCCTGTGCTGATGGCGTGGCCTCCAAGATCGTGCGATTTAACACCGCTGGACTATTTTTTGTGAGGTTATGTGAAGTCGCTTGTCTACGCAGATAAGCCTGAGACGATTGACGCATGGGAAGAGAATATTCGGCGCGTTATTACTGACATACGGCCCTAATTGCTGCAAAAAGTGTTCGAAAATTGGGCCTCTCGGCTGAAATTTATTCCAGACAGCTTCGGCGGCTACTTTCCCGAAATCATTTTTAAAACATAATGGCAAACTCTCTTTATAATAAAGCTAAATTCTTGGCCATAACATAAAATTATATGCATTTTATTTCTTCTTGAAAATCACACGTCCCAAAAAAAAACAAAAGTTATATGTATCCTATGTTACCATGTTAAAAAAAAAACATGTTCTTTATAATTCGTTTCTATAAATTTAAATTTCTAAACGCGCGAAAACTTCAAAATTTTCTCTAGATGCTTTTTTTAGATTTACAAAAAATACAAACATCTTTTTTTACATTATTAAAATGTCCATAATAACGCCCCTAAAACAAATGCGCTCTTATCAAAATCCCGCACAAGAATCTCCATCTATGTACTACATAAACATTTCTCAGAAAATGTAAATTCTCGATTCTAAGAACAACCAAACAATCGCATCATCATCATCATCAGAAAACCCCCTCAACAAAAAAAAATGTTACTCATTATCATTTTGACATTCTGCCATTAATTACAACAATGCCGAGGCCGACTGTCGGCAATCGTCCGTCCGAATCATGGAATTTCAATCTCGATATTGTCTGTTCTGTTTTTCAATTTGAATCCAGTATCGTCGGTCGTCGGTGCTGCTGCTGCTGACATCCTATATATGTGTAGAATGAACCCAACCCAGTTAGTTACTCAACATAATCTTTTCCATTTCCTTCGTTATTATATGGCAGTGATGCACATTTCATGAAACACTTTCAAACAAAAACCTGACAACGATGGACAACTTCGAAACTAAAATTTACAATGCAAATCAATTAAAATCCCTCCTAATGCACAATATCGATTCTGCTGTAGACCTGAATACACAGGGGTATTGTACTGGGGGCGACTTATATTTAATTAAAGAGCCAAATTCCCATCCCAGAGCAAAAACCAATGTTTGTGTTGTGTTGTGAGAGAACGTGCATGTTCTCCTGACAGCTTTGATGTATATCAGGTAAAGACATTGGAGGATGTGGAGTCGGAGTGGATCCCTGCCTCAACCGTATATTGGCGTTGGCGCACTCTTTTCCTTTTTTTCTTCTTTGTTTTAACTTGTTTGACCCAAATAAAGATGATGCCAAAAATAAATTTCAGTGAAGCCAAACCTTAATTTTTTTTTTGAAAATTGGGAGTATTAAACAAGAATTTATTGTTTACAAAAGGATATTATGTGCAAAAATAAGCCATACTAAGATCGGAAACCTTCGTACGTTTCACCCCCCAAAACCCATTTGTTTATATTGTTGTATTTGTACCTTTGAAACTCTATCCATGAATAGATGTGAAATCGAAAAACAAAACAAAAAACAAATTACTAGGGCTGTGGTGTCTATGTGTCTATAGGAAGAGGCACAGAAAAGATTCGTGTGTGCGTTTTTATCAATGTGCCTATTGGAAGAGGAACAGAAAAGTTATTTGTGTGCGTGTTTCAGCTTGTAGGCAAATGCCAAATGAAAGCAGAGGTTTCGGGTCTTTAAGTTATTAGTTTATGATTATGTGCTTCAATATTTATCCATCATTCATAAGCAAAGAGAGAACTAGATTCGCAGTGCTGCACTTTTCATTCTCGCAACATAGTCGACACGAAAAAAAAGAACACTGTACTCCGATTTGCAGCTAATACAATCTAAAGCACCTTTCACATCAGCTGCGAACTGCGATTGCAAATAAATATTTTTAAGCAATTTCAGGAGGAAATATTAACTTATTTTTGTTTTAACTTTTCAAAGAAGTTAATAAATAATCATACTTACATAATTTAATAAGAAACCACCACAAAAATAATTGTTCAAATATCAAAAAATTACATTTTTATATTTTGTACGCGGCCAAAAACACACTTCTGCGAACTGTCAAATGTAAATTGGCAATCCGAAGCAACAAGGACGAATTCCACACATTCTTTGAATTTTAATTTTTTTTTTCTGCTGTTCATTCGAAGTGAATCTGGTATACATTGGTCGGTAATTACAGTGTGAAAAAGGATCGAATTCACAGTTCACGTGAATAGGTGAATAGGGCAGTTATGCTACGTTTTCACCGACCACAAAACCTCTAGTTTCAGCCTAATCTTGTATAAATCTCTAAGATTCAATCTTAGAGAATAGAATAAATACAAAATAGAGCAATAAGTTGTACAATTGAAACTAATAGCCTATTCCACTATCGATATGAACTCATTCATCAGAAAAGAGAATATTTCGCTTGTTTTGACACAAGAGATGTTACCTGTCTCACTTCTACATCAAACGAAAATATAAATAGGTGTGTTCCCGTACTCCTAAAACGAAAAATAGTCAAGTCCTGTTCCCCAATACCAAATTCACGTAGTTTTTCGCCAAAGGAAATCGCTCGCGAGATAGTAAACAAAAATTCCACAGGCTACGAATTTTAGGTCAAAAAACGTTTGAGTGCTAAAACAAATTAAAATATCAATGTAATATAAGTAATGTAAAATAGAATTAAGAGCCAATTGTATGTATATCAGTTCAATAAACATTATTACATATATAGTACATGTTTGAACAAAATTATGAAGACTGTCAGATGAAGGAAGAAAGTTAAAAAAAAATAATTCATAAGCTGTCAGTTGGTGTAGCGATGGTTAAACATTGATCAAAGGTTTCGATATTTTTTTTAAACTATCGATAATTTTCTTTTTTAAAACAATGCTAGCGCACAATGTAGACGCACAAGGTGTTAAACAATCACTGCTATGATTTGCTGTTTTTTTTTTGTTGCTGATTGATAAACTTTCGATAGTAGCTATTTGTTTTTTAAACTACAATATGTTCAATATAGTCTTTTACTATCGATAATATCGATGTTTAGCAATCATTAACCAGGGGTGTCATTTTAAAAATAGAATTTTATGTTGAAGTTTAAAAATTGGCTAAAATGTTTGTTCAATGCGTTCCCGTACTTTTGTGAAGTTTTGTCGCTCTTTGAGAGTTTTTTACCACCACTCTTGCAAAAATTACAGACATTTACAACTTGTTCTTTTGCTAATCCATCGAAAAACGCGGTTTAGTGAAGGCATAAAAATTTGCATTTAGAACACGACTTACGGAGCCATAAAACAAAATATAGATAGAGTTCATGCGTATTGTAGTAGATTTTCTTTTTGGGTTTTCGGTCGGACCCTTTATTTTTATTTTTGTTAATAATAAATATTTTTAAATAATAGAATAGGCATTTCATTCGGGTGTCGTACGAAATCCCCAAAAACAAAAACCCACATCGGACAATATCCCAAAAAAATATAATCCAACTAGCCAATATCCCCAGAGACATAATACACATGGACAACATCACACACCGAAACAATCTATCTTGCCAAAATTCCCACGGAATACCCAAATCCCCAGTGTCCCGTCTGTGCATATCTTAATCTAATCTAATGAAATTCTCTTTTTGTGATACTAATAAGTGATAATAATTAACAGGTTCAAACAATCACTTACTGTTAATGCATACACTGTTCAGTCTGACTTCCGTTTTCATGATGCGTAGTGAAACGTTTTTTGTTAATTTTTGCTTTCCGTTTTATTTAAGACTTTAAGGCCCGTTTGCTGGTACACAACTTAAGCATTTAAGTTCTACTTAATCACTTATGTGACATTTTACGCAGAGGAAAGAGAAGCCCATAAGCGTTTTAACATAAATATTTATGTTCAACTTAAAACGCTTAACATAAATATTTATGTTCAACTTAAAACGCTTAACATAAATATTTATGTTCAACTTAAAACGCTTAAGGGCTACATAAATATTTATGTTCAACTTAAAACGCTTAAGGGCTACTTTTTCCTCTGCGTAAACTGTCACATACGTTATAAGTAGAACATAAATGCTTATTTTGTTTGCATTATTTTAACATATTAATTACTTATATTATGCATATGTATTTGTTACTTAAAATAAAAAAAATTTTGCTTACTCTTTCATGCAAAATACAAATTGAACCAAATATCCCCAAAAAAAAAATATGTTCAAGTAGTGAATCATGCGATGAATTAGCGCGCGCTATTTCATCGCATGATTCGCTACTTGAACCTATTTGTTTAGGGGATATTGGCATGGGGATTTTCGCCCTGGGGATTCTTTCTTTGGGGATTTTGATGCTGGGGATTTTAAATTGGAGATTTTGTATTTGGGGATTTTACTTTGGGTATTATGTCTTGGGGAAAATGTCACCAACCCTTTTTATTAATAATTTTGAAGAAAACGCAAATAATAAATTATGGACTGTATGGATTAAAGCCAAATTGAAGATTTTTATGACCAGTAGTCCAAAATGCGTTTTGCCCAGGCACGATAGTTGGGCTCATCAGTTAGATGATATCGTACCCTTCTAAGACCCAATGTTTTTCAATCGATGATTACCGACTCTTATGCGTCTTAGAAGAGTACGATAGCATCTAACTGATGAGCCCAACTATCGTGCATGGGCGAAACGCATTTTGGACTACAGGTCATAAAAATCTTCAATTTGGCTTTTTATTAATAGTTCAGCAAGAGATTAACGTCCGGTGATAACTTAAAGTACGTTTAATGTGAGGTGTAAGGCGGACATATCAAACGCATATTTCTGATTATTTTACTTTGTAAACATGGCCGACACAACCATAAATGAGTGATACCAAGATACGAATCCTCGGCTGTCAAACGAGTTTGCCTACAAGGTGAAAATTGACCTTAGCTGTAATTGTGTGCGTTCAAACACCGCATTAAATTTTTCTTGTAGTTCACATTTATTCAACGAAACGAATTAAATTACAAATAAAACAATGTAAACAAATGGGTTTTGGAGGGTGAAACTAACGAAAGATTCCCATCTTGATATTACTTATATGTGTACACAACGTTAAATTTAAGTTTGAGCCTGGTTACACGAGCGTAAAAAAGAATCAATTTTGTGAATACACACAGAAAACAAATTGAGTGGGCATGCAGGGGAATTGTATGGTATATTAGGAACCCAGTCTGTTACAAATACAACGAAATCGAAATGGTACGAGGAAAACAAAGCTATTGTGGAGTACCTTCTCCTTCGTCGGGAAAATAAATATGAAAATATCTGGCAAAGGGGAATGAAGAAAATGATATGTGTGTTCAATGAGGCTGTTCGGAACAGATTAGAACACATTAGAACAGAAAAGTGCAGGATTTTGCTGTTCAATGAGAAATTTTCTGTTCTAAACTGTTCTTGTTTGGAACAGTTTGGAACACTTTAGAACAGGATTTTCTGCACTTGCTTTTTAGGTAGAACAGATTTGTGAGAACTGTGAAAACCAATTGTTGTTGTTAAAAAAAACATTACGGTGTTAGGTTTAATTAGATAATAGGCGTTTTTTTGCAATCCCCGGGGGAATTGGTTGAAAAAAACGACCAAGGCGCTTAGTAAAACACTTGGTAGCACTATTAATTTGCAAGATGACATTTGAAGAACAGCTGTAATGCAAGAAAAAAATAAACATCACTGTTTGCCTCATCCTCATTCTTCTAAAAATCATCTGGTTGATTTGTTTTGTGTAATTTCGATATATTTATTGAATTTAAACTACTTTTCTATTAAAATAACATAAAAAGAACCAAGTTAATTATTATTGATACAAAAAATGTGAATCAAGTATTTTGGAAATAGTTTTTAGCCGATGTGATTTTCTATTAATTTAATTTTCACAAATACAGTGGTACATAGAATTCAACTACTTGAAAACTACCCCATTCGTCGGTCACTGGTGACATGATATTAGTGGACGCGTTGCTTATTCGGGCGGGACGCTCAGTTCCTATGTCATTAGGAATATAGGTCTGAGCAAGAGCGGACGACGATCAAGAATATTGAAGTATGCCAAGGATGTAGCAGAGAATCTGTATTGGGTTGCTCCCGTGTACAACAAAACGCAGCCGAAAACAATCTTCTCAGAGAAACCTTTGTTTTGTTGTTCATTCAATTCTTGTTAATTGAACGAATATCAACTTCAGGAAATGCTTTTTTATTTAACAATAATTTCACAGTCAAGTTTTAATATACCTATAATAAAAATAAACGCAAAAATGAAAATCGCTGTAGAAGGTTGTGCTCATGACGAGGTGGAAAAAACCATAGAGGCAATACAAAAGCGAAAAATGTTAAAATTGATTTGTTGTTGTGTTGCGGAATGTATACTAAAAGGTAGGTTAGGTTAGGTTGACATGGCCGTCAGGAAAACAACTGACTTAGACCAAATGCTCAACCAAACCAAACAAAATTGATAATAATCTGACATGTCAAAATGTCAATTTTGAAGTTTCTATACATTTTTTCGATAACTTAGTGAAAAAGTTTTTGGTAGCACAGTTTTTATCCTCTCCAATAGCTAAGCCCCGAGAATTCTCTGGGTTTAAGCTAAGCACCCCCGGGGATTAGTTGTTGTTGGATTTAACATGAAAATTGTTAATCCTACTCATCGTTTTTTTCGTCCAATTTCCCCGGGGCTTAGAAAAAAACACGCCTAATTTCATGAAAAATATTTTTTTAAATAAATTCAACTCCATTTCAGATTATTTTTAAGAACCTTTCTGCAAAAATAAACGATCTTGAATTGTAGGTAAACAACAATAATTTTTTTTCTTATAATCTCTGTCAGATGACTGACTGTTCTAAGTTGTTCTATCTTGTTCTGAAGTTTCTCACGAATCTATTCTGTTCTGTTCTATTCTGTGTAACTTTATCGTCACTGAACAATCTTGATGAAACTTGGCATTTTTTCATCCCTTTCTTTCATTCGAAAAATCTTCCGCTCTCTTTCTGAAGTTGATTACTTCTTACGCTCGTGTAACCAGGAACGTTCACATTGAGTTAGTATGAATGTGGCGTGTCTCTGATTGGGATGCTGTTCTGATTTCAAATGCGGAATCAAATCTGTCTTTTTCCAGGAGAAGACTAATCTTTTGATAGCAATCGAAAACGAAATAAAATGTTTTACATGCTAAAACCAGCTTAAAGTCAGCAAAATTGATATTTAAACAAAGTATTAAGCTCTTTGCAAAAAATATTCAGGCTTAATATGAATTACGTCACATATTCCACTTAAAATGAATAAAAAGAATACAACCTCCGAATGGAATTAAATTCGAAGTTTACAATCCCCCACTGGCCACTGAGGATTAAATTGCAACTTTTTGACCTTAAAATTTTTAAGCCATACCGAAAATGTGAAAAAAACACATAGCTGGTGACTACAAAAAGACCTTCAGGATTATTATTTTTTGTTTGCATTTTGTCGACCCACATGCGACTTCTTTGGTCAAAACAATTATTCGCAAAGTAATAAAACGTCATTGCTTGTTTTAAATGTTTCGTCCAATCTTTAATCTGTGTTATATTATTTAATTGGTCATATAATCTTCTTTGTGTTATACTTTAACAACACACATCAGGATCTGTGTAACCCACTGGGTTATATAATTTAGTTTATAATTGGTTAAAAGGAGCGGTGGTGCGATTCCAATTTAACAAAAATTCCATGAAGATGTAGGTCTCGGATAAAAAAAATTCAAGATGTCTTGGGTCGGTTTAGTATGTAATTCAAGACGATTTCAATGAAATGCTTGCTTAAGTATCTTGGCCTCAGGGCGATACTTGTTTCATTAAATAGCCATTTATTTTTGCTCAACCGAGAGAATATATTCCACCATGTATTATGTTTTGCTTGCTGGTCTGACAATGTTGACTAGAGACTTTACATATTTTCACAGAAAATAATACAGGATCTTGGATGTCAATGTACAAATTAACGCGAAATTATAACCATATGGCACCAAGCACATGACATTCAATCGGGAAATGAAAAAGTCATTAATCATATTGACTCTATAACAAAGAGGTGCTGTTGACACTAAGGAACTGATTATCATCATTTTAGACGTATGAAGGTATGAAGCGGCGCTTGTCAACGTCTCATGTATATTATCTTCACTCCAAAGCCAACAATTTTGCTTATTGACATACCTATTGCACCAATAATAATAATTACTCTCATTGACTAAACACAAATTTTAGATAAAGCAACTCTCTTTTCGGCATGATAACATTTTATTTTTCAACCTAGTCTCCTTTTAGCTCAATGACCACTAAATAATGCGATTTCTCGAACTTCTCAAAATAAAAGTACATACAGACATGTACAAAATAATAGGAACACTCCTTACTTTTAGATAATATTGCATCTTGCACTTTAGTTAGGCGAATATGTGAACAAATTGGTGTGTTACAAAGGTGTGTTTTATTGGGAATCTATCCATTGTACCGTAAGTAATTCCCAAAAAAACCCATCGACCGTAGCATGGACCGTAGCTTTTTTATTTTTATAAAATTGGTACCCCTGCACAGCAGTCACAAGTAATGAAATAGTCTTTTGCAAAGTAAAATTAAGAAAATATCAAAGTTATGAACAATAATTAGCTTTTATTCATATAAAATAGAAAGTAGAAAAACGTACCAATATTTAATTTATGTTACAAACCAATTTCTTGTTTTCATTTTTTCTGCAATTGCAGTTTTAAATTCGAACATTCATTTTGCACCAATAGAACGGAAATGATAAGTGAATGGCTTTGTTCATAGACTATGGTCAAGTCCCTTTTTACACAGTCCAATGTTTGTATTGCTTTAAAAATGGTCTATGCATTTCACACGAGGAAACAAAAGTGCCGGTGATTTACTTGTTTCTTTTTAATGTTTCTTGGTTTGGAACGCACACTACAACGTAGTTTAAATTGTTCAGTCCCCTCATATTTCATGCTTTTATTTATTTTCTGAGCTTATCGATAGCTAGAGTTTTATTCTTCAAGTCAAATTACAAATTTATTTTCTGAGTATGTTTTGGTTTCAATTCAATATTTACTCATCAGACTGCACTTAACATACGCAGAGTAAGTAACAAAAAGTTAACATTTGGTTTGCCATTTCACCATTTTGGATCACAAAAATGTATGCCCAGTCTTTGTCCATGTAGTGGATCGAATAACGCCGCCCATGGCCAACGTCCACTAAACAGTGAAGAAAAAGCACAATTTGTGAGTTCAGTTTTCGCTTAGTGCGTTTAGGCTAAGTGCGCACATGCAATTTTGCCGAAACGAAATAGTTTAATCACTAGTTGAACGATGATCGCGCACATAAGCAACTTAAAAATCAATCAACGAGATAAACCAACACACAACCATCATTTTGATTTAATGTGCGCGTAGTTACATTATAGTTCGATGTGATACAAACTGAAGAACTTATTTGGGGCGATTGTTCGATTTGTGCCAAAACACAAACTCTTAAGTTGCTCTAATCGCGGAGTGAATAATTGTTGCATGTGCGCGCACTCTCATATAAGTTCAGGGTATTCACTTTAGCAGCCCAACTGTTGCAAAACTGAAAGTTGCATATGTGCGCGCCTCTGGCCTTATAGCTCATAGAATTTTACACGAATAAATATTTTGCGGCGCAGTGTCAAGCAATTCCTCTATAGTGCAGTTCCACCCAATGATTTTTTTCACCAAACTCCGTTTAAAATTGGGCTTGGTTAGTCAAAAATAAAAGTAAAACGGAATTCATTCGAAAAATATTGGTTTCTTTTTCAAACCGGATATCAAAATTTTTTAAAATTGATTAATTGACATTAGGGGTATGCAAATATAGATGCAATTTTAGAAGTACTTCAGAAAATAATTGAGCAAAGAATACAGTTTTTAATAGTAAAAGTCAGAAACTTTTCAGAAGAACATCTTATAATTTATTAAAAAATGGAGTTATCTGAGATTTGAGAAATATAAGCTGGAAAGAATCAAAAAGATCGATTTGTCTTACGAATGAAATTAATAATTATAACACTCCATGAACACATCCATCGAGATTCAATTCAATTATCAATCGTACCAACAAAACTAACAAAATCAGAATCTAGACTCGACTGAACGTCAACTAGCCATCCACCGTAGCTTCTACTTTAGCTTTATATCGACCGTAGCGAATTGTATGTAAAATGCTACGACAAATAAACTTACAGCGGATAAATTTCCCAATAAAACACGGCTAGTGTTCCTATTATTTTGTTCATATCTGTATTCACGATCCGATGTATCATTGTAAAAGTGTAAAAGTGTAGCATATGTTTGCACTACAACAACAAAATATACTGAATGTCAAAATCTTACACTTTTACAATACCCGAACCCTATTGTAACAGAAAAATACAAGGGTGTAAGATTTTTTTAACACAAACTTAAGACTTCTTCAGAACAAATGTGAAACAGATTTTGACATTTGCTTCAGTGTTGCTACAGATTAGTAAAGGTGTGTTCACAGTCTGTTGTAAAAAAATAAAATTTTACACTTTTACAAGACTTGGTACACCAGATCGTGAATACCCCTTATGTTTATTAATAATTATTTTAAATTGGAGTTTCAAATTTCTTTCCAAAATATGTATTTAAAATTATTTAAAAAAAACTCCTCCAACTACTTTTGATTTTTTTATATATGTCAATTCATATTTGTCCAAGAATTTAATTTGCATCTTTTGCCCCTCGAACTATAAGAAGCTTAAGTAATTTGTTTATATATTTCTACATAATTATGTTGCATTTTTGCCGTGCCTAAAATACATACAAATATTTTTGCTATCTACGTCAATGAATACGTACAAATATTTGTTTTGTCGCAGACTCAAGTGGAACTATTCCGAAACATGAAAAAAGTAAAATGGCGTTAATCAAGCATAATCGTCTGATTAACAATTTCTCAGATTAACTAATTAAATTTTGTTAACTAAAAACATTTGATGATTACCAGCAGGAATAATTTTTGATTCCACATGATTAGCCCAACTATGTTGAGTTTTACCACTTTACACTCACTAACACAAAATTGTGTATTTTGTAATTTTTTGTTTTGATTAAAATCATCTTTTTTAACTCCTTTTTTTTATACACTTTTACTCGCATCACAAAAAATGTACGTACATACAAAATTGTAATGTATTCAGTATTAGTGTTAAATTATAAACAAACAAGGAATTGATAAATGTTTATCAATTATTCATGGTTTGCCTTAAATGTTCGTATATTTTAAATATTCATTATATTTTGTTAATAAAAGATACCCTGAAGATGGCAACAATCGTCGAAACTTCAGGAAAATAAACAAAACAATTGTTTTATTAATAAACCAATACAACCAAAGCACATACATATGTACATAAGTTCTCAAAAACACGTTACTTTTGAACAGTTTAAAAGTTGTTGACCAAAAACATAAATATTCATTCATGTTAACATAAAATACCACATCGAGCACTCTAGTTATTAGAAGTCATGAATTTTCAAGATGCATGTATAATTTCAAAATGACAATTAGCAGACACTTCGAATGACAAATCTTAGATTTGTATTCAAATCAAGCTCTACACCTCAGCCAAATTTCATCGTTCTACAGCAATCGGAAGGGCTCCATTCAACTAGCATCAATTCTAAGGATGGGCGGATACCACGTCCGCTGAATGAAAAGCCTCAAAATATTGATTAAAATCGCTTTAGTTGGTTCCTGTAAAAGTGTAGCTGGGCAATACTGTGCCCTTTGATTAGCTATTCATACTTCCACAATATTTTTGTTTAAATGATCGAAGACAGTGCGAGGCTAAGACAAATAGGAAAGGATTTATAATGAAATATCGATTTACATTAGTTTGGAATTTCTGAATATCAAATATGGTGGGTGTGGGGGGTGGGGAAATAGAGCCTAAAATAGTGCACATTCATGTTGTACGGCTAAAGGAAGAATATCTGTACTTGACGGTACGGTCGAAGTTGGGATCAAGGTCAAGCTGGTGAGCTTCTAGAAGGTTGAGTACGGCACGGCGGTTGAATAGTTTTTGGAGAGATATGCACCTGGAAAATTTAACTCTAAAATTTGTATGTAACCGGTTTATTTATAAAAAAAATATTTCGTGATTTAACCTAACTTCGAATATATTGAATAATGATAATGCGTATCTATACATACATACGGATATGGGAAAGGAAATATAAACATTAATCGAAACCTCAATTTAGCTTTTTGAACATCAATTAAGAAACTCATCATCATTTTCTAAATTCTTGGAATTTACATTCATCAATATCAAACTAAATATTTGAATGCTTTGAAAAAAAAATCCGTTATTTTTCTGATAATTTTTCTACCAAAATCACTTATCGTATAGCTTTTTGATTGCATACCAAGAATTTCGCATTTCCTGTCGCAAATCAGATAATAATGTTATTTTATATTGTGGTTTTTAATTATACCATAATTGGCTTAGGCAACTTCAAGTCATGTAACGTTATTTCGATTAGCTTGACAAGTCCCTTCAGTATTCTATAAAGCTGAAAAAAAATGTCTAGAAAAAGTATAAATGTAATGTGAACGGTTCTATGTAGAATGTATGTCCCACTACTCATTACAAAAATTACAAAAATCAATTGACTATAGAGCCTTGAAAACGATGTTTAAATACAATGTACGTTCAATTGCTGATTTTGTTTGAAGTTAATATAAATAGCGGTAAGGGCTTATTTGATCAATGACGAGTTTTTTTTTATTAAGTTTTCATTGAATTTTCATTGACTGACCTTCCATTGCATTATCGTTTTAGTGAATGGCCTCTCGAGAGACTTGCTGAAGATCCACTGTTTTCGATCAATATTTTGTTCAGTGAAGAGGCTCCTCTCTGGCTCAATGGATACGTCAATAAGCAAAATTGTCGTATATGGGTCGAAGAACAACCTAAAGAGTTTCCCAATTACATCCCATTACATCCACTCAAAACAACCGTGTGGTGTGGTTTTTGGATCGGTGGAATCAATCAATCCGTAATTTTTTTTTTTTCAGAAATGATGCTGGCGCTAATATAACTGTAAAAGGGGCTCGTAATCGCGCCAAGATAATGGATTATTATTTACCTGAAATTGAAGCCCAAGATGATCACAACATTTGGTTCCAACAAGACGGTGCTACTTGCCACAAATTTCGTGAAAAAGTGCACATATTGTGGGACCGCTTCGGTAAACAATTAATGTCACGCTTCGGACCAGTGAATTGACCAGCGAGATCATGCGATATCACACCTTTAGCCTTTTTTTCTTTGGAGCGACGTAATGTCTAAGGTGTTTGTGGATAAACTAGCGACGATTAAAGCATTGGAGTTCAAATTTTTCCGTGTTATTCGCCAGACACCGACTAATATGCTCCAGCGCGTCATCGAAAATTAGAACCTCCACATGGACGAGCTACCGCGCAGTGGGGTCAACATTTGAAAGGGATTATCTTTAATCATATAAATATCAAGACTGGTTCTTTATATTAATAACAAAGATTTGAAGATATATTTGTTTTTTTTTTCGCAAAAATAAAGTCGTGTGCAAAATAATAGGTTTGTGCAAAAAAATTATCAAAAACGCTTGAAAAATTGTAAATGTTGGGTTGGTCTTAACAACTGTTGTAATCTGTCGATCAGTGGGTTTAGTTGTTTTTCTTTAGTATTCCTCGGGATTCTGGATGGCTAGTCCATTTTAAGGCATTTATGACCATGTTTTGAGACAGCCAACCTGTCTCGCGATTGTTTTATAGGTGTTTTCTTCACTTCGAAGCTTTTTGATAATTTCTCTTAACTCATGATAGAAATGTGAATGTGATTTACGACCCATTTTTACTCCTCGGGATTAAATTTTCGTACCAATAGTGTAATTAATTAATACAACTATTACTACAGTCATAACAAAGCTAATAACTTACTTCTCTTAATTTAAAACCACGAATGAGAGGATTAGAACTCTACCAAAATTTTATAATAATTTATATTAAGAAAGGTAATCATTAAAGGGACAAAAAATCAAAAGCAATTGCAGGATGCAGTTAACCAGCAATAAGAGGATATTACAAGAGTGGTGCTACATATTTTATAAGTCATTTAAGTAGCCCTTGTGTCACTCTTTCTTAAGAAAATTAATGTAGTTTTCCATTGGTACAAATTCGTTTTTGATACGAATCTATCAAAATATGGATTTTGACAATTAAATCCTTCCATTGTGCCACAAAAATTATTTTTTTTTTTGATTCTGCATCAAGTTCGCAGATCCGTATTTTTTGGCGAATCTACCCCTCTTTTACTAACACTACTAAACAGAAGTACAATTGAAAGCATTTATTTAGACAGCTACCAGTTTCACAGACGCGAATATAAGCTAACCCCTTCACAAAAAAAATTAAATCCAAATAACATTCCATTCGCCACGAATAAAATCAAATTCCGTATCAAATTCTCCATTTACCAATGGAAAACCACATAAAGCTTTCCTATTATTTTGCACACCACTGTACCTCTTGATTGATCACGATCCCCCTTTATTTGAATATATGTAATTTATAAACAGAAATGAAGAAGCCTTTTTGGATCTTTCCATAATGGCCATTAAAAGTGCCATTAACAATCAAATGTTAATGCGAACAGAAATAGATTTGTTAATTAGGCCCTGACGTTATCCTAGGGTCGCCCTAAAGAATTTTTTGAAGACAAAAAAACATGAACCCACCCTGGTGAACAAATGCTGGTGTGGAATCAGCTGACATGAAAGTTGATCGTCAATTTTTTTACAGTCGTTTTGACGAAAGGTGTCTCTATAATATCTACAAAAAACGATAGACTAATATCATCAAAACGTCAATCAATTAATCGAACGATCGCTTTGGTCTTACGCGACACGGATCCTTATTTCTTTTAGACCTGGGTTCGTTCTAAACTCGCACTAAGATAAATTTAGGTTTTCAGCTGGACTGAGTTAAGGAAATGAATAAACTTTGAAAGTGGCATGGTGCTGAAGCATGTGTCTTGTTGTAAATTCGTATTTTATATGTTGCAAATGGGTTTAACAAATTTCGGAGTTTAAGTTATCAGAGGACATAATTTCTTGTTTCTTGACAATTGAAAACCCTTGGGTGGTTTTTGATAACCGAAGAACCTGAGTTTACCCTAGGTATAGTTCAACGAACGAACATAAATGTCTTCGACAGGTTAACGATATAATAAACTTGAGAATTTTATTATTTTAAATAGAAATATATAACAGACACTCTATAATAGGGCCCATACACCACACAGGCACGACGCAGCAGACCTTAAGTCTGTGCAAAAATGCCTTCGTCACACGCGTACAGACAATCTGCATAGAAATTAGTTTCAACCGTTTCATCATGGTCGTTGCGCTATTTTTTCATATGTGTCGTATTTTAAAACGCAATTAAAATAGTCAGCACTATTAAGCGGCAAACTTTTTGTAAACATGATTTTGCCGGAAATGTACAAATTCACCATACACGACACAAAAAAATTCAAAGAAATTTGAATTTACGCAGACGGTCGCTGAAAACAGTCGACAGGATACACACCACACAGACGGTTTGCGCAAGAGCCCGCATGTCTTTTTTCCACAGACAATTAGCGCAAAACAAGTGGCGGATTCCCCAAATAATCTGCAGAATTGGTCTATTTTGCATATAGAACTATGTACTGACAAAAAAAAAACAGAACACAAACAGTAATGTCCTTTTCGATTGGTAATCCGGATTACAATCGAACAAGTAAACACTATAGATTCTAGATTCTGAAAATGTATGTGAGTGTATGTATAAGACGGGAAATGTCGAACGCACATTTGTGATTATTTTATTTTGTAAGCATGGCTGACACAAATGTAGAAGATTTCGAATATATTCCTGATGAAAATGCGAAATTACAGTTATTGGAGGGAAAATTTGTCTTCGGAACAGATATCCATAATTTCAATTCTATTAAGATTGAAATGGGGGTGGCCGTGGCGCGATAGTTGTGTGCTCGCCCGTCAACCTCATTGTCTATGTCTTCTTATATTACATTAAAAACCAATTCTCAAAATTGTCATAAAATAAGTTGCTGCTTTGCTCATTACATGCTGTTTAAGCATAACACTAACAACATGTGATTGAGTAGACTAGCATACCCATAAAATATGACAACGAAATAAATAAAATAATGCGAATTATAAGGGACATAAATAAATAAGACACGCTAATTCTCTCCGCATTAGTTCAGCCGCCATCCCTGGAGATAAATCTGAGACAACAACCAGCTCTAGTCTCAGAAAATCGCCCACACATCTTTCCTATCCTTCTTTCTCTTCTTCCACCAGATGCCCGCGCTGTGTTAAGAAAAATATATAAAGGGTATTCATAATCCCTTGAGCGCGTGCAAAGTTATAACAAAAAATGAAACTACAAAATTTCAGACAAACCAAACAAAACAATGACATGAATAAATTAATTTGAATTTGACATTAAGTGGTTGTGAGTGTGTGCGTGCGTCTGGTTTTGATTCTGACTTCAAATCCAGAAGGAAATTTCTCTTTTATCCAGGAGAAGAACAGTCATTTGATACCAATCGAACAGTTTAAGAAGCATTTAGATGACTTCGGAAGCCTTCCGGACGACCAATCGAAAAGCACATAAGTGAAATCTCACAAAAAACGTTATATGGCTTTTGTTTCAAATAAATATAACAGTTGTTTTTTAGACGTGTGCTTTTTCAAGAAAAATTAAACGCATATAATTTAATGTTATGGTCAATAATTTAGCTTTATTATAAAGATAAGGGTTTGCCATTATGTTTAAAAATATGATTTCGGGCAAGTGGCCGCAGCGGATGGCTCGAATAAATTCCAAGTAAGAGGCTCAATTTTCGACAACTTTTTGCAGCAATTTCGGCCTTTTGTCGGCAATAACGCGCCGAATATATTCTTCCAAGGCGTAAATCGTCTGGGGCTTATCTGCGTAGACAAGCTACTTCACATAACCCCACAAAAAATAATCCAGCGGTGTTAAATCGCATGATCTTGGAGGCCACACCACAGGCCCACGACCGCGACGCGACATAACGTGCTAACCATAAGTTTCCTTGTATAGCATGTCGCGCCATCTTGTTGGAATCAAAGGTCGTCCACATCAACATCCTCCAATTCAGCATAAAAAAGTCATTAATCATGGCTCTATATCGTTCCCCATTGACTGTAACATTTTGGCTGGTTTCATTTTTGAAGAAATGTGGACTAATGATTCCATCCGCCCACCAAACATTGACTTTTTGAGGATGTTACGTCGTCTCAACAATGGCTTGTGGATTATGATCACTCCAAATACGACAATTTTGCTTATTAACGTACCCATTTAGCCAAAAGTGAGATCGCTGAATAAAATTTTCTTGTGAAAATCGGGATCGTTGGCCATCTCGTATTGGGCCCTTTCATCGAACGTGCGACGCGCTTGATGGTTGTTCGTCTATTCATTGGCCTCATTCAATAACCGAACTATAGCTATCCGGATAGGTTGATGTTGTTGTGTTCCCATATAAGAACACAGCTGATGACAAAGCAACTGCTCCCAAAAATTACATATGAATACAACAACACCAACCTATCCGGATAGCTAATAGTTCTGTTTTTGAATGGGGCCATTGAATGAGGCCACTAATAAGGCAAACCCAAACTAAGCACAAATCAAGTGACAGTTGTCAAAAAGACCAACTCCGAAAAAAGTATTGCCAGATTGAAACCCCATGTGAGTTTTGGGATAAAAATCGGTCATAATTTGTATGTAAAGTAACCATAGTTATTTAAATGTATAACAGTGTTTTATATTAATTTTATAGATGATGTTGGTAAGGTTTTGTTTACATATTTTCTATTTAAGAATTGTGGGGGAAATCTAAAATAATTCTAACTCAAAGTTATTATAAATTAACTATTAACAAATTATTATTATTATTATTGTTATTATTTATTAACAAGAAATTATAAATTAAATGTTAACAAGGGAAGAGCACTAGCTGCATTAGCTTTCAGCTCGAAATTAGTAAATAACTAAAATTATAAGATTATGTTATTAGTGTTAAGTTAATTATTGATAGTTATATTTTCAATGGTTATTGTGTTCAAAAATGAATGTACTGGTTGATTGTTATTTAGGATAGTGTTGAATTTTTTGCATTCCGTACACGGTGACAGGCCGATTAGATGTGTGATATTGATAGTGTTGTTACAGGTTGAGCAAATAAGTGATGTGTAAGCATGTTATGTCCTAGGCGAAGGCGAATAAAATTAGAAACAAACTTTCTGGAAATTGAAGCTGGGTAGATGGGTGCGATGCAGCCAGTGTTGATTATGGAATAGGTTGTATTTTGTCTTCTCCAATTTAAAATCTTGTTTGTCTTAAGTACTTGATCTAATTGACCTTGAAGATCCGCTTTTGTGAATACATCAAAGGTTTTTTTTTATAATTTACACGCGCTCAAGGGATTATGATGTTACCCTTTATATGCTTTTTTAACACAGCGCGGGCGTGAGAGAGTAGAGATAGAAGGATAGGAAAGATGTGTGGCGCGATGTTCTGAGACTAGAGCTGGTTGTTGTCTCAAATTTATCTCCAGGGATGGCGGCTGTACTAATGCGGAGAATTTATCGTGTTCTATTTATCTATGTCTCTTAATTCGCATTATTTTATTTATTACGTTGTCATATTGTATGGGTATACTAGTTTACTCAATCACATGTTGTTAGTGTTATGCCTAAACAGCATGGATGAGCAAACCTGCAACTCATTTTATGACAATTTTTAGAATTAGATTTTAATGAAAAATAAGACGACATAAACAACGGCAGGACTCGAATCTGCGACCACGAGTTTGACAGGCGAGCGCACATCTATCGCGCCACAGCCACCCCCAACTCTGTATAAATAGTTTTTTTATTGCAAAGTTTTGCCTCTTCATCCGCATATTGTTGAATTCCTTATAAGAAGATCTCTTATATTGTTTATAAGCATGGCGTTGTGGTTAGAGTTGCTTACCGCCTTTATTACGGATTAGCTATCACAGCAAATAAGCGTTTTTGTTTTAATGTAAGAAGATATTTTGGCAGCTTCAAAAATAGCTACTGATTCTGCTGTGAAAATTGATGCATATTCACATAGAATTCCATTTTTCAAAAAAAAAACATTTTCATTAGTTACGGCGAAGGAATAGTTGTAGACTGATTTGGATCCGTCAGTAAGAACAGAATTCCAGCCTTTGTCCTTTAAATTGTCCATTATGTTATTAAAGTTGGCATGATATATAGTGTTGGCGGTATTGTACTTGGATAGTGTTAAAATAAAAGATTAGCTCTTTATATTCCAAGGTGGAAAAGCTGAATTGTTGCATTTGATTCGTTTAAACGGTAGACCTATTTGCTTAGCGGTTGTTAACAAATCAACAAATTAATTCTACCTAACTACAAATTCTAATAAAACCCATGAATGAATAGATAGATTTAGTGAAATTTTGATACTCCAACTTCATACACATTTAGTTTTTGCTATTAAGCATTCATCCCCAAAAAAACTTTTAAATATAAAAATCATCCCCAAATTATATTGAATATCTAAAAGTTTCAACCATCAAATACATCGGTTCAATACTGTTTTAACATACAGATTTACATACAAACATATGTATGAATAAGAATACATATTTTAATATTTTTTTTTTTATTTCAAAAAAGATAAAAATTTTCTGCAAAAGCAATTTGACTAACCTTTAAATCGGCTGATAAACGACGCGTTTCTTATCCAGCGATGCTTTAAAATTCACTTCCGGGATGTTGCTATTAAGTTTTCGTCTCTTCGCCACAATAATCAGGAAGAAAATAGAATAAACTTTCAATTTTCAGTGCTCATAAACTCACAGCTTATGGTTCTCTGCTGGCGCACTCAATGTACATCAATCAGAGAAGGGCAAAATGGAAAAACGACGAACAACGGAAGCAGACAACGCACATACACACATACACGACACAAACGATGTACCAACGACGAACACTACAAGGACGACGAAGACGAACACATCTCATTCAATGAGAAAAACCAAGGGGAACCTAAAACCAGCAGAATCCACCTTGCGAAACGATGCGAGACCGGCGTTTCTATGAGAAAAAGTGGTGTGCTAGTGGGAGTAGTGTGGGAATAGTGGGTGGTTTATGTCACTAATGGATTATTTTTTCACGCCCCGTGTGTTCAATACAAAGTCAAGTCGAACGAGGAACACCAGGAACAGACAAACTAGAAAAAAAATACCTCATCGATAGGAACAACACATAGGTCGCGTTCGGACGTCGATTAATGTTTTCTCACTTTTCCATAGAGAAAGGATGTCGTAATTTGTTAATTTACGGAATTTTCAAGTTAATTGTATTAAAAAGCAGACAGACGAGAGATGTGCAGGTGCTACCGGCAATTATTACACTTGGGGCTTAATTATGCGAACAGGAGACACTTTTTTATTGCGACCACGAGAAGAACCGAAGAACATCAATGTCGTATACACAATGGCACGATGGAAATAGTTTTTTTTTTTTCAGAAAATTATTTTTGTTTGATGCCACTTTTTTTAAGTTTGGCAAGGATTCACTTTAACCTGACTGAGCCTACGCACTGGGTGTGGTGTCGATGTCGGTGTAGTTGGTTGATTGAACACTTTTCGTTTTTCGACCTGAATTCGTATCTTTTTTTGGGAATTTCACAGATTTTATGTTAAATCGTAAGACAACCACACATGAAAACCGATTGTGCTCGATTGAATTTGGAGGAAGATGAAAAAAATTGCACCCGTGTACACAAAAGATGAACAAGAATCTGAATCTGAAAGAAAATGAGAAAAACTTTCAGAGAATCTATGGGAAAACCGCGGAAAACTCCGGATGGCCGATCAGCTATTTTACTCACTCGGATCGATTTGATATTATTTTGGGTAAAATTGAATTTTATTTTCTTAATTCAGTCAGACGGAGGGTTTTTTTCAGATTTTATTCGCACATGAATGCCGTCGTCGTCAGCTAGCGAAGACCGAAATGAAATTTTTTATATTCCGAGTTCAGCAGACTCCACGGATGAACTTTATTTTAGTTTTTTTTTTCCTGGCCGGGGGAATATTGTGCAGCTCTTTACCAACTTGAACGTCGTCGTCTTCGTTTTGTCATTAATGATAGGTTTGGGAGATAGCTGAATAGGAATTAATCGGGTGTTCAATACATGCGCGTTTGACGGATAAAGTGCTGAATTAGGTAAATGGAATGGGCTAGAGTGTGGGTGGGTTTGTGCTTGCCACTGTCAAAATTTTCAGCAGAAAACATCTAAAGTTATGGTAAAGTACACAGGGATGTCATTTGGTAAATGAGTGGAGTCAAGTCGAAATTTGTGTTAAAAAACAGGTAGCACGGTTATAATAGTGGTTTGTAAGATTGTATTATGTATAAAGAAAAATATATATATTTTTTAAATTAACAACAAAAAGTGTAACAGAAAAAATTAAAAAAAAAAAACGGAAACCATCTGAACACTAAAAACACTTTTATATTAATTCCTCGATTCAGACATTGATTTTCAATTAAGGAGGCTTTACATGTATCTTCACCATCATCTGCATTGACATCTGAAAAAACAGAGGAAACAAAATAAAAAAATCATACTTGTGCGATAGAGAGCGAAGACCAAAATGGAGATCATCTTCATGTATGAAGATTATAGGAAGTATTAATCTGAAGATTGCAGATTATAGTGAAGATGAACATTAGCATTTTCATCTGCACCATAATTTGTTGCGTTCAGATAACGAATTTTCAAGTTGTTTTTTACCATTTCACCTCAGTTTGCTTAAAAACATCGAAAATAGCAAAACTACATACCTGAACGCTAAGAACATATGATTGTGAGATGTGTCAAGAAAGTTATAGCAGGTTTCGAGTAAGCTATTAGTGTGTAGCCTGTCTTACTTTTATGTTTGTTTTATATTATGGTCCCGCTCTACTTTTCTTCAAGTCTGCAGATGCAGATCCATGTGAGGCCTCCTTTAAGGAGGCTTTACATGCATCTTCATCTTCATCTGCATTGACATCTGCAAAAAAAGAGGAAACAAAATGAAAAATTCATACAAAATGGAGATCATATTCATGTATGAAGATTATAGGAGGCTTTACATGCATCTTCATCTTCATCTGCATTGACATCTGCAGAAAAAGAGGAAACAAAATAAAAAAATCATACTTGTGCGATAGAGAGCGAAAACCAAAATGGAGATCATCTTCATGTATGAAGATTATAGGAAGTACGAACCTGAAGATTGCAGATTATAGTGAAGATGAACATGTTCATCTTCATTATAGCATTTTCATCTGCACCATAATTTGTTCCGTTCAGATAACGAATTTTCAAGTTTTTTTTTACCATTTCACCTCAGTTTGCTTAAAAACAACGAAAATAGCGAAAATTTTCTTCTCAAAACTACATACCTGAACGCTAAGAACATGTGATTGTGAGATGTGTCAAGAAAGTTATAGCAGAGTTCGAGTAAGTTATTAGTGTGTACCCTGTCTTACTTTTATGTTTGTTTTATATTATTGGCCCGCTCTACTTTTCTTCAAATCTGCAGATGCAGATCCATGTAAAGCCGCCTTATAGGAAGCACGAACCTGAAGGTTGCAGATTATAGTGAAGATGAACATGTTCATCTTCAATATAGCATTTTCATCTGCTCTTCACAAAACTACATACCTGAACGCTAAGAACATGTGATTGTGAGATGAGTCAAGAAAGTTATAGCAGAGTTCGAGTAAGTTATTAGTGTGTACCCTGTCTTACTTTTAGGTTTGTTTTATATTATTAGCCCGCTCTACTTTTCTTCAAGTCTGCAAATGCAGATCCATGATTCAATACAGATTCAATGCTGTATGAATGAAAAGTCAGTTATAGCGATCAAAAAATATGACGATAAAAGCCGTGAAAGTGATTTTTAATCCTTGTTACTATTATGGAATCCTTTCTGTTGCAACGATACTTTTAAGCACTGTATATTTAATAGCTAAGTTAAGTTTTTTCAAACATTAGCTGTGTTTTATTGGGAATCTATCCATTGTACCGTAAGTAATGCCCAAAAAAACGCATTGACCGTAGCATGGACCGTAGCTTTTTTATTTTTGTAAAAATGGTACCCCTGCACAGCAGTCAAAAGTAACGAAAGATTCTTTTGCAGAGCAAAATTAAGAAAATATCAACTTTATGCACAATAATTAGCTTTTATTCATATAAAATAGAAAGTAGAAAAACGTACCAATATTTAATTTATGTTAAAACCTATTTCTTGTTTTAATTTTTTCTGCATTTGCAATTTTAAATTCGAACATTCATTTTGCACCAATAGAAACGAAAACTAAGTGAATGGGTTTGTTCATAGACTATGGCCAAGTCCCTTTTTACACAGGACATTTTTGTATTGCTTTACAAATCGTCTATGGCTTTCACACGCGGATACAAACTTGCTGGAGATTTCCTAGTTTCGTTTTAATGTTTCTTGGTTTTGACCGCACCCTACAACGTATAGTTTAAATTGTTCACTTCCCTTACTTTTTCCCTTTGTATTTCATGCTTTTATTTATTTTCTGCGTAGATCGATAGCCAGAGTTTTATTTTTTCAAGTCAATTTACAAATTTATTTTCTGAGTATGTTTTGCTTTCAATTCAATATTCACTCATCAGACTGCACTTAACATAAGCGAAGTAATGTCGATTTCGTTTCAATAATTAGGATTCGCTTCAAAAACCAATACTTTTTTGCTTTGAAACGACCGATTATGGACCGAATCTCTTTTTGGGACTGTGTGTATTGCTTGGCAGCTCTAAAAAAAAAAAAAAATCTTCAATTCGTTGAAACATCATTATTTCGTTTTAATTTCCCGATTCCGACGCGGGGGAGTTCCTAAACCCACTTGCATATTTTAATATTTGTTTTCAAGAAGTTTTTAACAATTTTTTTTAGTTTTTAATATATTAATTTACTTTTTCTGTACACTGGCACAAAATAAAAATTAATTCACAACACAACAATTGAGAAACTTCAAAACAAATATTGTAGTGTGTGTAAGAATCTGTGCAAAAATCCGTTTTGAATCCGTCTCCAAAAAGAGATTCAATACGGATCTGTTTTTCCAGAAAAAAACTGGTTTTAATTCGAAACGAATTTGATTTTCAGAAAAAAATTGACGGCCGATCGACGGCAGATCGATGTTTTTGTTGAAACGAAATCGACATAAGGAACATTTGTTTTCCATTTCCATAAACATGTCAAAAAAAAAACAATGGGATCACAAGAATGTACGCCCAGTCCATGTCCATGTAGTGAAGTGAATACCATCCGTGGCCAAGGTCTATTAAACTGTGAAGAAAAAGAACATTTTGTGAGGTTCAGTTGCCGCTTAGGGCGTTTAGACTAGGTGCGCACATGCAATTTTGCCGAAACGAAATAGTTTAATCACTAGTTGAACAATAACCGCGCACATAAGCAACTTAAAAATCATTCAACGAGATAAACCAACACGCAGACAACATTTTGATTTAATTTGCGCGCAGTTACATTATAGTTTGGTGTGATACAAACTGAAGAACTTATTTGGGGCGATCGTTCGATTTGTGCCAAAACACAAACTTTTAAGTTCCTCGAATCGTGGACTGAATAGTTTTTGCAAGAGCGTGCACTCTCTATAAGTCCATGGTATTCACTTTAGCAACCAAACTGTTGCAAAACTGAGAGTCGCATATGTGTGCGCTTGGCCTTAAGCTCATAGAATTTCATACGAATAAATATTTTGCGGCACAGTGTCGTGCTGTTCCTCTTAAAAATAAAAGTAAAACGGAATTCATTCAATAGATATTGATTTTGTTTTTTCAAAATGAAAATGGAAATCGATATTTTATAAAATTGATTAATTGACATTAGGGGTATGCAAAATTGCAGATATAGGTGGAATTTTAGACGTACTTCAGAAAATAATTGAGCAAAGAATACAGTTTTTAAGAGTAAAAGTCAGAAACTTTTCAGAAGAACAGCTTATAATTTATTAAAAAATGGAATTATCTAAGATTTTAGAAATATAAACTGGCCAGCTATAAAGAAAAGAAAAAAAAGAATCAAAAAGATCGGTTTGTCTTACGAATGAAATTAATAATTATAACACTCCATGAACACATCCATCGAGACTCAATCCAATTATCAATCGTACCAACAAAACTAACAAAATCAAATTCGAGACTCGAATAAACGTCAACTAGCCATCTACCGTAGCTTCTACTGGATAAATTACCCTATAAAACACAGCTAATAGCTGTGTTTTATTGGGAATCTATCCATTGTACCGTAAGTAATTCCCAAAAAAAACGCATCGACCGTAGCATGGACCGTAGCTTTTTTATTTTTGTAAAAATGGTACCCCTGCACAGCAGTCACAAGTAATGAAAGAGTCTTTTGCAAAGTAAAATTAAGTAAATATCCAAATTATGAACAATAATTAGCTTTTATTCATATAAAATAGAAAGTAGAAAAGCGTACCAATATTTAATTTATGTTTCAAACCTATTTCTTGTTTTCATTTTATCTCCATTTGTAATTTTAAATTCGAACATTCATTTTGCACCAATAGAAAGGAAATGATAAGTGAATGGGTTTGTTCATAGACTATGGTCAAGTCTCTTTTTACACAGGACAACTTTTGTATTGCTTTAAAAATCGTCTATGCCTTTCACACGAGAAAACAAAATTGCCGGAGATTTGCTTGTTTCCTTTTAATGTTTCTTGGTTTTGAACGCACACTACAACGTAGTTTAAATTGTTCACTCCCCTTACATTTTCCCCTTTATATTTCATGCTTTTATTTATTTTCTGAGTAGATCGATAGCTATAGTTTTATTTTTCAAGTCAATTTACAAATTTATTTTCTGATTATGTTTTGCTTTCAATTCAATATTCACTCTTCAGACTGCACGTATCATACTCGGGGTAAGGAACAAATAGTTAACATTTGGTTTGCCATTTCCATGCACATGTCCAGAAAAAAAAAACAATGGGATCACACAAATGTACGCCCAGTCCATGTCCATGTAGTTTTGCTAATACCGTCCATGGCCAACGTCCATTAAACAGTGATGAAAAAGCACGTTTTGTGAAGTTCAGTTGCCGCTTAGTGCGCTTAGGCTAGGCGCGCACATGCAATTTTTCCGAAACGAAATAGTTTAATCAGTAGTTGAACGATAATCTCGCACATAATAAACTTAAAATAAATCAACGAAATAAACCAACTCACATACAATATTTTGCTTTAATGTGCTCGCAGTTACATTATAGTTCGGTGTAATACAAACTGAAGAACTTTTAAGTTGCTCGAATCGCGGACTGCATGCGCGCACTCTCATATAAGTCCATGGTATTCACTTTAGCAACAGAACTGTTGCAAAACTGAAAGTTGCATATGTGTGCGCCTAGCCATATAGCTCATAGACTTTAATACGAATAAATATTTTTCGGCGCAATGTCGAGCAGTTCCTCTATATAAATATTGGTTTCTTTTTCAAAATAGATATCAAAATTTGTTAAAATTGATTAATTGACATTAGGGGTATGCAAAATTGCAGATATAGGTGCAATTTAAGACGTACTTCAGAAAATAATTGAGCAAAGAATACAGTTTTTAATAGTAAAAGTCAGAAAGTTTTCAGAAGAACAGCTTATAATTTATTAAAAAATGGAGTTATCTAAGATTTGAGAAATATAAACTGGCCAACTATTAAAAAAAGGATCAAGAAGATCAATTTGTCTTACGAATGAAATTAATAATTATAACACTCCATGAACACATCCATCGAGATTCAATTCAATTATCAATCGTACCAACAAAACTAACAAAATCAGAATCGAGACTCGACTGAACGTCAACCAGACATCCACCGTAGTTTCTACTTTAGCTTTTTATCGACCGTAGCGAATTGTATGTAAAATGCTACGACGGATAAACTTACGGCGGATAAATTTCCCAATAAAACACAGCTAATGTAAGCAATTGAATTATAGCAAGTATATAGCGCTATATGCACTCCTTATAATGCCTCTGAACTCGAAAATCTCATTTATATAACTTATCCAACGTTAAATAAAGTCATTATAATTGAATAGCCTTTTCACACCAAACCCAAAACACGGTTTTGGTAAAATTATCGGTTTTGGCTGAAAACCTAAAGCGAAAACACCAGTTTGCCCATACATTTTTGATAAACCACTCGTTTTTGATAGTTTTAAATAAAACCTGTCGAAAACATGTTGGATTTGCAAGATGAACTAAGCAAACACACCTTGTGAAACATTCAGTGCTCAATTAATCGTCACATAATAGCTGACAGGTTGCTGCCAGGAAACGAAAACTTGTAAATATTCAGTGTAAACGGTTATCGAGCTTTCGTAAACCTTGAGCTGAAAACCCGGTTCTAGCTTTGGTGTGAAAAGCCTATAAACGGACTTATAGGTTGAATATGTCCTACATAAGGAAATTATAGTGTCGATATGTCGTTTTGAGTTTGGACATAAATTAAATGATTTCAATAATTTCGATCGTTTTCCACGATGTTCTACCCCCACAAGTTTAAACTTTAAAAAATTAAAAACTGCAATATATATTGAGTAGATGATGATGTAAGCGGTAACAACTAACTAAATGCGTCAGAAATCAAGAAGGATTCGAACCAGAAGGCCACCAAAATCTCACGAACAATACTTTTCAAGACACAGTAATTAACTACACCAACAGCCCCATTATTGACTCGCTTCCAAACTATAGTTTTACAGAAAACTTGTTTTAAAGGGTTCTAAAAGAGTAAGAAAAGAATTTTATTCATTAAAATGTTTTATAAATTGGAATTTATGAAAGGTAATAAAGAGGCTACATGAGACCTTATTCCCTATATAAGACTGTATGTATATTCGCACTCTTGGCTTCAATTAATTTAAAAATCGCATAATGTTATAGGATCAGTATATAAGTTATGTGATTTTTAAGCCTTTACTACATTCAACACACTTTGTTTTTTTTTTACTTTTGTACAAAAGTATATTGAACGTAGTTAGGCTTTAATTAGTTTTGAAATACAAACACAATTCGTTTAACAATGATAAATAACCATAAAGTTAACTGTGATAGTGATTTTTCTATTTGTAGAGTTTATTTATTTATTTGCTTAAACAATTTTTGTTTAACATAATTAACAATAAATTAAATATAATATCGCAAAACATTTAAGCCCTACTCTAAATAAATTTTTTAAAATGGAAATCCGCTAAATCTAAGTTTTAAAATGAGGGTCGACTTTTTCATAATTGTAAACGAGAAAAAATTACTCTATTTATATATATATTTAAGAGGTCGGCTAACTTTAAACAGAGAAAAACGCTTTTTTATCTTTCTTAAACTATACTTTTTCCAGTTGACGCTTGACATTTCATAACAAAAAATGAAAGAAAATTGTTTTCTGAACAACATTACCTATAATATTTTTGAAGATATTGATTTTTAGGAAGTGAAGTGACAGTTCGATTTTTATTTGAAAACCTCAATATAAGAAAGCCAGTAACTGAATCGCGGTCTTCCTATTTCACCAAAACTGCAAGTTCTTTTCCGCTTAGATGTTTACGGAAGACAAATTTGCACCAAACCGGTATAAGTATTTTCGTTTCAACATAAAGGGAAAAATGCTTATATTTCAGTATTTCAGGAGTAATTCATGAAAGTGTAAAGTCAGCAGTGGGAACATTTCTAAAATAATACCTCCAAATCTATTGCGAGTCGTTTTCTATAAATTTTTGAAAATACTTTCTGTGCTTAGGCTTAATTTCCGTTCTGTTTCATTACTATATCTATCAGTCAAAATAAGGTATGTTAACAGATGTTTGATTAATGTAGTCGTAAAGATCTACTTTAATTAGAAGAGTTGCTTAGTGCGTATTTAAAATTAAGGCAAAGTTAACCAAGGACCTGAAACTAGACGACTGCTTGACTGCTTTAACTAGAGTTGGGGTTATTCTCTAAACGGGGGCTCTTTAAGATTTGCGAATTTATCTTTCTTTTAACTACATTTTTTCCCCAGTTGACGCTTGACATAACAAAAAATAAAAGAAAATCAATGTGTATAGCAAAATTTAGTCATGCGCAAATAAAAAAGATGGTGCTATATAAATATGATCAAAACCTTGCTAACAATAATGCGATTATCGCGATACATATTCTATAGGGTCCAAAGTTGTCAAAAAACAACCGTTGAAAGTTGTAGCAAATAAAATTTTCAAAAATTGTAATTTAGGCCGGTATTCACGAAGCGCGCTCATAACTTAAGAGGCTCATAAACCTATTCACCAAGCATTAGTAGTAAATATGAGCGCTCATAAGACTTATGGGTGATAGGGCCCACCCTTAAGTTATGAGTGCTCTCATCCCAAATCAAACACAACTAAATACTAAACAAATTATTTCTTATTCTTTTTGGTTTTTTATTTTTGTCTCCGCGACAATTAATAATTGTTAAAATATTTGTATATAAAGTTAACAAATTCCATTGACTTGCGTATTCCAGGGACCAACTTCGTGTTTAGAGTGTATGTCTGTTTTATTGTACAGTTTGAGTAGCCTGATGAAGTAGAGAATTGTTCCCATTTTCGGACTTCGAGAAATAGTTATGAGTGGTTGGTGAATAGCGCAAGTAATTCTCAAGGAACCTCATAAACATCAGATCCACTTAATAGCAATCGGTGAATACTGGCCATAGTCATAAAGAATAAAAAGGGTATTAATGCAACGAGATAATTTTCTGCTTTCCAGAAAGATATATCTTTCCGCTGGACGTTTGCATGAACGCCCCCTTAAAAATACTTGCGTAAATGTAGGAAACAATCGGCTATTAATTGAACTAACTTTATGAGGTTTATTTCTACACTTTCTACATCAAATTCGTGAGATAATTTTATCTGATTTGTAGAATATTTTTCTCATACAGTTCATTTGTAGGTATTCCGCCGTTATATGAATACCGTTAAACTCTCATTTCTTATTTTTTCAGTTACATATCAATCGCAATATTTTTGCAAAACTAGATTTTAGCATACAACTTTTGCAGCACAATTGCAGACAACTCCGACTTAGAACTTTTTTAATTATTATTTAGGCCGATATTCACGGACCGCTATTAAATGATTTAAATTTATGAAGCTCATAACTTAGGAATTATTTGTGGTATTCACCAACCACTCATAACTATTTTTCGAAGTCCGCGAATGAGAACAATTTTTTCCTCACACACTCAAACTGTATAATCATAAGCTGTTTTTGAAAACGATTGACAACCAGCTGATTTGTTGATTTTGACAGTCCCAGTTGAATTTCTTTTTTCTTTTTGTTTATATGATAGTTTATTGAAAATTTTGTAAACTCAATTAAATTAATTTATAATCCTTATAATATAAATAATATATGATGTCCGCATTATCACGTTTAATGAAAATTTCCAGACTGAAAATAAAGAAATGTTTTTGTATCGAACTGTCCATTGTCAACTATCCTTTTGAAAGGGTGGTTAAATGTGTATTTTGGGCATGAATCAATGATGATGCTGTGTGGAAGCCTGTCTAGTCTCGATCGTCGAGCATATGCAAAGAAATTGAACAAATCAGTAAGCATTTTAAAATAATAAGATTTGAAATAACCAGAAAATGTATACATGTTTACATTGTAAGCATTTTGTGGTTACACGCTTTTGAAAACAAAACGGAATGCCTCACTGACAGGAGCTTTGATTTTCAGCCGGGAGTTGATATGCAATAATCAATCCTCTCAACTAAAAGTATTGTCATTGCTTGGTGTAAATGCTGGTGCAATAATAAACGACGTGATTGATCAATTGCCAAATGATTGTTTTGTTGCTTATATTGGGCTCCATATGTGGATATACTGGTGCTCCAATTGCTGATACTTTAATGGATGGATGGATTAAAATATTTCTCCACAAATAAATATAAGGATCTCCATTTATTTTCTTCAAACACATTGTACTTGTCTTATTAATTTACAGAATTGTCTGAAATGTAAACAAATTAAGCAATTATGCCATTGACAGTTTAAGAACAGAGTGGCATTGCATTTCGAAAGTTTTCGAACATATTTTCGGTGAGATCGCTCATAACTTGGGAGTGGTTGCGACCACTCATAATTCTTATGATGTAAAGTTATTAGCTATCGGTGATTACCGCTACCTTAATATATAAAATAAGTCAGGAAAACAAAATTTTACAAATATAAAATAGTGAATACACCACCAAAAATAAAAAAAACAAATAATTAAAATTCTTTGGTAACTGACACTCTTTGTTTGACAGTTCGATATATGGCGCTAACTACGCCGGCTTCGGTTTTCACGCAGCTTAATACTTCGGACATTCCATTTGTTTCAGAAAAAATACTGCTCCAAGCAAAAGTTTTAATTGCAATTTGTCATGGGAAAAAATTGTATGAGAAAATAATCAAGCATTTCTGTTATAGCGAATGTAAAAATTGTTTTTTCTTTAAGACATAAAGCCTAGTACTCAGTTCGAGCAAACGCAAATCTTATCTCTACATATTTTTTTTTCTCAATGTTGAAGGTATAGAGGTAAGCATTCCATTTAAATGAGAACAAGCGTATCTCAGAAATGTTTAGTAGTGGAAAATAGAAACACAGTCACTGCTGATATTAATGTTGGTGACTGTTTTTAAAGTAATAATGCACATTGCTTAACTTGCTTTGCTCTAAATTTGATGTTGAGTTATGTGTTTAAAAGAAACAGATTTACAATGTAGGTAATATGATATATAATATGATATATAATATGATGTAATAACATGAAATACTATATATCCATTTCAAAGCATTTACAATGAATGACAAAAATAACGCAAAAGATTAATCAATATTTAACAAAAATAACGCAACTTCGTTTGAGTGTTTCTAAGCGTATTTAATATACATGTATATAAAGTTAATGATATGCAAAAATATTACTTGTCCCGTTTCGAAACTAATTTTTTTAACTGATTTATTAGATTTCTCGATTTTTTTTCTTTTAGTTTTAAAGCTCATTGATTTTTCCTAATTTATTTATCCCTTCTATTCAAATTTATACAATCACATGCTTGGATAAGAAAACACCAAATAAATCTCACAAATATTTTCAAAATTTTATTTAAAGTCCGTATCCTCATTGTACCTAATAATCCTCATTATAGCTGCGTTACTGCCTAACTGAAATCAGCTGTTGAATTGATTTAATTCTTGCAACTAATTTACCTACACACTTTTTCCAATCATTTTTCTCGTCATATACCTACTTCCTATTATCTTTTAGTATTGCAAATGCTAGGGGATACGATATGAGGTGATAAAAGGCATGCTTTACATCAAACATCACAATTTGACTAGCAAAATAATGATTCGGACATAGTTTGTCTTGCAAAAATTAAGTGGAGATTTTTGTACGTACAATTCGAAAAAAAGGTATTTATTTTGCGTTCAAGTGAGTACTGTGTCGGGAAAAATTAGAGATAAAATTTGTTCTGGGAAAAAAAAATCTATGAGAAATAATATATTTCCCGAACTGAGCACTGGGCTTAACAATTTATACTTTTTCCACGCTTTTTGCTTGCCTCCAACGCAACCCTTTATTGGACAAATGTTTCCATATGATATTTTTATTTCTGATTCCAATTTAAAAAAAATATCAAATATTAATGCCGATTATCCACAGTTCGCATAGTTGTTAATTAGCGACATTCTAATAACTGCAAACAGTAAGTGTATTCATGTAACTGCGGAAAACCCAGATAAACCTCAGAAACCAAATAATTTTATCTCCCCATAAATGAACTGTCAAAGTTTGTATCTGAATAATATTCTGCAAATCAGATAAAATTATCTCAGTAATTTGATGTAGAAAGAGAATAAATAAGCCTCATAAATTTATTTCAAAGATCATCTGATTATTTCCCACTTTTACGAAAGGGCTGAACTTTCCTTTAGGGGAGCACGAATTTTAACACGCGGATACTTTTATTCGGTAGATTTATGCTTAAAAACAATAAATATAAGCAATTTTAAAGTGAGAAAACTTTTATTTCTATTTTTAATTAATTTTAAAGTTTTAATTTTTATGCAAATTGTATGCAAATGATGACTACCGACAATTTTGTTTTGTGTGGACAGTTGTTTACCAATCCACAGATGACTTTATGCAACTTCGGCATTGTAGGTGTAGTGGTAGGTGTATTTTTCTTGGGATAATATAAATTAATTTCAAACTATGTACTATTGTGGTTTCGTTTCATGTCAAATCCTAAAAAAAACTTTGCGTACACCCAACCTTGACCCCACCCAACCTTGACCACGCCCAACCTTGACCACAACCCAAATCCTACTTTTCGAAAAATATGATATTTCATTTAGTTAAATATTTTCAAGTAAGTTTTAAGAAAAAAACTACAATTGTACTTTTAATCCAAAAAAATGTTTCCATCAAAATTACCCAAAAATAAGTACCTAGGTACAAAAAAAATCAACTTATCAGAACACTACCAGATGGAAGTATTAACAAGAACTGTTGAAACAGTTTTTCGTTGCCGCGAATTTTGTATATTGTGTATTAATATTGTAAACTTTAAAAATATGTTAAGAATAGAAAATCTTATATTTTCATATTAAAACCGTTTTACTTATTATATTTAATAATAAATCTACCGAATATAATTATCCGTATGTTGAAATACGTTCTAATTTTAAGACAAAGTGAACAAAAGTGTTGTAAATATTTTTTAATCATATTTAACTGTGTTTCCTCGCCGTAATATTTTAAAGCTGTTCTATAAAGACCCCTAGCTCACTGTAAAAAAAATCAAAGTTCTACGCGTGCTCCTCTAATGGAAAGTCGGCCCTACGAAAGTATTTTTAAGAGGGTATTCACCCAAAAGTCTGGCGGAAAATTATATCTTTCTACAAAGCGGAAAATTATCTCGTTGCATAAATACCCTTAGTATTATTTATGCAGAACAAACGAAATTGATTATACCCATATCGCAAATATGAAACTAAGAAAATTTATTTAAAAAACCACTGCACGTAAAAATGCTAAGTCTTAATAAGAGTGTAAGCCACCCATCAGTAAATTCAGCACTCAACTGTCAAAATCAGCGCAGTTTTTTCTACCAAAAGTCATCTGTCAGATCACTCGTTTCTTTTTTGCCTTTTTTAAAAAAATGTCAAGTTTATTGTCGGCTACGACTGTGTCCTTCCCTCGAAAATATTTAAAAATCCTGACCACAAGGCTTAAAAATACATCGTTTATACCAACAAAACTCTGGTACTCATCATGCGACAACAGCCAAGAAGCGGAAGTAAAATTCTCCAATGGGTATGTTGCTTTCGAAGTCTTTTCTCCTTAGCTTCATTTTAACCAAATATTTCATTGATCAATTTAAATGGGATCTTTTATCAGGCGGTATATGAACCTATCCTCTGGCAAGTATGCTCGTTTTGCCAATGGGACAGGTGTCTGTACCATGGGCGATACATGCGTAATGGTAACAGCGGTTGCCAAACCAAAACAAACGCCAGGAGCTTCTTTCATGCCACTTGTTGTCGACTATCGACTGAAAAGCGCCGCCTCAGGTCGAATCCCAACTAATTTCATGCGCCGCGAAGGCGGCCCCTCAGAGAAGGAGATTCTCAGTGCTCGTCTTGTTGACAGATCGGTGAGGACGTTGTTCCCTGCCGACTTTAAAACCGAAACCCAGTTGGTGTGCAATATGCTTGCAATGGATGCGGTATATTCACCGGATATTCTGGCAATCAATGCTGCCTCCATGGCCCTGAGTCTGAGTGATATCCCATGGAATGGACCAGTTGGTGCTGTCAGGTAAGAGTAATCTTCAAATTAAGAGTTCTAGTGGGAAAAGCAGATTCATATCTTTTTAGACTAGGCCTATACGATGGCGAAATCATAGTCAACCCAACTAGGAGAGAACTTCAGTCCTCGCAGCTGGATCTAGTGGTCACTGCGACGAAACAAAATCTAGTTGTTATGCTCGAGGGGAAGGGCAATGTGGTTCTAATGCAGGATTTACTTAAAGCCATCAAACAAGGAACCAAAGAAGCTCAGCAAATCATCACTGAAATAGAAAAACTCCAAAGAACATTCGGTCGAAAGAAGCGTGACCTGGATAGTACTCCTGAAGTTGATCAGGATGTGTACGAAGCTGTCAACAGCCTGGCAGAGATGCGTCTTCGTGAAGTTTTTCGTGACGAGAAACATGACAAGCTTTCCCGCGACCATGCAGTGAATGATATTCGAAGTGATGTAGTCGACAGAGTCTGGTCAAGCTATCCTGATGTCGAACCATCAATCATCTCCGATATCTTTAACAAGACCTGCAAGTCTATATTTCGCGAGTTGATTTTTGAGGAGAATCAGCGATGCGATGGCAGAAACTATGATGAACTGAGAAACATTAGTTGTCAGGTGAGTTGAGCGCCTTCATACAGAGTACTGTTAACCAGTTGCCCTTTAGGTGGACTTGTACAAGCCTCTGCATGGTTCTGCATTGTTTCAACGCGGACAGACTCAGGTATTCTGCACAGTGTCTCTAGACTCCCAAGAGAGTGCATTGAAACTTGACACCGTATCTGCCTTAGAATCGTAAGTCATCCACTAGCAATATGATCCTTATTCCAATAATACTATTTCAGAGGTTTAAAAGCAAAAAACTTTATGCTACACTATGAGTTCCCGCCCTATGCCACAGGTGAAGTTGGTCGAATGGGTCCTGCTGGCCGTCGTGAACTCGGTCATGGTGCTTTGGCAGAGCGAGGTCTTCTTCCAACACTGCCAAGTGATTTTCCGTTCACTGTTCGTCTCACCTCGGAAGTTCTCGAATCGAATGGTTCCAGTTCAATGGCCACTGTGTGTGGTGGTTCGCTGGCACTAATGGATGCTGGAGTTCCTGTAATTGCGCCAGCAGCTGGAGTTGCAATTGGCTTGATTACGAAATATGAAAACGACGACGTGAAGCACCTACATGACTACAAAATCCTGACCGATATTCTTGGAATTGAGGACTACATGGGTGATATGGACATGAAAGTAGCCGGAACCCGTCGAGGATTCACTGCCATTCAAGCCGATTTGAAAATTCCTGGGATTCCTCTGAAGGTCGTTATGGAATCTCTACAAAAAGCCACAGATGCCAAAGCCTCAATTCTTGATATTATGGGTCAAACCATTCGTGAGCATAGGTAAGGAAAAGATTACTTTCCTGTGATCTCGTTTTTTTTTACCCTTAAACATTTATAGAAAACATCGAAAAGATTGCTGGCCAGTGACAGAAAAGATGTCCGTAGAACCACATATGAGAATTCGTCTAATAGGACCTAGTGGAATTAATCTTAAACGTATCTACCTCGAAACCGGTACCCAGATAACAGCAGAAGATGAAACTACGTTTTCTTTGTTCTCTCCATCCCAAGAAGCCATGAACGAGGCCAAAGAGATCATTGATGGCCTCTTGACAAAGGAAAAAATTCCAGATCTTGACTTTGGTGGAATTTACACAGCCACGATAACGGAGCTGAGAGATACTGGAGTTATGGTCACATTGTATCCATCTATGCCACCAGCTTTGTTGCACAATTCACAGCTGGATCAAAGAAAGGCAGGAATTATTGATAATTTGAGGCTTAAGCACTTTAAAAAATGTAGTCTATACTTTCAGGTTGCTCATCCATCAGCTTTGAATCTGGAAGTTGGACAAGAGATCCAAGTGAAGTATTTTGGAAGAGATCCTGTATCAGGATTTATGAGACTGTCACGCAAAGTCCTCCAAGGACCAGCGACGGCTATGGTTAAGAGTTATAACACAGCTTCCGCAGAAGAATAACAGCTTGTTAATTTCATTGTTGTTTGTATATACATAAATGTAACGTAATTGCATCGTTTTATCAATCGTTAGGTTAATTTAAAAATAAAGCAAAAATAGTACCATTAGCAAGTTAAAACGATTTCATTCTTACAGACGTAAATAATAGTTGCAACAATGAGGCATGAAAATGAGTTTGGAAAAGGAATATTCAAGGGCTTACTAGAATGAACATTCATTTATTGCTCAATTTTAATATTTACATCTCAACACATCTACAACATTGTATATAACTTGGCATGGTAAGTCGTGAAATATCAATAATTCCAGCCAAAAATAATATGAGAAAAACTTGGTGGTAGCACACTCAAGTTCTTGTAGATCATTCAAAATTATTAAAATGATATAAAAAGTGTTTAAAAAGCAAGTATGTAATCATACAAAAATTGGAAATTAGATAATCAGCCTTATCACGAGTTCCATCGTAATCTGAAAGTTCTATGAATCCCGAAAAGGGTAACGGTGGAGCCGTTTATGAGAAAGTTGAAAACCAACTTTATGGCAGGTACCGTTAATAATAAAATATATAAACAAATTTGCGTATACAAAAATATAAAATATGCCTGTAATTAGTACACAGTTTTTTTTTGTATCAAAATCGTTAAAGCAGTTTTTAAGATAATTAAGATGGTAGAATAAATTGTACGGCAAAAATCTATTTGAGACAATCACCTAAAACGCTTAAATACCAAGTTTGAAGAAAATTTCTTTAGTAATATAGACTGTAGATGATCTACAGACAGACGTAATTGCGGGACACACTTTGTTGGTGTTCTCCATCATCGCGTTATGTCAAGTTTGATTAAAATCTAGTGTTCGATTTTTTTCCAAATGCAAAACTTGCCCTCAAGTTAATCTCAACGGTACAGTTATACATAACGTGCATAGATACATACATTATTATGTACACATGTGCATATACATATATGCTAGAAAACCTATCCATTATATTGTAGATAACAATTCGATTTGTGAAGATCTAAGCGTTTACATACATTGATCTTCAATAACTAATTCTGCTTTAATTTAATTGACACATTTGTAGAAGGTATATATATTACTTGAAAACCTCCTTACGCCTTTTCTGATGCATTTATCGAAATACTTATGGCCTTTTCGATTGGTCGTCCAGAAGCTTCCGAATGATTCTGAAACTGTTTGATTGGTATCAAATGACAGTTCTTCTCCTCAATAGAAGATAAATTTCCTTCTGGATTTGTAGTCAGAATCCAAACCAGAAGCACTCACACTCACATCCACTAAATATCAAATTCAAATTAATTTATTCATGCCATTGTTTTGGTTTATCTGAAATTTTGTAGTTTCAATTTCAATCTTTAGTGAATTGAAATTATGGATCTGTTCCGAAGACAAATTTCTCTTCAATAACTGTAATTTCTCATTTTCATCAAGAACAACTTCGAAATCTTCTACATTTGTGTCAGCCATGTTTACAAAATAAAATAATCTCAAATGTGCGTTCGACATTTCCCGTCTAACACATACACTCACATACATTTTCAGAATCTGGAATCTAGTGTTTACTTGTTCGATTGGAATCCCGGATCGGAGAGTTCTTCCGGATTACCAATCGAAAAGGACATTACGCTAGCACTTTTGTAGAGAATGGCCGGGACATAATAACTATCGAATACTGTTTTTAAAATTATTGAGAAGCCAGATAATTTATTTGAAATTATCTGGTGTCTGAGGCTTATCAGAGATAACCTTAAGGATTAAACTACTAAAACTGACGATATAAGCTCAAAACAATACCAGTCTTTTTAATGAATTCTCGAACATAACTGTTCTTCTGCACTGCACATCGATGATAGGAAGCAGGCAATTTTGAATTGTTTGGGAATTAAGATTGCAAAGCTTGTAGGTATAGATCATAGAGTAATGTTTGATACATCAAAAAAATTGTCATATTGTTTACTTATTAAAGAAAACCCAAATCTATTCATGGAACCAGTCAAAAGTAATTGACTGAAATGTGTTCTTACAGTTAGTTCTAGAAATCCTAGTTTTTTTTAACAAACATTCATGTCAATATACTCTATCATTCCTGAAAATATCATCTAGGTCCACTCTTTAAAATGATAAAATTCTTTAGTTATGGCGTTTTTATTTGGCAATCCGGAATCTCTCTCCGATCCGGAATCCCAACTTAAATCTTTTGTATATTTCTGACGATTCTGAATTTTAATGAGATTGTATGTGTTTAAATAATTGTGTACGTGGAAATATTCAAATTCAAAAAAAACTGTTTGCTGCACAATTATGATACAAAAAATGACAACAGTCGAATTTGACGTTCAAGTATATGAATGTGTGAGTACTTCTGGTTCAGATTCTGATTTTAAATCCAGAAGCAAAATTCTCTTCTTTTCAGAATTAGAACTGTCATTTTTTGCCAAGTGAACACTTTCAGAAGAGTTCAGAAGGTTTTCGGATTGCCAAACAAAAACGACATTAGTGCGTTACGTGACGAAGGGGAATACCCTCCCATGAGAAGATATCAATTCAAAAATTAACTACCTTCATTAAATAATATATTAGATTCTCTTGAGACTTTATATTTCAAAATGAAAAAGTACACACATTTGAATTTCTAAAACAAAAGTCGACTTCAGTGTCATCTAACCATCCCAATATTTTAACAATATTACTCACTTTTATATTCCCTCGATTGCTGAACTTATTTATATTCACTATTGCTGTTATTATTAGGCGTTTTTCTTTTTTAGTTCAGAGCAGAGTCTGAGTTGTCAAAAAATTTGCTTGTATTTGTTTTTTACTCAGAGCATGCAGAGCTCCAAATGTGTGTTTCTTTTTTCGTTCTGAACAAATGTAGATCGCACTTGACGTGCTCGAACCTAATTGACTGAGCAAGTTAGTAAATTGCTGCACCAAATGTCATGTGTGCCAAGAAGGAAAATGTGAAGATAAAAATAATTAGATACAAGTGGCGGAATAAGTTGATCGCTTGTTGATTTTCTGTATCTGGTGTGTACCATTGTACAAAAAAGGGTAGGTATTGCTTTTTATGGTTAAAAATTAAAATGTATTCTGATTTGTGTGGTTCAATTGTCTTTAAAAAAAACATATCAGTGTTCAGAGCTCGCTCTGTTTGGAACAAGTTCAGTGAACGAAAAAAGAAACACGCCTATTATTTGCATGTAAAACTCAGCTTTTAGGTTTGATCCAGACTTTTTTTTGGCAGAAATTGGCAGCTTATACAATTTTAAAGGGCGGGGATGAAATTCTCTCATTGAGAAATAAAGTCCGAAATAGTCTGGAACAGCTTGAGCACAATTTTCTGCCAATTTTTAAACGTCAACACATTTGTTTTTTATATTTCTCTATTTGCTGTAAATTTACATTTTTTTCTCCTCAAACTAATTTATTTTGTATTTTACTATTGTCAAATTAATTTATTTGTTCAACAAATATTTTCCCACAACAACTACGAAACGTTTTTTTTTCGTTTATGACAAAAGTCAGTCTGACAATTGTAAATTTTCTGTCGACAAATTGCTGTACCCACAAATTTATTGGGCAGGAATTGGCAAGTAATTGTCAGGAAGATATTTTACTCTCTCAAGAGCGCTCTCTTCTGCCAAAAACTACCAAATTTGTAAGTCTGGAACAGGATTTTGCAGAAATTGTTGTCAATTTTTGACAATGGGTAGAGTGTGGATCAGACCTGCGGGTCAATTCCCGATCTGTGAAGATGTGAAGTGATAAGTTTTATTACGTCTAATTCGATTCTCGATTTGTGAAGTTAAATGCAAACATTTTTCATATGATAATTTTTTTTATCACAGTCAATTGTTTTGTGAAGAAAATGTTTCTAATCGAATATTAAGAAGAAAAACAGGATTTGGCACATGACAAGTAAGCAACAATTATATTTATACACAAATTTATTTTGGTAGTAAGTTATATTTGTGTTAATTCGAGTAAATAACGAAATTGTTAAATCAACAGATTCACAACAGCCGACGCGACGGTGCTCATTCCCGCGACACATCGTTGGAAACTATCCATTGCAAAGAAATGCAGAGCACTTTTCCATATTTAAATGGCTTTGAAGCGCACTTATAAGTTGAGTGTTTTTCAAGAATGCTCTCAATTCACGTATTAAATCCATGCATAAATGTTTTGGGAATCTATAAAGTTCAATAAAGTGCTCTTAGTTGTAACTTCGAATAGATTCTGCCCATCTCGAAGGGAAAACCTCAATATCCTCACTTATAAAAATAATAAATCTTACTCAAAACAGAGATACTATTGAATATTATATAAAACCCACAATTGTTCAGTACGACGCCTTTTATTAATTTATTAAACGAATTATTATTCCGGACATTATTTTTAAGCAAATTTAGAAACTGAAATGAAATATTTACCTTTCCCAACAAAAAATCTAATCAGAAATGACAGAATTTATCATTTAGTACTTTTTAGTACAAATTTTATCACAATGAGTTCTAGAATCGCATTAGACGTGTGCGTGAAGTTGGAAAATGATAAGCCTCTGTGAAAATTGGAATGATATTTTTTTTTCACTTCAAAACTTCACAGATCGGGAATTAACCCCCTGTTGTCTATTCATTTATTTGTGTGTTGGCGGCACATCATAGCTTATTTATTTACTTAATTGCGTTTAAAGTTTAATGTGAACCCGAACTACATACCATTCATCTACTACATTTGTTCTTATCACTTTTTGACAGTTGGATTTCTCATGGAATAAATTTGGAATTTCTTTCGGCATCCAAATACCAAATCAAATGGACTGACGAGCTCGAGCCATATCGGCGTTGCATATTGTGTTGTCTGCAAGCAAAAGAACATTTTTAAAACCGTAGGACTTAAATTCCGTAACAAAACAGTTTATTTTTATAAATTCACTATTCGTTTATTGTTGGAATTCATTTTAATTTGTATTTGTGTGAAATATGTGTTCAATATTAAGCGCCTTTTAGCGCCCACATTGCCTTAGAATTTACAATGGCAACAAACACAACCAAGGAATCATTTCGTGAGCGGCAGATATCGGAACTCGAAGTGATAAAGGTAAATACACAAATTAATTAAAATCCTTCAAAAAATCCAAAGGCAAAGCAATGCACGTTGTCACATAACTGTTATTGATGGTTAATAACCTACATTATTGTTTTTTGTTTTGCAGAGCATATTTGGTAGTGAGGTTGAAGATTTGAGGGACAAAGCTGGAATTGACTCTTGGAAACCTCCAGATATACGCATTCTCTTGACTCCTTTGCGAGACTCGTCGGGCAATGGAGAAGCATATGTTAGGACGAAATTACGCATAATCTGCCCGGCGAAGTATCCCAAATTGTAAGTTTTTTTTTTCATACAATCATTTTTATGTTTGACCTTGGAGCTTTGTAAGAAGCGTGACTTTGACTCGGAAAGGACTAACGAATAAACATATGGCAATTTTTAAAATTATATAATTTCCGCTATTAAATTTATGAAAATGTTAATACTATTGGCATGGTTTAAAAAAAAAGTATACAAGTGTTTAAAATCTAAAACAGTTAGTCCTGTTCTCCAAAAATATAGTCACTGTTATATTAAATACCTAAAATCACACAACTTTCAAATCTAAAACTACATACATAGGTACAATTAAATTAAATTTGAAACAACAATTAATTAAAATACACATAAACACATATTTATATAAAATTAAATCATAAGCCTCACTTTTTTCTTTTCTACTTAAGAGTCAGAAGCCCAGACAGTTATTGCTCATTTCTTTTTAACATGTACATTTTAATTTAATGTTAATAAGTAATAAGTAATAATAATAATAATTGGTATATTCCTTTTTGTAAAAATTGTGTCAAAGTTGTGTTATAATTGATAAATTTTAATCAATCTGAACAGTAAATAAATCAGCAGGTAGGGAAAAGCATATTTAAAACAGTTAACTGTTTTTTAGTTTTTATCAATTAAGAGTTGGTAGATAGGTATCTATAAAATATTTAACACAACTTTTGCGTACCTGGTTAGGAGGGTTTAATAATAATAATAATGATTTTAACTGTAAGACCTAAGGTCTTTTAAATGCAACCTAAATCGCACGGCACTAGTTAGAAGGAATAGAAAGATAGGAAAGAATTTTTTGTTGGCACAGTGCATTTGAGAATTTGGTATTTTCTGTCTCATTTTAAACCACGGGCGGCATCCAATTAAAATTGGAGGTATAGAAAAGAACGCTGCCTAGCGTGGGGATCGAACCCTACTTATGGCGTTTTCATTTGGCAATCCGGAATTCTTCTCCGATCCGGGATCTCAACTGAACACTTGTATGATTCTGACGATTCTGAATTTTAATCAGATTGTATGTGTGAAAATAATTGTGTACGTGAGAATATTCAAATTAAAAAAAATGTTTGTTGCACAATAATGATACAAAAAATGACAACAGTCGAGTTTGACATTCACGTATATGAATGTGTGAGTGCTTCTGGTTCAGATTCTGATTTCAAATCCAGAAGCAAAATTCTCTTCTTTTCAGAATTAGAACTGTCATTTTTTGCCCAAGTGAACACTTTCAGAAGATTCCGGAAGGCTTCCGGATTGCCAAATAAAAACGACATTAGACGTAGGCAAGCACTATACCCACTGTGCCATTGCAACCAGTTAATCAACAAACATTAAAACTACTGAGGAAAAATACAAAATAGCAGTTATGTATGTACCTTACATTAGATTTCTGTTTATAGGTATTCATATTGTATCATTTTATCTATCGAAGCTGATATACAAAATAAGAGCGGAAAATTAAAAAAAAAAAAAAAAAGTAAGTAGCAACTTCAAAGATGTTTTTTAAAGGTAGTGGTTAGTCAAACAATTATATAACAGCAATATTTATACGCCTGGGACTAGAGAAATGCCAATTGTCCGTTCCTGTACTCCCTAAAACTGCGAAAATCTACGAATTTCTACGAAAAACAGTCAAATCCTTTTCCAGTACTCCAAATTTTCGTAGTTTTTCAAAGAAGAGAGCGCTCATGAGAGAGTAAAATATTTCCCCAGGCTACGAATTTTAGTCCAAGAAATTTCAAATATCATCGTTACAAAAGTTAAAAATAATAGAATTTATAGTCTGGTCGGGGATATCCGTTCAATAAATTGAAATTTGGGATATCAAATTGGTTATTTTAAGAAATAACTTCACGTTAATCCTTAATAAACATTTTCAAAAATAAACTTTTACGTTGACGTTTAAAAAATGGCAACAAATTGTTGTTCAAAGCGTTCCCGTACTTTTGTGAAACTTTGTTGCGCTCTGACAGATTTTTGCCCCCACTCTTGCAAAATTAACAGTCTTCACATTTTTGTGCACAAAGTACGGAAACACATTTATAGCTAGTTAAATTCAAATTTCAAAGATCTCCTCTGAAAATGGAGATTTGATCTTTTCAATGAAGCTATGTGTCCAAATTTAATTGTAGTATTGGCCGCGTTCGGTGGCATACCTAAAGCAATCCGGATTGCTTTATGTTGTTGTAACACGTAAGGAAAAACTAAATGATGAACTAAGCATTATGTTATCAAACACAAATCTCAAGCTACTCAAAAATTATTATTAATTTGAGGAACAGTTGATTCAAAACTTCAGATTTGTATGCAATACAACTGACTTAACAGGGAAAGCTACCTGGATCGTTCTAAAACAAACCCGCTACTAAGGTATCCTGGTTAGCCTATCGGAATTGCACCGAACGCATCCATTACTGAATGTCAGACATTCAGTAATGGATGCACACATTTCTGAAAAAAAAAACATATCTTCATCATCAGATGATGAGGAAGGTGAAGACAAAGCAATTAAAAACTCCACTAAATTTATAAAAGTTAAATTATTAAGTTCTTCGTCTATTATTTGTTTATGTTTTAGTTTTATTTTTTAGCAGGGACTGGCACAATTTAACAATAAATTAAAAACAAATTAGTTTCCATTTGATGTTTGACAGAAAAAAACGTTTTACTGATCTAAATTTGCTCTTTTTGTCGGAATGAAACTCTCAAAATTCAAAAAGATGAAATCTTTTGTCAGAAAGAGCAGATCTTTCCTTGAATGAAACTCTCTATTAATTTATAACGGTTGTCCGCCATTAACAGTTTTAACTCACCTCGGTTGGGGGAAGCTTGGAAAAACAACTAAAATTTGGAAGTCGAATCAAAACGAATTTGAACTCGAGATTTTGGCTAAACTTGACATTATGAGTGTATGTGTTTGTAGTTTTGTTCTTGCGAATGGAAGAATTCATTTTTATTTAATATTAACTTATAACTATCTTAAAGCTAGACAAAAATGTATAAAACTAGCCTAGTTATCAATAACTTACAACTAATTTACTGGCCCTTTACGGGAGCTCTAAACTAATCTATAACACTTAAAAATAATGTTTTTCGACCTAAAAACTATTTTAATTAAATCTAATTATTTTATTTTTATTTAACCAAGAAAACTTTAAAAAAAAAACTCAGTATCAAATCATTTTAAATGTTTGCTTAAAAACTACCTAAAGATAAACTAAAAATAATTAAAATTAGATACAATTAACTTATCCTAACTTATACTAACTAAAAATAACTTAAACTATCTAAGATACCTAAAAGTACCAAAAACCACTTAAAACTACTTTAAAACTAGAACAGGCACAGCAGCATTTTTTTCGTTTTTTAATTTTTTGTTTGTTTATATTTTGTATACGCATGCAGACACACAGCTACATGCAACCCACACATGCATGTACATACGTACATACATATACGTACGCACATACATGTACAGACACGCAGGTACGTTCACATATGCCTCCGCATACATACATATTTAAAAAAAAAATTTTTTTTGGTGCCACCCCGACTGTTAAGATAATTCTATCTCCACAGAAATGAACTGTCGAAGCTTGTATGGGAAAAATATTCTGCAAATTAGATAAAATTATCTCAGGAGTTTGATGTAGAAAGAGAAATAAAAATAAACCTCAGAAATTTATATCGAGTTTCATTCAAGAAAAGATTGGCTCTTTCTGTAAAAAGATTGGATATTTTTGAGTTTTCAAAGCTTCATTCCAATAAAAAGAGCAGATCTAGGTCAAATCAGCACAAAAGATCTGATATCTGATGGGTTGGCAGATTTGTTCTGAATACACACATTCATGTAAAAGTCTTTTCTTTCAACAGACGAATGGTAAATATTTTGTTATTAATTTGTTGTGAACTAGTGCTAAAAAAATTAAGAAATGAACAAATAATGGACCGAGATGTTAATAATTTAGATTTCATAAATTTAGAGGAGTTTTTGATTGCTTCGTCTTCGTCTTCCTCGTCATCCGTTGATGAATATATGTGTTTTTTTTACAGGAATGTGCGTGTCAGTCATTAAACAATACTACAATTAAATCTGAAAGAAAGTTTCATTGAAAAGATCAAATCTCGATTTTGAGAGGAGATCTTTGAAATTTGAATGAAACTCCCTATTAGTTTAACGAACATCTGATTATTGGGTACATTCAAATGTCGGTGCGATAGCCTATCTAAGCTAGATTAGTATCCATTAAGTTTCTGAACAACACACATCGATCGGATAGGATAAACCAACCTATCCGGAGAGCTATGATTCGATCTTTGAATGTACCCAATTTCCCACATTTACGCAAGTATTTTTAAGGGGGTGTTTATGCAAACGTCTAACAGAAAATTATGTCTTTATGCAAAGCGGAAAATTATCTCGTGCATGAATACCCTTATTATTACCTACATATTGGTATATATAATGTACCTATTTTTACTATGTTATTTCAATATGTAAATATATTCTGTAAAATCAATTTTTTAAAGCAAAGTTGCAGGTATTTACATTATCAATATGCTTGATGTGGGAATTGTAGCTAGGTTGGAATATTTTGTTTGTGCTTAGTATGTAGGTAGTTCTTCGGCCCTATCACAAAATCCATCGTAATCGAAAATCTGCTAAGAATCCCGAAAAGTCTATCACAGAATCCATTCGTAGTAGATTCGTAGTGGAAAATCTGCAGTGAATTTCGAAATTCGTAGATTTTGGTAACACTAAATCCGAATGAAACGGAAATATTTTATTTTTCTCTACGACAAATTAGATCCTGGTTACACGAGCGTAAAAAAGAATCGGTTTTGTGGATAGACACAGAAAACAAATTGAGTGGGCATGCAACGGAATTGGATGGTAAATTAGGAACACAGTCTGTTACAAATAAAATGCAATGTAAATGGTACAAGGAAAGCAAAGCTATTGGGAAATACTTTCTCATTGTCATTGTAACGTTTTTTTTTGGTACATTTAGATATCGTGGTTTTTTAAGCTTAAGCTTATTTATTTAGTTTAATTAACTATTTATATTTACAATAATTTATAACTGCCGAATTGATTTTACAAATATTATTATAATTCAATAAAATTCGTTTTTATAAATATTTAAGTGGGTTTCATTTTTACTTGCGATATATGTACTATAGGGCAAGTTTTGCATTTCGAAAAAAAATCGAACTCGAGATTTTAATCAAAGTTGACATTACGAATGATAGAGAACACCAACAAAGTGGGTCCCGCAATTCCGTCTGTCTGTCTGTCTATCTGTACAACTCTCTACAGCCTAAACGGCTGAAGCGATTTTCTTCAAACTTCGTATTAAAGTGTTTTAGGTGATTGTCCAAAATAGATTTTTGAACCGTTGTTTTAGCCCCCAAAATAACGGTACTTGCCATAAAAATTTTTCTATCATCTTAATTATGTCGAAAACGGCTCTAGCGATTTTGATAAAAATTGGTGTGTGTTCTACTTTAGGTATGGTCTACATTTTGGCCAAAATAGTTTTAGAATAATTTGTTATTAACGGTACCTGCCATACAACCATATTTTTGATTTTCGACTTTATCATATACATATTTATATACAGGAGCTCCTTAAAATTCTAAATAATATTGCATTTCAAAATGTTCGAAAAATGGTTTTTTTGGATTTTTGAAAAAAAATTTTTTTTTTGAAATTTCAATATTTCTAAAAAAATTTAACTGAAAAGACTTTAAAAATACATCTAGCCGTTTCTATTAAGAATATTTTGCATATTAGTCATGCGATCCAGTCGTGCATTTTATTTGATCTAAAACTATGTACCTACTATGATATACTTGCGATTATAGTTACTATAAGGCTTAAGCGATTACCTTCAATTGCCTGGTGTGTGTGGTTCTTTTGAAATTCCTCAGAGGGGAAATCGAAATTTAATTTTGTAGGCCTAAACTGAATCGTTAAGGAAAACGGCTCCAACGATTTTGATAAAAAATTTTGAGAATTTTTTTGTAGGTACCAGCTATTATTTGATCAGAACCAAATTTACCGGAAAAGTCTATTAAAGGTACCTTTCATATAACGTTTTTTTTTTAATTTTTGGCTATCTCGGCAACGGCACATTGGATTTCTGCCAAATTTTATATCTGAGAAAATCTAGGTAGCCAAAATAATTCTGCATAACAAAATTTTGAATAACTTTTTATTCTAATTAAATTAATTTTAGATTTTTCTTTGAAAAATTAATATTTTTAAAACTAATCAAAAAAAAAATATTTTAAATTTTTTAATTACATGTATAATAATAAACTCTAAAAAACTGCATACTATAATTTCAAAAAAAAAAACAATGGCGCAGAGGATAAAGTGCTTGATTGCTAACTAGGACGTGTGGGTTCGATCCCCACGCTAGGCGCATTCTTTTCTGTACCTCCAATTTTAATTGGATGCCGCCCATGGGTTAAAATGAGATAGTCAATACCTGGTTCTCAAATCCATTGTGCCAAACTAGTGCCGTGCAATTCAGGTTGCATTTAAAAGACCTTAGGTCTTACATGCATATAGTTAAATTATAAAAAAAAGACTAAGAATAAAAAACAGGATTTCATCAAAATCCGTGTACAATTTTTGAGATTCTTCTTTTATAAAATTTTAATTGATCCGTGGCATCTAATGGTGTTCTTGGTTTTTTTCGAGAAAACGATTAAAGTGATGGCCTTGGCAGTTTTTATAAGTTCTAAAAACGATTTTTACTTACCTATACACCATTCACTTTCATTATATGCATATTTACATACCTAGGTTGAATCAATATAGGTAGGTACATAATACCCTCCTAATTTGCATACTTAAAATCCATTTAAGTATACATTTGTAGGAAGGTGGTACCTATGTAACTATTCCTTGAATCATGCATTGTACAATTAATTATATGTACATACTAAGAACCAAGGTAATCACTTACCTACATCGGCCTTACACCTGCATAATATAACTAGGCTACCTATAATTACTAACATCGTCAGTGGTTAACTACATTAAAGCTGTTAGCTACAAGAGCAAGTTCGTACGATCCAGTCATGCATTTTATTTTATTCATACACTATCATCAATTTTTATATCTGTGTCATAATTTCTCTCGTTCAGCACCAATAGTTCTCTTTTTCCATATTCCGTCCAAGTCTTCTGGTAATTTATTTGTAATGTCAATTTTTTCTATCTCCGATAGTGTAAACAACCATAAGCTAACAAATCGAACGTGGAGTATTTAATAACATTTTTAAGGTAATTTATCTACATAGTAAACAAGACAGTCCCTAAAACCGACCCTTGGGAGACCCGTATCGACATCAATTGTCGCGTCCAATATTTCTCGTTTTCTTTAACTTTTTCTGTTCGATAGGATCCAACCCATGACAATTCATTGCATTTAACTCCTATTTTTCAATATTCATTATTAAAATAATCGACTACTCACACAGGCTCAAATGCACGTTGTAAGTCCAAAAATACATAATAAATCCAACCGATTCCGTGTGCCTTTTGAAAATATATTTTTTTCATTGATCAATAAATTATTTTGTAAATAACAAATGGTTTATCAAAAAATCCAGAGTGGAAATCTAAATATAAAAAAAATCTAAAATATCAAAAAAAACAAAAGGAAGATAAGTCACGCAATTAGTCTTTCTTACTTTTGAAAGGTCATATTTTTCCAATTATTTTGTAATAAGGTTATCTATGAATGTTATACTTATTCGAATCCGATAAACTGATAATTTGCACTAACCTATTGTTTACATACAGTTGTGTTTAAAATAACAGTAGTCCGTCCGTACGACAGTCAGTACTGGTTTTAACAGATATGAAAAGTTATAAAGCCACCCTAGACATCATTCTTTCATTATTGGCCATTTTAATATGGGATCCACTCATGGAATAGTGGTTAAGATAAGTAACACCTTTTTAATCCTTCTAAACTTTAAGATCTTAGGTCTTAAAGTTGTGTGTATAGGTAAAAACATTGACGTATAATTTTGATCATTTAAAACTGACTAATTCACTATTAAATAGGAGTTCATTCTTCTGCAATTATAAACGACATAATGTATACTTTTTTAACGCTAAAGCACTAGTCTATTGTCGTTTTCCATTGGTTTCGCTCAGGTATTCACTTATTCTGAAACCCAATGGAACATTGCTAATTGCTTCTATTCAATTGTTGATGTTTTGTTTACGTGTGGTTATATGTATTATTATTCATCACCTGATGAGCGAAGAACCAATAGAAGGTCAGAGTATGAATGTATTAGTGCTTCTTGAGTTCTGACTCATTTTTTGCCAATGGATGTTTTAGAAGACTTCCGGACGTTCGGAATGCTTCTGTATGCCCAATGGAAACCCACATAACTTTAAAAGCAGCTAAGCACATCTTTATGTCTTAAACGTATGTACTTATATGTACTTTATCCAGTTGACAATTACACGAGATCAGCTTCAGCAGGTATATATAAGGCCTCTGGTGGGACAGCCATTGCATATGCACCGACATATTAAATTCAAAGCCCCTGGTAGTAATTAGGACGTTTATGCTTCGAACCAAAGATTCCTTAACCCATTCGAAGGAAAAACTAAGGCCGACAATTCACGACACAAAATAACTGCACAAACTGACATTTCAAGTCGGTTTGTGCAAACACGATACAAGTAAACTGAACAGTTCTCAGTTTTAAAAAGTTTTCATTCAGTAAGCATGTGTTTTGAACATTAGCTCTCTATCAAGGCTACTTTTGGGACACCTTTTCGTCATTTGGGCTCTTTTTTAAGGAATCCAGGGAACGACTTTTGTAATAGTCGAAAATTGACTCCTTTTAAAGGTTCTTTTTAACAATTTAAATAATTTTGTTAATACAAAATCTTCGTTGAAAACTTCGAAATTTGCTCGGATTCTTTTCTCAATTCAGCCCTTTGTGGACTCATTCAAATTTTTTCTACATTTTCTCATGTTTGACATTCAACTTCATGTGTCTTGTCTGTGTACGAGTGCATTAATTCCTTTCTTATAACAGATTACAGTATAAACAATACCTACAATCTACATTTGTTCAATCTTGCCAATCCATGTTTTCTACCCTAAACGTTTTAGAAGATGAGCAGCTAGAAGATTGGTTTCCTGGCCTAATTTTAGTTCAGAACTATAGGCAAAATATTCCCAACAATTAATATTTTTAGATTTTTATTTATTAACTGACTTTGTTAATTTGTTTAACATATTATTATAAAGAAAACTGAATTGTTTATTTATTTAAGTAAATAAATTGTTTTAAGTTGTTACGTTTATTTATTTTGATAAAAATATTGTTTTGTTATGTTTATAAAATATATAAGAATATATTTGTTGATAGAATGTGTATTCATTATAGTTTTTAAGGGACTAATTTTAGCCAGGACTCCCTTTTTGGACACCTTCGAAAATATTTCAGAAGTAACCCTACTCTCTAGAGTCCCGGCTCTTCTTTATAAAGTTCGAGGAACTCGCTCCAGAACTTTTGTTCATTAGCCATTATAAAAAAGAAACAATAATATTTTACAATAAATTTTGTCAACTGAGCGGTTGCACAGTTTTTGACATTTACGTCACAAATAACTGCACAAATTTAAGACTTCAGCAAAAATATTAAAATTGTTTGACTTTTACACAGTTAACTGCACAAATAATCCCATTCACAACACAACTAAACTGCGCAAACACCAGTTTGCAATGTCAGCTGTCTTGTAAGTTCAATTCGAGCTCGTCAGCTTGAAGCGGAACCGTGGCAAAGAAAAAACAAGTGACTCCTCCATAAAACTAGGTTCTCGTACTATATTGGCTGCCCAAACTGAGTGTGAACTATAAATGGGTCGAATGCAAATGACCAAATATGTTTACTTGGCTGTTACGTCACGTGTTGATAGTAACTGTATATTGTATTTGCGTAGTATATTAAATGCAATATCATGCTGAATGTTTTGGTGTACACAGCCTCGTATGGTGTTGTTTTCTTCTGCTGCAGCTGCTGAATCATGATCGAAAATGATTTAATTCAAAAAAGTTGTACCTAAAAGTAAAGAAATACGTACTGGTTAAGTTTGGAAAAGTGAAGGTGACTAAAGACAAAAATTTATTCCAGCTTCAGGCTGAACAATTATTGTAAGCAAGAAAATATTGACTTATAGTTTTTTTGAGGATTTTAATTTGGCATTAATATTATAATAATAGACTTAAGTCCATACAAACTCATTACAATATTATCCTTCTAGACCTCCAAAAATATCTCTGGAAGAATCCAAAGGCATTTCCGATAACCTCATTGATGAACTACTCAAGATGCTACTTGAACAATCCAACGAACTACGCGGAGAGGTTATGATATTTGAGCTAGCCCAAACGGTGCAAGCATTTCTTCTGAAACACAACAAACCACCGAGTGGAAGCTTCTACGAGGAAATGGTTCAGCTAAAACAAAAACGTGAACAGGAAGAACTAAACCTTAAAATGCAAAAAGAATCACTCGAGCGAAAGAATCGTTTGGACGAAGTTGAGCGACGTAAAGAAATTTACAAGAGCGAAGCTCGTCGACGAGGTGAACCACGGCGCAGCATGAGTGAATCGAATCGTAATCATTCGTCATCGGAAAGCTCTGAAAATTCTCTGTCATATTTTCGTGGCTTGGCATATCCAAACAGATGTTTGGATCATCGCAGCTCCGAAACACTATATTTTCATCGACCTGGGCGACAAGTTAAACGTGGATGTTGTCTGGGTCACTCGCCAAAGGGTTGTATTGCCTATACCGGTCTTGATTTAGACAATGGTCAATTGCTCTTCATAACCGAATGGAACATTAAGTATGCTCAACTTGAACAACGCTGCAATGGTAGCTGCTTCTGGGGTATGGAAACAAGATGTGGGGGTCACAAAAGTGACGACGTGTGTGCGGCCATTGAAAAGCAAGTTGCCCAACTCACCCAGTTAAACCATAAAAATATTATTCCCTACGAGGGTGTTTTGTGTATCAAACGAAAAGAATCCCTACAAGTGTATTTAGCCCAAGACTTTGTTCTCGGAACAAGTGTCTTCAATATTTCGACGTCGCTTGGTTGGTGTATTGATGGAGCGAGAATGGTAACAAAAGGTGTTCTTGATGCCTTAGTCTACTTGCATAATAAGGGCGTTTCACATAGTCATTTATTTGATTCTACTGTGTTTATGGACAATAGAGGAACTATAAGGTGTACGGATTTTTCGTTGGTTCCCAACCTCTTAGACTTGGTGGGTGGACAAAAATCTTCAAAAGGAGATTTGCCAGCTTTGGGGGCTCTAGTTGAATCCCTTATGCCGACTTTAACCTTAGAAATGAGAGATTTTATAGACAAGTAAGTCAAAAAGTGATTATTATATCAAACTTTATTGAAGAGGTGTTTTCGTTTATTAGATGCAACTCTGACCGTACACTTTCCGCCTCGGAACTTCTTGAACATCCATTTCTTAGATCTGCTGTATACCATGATGAGAAAAATGAAAATGCTAAACCTCATAATAAGGGTGCAGCAATAGTCCCTGAAACAAATAATAAGCGTGACACCTTAGCCGTTCCTTCGTTCAATGCCGAACGGTCAGCTTTCAATATTCCTACCTTGATTACAAGTCATTCGCGGCTGAAAACTGAATTTGAAGAGCTTAAATACTTGGGAAAGGGAGCATTCGGGGATGTTTTAAAGGTAATTGGCTGTTTGTTGTCTAAAAGCAATTGGCAATATTATTTGGAATTTTTTTTAGGTGCGAAATATTCTCGATAATCGTGAGTATGCTATTAAACGTATACCCCTACCAGCACGTAGTCGTCAGTTGTACAAAAAGATGACACGGGAGGTTGAACTGCTGTCGCGTTTGAATCATGAGAATGTTGTAAGATACTTTAATAGTTGGATTGAGAATGCAACAGATGCAGATATGGAGGAAATGGTAAGTTATCCGTAAAAAAATAATTATTTGTAGTTTAAAACTTTTCCTTGATTGAACATAAGAATATGAAGAACAAATCTGTGTTCATAAAAAAGGTATAAACGTATTTATGCATTTGTAACATCCAATCTATTATACAGGATGAAATTGTGTCAGGGGATTGGTCTGTCAGCCATGAAAGTACAAAACCGGAAACTACTGAAATTGACGAAAGTTCTTCAAGCATTTGGAAAGGATATATGTGAGTGTGATAAAATGATTCACATACTTACTATACTTAAAAACTATTTCACTTATTCTGAATCAACTTTTAAAGGCCAACCATTGATGACTCTGACAGTGATGATGGCATTGAGTTTGTTGACTCCAATGGAGAGGTAGCTGTTTATGAAGAAGAAGAGTTATCTGATGAAAAAATTGAAAAAAGTGCATCTCCTCGACCAATTGCTCAAGTAATGTACATACAAATGGAATTTTGCGAAAAATCTACACTTAGGTGAGTTTGATTGAAAATTGAATGCACCGCCGCACCGGACGTCCAATAAAATACAAAGTTTTCTTTCCATTCATTTTGTTATAAAGAACTGCCATAGATGACAATTTGTACGAGGACACCGATCGGTTGTGGCGATTATTCCGGGAAATCGCAGAAGGTTTATCTCACATTCATCAACAAGGCATGATCCATCGTGATTTGAAGCCTGTAAATATATTTTTGGACTCTCATGATCAAATTAAAATTGGTGACTTTGGACTGGCGACCACGAGTTTCTTAGCTTTACAAGCCCAAGGTATTTTTGATAGAGACAAAAATACTTATGTTCGGTATGAATTGTTTTTGTATATTGCTTTTTAGAACGCATCACTCATTCTCATGTACCTACGATTGAAGAAGGAACAGGGACCGGCAAAGTGGGCACAACACTATATGTTGCTCCAGAGCTTACCGGAAACGCTTCAAAATCTACCTATGGCCAGAAAGTGGATATGTACACTCTAGGAATTATTCTGTTTGAGATGAGTCAACCGCCATTCGAAACTGGAATGGAGCGATCTAAGACTATTTTATCACTGCGCACCCCTGCCATTTGTATCCCCGATAATATGCTGAAAAATCCCAAATATGAGAAGACTATACAGGTAAGACAAAATGACAATACAAAATGTCTAATATTTTGTACAATGATTTTTGTTTAGATAATTCGATGGCTGCTTAACCACGATCCCAGCCAAAGACCCACCGCTGAAGAGCTATTGGCATCCGATCTGGTCCCCCCAGCTCAATTGGAAGCAAATGAACTTCAAGAAATGCTGCGACATGCTCTCGCCAATCCTCAAAGTAAAGCTTACAAGCATTTAGTTGCACGTTGTCTACAACAAGAGAGCGACGAAGTCCTTGAACATACCTATCATCTGGGATTGGTATCACTTAATCCAGCCATTGAGTTTGTTAAGGTAGGCACCACAAAACAAATTTAAAAACGAATTCTAAGCGACATTTTTTTTGTTCATCTTAGTCCAAAGTTGTGGGATTGTTTCGTAAACACGGAGCCATCGAAGTGGATACACCACTTCTCTCACCATTCTCAAAAAACAGTAGTGTCTGGCTGAACCCAGTCAAGCTTATGACACATTCCGGTGGAGTTGTTGTATTGCCAAGCGATTTGCGAGTTCCATTTGCCCAGCATATTGTTATGAGCGGAGTGAATATGATCCGACGATACTCGGTGGATAGGGTTTACCGCGAAAAGAAAGTTTTCAACTTCCATCCCAAACAGAATTATGAGTGCGCATTTGATATCATCACACCAATACCTGGAAATCATCTGATCGATGCAGAAATTATGTCCGTAGCCTATGATATTACAAATGAGTTTCCTCGCTTGCGCGAAAAGAATATCTGTATACGGATGAATCATACAAGCCTGTTGCGATCCATTTTGCTTTTCTGTAATGTGCCAAAATTGATGTATTTGGAGCTGTTTGGACACATACTTGACTATATTGAGGGTCGTTTGTCAAAGTTCCATTTTCACTCAGCCGTTACTACCATTATGGAGAAATCCAAAACTAGCGCTAGTGCATTAATAGACATGCTGCTGGCAGACTTTATTGTGAATGGCCAGAGAAATAATGCTGACGAATCAGCTTTGAAGTCTTTGGTGCGTGGTAAAGGGGAAGCTTCTTCTATGGCCAAAGGTGCCATACGAGAGTTGGAAGCCATTGGAATGCTTGCAAAGAACTTTGGTGTTACAGTAAGTTCTTAGAAGTGCCTAAGCTAGCAATTATGTTGTAAATTGTTTTTTTTTTTGTAAGTGTCCTATTCATGTTTATGCTGGGCTTCCTATAAGTTTTGAGAGAGCTTCTTCTGGTGGTGTAGTGTGGCAAATGATAGCTGACTTAAAGCCAAATCGATCTGCACGCCCCTCGGTTTTAGCGGTAGGAGAACGCTATGACACAATGTTGGTTGAGTTCCAAAAACAAGCTCAGAGCTTCAACGCAAACATTCCGAACCGAGGGATAAGTGGCGCAGGTCTGTCGTTCTCCCTAGATAAATTAGTCGCTGCAGTTGGTTCCGAATTTGATGAAGAATGTCGAGCCATTGATGTTGGTGTTTGTGTAACCGGCTCTAGGCCACCGCTTAAAGATGTCACCAAAATAATGCAAATTTTGTGGTCTGCTGGTATTCGCAGTGGAATCATAGAGGCACCCGGTTCCGAAGAAGCTCAAGATCTTGCCAAAGAACTTGGTGCCGTTCACTTTATTTTAATGGCAGAAAACGGTTCACTTCGCGTGCGTTCATGGGACCGTGAACGATTCCAAGAGCGACATGTAACTAATAATGAACTGGTCGAATATATACAAAAGCTCCTCCGAAACGATAGCAACTCCTTAGACTATACGAACAGCTCCAGCCAGAGCTTGTCTACATCAACAACCAGTAAAAATAGTGTAGCTCTCCTTAGTCATTTGCCAAAGATGCAAGTTATATTCATGCCAAACGGCAAGGTGTCTACAAATCGACGACGTTATGAGAATCAAGTAATTAAGCTTTTTTTTGAAGCTTTACAATTTTTTTAAATTTTAATATTAATGTTTTGTAGGTTACTCAACACATGAATGCGACTCTTCTGCAATTTGGGAAAAATGAAGAATTTACCGTCCTTGTTGTGAAATTAGAAGCAACACATATAAATGCTATTGTGGGTGCTATAAATCCAAGAGCAATCACAAAAAAAGAGACTGAACAGGAATTGAATATTGTGATAGAAAGGTTTGTTTAAAGTTATTCTTTCAACTTCCTTTTTTTTTAAATCAATATTTCCTCTTTGATTTTTTAGATTTCCTAACGAAAGACGCCAAATATCAACGATTTATGATACAATTACTGATATATTATCGGAAAAAAACAACACCCCCATTGTGGCCTTGTACAGCTACATCGATTCATCCTATCGTGTGATAATTTAACTTAACGGAAGGAAATCGCCGTTTGTATTTAATTTTTTTTTTAATTTTTATAATTGCGTAATATCTCCCTCGCGTCATTGTAGATTGTAAGTTAAAATTGTAATTTCTTTTTGTATCCTCGAAATAATAGTCACAAAGAATTTTTTTTTCATCAATCATTTAAACTGTAATGAAAGTTCAAAACTTAAGGTCCATGAAATGGATTAAACAAATATTTTGAGTTTTATGTAATTTATTGTAGATACATTATTTTTGGTACCACATATCTAAATAGGTATAATTAAATCAGAAAATATTATATTATTGTAACCTTAGTGTTTTTATTGTTTCATATATTTATGATTTTTTTTTGGTGAACAGAACATGAGAAATCTTATACCACATTACTTATATGATTTTCCTTTCAACGAAGACGGATCACTACTTAAATTCAATTGTTTTTGAGTTGAAATAAATTTAAAAAAAAAACGTAGTAATTTTTTTTTTGAATGTCTGTGTCGAACATCAAAACGCACTGATCTCTATAATACACTGGATAGTGTATTCACAGAAGAAAATCGACTCCAATAGAAAACTGTAATAATTGTAGAGAGTCCATGTCAGTATAACAGTATAACATTTTTGTTGCCAAAGTTACATTTCAAGATGGTTGCTTATGCTTGAAATTAAATTTGTTTAATCAACCATACCAAGGGCACCTTCTTCAAAAAAATATAAAATTTAAATTACACACAATATTGACTTCCATTTGTAAAAGACTTGAACTTGGTTTATTTTCCCAACAATTACATTGCAATAGTTTCAGCTTCCATATTTAATGATAATTTTTCTGCAATTTCTTTCACGTTCTTGTGACGTGGTTCATCTTCTGTGTCGTCTTCTTCTAAATCTTATCTGCATTCGGCAAACATGACAAATCGACATCATGTTGATCGGGTTCATCACTACCAAAGTCGTCGACTTCATCTTCGTCTTCGAAATTCTTGCTTTTTGATTTTTTCTTTTCAACTTTGGGCTTAGCTTTGACAATTTCCTTGAAACGTTCTTATCGAATTTATCCTCTTCAGGAAGGACTTCTTTGCAGTTTCAATATCAATTTCTCCCTCGTCTTGATTGATATAATCTCTTGCGAGATCCGATTGTCCAGGTTCCGTCTTCCGTCTTTCCTTTTCTGAATTGTTTGTAGTTCTTATTATCTTGATTGAAACTGACAATAAAAATAAATTGTTTTTCAATTTTTTTTTTTGAAAAGGAGTGCAATCTATCTCTTACTCTCTTTTTATAAAAAAAACGAGATAGGCAGTTGCAATGGTGTTACTGTCAAATTCAAATGGAGTCAAAAAAACTGTTATACTTTGTAGGGAATACAACATCCAGTGTATTATAGAGATCAGTGTCAAAACGTTTTCCAAATAATCACAAGAATTGACATCTCCGAAAACTCAAGTTTGTGATGTGTATGAAAATCAATGTGAGAAACTGTAAATCCGTCTTCAAAAAGAGATTAGAGAGAATTCTATACTTTAAAAAAAATCAATTTCCTTGTCTATGGTATTCGTTGAAGGGAAAAATTTGCTACAGATCCTTCGCGTATCAATTTTGTTGTTGTAAGGAAATCGACACTAAAGTGTCCAGAGCAGAGGTAAGTAAACTAGGTCGATTCCAAAAAGTACTGCGGATCGCATTGACACCGATACTTTCGTTTGAGGTATATTCCTAAAAGCGAACATGGGCGAAAACGATCGTCCCAATTACGTTAATTAATTATTGGTCGAAATTAAATCGCTTTCAATGTGATATCCGCCGCTCGAAATTCGAAAATGATTTGGGATACAGACTACTGTTATGTCCGATTATAGTTAGAGATGTGAATTTTTTGTTGGTAATCCCAAGAACATCAGGCCTAACATCGTAACAGATCGGAGTATTTATTTGCTTCATGTTAATCGATTTTTGACTTTTTTTAAATAAACGAAACACAATATACTAACGTACATTATGTATGTACATATGTATATGACAGAAATGAATACAACATCTTACTTACAGTTCAGACGACAACTACAACATTTCCAATTTTATTTGTATTTTTTATTTATTTTTATTACCGCGCGACGCCGCTCATTTTTCATTTCAACAAAAAGAGCAAATCTAGATCAGATCTCAACACGAAAGATCTCATCTTTGGTGGGTAGGCAGATTTGATCTGAATGCACGCATACATGTAAATCGTTTTTTCTGTCAAACATCAAATGGAAACTATTTTGTTATTAATTTATTGTGAAATTGTGCCAATCCCTGCTAAAAAATAAAAAAAGTAATATACGAAGAAGTTAATAATTTCAATTGTATAAATTTAGTGTAGTTTTTTATTGCTTTGTCTTCATCTTCCTCATCATCTGACGATGAAGATGTTTTTTTTTTCAGAAATGTGTGTGTCAGACATTCAGCATTGGCGGCGTTCGGTGCAATGTCGAAAGGCTAGCCAAGATACCTTAGTAACGGGTTTGTTTTCGAATGATCCAGGCAGCTTTCTCTGTTAAGTCAGTTGTATTGCATACAAATATGAAGTTTTGAATCAGCTGTTCCTCAAATTAATAATAATTTTTGGGTAGCTTGAGATTTGTGTTTGACAAAATATGTGTAGTTCATCAGCTGGTTTTTCCTTAAGCCTAGTACGCTGCTGATGTGAAACGAAAAATCCCATACAAAAATGACACGACGAAATCATGAACGAAAAATTTCGTTCTACTTTTCGTTTACAGTACGCTGCTGAACGACGAAATGTGTAATTTTAGTGGATAGCTGTGGTAGATTTCTTAGTACAATCCTCCACTCTTTTCGTTCTCAATTTAATTGACCTGCAAATTAATTGCTTGCGAAATTTTGACATTTCATTTTTTTTATAAAAAAAAAAAGTCAAGCTCTTGTAATGCTTATTTGATTTTTCTTTGGCTTTGTGTTTTCTCTAGTATCTGGTTTTTCTGTGCATTTCCTGTATTAAATTATTCAAAATACATTCAATTCTAATTTTGTATCACAACCAATTTCAAAATCGACTAAACTAAATCTGCAAAATGAAAATGGGAAGTTGGAAAGAAGCACACCCTTCACATATCTTATCGGCGAACAAGATATAGCTGATCTTTATTTGGAGTGCTGATTATAACCAACTATCGACTTTTCTCATACCTAGTGCTAGTGCTTAGATTAAAAATAACCTATGTCCTTTTATAATTAATTTATTTTAAGTGACTACTAAATAAAAATATAATCAAGATTCAGTAGTTTGTTCTGCAATTAACTGTCCATGTCATGATTTTTAAAATACATTTGTTACTCCGACTTTTAAATTCTATGCGACCTTTGACACCATATAAATATAAAAAAAAACACTCACCATTTCTAACTACATACTTTCAACACATAAATTAACTCAATTGCCACAAAGAAAAAATCAAATCGACCACCCGCTACTGGCAGTACGAATATGAATTTCCGACCTGGTCGGGACAAGGAAGCCAAAGGTAAGCGGCTTTCCGCTGCACCAACGACAATTAAGGAAATCATCGTTACCACAATAATGTTTGGTTGCAAAAAGACCATCTTAAACGATACCCACCTCTATTTAGAAAGCCTGTTTCCGATCTCATTGATTGGCGATTTTATACCATACCCCAGAACTTATTTCTCAAGTTAAGATAATCTGTTTAATGTTTACTTCTTGAAAATCGGCACGGGATGGACATTGTTATTTAGTCTACAATTTCAGGTGATGACCTCGCTAGTCCTTTGTTGTGTTGATAGAAAGAAGATGATGACAAATCACTTACCTCGCATTGCCATCGCTACCTTCTTTTTCTTTTCTGGACGAAGTTTTTTTTTTTTAATGTAATTGAACCATCGTATGGCAGATGGCCTGCTCGTGAATTTGATAGCAAATCAAGCTGCTTGCAAGCTGGTCACTTGTCAATTGGATTTGGCATATAAGGCCATGCATTTTTACTATTCATTCGATTTTAGTATTAATTGAGGAAGCAAGACATATAGTTAAAATGGGAATCGATCAAAGAGCATTCGCAGAGTAGCAGAGCGGTCAAGTACAAACCCACTAAGAAAACTCACTGATGAACAAGTGAAAATGCAACCCGTTCCAAAAATATATTCTAAAAGCTATTCACTGTTCTCTTGGAATATATAATCTGAAAATACTTTGAAGTGTTTCTTTGGAACGGGTTATCCTAAAAACTTGGTTGATACCTTTTTGTAATCTACCCTTGATGCTCTCAAAATCAGCATCAAAAGTTTTTATGTAGAAGCCTTATTGCAAAAAATCACTCTTGAAATACGCATATTTAGAATGATGTGTGCGTATTCCTGGAGCTATTTTTTTTAATACAACTTCTTTGCAAAAAATATTGATGCTTCCTTTGAAAGTATGAAGTGCTGATTCTAAAAAGATATCGCTCGCCTTTATTGGACACCCGTTCCATAAGGCTTCTACATAAAAACTTTTGATGCTGATTTTGAGAGCATCAAGAGTAGATTACAAAAAGGTATCAACCAAGTTTTTAGGATAACCCGTTCCAAAGATACACTTCAAAGTATTTTCAGATTATGTATTTCAAGGTGAACAGTGAATAGGTTTTGAACTATATCTTTGGAACGGGTTGTCCAATAAAGGCGATCGATATCTTTTTAGAATCAGCACTTCATACTTTCAAAGGATGCATCAATATTTTTTGCAAAGAAGTTGTATTAAAAAAAATAGCTCCAGGAATACGCATACATCATTCTAAATATGCGTATTTCAAGAGTGATTTTTTGCAATAAGGCTTCTACATAAAAACTTTTGATGCTGATTTTGAGAGCATCAAGAGTAGATTACAAAAAGGTATCAACCAAGTTTTTAGGATAACCCGTTCCAAAGATACACTTCAAAGTATTTTCAGATTATGTATTTCAAGGTGAACAGTGAATAGGTTTTGAACTATATCTTTGGAACGGGTTGTCCAATAAAGGCGAGCGATATCTTTTTTGAATCAAAACTTCATACTTTCAAAGGAAGCATTAACAAAACCAAAAGTAGTTTTGTCACCAAATTACTTTTAGATGTATTTTTTTGTCACCAAATTTCCTTTATATATAATTTTTTTGAAATAATTCTTGGACTTGAAAATGGTATCCGGAATTAGTAATAAACCATAAATTAGAACGCATAACCGTTTACACCATTCCAATGAAGGACGTAGTTTTCGAATTATAGAGTGGTTTACCTCCCTATTTAATTGATTTTCTTAAAATTGATAGAAATTTCATCAAATCGGCAGATAAACCAGTTAATAAGTCCCAAAGTATTTGCTTAATTTCTATCATTTAAACGGTTCTGAGTTTTATTTTAAATCCTCTATGTGTAACAAGAACAATTTTTAAATCCAAGAATTATTTTAAGAAAATTACATCTAAAAGTAATTTGGCGACAAAAAAATTTCCATCTAAAAATAATTTGGTGACAAAATTACTTTTTTTTTACAACTTGTCATTTGTTTTTGACAGCTTACAGAACTCTCCGCAAATATTTTTCCGCTGTGGTTTTCGTTAGCATTTCGCTCTCCTAGTGGAGACCACCGAAAAATTTCGTTTCTCATCAGCAGCGTACTAGGCTTTAGGCGTTACAACAACACAAAGCAATCCGGATTGCTTTATACCCCTTTCACACAAGGCAACTGAGATGCCGGCAACTGGGAGCTTGTGGGTGAGAAGGGCAAGAAGTAAGGGGAATGAAAAAAATCTCCCCGGTCAACGATTTGAAGAGATATTTTTGACGTTATGCTTTGAAATTTTCTTAGGTTTCCATTTTTACTTCTGTCTCTGATAGATATCAAACATATTCTTTTTTAAAGAGAAATTGTTTCTTACAATTATATTATTACTTTAATCAAACCAATAAAGCTACTTAAATAAATTCATTGTGAAAGAAAATTTCAAGTTTAAATTCTGGTGGCAAAGCATTTAATTCAATCTATCACGAGTTGGTACACATTTCATACATACAATTATGCGCCTAGACATGGAAAATCGACAACAAAAACGCACGCACCAACTAAGCTCTCAGCTTGTGGATTCCTGTCAGTGGTTTATGCGTCCAACTGTACCAATAAAGCTTCGGTGCATTCCAATAAGCCCAATATAATATTCCCATCATCACTATCATGTATTGGGTCCAAGATTTGTATGGCAAGAGAAACCCACAACAAATCTGCACACAAATCAATTTTCTCCTGGTTCATTGTTTTTCCGTGACCTTTTAATATATTAATTTAGCAAACCATTATTAACAACCACAATAAAAAAACAACATTTACCTATATAATCGCACCAGGGTTTCTTTATTATGAATTTATTTTTCCAAAAATAAGATGCGGTTAATTTATGACTCAAAATTGTGTAGAATTTTCCAGCCGCGAAGCAAATTGTTTGTTTACAAAAAGCGAATGTCAAATCAAAAGCAATTCAAAAGACGAGCAACTCATGTCGATTTCGTTTCAATAATTAGGATTCGCTACTAAAACCAATACTTTTTGGCTTTGAAAAGAACGATTACGGACCGAATCTCTTTTTGGGACTGTGTATGTTGCTTGGCAGCTCTAAAAAAAAAAAAAAATCTTCAATTCGTTAAAACATCATTATTTCGTTTTAATTTCCCGATTCCGACGCGGGGGAGTTCCTAAACCCACTTGCACTTTTTTAATATTTGTTTCCAAGAAGTTTTTAACAATTTTTTTTATTTTTTAATGCATTAATTTACTTTTTCTGTACACTGCCACAAAATAAAAATTAATTCACAACACAACAATTGAGAAACGTCAAAACAAATATTGTAGTGTTTGTACGAATCTGTGCACAAATCCGTTTTGAATCCGTCTCCAAAAAGAGATTCAATACGGATCTGTTTTTCCAGAAAAATATTGGTTTTAATTTGAAACGAATTTGATTTTCAGAAAAAAATTGACGGCGGATCGACGGCAAGTCGATGTTTTTGTTGAAACGAGATCGACATCAGTTTCCTCTTCAATTTCTTCGTGTGAAAGCTACAAGGCAATTAAAGGAAAACGTCAAAAAAATCTCCAGCAACTGATTTCCCTGTGTGAAAGGGGACTTAGGTATGCCACCGAATGCGGCCAATACTACAATTAAATTTGGACACAGAGTTTCATTTAAAAGATCAAATCTCCATTTTGAGAGGAGTTCTTTGAAATTTAAATGAAACTCGCTATAATTGAGTGAACGCCCGCATTTGTTGTCGGAGACAATCGAAAGAAAAACAAATCTATGAGACGTACAGACAAAATGCATTGCATGATTTTGAAATTTAATCGTCAAGCTTTCGATGGATTCGCAACGCGTTGCTGTGATTTTGAAATTTTTAACGCGTACTTCAATTTTTTTCGGTAGAAGGTCCGTTTGATAATTCGGAACGGTTGCAATAATAAAAAAATCGTACATTTCTCACAAATCGAATGAAATTTTTCTCCGTTCGGCTACCATGATAGAGCCCCATGTGTATTTTTTTTTTGATTTTCGACTTCTAATTAACGGCTCAGCTAAAAATTTGTATACAGGAGATCCTTTAAGTTTTAAATAATAGGTAAATATTGCGTACCAAAATTTCGAAAATTCTTAAAAAAAATTTTTTTTTTATGGATACACATAATAAAATTGTTTAACTCTAATAGTTTGATGGAAAAATTATTTATAACATTTTGAAAACATTTTTGGGAAATAAGTGTATAGTACCAATATAAATTAATTATTATTATCCCTATACAACTTAACTTAACAAATTGCAAACAAATTCACTAACCTGTTTTCGAAAAATCGTTTTTTTTCTTTCTTTTAATTCTTTTTTGATACAAAACTGCCAAAACGTTTAACTAACACCACTAAACCTTAGTACAATTGGAAACCAATCTGATATTTTCTATCAGATTTGTTAATTTCTTATGGTTCAAATTAAGTCGTTTAAGGCACTGATATTGGATAATCTGTTGAATTAATAAATTTTAATCAATATTAAAATAAAATTAAATAACTTAGGCTATTGTCTGTCACAACTAAAAAATAAAAATAACAACAAGGTGTATTTTGGCTTTTTTTGAATAAAATCAGTTTCTGCGAATAAAAACTAAAAAGGGCCTTGATAGCTTGACTATTTTTGCTTCAATATTTCAATATTTCCTTAGCTGAAAACCAAAAAATAGTCAATCTGCTACCCTTTAAATCAAAATAAATAAACAAATTCTATTCTATTCTAAGAAATATTTATCAAATAACAAGAGCATTTATTACCAACGAAATTATTAAAATAAACAATCTTTAAAATATTCTATAAATTAAATATAAATAATATTTAATGTAACTAAAATAAAATTAAAAATTCCTCTTCAGCACTATCAGTTCGTCTTCATTCCACTCGGCAAGTGCATAATTTAGCGTAGATCGGTGCGGCAATTCAATGTATTCATGACGCAGATGGGACAGAATTGCTGCTTTCAAACAGAGGTCAACAAGCTATAGGTATTTAGCCTTTGAAATTAGCTGATCCGAAAAGTAAAGCTGAAGTGGAGCTTCTAATTGTTATATTCGAAGAAAACGCAAACAATATTTACATATTATTTTTGTTTTTTGTTTTTGTGGACTGTGTGGATTAAAGCCAATTGAAATATTTTGTGACCTATAGTCCAAATTGCGTTTCGCCCGGGCACCATAGTTTGGCTCATCAGTTAGATGCTATCGTACCTTTCTAAGACGCAATATTTTTGGTCGATGTCTACCGACTCTAATAGAATTCGCAGCATAAATATACTGCAAATTATATATATTTTTTTTAATTTAACCAAATTCCCCTAGAAAAATATAATTTGCAACTTCTAATTGTTCAGTGCGCTGCACAATCTTCTTTTAACTTCGAAGCAACATTTGATTTCGGTAGGCTCATTGTCGACTTAATTAAGAACACACTCATTTTGAGAATAAAAATTTGTTTCTAAAAAATTTCAAAATATTTAGTTTTCGAAAAAAAGGTTTTCTCTTTTAATTTCAAAAAAGTTTTTGAAACGTTTCGGTTTCCAATACTGTTCAAACTTGTTAGGAAATTTCCTACAAAAAATTCAACTGAATTGTTTTCCAGAAAATTGAGGTAAAAAAATGTTCATATACGGGAACCAGATTCGATTGTTTTTCATAGAAATTGATAGATTTTTCTCAGTTTTAGGGATTACGCAAACACACCTAATGCATCTTTTTCGGCATTGCCAGTTATAGAAATAAGTTGAGTTGGCGTTACCAACAAGAGCAGATATGGTATATATTTCCTCTGAGTACCTACCAATATATTTACAATATAACAATAACCTTCTTTACTAATGAATGCGACATTAATATAAAAATACAAATTAATAATTTCATGTTCTTAAATCATGTTTATTTATAGCATAGATTACATATAAATACATACATATATATTTCTTAAATAGAGTATAATAGTTTTTAAAATTTAAAACAAGTACATAGGTATAATTATATACTAGGTATAATAATATTATTGTCAATAACAAATCTCTATTGATGTTTTACGATGATAAATTCTTTTTATTTTAACAGTTCTTCAGATATAAGTAAATATTTTTTGTGCCAACACAACATTTCAACAACATATACATGAATCTTTATTATTAAGTTAATAAATTTTAATTTATTCAATTAATGTGAAATAAAAATTTGCTTTAACCTTTTGAAAGATAGGCTTACGAGGGATAGGAGCGAAAAATATTTTTTTAACCCAAATGTTTGATATGTGTTGTAAGAAGTTTAAATTAATTTTTTTTGTTTTCTGGTAAGCTGGCAAAAAGTTAATTTTTTTTAATTGGTCAGGTATAAATTCTATAGGTTCTAGTTTGATGTGGCAGTTATTATTTTTGCTTGCAAATATAAATATTCTTTTTTTTTAGAAGTAATATGTGGTTGATTATTGAATAGTTATAAGATTATTTATGGAAGCGCATAGTTTTGAGTAAAAATAAAATAAGCTGTTTTTTTTTCAAATTATAAAATATCTTTGTAATTAAGTTTTTAATTATTTAACTAAATCAAATTAAATAAAAATTCTCAGAAAACACCATTATGATTTATCAAAAACTAACTAAAATATCGATTTTAAAATTTCCAAAACGTCACTTCTTTTTTTTTTAATTCCATAAACTTAAAATTAAAATCCACTCAAATAATTTCACATATTGTTTAAATCAATTTTAACATGTTCCTATAATATGCATGTACTTTTAAAGCAACAACATTTTGTCGGTACTGATTGAGAATATGGCCCAGGGGTGATACATTAGGTGGATCTTCAACAGAGTTTAGCGGACAACCGTTACATCCTCTGCAGGACTGCCAACTTGATTTTATCTTTGTTTTTAAACTTACGTCGTTTTCGATTGACTTTTAGGAATCGCTATTTTTACTCCGATTTTTTTATTTTTTATAGGAATAGGACATAGGAGTGATAGTAACGAGAGTAAAGAGTAGGGTAATCAAAGACGATATAAGTAATATGTATGTTATCGATAGTTTGTAATTTGTATAGATATGTGATATGTCAGTTATTTCCTCTTATGGCGTCGCTAATTCAAAATTTTTGTTCCTAATCAAATTGGCAATGGAACTTGACCAAATCTCCTAAGTTTACCTTGAAATTTATTAATAGGTATTGGAAGTAAATTTGCTTTCGATTGGGCGCTCGGAGTTAAACTTTTTTCACTCTTTAATGTCATATTCCTTTAAGATATGGACAATTCGGAGTAAAAGGGGTAACTCTGAATCTCCACTTGAAAACGCCATTAGTTTGCCCTTCAGTTAAATGTTAGGGGCTTCAGAATTAAAATTATTTATTTTATTAACGACATTAGGTTTGTTCGATGTTCAATAAAACTGAAAAGCTGCTAGTTTTTTTTTCAAACTAAACACTCCGGAAATAAAAGTGAAATTTCATCATTTATATTTGTATTCGTTTTCTTTGTTAGACAATCATTTGGATATGAATATAATAATAGTATATGTTTTTTTTTTGGGTGGGCCTTAGAACATCCAAAAGCATTTATTGAAAAAACTGTTTTTTTTTTTTGAGACGGAGTCGACTTGTACGCGCTATGGAATGGATCTAGGTTTTTTTTTCTGTGGCGAGTTGTTGAAACGAAAATAAACTGTCATGAGATTAGCGTTAGTTTTTAAATTGAAATCAAACAAAAATATTTAAATTTAATTTAATACACAGAAATTAAAAAATAATTTGTTAGTGGAGATTTTAAACGTGTTTTTTATTTTAATAAATTAAAGACTTTATTTATTTAACTCAAAACTTACACAATTTATTTATGTATTGCTTATATGTACATTTCGGAAGCCATGCTTCCATCGCTAGTAAGCTCTATTGTTATAATTTAAATAGAGCTTATGATGAAGCATAGCTTCCGAAATGTACATATAAGCAATAAATAAATATGTAATTTGTGTTTTGAGTTAATATAAATAAAATCTTTTATATATTAGAAATTAAGAAATTTTCCAATTCCCAAACCAAGAAATTCAATTTAAAAAAAATTTAATTTGGGGTTGTCAAGAAAACCTGGTTCAACCATGTGTATAGCTCAACGAACGAACCTACTGTCTAATGTCGTTTGGGATTGGTAATCCGGAATCCAATCGAACAAGTTAGCACTAAATTCTCGACTCTGCAGTTAAATGTGAGTGAGAATGTATGTAAGTGTATGCACATTAGTGATTTTATTTTGCAAATATGGGCGACAAAACATTGAATTTTATGGGGTTTTCGTTTGGTAAATTTATATTTTGCTTTACAAATTGATTTTTTTCGTAACGAATCGAATATGTTTTCAGATTGATTTTTATTTGCTGTAATATTGGTGTAAATTGTGTCTGTGAACCAGCTGCCAATATCAGTTGTCTCGATAAACTGTTGGCTGTTAATTATTATGTATAGTGGTGTTAGTAAAAGAGAAATAGATCTGCGGAAAAATCCAGATCTGCAAAATTGATTTAAAATAAAATAAAAAAATAAATCAATTTTTTTGGTCAATCGAAGGCAAAATCAGTTTTTTGATAGATCTAAATCAAAAATAAATTGATTTTTGTTACCAAACGAAAACCCCATTAGTTTGACATTTAATGGACATGAGTTAATGGAATTTCTCTTCTTCCCAGCAGAAGAACTGTCATTTGATACCAATCAAATTACGGAATTATTCGGAAGCCTACAGGACAACCAATCGCAAACAATATAATAGGGTTTTCCTTTGGTAATTTCAGATTTTGATCGGAAATTTAATTTCTTTCGTCGCGAATGGTATACGATTTCAGATTGATATTTTTTATCACGGTATTGGAGTATACTCGTGTCTGTAGAACCAGTCAAGGTATTGGAAAGGTATTTATCGAAAATTGTTCTTCATTCAAGTTTTTTTTCTTTTGTAACACGAAGCGATTTCAATGTATTTAAAAAATGATTGCCGAAATTAATTTGGAGGATTACACAATTGTTAATAAGCAATTACTATTATTTTTTTTAAATGTATATATATTTTCACAACCTTCCCAGTAACAATTTATCTGAAGGTTCAGATTCTAATCACCAAAAATGAAGAATAATATTCAAGAAACCTTCAGTTTTTTTTAATGAATTATGAATATATACAAAGATCCTACAAATTCTTACCAGAGAGACACAAGGAGGTATATATTCTGTGTCAAAAAAAAACAACACTCTGATTTTGTTGGTGGGTCCTTCATATGGAGATCTTTTTTGTTCGTCCTTTTATTTTTCTTTTTACGATAACGGGTCATTGTAATAACAAAAGTTTGGTTTGCATAGTCGATTATCAGTTCGGAAATTTTTTTTCGAAAGATCGGTATAGATAGGTATATAACCAGCTTGTGTTTTAATAGTAAATGCGTACCTATTTACTTAAAAAAAATAAATATATTAAAAAGCAAATGATAAAACATAAAGGTTTGTAAAAAATTGTGTTCAATTTTCTTAGAAACATAAAAATCATTTCTTTAATTATAGCATCGTGTAACAATTAAGAAGTCCTGGAAGCTATAAAAGCCAAAAAAGAGGCAATTTAAAAAATGTTCCAGAGGCTCACCGATGAAATATTCAATCATAAATGAATCAGACATAAAGAATTCACTTATGATGTAATTTGAATCCTTTTACCTGGGCTCTTAGATACCGATTTGAATTATTTTAATGATTCATTTATGATCTGAAAATTCTGCAATTAAATGAACGTATATAAGTGTTCCATATATTCCTTTAAATGATTAATGATTCGCAAAAATGATTACTATACGATTAATTAAAGTGAAGGTATATACTTAGAAATCCTTCACTTAATTGAATTTTATTGGAATTATTTTTATGATTTAGACAAGATTCAGGCATTAATCATTTAAATGAATATATGGAACCCTTATATACGTTAATTTAAATGACGAATTTTCAGATCATAAATGAATCATTACAATGATTCAAATCGGTGTCTAAGACCCCAGGTAAAAGGATTCAAATTGCATCATAAGTGAATTCTTTTTCGGCCGGTTTCTTCACTTTTATGAATTAATTATCATTCATTTCTGAATTTAAATATTTGCTGGGTTATTTCACTATTCACATAATTACTCAAACCAAAATCTCGTCAAATGACGGGTGTCAATTGTTCTGATTGTGTTATAGTATTAGTAAAAGAGGGGTAAATCTGCCGAAAAATCCACATCTGCAAAATTGATTTCCGATCAAAAAATAAATTGAAGGCTTTAATTGTAAAAATCTGTGTTTTGATGAATCTGAAGGGGAAATAAATTAATTTGGGTTACCTAAAGAAAACCCCATAAGTTTCGCCATTTAAATTGTTGACGTTCCGCTGAAAATTTTCCCCAATAAGTTGATACGTCATTGCTATCTTAGAGCGAGGCAGTATGATTTATGCAAAATAATCGTATAGTATTTCAACGGGCCTTTAAAAAGTGGCAGTCTGGTCATATTTTTTTGAGCAGTCGTAGTCGTTAATGGCAAAGTTATTATTTCTCTCAAGACGACAAATTAAAAATTCCTTAGCTATGAAACATAAAAACAACACAAATCCTGATGTTTACCCAGATGTTGTGTATCTGCATAATGTGCAATATACAATCATGTAATTTTAAATACTTTTTTGCAATTGCTTTATCAAATAAAAATTTATTAATAAAATATTAAGAATAAGAAGAAAATCGTAAACTTAAAAGTACCTTAATATAAAAGTGTAGGAAATGTAATGATCATTATAATAATAATTTTATAAACTATTTTTCTCTTAAAACAAAAAGAACATATTAAACAACAATATGCTTCCGATTTTAAACTTAGTTATATGTATAAATAATTTTTAAAAATACATTTTATAAACAAGATTTATTATGTAAGTCTATGTGTATGTTTTTCGTTTGCTAATTTTAAATAAAAAAATGCTTAGCATTGAGTTTCACAATTTGTAGAGGTATGGGGTACTTTTATCTTATTATAATAGTAGAAATCAAATAGAAATTTAAAATAAAATTATTTTGAGAAATTTTTAATTGATTTTTATAAATTATAATTAAATATTTGTATTGGTTTTATTATGGGCATTTCTTTTTTAATGACAAGCAACTAAATCTTAATTAAATAATAAATTGTAGGTAGGTATCAGCTTTATTTAATTTATGTTTACACCTGAGCTGGTTTGGTTTTTCCTAAAACCATAAGCATCTTTTGCAGGAAAATTGTTATATTTACTGAAAAAGATAAACAAAAAAGAAAGATAATAAGATGTATGGTAAATAAAATAATTAGTGCATGCATCGTTCTAACTTTTGTAAATAAATGCTTTCAAATTTAACTTTGTATCAAAATATTAAAAATATTAATATACTAATATTTCTTTTAATTTTTATAATGTTGGCAAATTGCGGAAAATATTAATTCTAAACTAGATGCAACAACAATACGGCCCAACAAGAAATAAATCGATATACTCCTAAGGAACGCACAATAATTGCTTCGATTTTTGTGTAGAATAATTCATCGGTTAGTATTACCGAAGTATGTGTTTTGGTATAGACTTTCTGGTCGTCCGCCACTAACTGGGCAATACTAAAAAGTTTAGCCGCTTGTTTGTATTCATAAAAAAATAATTAAGTGGATTAATGGTGTACAATTTCAGTCCGTAAGATAATTAGGCTTTAATTTTTTAACCAAGGACAAAGAGACAGACATTGGTTACTGACGTGCAGTGCTCAATGATTGATAGGTTTTTGGTATAGGTACTGCAACTTCAGCTATTTCCCGGAATGAATAAAATAAAATAAAATAAAATAACATAAAATAAAATAAAATAAAATAAAATAAAATAAAATAAAATAAAATAAAATAAAATAAAATAAAATAAAATAAAATAAAATAAAATAAAATAAAATAAAATAAAATAAAATAAAATAAAATAAAATAAAATAAAATAAAATAAAATAAAATAAAACGAGTTGGGTACAATTAGATGATTTTTTAAAAGACGATTAAAAAAATCGACCCTCATGCCGACTGCTGAAAAATAAAAACACACTGATTGATCAAAATTTCGACTCTTATAAAGTCTATTTTGAAAATATCGACTCATTAAACGTCGATAGTGGCAAAGTGAATGATTTTCGGAAATCCCTAAATCCCAAAACCCCAAAATCTTGAAAATCCATACTGCATGTAAGGTGGGGGGGGGGGGGGTGCCGTCATGCAGCTCCAAGGCAACCCTACTGCTTGGTGGAATATAGGATTTGGGGTGGGGTTGAGTTTGGGTGTTTGCAAAATCCTATATTAGGCCAAGCAGATAAAATTCGACATTTTTACAGACAACTTTTCAATTGACATTTGAATAAACTGCTAACTTTTTTTCGTCGGTCAAATTTAATTCGACAATTAAATATTTTATTTTTAACAACTTAAAATACAAATTATTTATTTTTGCTTAAATGTACATTTCGGAAGCTATGCTTCCATCGTCAGTAAGCTCTATTTAAATAATAATATCACTTTGATATTAATATTAAAATTCAATACAAACAACAAATTCAATACAAACAAAAAATTACTGGTCAAAATTTAATTGCCATCCAGAAATTACATCTAGGCTAAAACCAATATTTAATAGACGAAATATCAGAATTAGCCAAAGCAGTGAAATAAAAATTAAGAATCTGATTAGTAGATCAAAGGACAAAATTGAAACATTACAGCAATCAGGGATTTACTCAATTGGATGTAAGAATTGTAATAAAGAATATATAAGGCAGACAAGAAAACAAATTCTCAAAAGATTTAAAGAACATTTTGCGCATCTAAAATACAATGAACCAGAAAAATCAAGTGTATCACAACACATGCTAGATAATAACCATAATTTTAATTTACAAAATTTGAAATTAATACGTAATGTAAATAATCCTTATGAGCTAGATGCTTTTGAATCTCTTTATATATTTAAAAATAAAAATAATTTAATGAATAGTGACGATGGACCAATAAGAAATCCAATTTTCAAAAAAGTTTATATTAGACCTTAATTTCCCTGTACATTTTTTTGTGTAATTTGTTGTTTGTATTGAATTTGTTGTTTGTATTGAATTTTAATATTAATATCAAAATGTCATTATTGTTTAAATAGAGCTTACAGACGATGGAAGCATAGCTTCCGAAATGTACATTTAAGCAAAAATAAATAATTTGTGTTTTAAGTTGTTAAAAATAAAATCTTTAATTTATCATAAAAAACACGTTAAAAAATCTCCACTATCAAATTAATTTAATTCGACATTTTAACAGTCAATGAAATGTATACTTGTCCAAACGACATTTTTTTTGTTGACCATTCGTAAGCTTCCCAATAAAACAATTTTAATTTACAGGGGTGGAATGAAGAATCAAGGGCATACCGGTACTTTAAGATAAGATTCCCCTTTTTATAATTAATATATCAATGGCCTAAGACTGGGTTGTGTTTTATATCCCGCTTTTTATAGTCCTGTTTTTGAACTTTCAGTGTTTTTTATCCAGATTTGTATAATCCTGATTTATATAACCCGCCTTTTATTATACATATTCTGTAAATCCCGTTTTTCACCATTGCGTTTATTAATTACCCGCTTTTGAAATTAACACATGGTTTAAAAAGGACGGTGCGTAAGGGGTCAACCTCCTTTTTGGCCAATTATAGAATTTGGGTTGTGATCAAGTTTGGGTGTATGCAAAGTTTTTGTGTAATAATTATCAAAATTCAAAACGGACTAAGCGGAATTAAACGGGATTTGAAAACGGTGTTATAATAGATTGGGATGTTAAATAAGAAGGATTTTAAAAGGCGAGATGTAAGAAAACAGTATTATAGAAGATGGAATTTTTAACCTTTTCTTTCAGGATTTTCGAAAAACGGGATTTAAAAAACGGGATTCCGATACGCACTCCTAAATATTTACTGTGGGGGACCCATAACAAGTTCAGATTTATGAGAAAGTTTTGCGTTAGAATAACTCAGAATAGGCTTAGTTCTCGAAAAACCAATAGAATATAAAGCTTAGGAAATGTTTCTTTTTGTTATCTGAGGTGCCCCTATCCTAACTTGGGCTCATATATCTAATCACATAACAGTTCAATGGGAGTCTAATCTTATGAGAACGTATTCCTATATAAAAGGACTAAAAGATTGTATATATGAGCAAATATTATCGCTGAGGACACAATTTATCGCAGGGACCCACCGGGTAGTCGGAAAATTACCCCTGGTAAAGCCTATTTTAAGTTCTCTTTTGTCGTATAATAAGAATGTAGGTCTTATTCGAATAAGCGAAAATAAGTGAGTAACCCAAAACGCTGACTATCAGTTGTCACTGAGCAGGTTGAAAAAGCATATTCCTTGAATGCAATCAGTCTTCGTGGCTTAAAATTTTTTTTTATACGATCAGTCTTTCAAGAATTAAATTTTCAAAGGAACGTAGGATTTTGAACCGATAATCGAAATCATTTCCTTCGCGATGGTAGATTTTAAAGAAAATAATTGACAGTAAATTCAGGCTGATCTATCAACATGTTAGTTGAATTTCTTTTTCCACGACACGATAGATTGGATAATGGATATAGAGGACGGTTGGTGCAAACAAGAAGCAGTAACGGCTCTCACTTCAATCTCAATTAGGTGCGATTTCAAATGGCGAGCCAGCTCTTCATATTTCTCCCCCTACTATTTGCCCCCTCCAACTTTCGCCCTAAAGCGTTCTTTGAAGTACTTGAACTCACCCTGGTGTGCAAATTCGGTGTCTTTTGAGACCTTGGTCCCAATTCCGCAAGCGTGAATGTTTTTCCGTGAAAAGAAAAATAATTCACACTCACAATATGGGCAAACTAATTTGCCCATCTGCTTTCACGTTATAGGTCAAGCAAATTAATTCTGACCGACGCGGAATTGCAAATATGTATGTGTAGACGATTTTTGTGTACACAGAGAAAACTCTCGCTTGCGGAATTTGTGAACTGGGCTCGCGCTGAATTATGTTTTGGAAGTCTGTGTAGGGATCAGCGAAATTGAGTAAACAAAACATCGTTGTTAAGATCGTAGACTCATCATCGACGTTGATAATTATCGAATGGGAAACATCGATCTTCTCAACGAATTTCGTTGATTTCTTGCTTCATCATCGATGTTGAATCATCGATTTTTTTGTTTTAACATATTTCCTTAAATTGTGGGGTTGTGAAAAAACCTTTGTCGACCCTGGGTAAAGTTCAACGAAACATCCATTTAGGTCTGTGTAATAATTTAATTTCAATACGATGTGAATCAACTGTCAAACTTCAAATAAACAAAAGCAAATTGATCACATTTGTGTGTAAAACGTCAACGGTGACCCTCCAAACTCAAAGTAGTGTTGGGCAAAATCGAATGATCGCTCGGAGCATACCAAAATCAAACTATGAGAAATTAAAAAAAAAAACGACACGCAACACGATAAGGAATTGTACACAGCACAAAATTATTCTATAAAATGAAATGAGTAAACACTAAAGAATTCTAGTGAACAAATAATTGGTAAGCTTTTCCCTTCTCGATTATTTGAATTTCCTTATTGGTTTTCTTACTCTAGTACTGTTTCTCTTAACGATGATTTCGTTCTAGTACACACATAATAAACTTCTCGCTCGAGTTCTTAATTCATTAGAATTTGCCAAGGAAATGTCAGAAATATTTGACAGAATGGTGTTCTGACAGTTGTTAGCCCAGTTACCCGCAGAAATTCGTGTATTCACATAATTCAATTCACAACTTTTTTAATGTAGGACAATTTTTCTCCTTTACTTTAACAGTTTTTGTTGTATTTTTTTCGAATTAAATATCAATAATTTGTACAAATTCGGTACGAATTCACACGGTGACAAACATACTTATTATTTAAATACCTAATACAAACTATATTAAAAAAATTGTGTTGTAAGGATGAACAAAATTAAATTAATTAAAAATAAAATATATTGTTTGTTAAATTGTATGTGTTTTTGTGTAAAGGCTCGTTTATGTTCTGCAAGGCTTGTAAATTAATTAAAAAAGGGCAAAATTATGAGATAGTAAATGGGTATAGTTTAATAAAAACAAATTTAACATTTTTTTTTTAACCAACTATATAATGTGCAAATTAATTTAATTTCCAAATAATTAAATTGAGTGCTTTTTTAAAGTTGTACATGCAAACTTATAATGTAAAAAAAATATATATAGAAATATTCAAGGATTAAATAAATAAAAATTAAATAAAAACCTTGGAAGCAGTTTTAGGTCGAACAACCATCATCATTTTTTGCAGTACTTGTGTGAATCCACCTAGAAAAATTGTATTTTGTTAAACACAATATAAAAACAAATTAAATAAAGGAAGAAAACAAAACAACAAAAAAATCAAGTTAAGATAGTTTTGTGTGCTGGAGTGTTAAAAATTGTAAAAAAACTTAATCAGCTAATACTCACCCATTGATTTCTGGAACCATATTGGTTTATTTTTCCACGCAATAAATACAAGGTATACGGGCACACTGGACAAAATCATTAGAATACCATAACCAGTTTCTACAGGACTGGCATACATTGGGACAATGGTGACGAAGAGTGTGGCAAGTAAATATACAATTGGGAAGACAAGGGGGACACGGATTGGTCGTGGCAAATTGGGTTGAGCCCATCTCAACCATGGCAGGCAAAGTACCGACACACCGATACTCAACTATATAAGCAAAGGAAAGAGGATATTTTTTATATGGCTAAGGACATTATTTACATCACGTGCAATTTTTCAACTCACCCATGTGGCAAAGCCGACATAATTAATAAGCGCAAAGATGTTCGAGCTAGTAAGGTACAACATCGAGAGTAGTGCCATCACTAGAACAGCTGGTGTGGGAGTAAATCGTTGTATTTGAATCATTGTAAGAATCTCTGGCATTTGTCCCTCACAAGCTCCAGCATAAAAGAGACGCGATGATGTTAAGAGGATTCCGTTGACAGCTCCAAATGTTGAAAGTGCCACAAAAACTGTTACGCGGAAGAAATGAAGTTATGTATACACGCACACACACAAATTTATAATCCTGTGGAAAACAACTTACCAGGGATTGTCCACGCAAATTGGCCAAATATCCTGTCTGCGTAAGAAACAGCAACAGCTTCAGATCCAAGGACTTCCTCAGGCGATAGGGTTGTATAGAATGCAACATTAGCCAGCAAATATACTACAGTCACTAGAGTGCACGATATCGCAATGGCCCTTGGTAGATTTTTCACTGGATCCTTAAGTTCTTCGATAATAAAATTGAGATAGTTCCTATGGATGTATATGGTTGTGGAAAGGGATGGTTGTAAAAAACAAAAATGCCATTTAGAATAAGAGTAAATTTCCCTTGAGCTTAAATTAATAAATTTTATAATAGGATTGTTCTAGATAGTGTGTGTGGGCGGACTGGACGGACGTATTTTATAGGAATTGATGGTTCTCTAATTGGTTTGCAGGGACTTACCATCCATTGTAGGCAAACAATCCTGAATAGAAAGACAGTGCCAAGGACGTTACTTGAGTATTTGTATTTTCAAATGTAAAGTATTCAGTTTTTCCTATGGTATAAAGTTTTAAATAGATTTAGAGGAAGTTTATTTTGTGTGGTGACTACATGCACCATAGATAATATTAAAGCCATTTCTTACCCAGACTTAATTGATACATGCCGGTGGCAATTACAATAAACAAAGCTAATAGCTTGGCGTAGGTGAAGATGTCCTGTACCCATGTGGCCCATTTAACATCCCAACAATTGACAAAAGTAAGGACCACTAAAATGAAAAAAATAAATGAATAATTTTTATAAGATTTGTGATGTTAAAGGATTAGCATTGTCCCCAAATTAAGAGTGAGTGACTTTTTAAAAAAAGTTATAAAAAATTTACTTAATATGTCTTTTAAAAGTTGTGTACGGCTTAGACAGATCAAATAGAGTTATATATAAATTGTTTGATTTGTTTGCAATGCTTTAAGAACTTAAGGAAGAAGTCAGAAAACTTTTCCAGTCATTCATGATTTTCAACCTTAGGTGGATAGTTTATCAAGCAAAGTATGAATCATACTTAATGAGAAGGTCTAAATACAAATTGTGACTAACAATATTAAAATCCATGGAGTTCAATTTTGTTGTGAAGTTACGTATTTCCGCGCTTATGATTACACTGCAACTTTCAATTATATCATGTCAATAAAATGGTAAATTTAAAGTCGTCTTTCTTATAAGCAAATAATCGATTTATTTCTAAATACAATCCAATAATTTCTAAGCAAAATCGGTTTAAGCTGCCAAATTAATTTTGTGTTTTTAGCCAGATTTAATCGACTTTACCACGCACACTAGCAAGATCTAATATTTCTCTTATGTCAAATTGAATTATTTTATTTTCCCGCAATAAATTTTGCAGCTATCAATTAGAACTCACACATTCATTAAAAACGATTTTTTGAAATTTCTTTTACCTAACATGAAAATATTCAGAACTAATTGATTTAAAAATGTTTATAAGGATTTCAAAACTAATGTCGATTGTTAATCCGGAAAACTCCCTGATCTGGGATCCCAATCGAACAAGTAAGCACTAGATTCCTGATTCTGATAAGTGTATGTGTATGATGGAAAATTTCATACACACTCTTGTTGTTAGGTCAGATCCATACGTTTTTTAGGCAGAAATATTTTACTTTGTCAAGAGCGTTCTCTTCTGCCAAAGAAACCAAATTTGTAACAGGAACAATTAAGGTACTTTCAATGCGTAATATATTTCATTTTTAATGAATTTTTGAACGTGCGGTTATTTTTCAATAAATGCATTAAAAAACATCGATTTTTAAAAAAAAACACCGATATTTCTGATTCGATAATTTCTGACATCGATATTGAATCGTTAACTTAATACCTATATCAGAAATTATCGAATCAGATGTATGTTTTTTTTAAAATCTTTCGTTTTTAAATCGATGTTTTTTAAGTTTTTTGAAGAAATAACCGCACGTTCAATAATCCATTTAAAATTAACATCGATGTTTATAAATATAGCTCATCCCTACTACGCGTTGTTGTTGACATTGAATTTAAGTTTGATATCTAGTGGGTGTGGTGTGAATATGTGTGTGCCTATAGTTTGGATTCTAACTTCAAATCCAGCAGTAAATGTTTCTTCTATCTTGAAGATAAATTGTTATTTCGTACCAATCGAACATTTTCAAAAGCATTTGGAAGCCTTTCAGACAATCAGTCGAAAATGTCATAAAAATAACACAAGTTTCTATTCTCTGATTGGTCAGCTGTCAAAAAATTGCCTTTCAATTAAAGGAATCTTTTATTTAATATATTTTCCTTCATTCAAGTGCACTCATGTCAGAATTATCAGCAGTTAGTTTTCTACCAGTTCAACTTTATATGAATTTTTGCTCAAGCTATATGTTACAATACATATTTAAAAAAAACACATAATCAAACATGTTCTGCATTCCGAGTGAATGAATGATTTTGAATTGAAATGAATTCAAAACTAATTTCAATTAGGATAAATAACGTGTTCTGTGTTTCGAGTGGATTCAACTCCTTCCAATTCACTTGGAATTCATTTTCGAATTGTCAAAATCACCTGTTACAGACAATTTGTATAAAAACGGTTCATATTCGGAATGTAGAGCACGAATTTTCATAATCAGAACCCTAAAATTCCACATTCGGAATGAGGTATTTACAAACTTTATTTAATGTGGAATACAGAACATTTTTATGTGGAATACAGAACATCTAAATTTTCTTTCGTTCCTCAAATTCACAAAAAGTAAAATACAGAACATGTGCGAATATATTATTCCTTAAACTACAACTGATTGAATATTGAGGATTGTGAAGATATATTTAATCGTTATTTTGAAAGTTATTTATTATCATATCACAAAGAAATATTGGAGTTATTTTTTTAAAAGAAAATCGAATAAAGGTAAATGTTTGAATAAAAATTCCTATTTTGACATTTGTGAAAAATTAACTAGTTTTCTGAGGACCGGCTACACAAATTTAACTTGAACCATGGATCAGTTAAACGCTATTTATTTTTTGAAACAGGTTCAGCTTCGAGTTCGTTGGGCAATTACAAGTCAAGAGAGAGTTAATATATCTCGAGTTCGAGTATATGGCTTTTGTCACTGAATTTGTTGACTCATTGTTATTTTATAAGTCCACCATGAATAATTTCACAAGGTAAAGTGCGTTTTATTTATTTAAGTAATTATAAAAACATATTTTGGTTCGGTTAAGTTTATATATTGCCTTTTTAGCTGAACTGTCAAAAATGTCGATTGAACTGAGAAAGCATGTATGGAAAAAAATCTTCCCACCAAAAGTTAAATAATATAGCCAATCAAATGCTTGAACCCTAGCTGAACGTCAGTTAATCCACCGAAATCGGCAAGCTAAATTCTTCTAGGTTCAGTGGCGAGTTTGGATTGTACAACACTTCATAAGAGCTAATCCGAGACCAAATCTTAAACCAAAACTGAACAACGTTTGTAGAACTGGCCTTTAGTCAAATTTGCGTTCAATTGATAAGTTTAGAAATCCGAAAACTCATAAATTTCGCTCTCTCAAAAATATAGAAAGTGAATTCAAAATTTTTTCCTCAGTATTTGACAGCAAAACTGAGAAATGTTGATGAGTTATCCTGTTCATATGAAAGAGATATGTGACATCGCATTTATCTGAACTAGCCCAAGAATGTATTTGACTTCTCAACACAACAATGTCACTTCCTCTTAGCACCAATTTGTGTGATATTTCTCAAAAACAACTCAATTAATTTCGATAAACTTCATAGGTGCTTCTAGGCAATTCCAGAATCGTTTTTTGACTTCTTTCCTTGTCATTTCTTGAAATTTCGAGCATAAGGTTGGTCAAAATATTTTCGCTGAAATTTTATAAAAGCCTGTCCAACGCAACGTTGTTTTTAGCAATTCATATCCAGATGGGGTTAGTTAGTATATAAAAGTTCTGAAATGGGGCTAAAGTTCTTTTTCCAAATGGTGATTATCAAGCAGGAGGAGAGACGGACTTAACTAGAGAATTGATTTTTAAAAATTAGAACATACAATAGAGATTTTTTTTTATCAAATTCAATTGAAAAAAATTGTCCAATGTAAACTTTAATTTCCACATAAGTGAATGGCAATATCATTATTCGCATCACAGAATCAATTACACCGGAACTTCTATTAGACATAATTTCTAGTTGTGAAGGTAAATTCATTTTTTTCGTATCATATTAATTGGTAAATATTTAACTGCCAGACAGAATGACTTAGTTTTGCCAAATGATAGAGGTCATTAAAAGTAATTATATTGAAAATACATCAGCAATCAGTAAATCGTTATACCCTTTGTACAATCCAATCGCTTTTTCTACAAAATTAATAAGACAACATACAAAACAACGTTGATCTTACATACATTTCTCAGTCAACATTGAATGATGAAACTTTTCCCGATTTTACACAATCCAAAAAGTATCTTTGTCTTTGTGGAATTGAGTATCGGTAATGTATTTTATTTTTGTCTCTTCGCTCTTTTTTGTCTATAAGCTTGAACATACATAAATATATTTCCAATTGTTTAATTGGCTACAAATCAATGATGGAAATAAAAAAAAACGTAAAAAAATAACTTAACATTCTCATCAACGCAACTTTACTAAAACCACTCTGTGATTAATGATTTTATTGGATTATAGTATTCTTCTTCTATGAGGCTTTGGTTTGATTTTCCTTGCTGTTTTTATTTTGTCAATAATAAGGATTATCGACAATCCGAGAATCCACTATATTTTTTATATTTTACTTGTCCTTTCCCACAGAAATGAGTCGAAAACGAAACACGAAATAATTCAAAACTAATTTTCCATAATAGATTCTTGTAGATAACAATTTGGAAAATTTAATAACGAATATAAACAAAATAAATTTTAAGATCCTTTGAGATCATTATTATTCGTGTGCAAAATGCATACGCATGCAAACAAATTAATCATTAGGTGTGTTATCTTACTCTCAAAAACTGAGAAAATCTAATGTCGAGTTTCATTCTAGAAAAGATTTGCTCTTTCTGTCAAAAGATTCGATCTTTTTAAATTTCGAGAGTTTCATTGCAACAAAAAGAGCAAATCTAGATCAAATCTCAACACGAAAGATTTGACCTCTGAGCGCTGATGGATTGGTAAATTTGATCTGAATGCACACATACACGTAAAAAGTCTTTTTGCCAAACCTCAAATGAAAATATATTGTCAATAATTTTTTCTGAACTTGTGAATTTGTGCCAGTCTACCCTAAAAAATAAAAAATAATCTACGAAGAAGCTTATAATTCAGATTTTATTAATTTAGTGGAGTTTTTGATTGCTTCGTCTTCATTTGATTCTGAATTTTAATGTTTGTGCATATGTAAGGCGGAAAAAAATACTAACAAAATTACGATCAAAAACATTAAAAATTCAAAAGTATTTTGAATTTATAATATGTTGCATTTTTAATCGATTTTTGGCACTATAAAAACATCTGTGTCAAAAAACACCGATATTTCTGATTCGATAATTTCTGACATCGATGTTTTTTTTCCATTTTAACATCGCTCATGTCTACACAACATTGTTGTTGACATTGAATTGCGTTTGACCTTTAGTGTGTGAGTGTGTGCATGCTTCTGATTTTGATTCTGCTCTCAAACCCAGAATCCAATGTCACTTCTATCCAGAAGAAGAACTGTAATTTGATACCAATTGAACAGTTTCAGAAGCATTCGGAAGCCTTCCGGGCGACCAATCGAAAATGCCATGAAACTCGCTATAAGAACTTCTATGAAAAATAGTTAAATATTCTTAGTAGTTTTTCAGAGAGAGAGTGCTTATGAGAGAATAAGATATTTCCCCAGGCTGCAAATTTTACTCCAAAGAAATTCTTTGGACAAAATTATGAAGACTGTCAAATAATTGAAATCAGAAAAATAACAATATTATGCTGTCAGTTGCAAGGTGTGTCATTACAAAATTGTACATAATCAAATTTATCACCTAGCATATTCGTGCAATAAATTAAAATTTATATAGCAAATTGGTTACTATATATATAAACTTTTTTACAAAGAAAAACTTTTTAACATTATGAAAAATACACTTTTGTTTTGACATTTTAAAATTGGATAACATTTTTGCATTCCCGATTTCCCGTACTTTTGTTTAACTTTGTCGTTATCTGAGAGATGTTTACTCCCACCGTTGCAAAAATAACAGTCTTCACATTTTTGTGCACAAAGTACGCGAACAGACTTATTTATTGAAATTAATGAGAATCAACAGGAACGAACATTTAAACCCAGTGTATGATCAGAAAATCAAAAAACGTTTCTATAAACGGTTCAAAACTTTAGTGATTCTCAATTTTCGTGTCGAGATTTTATTGAGAAATTATCTTTAGGAGCTGAAAGTTGAAGCATTCTTTTTCTCACCGGGTACCATAAGTGTTGTGCTCCAATGTTCAAAACATACATATTTAGATTTTGTTTTAGGACGAGAATAGTGAAATGACAATTTTCAACAGTTATAATAGTCGTTTCCAGTTAAAAGTGTCAAGAATGGGGGCGACTGAATAAAAACAAATAAATTCCGGAAGTCGAAATGTACCTACTTCTGACCCTGTGAGGTATGATATGAACTGAAACCGTAACTCCCTGTATATGAAAAAAACTTTAGGACTTAAACATTAAATTAATATCATTTAAATGAGATAAAAGAAATAATTTTATTGCATCTATTAATTATTACTCACATATACAACACACTGCTAATAATCGTGCTGAGTCTTCTGGCGGTTGGCAGTCTGGGAAAAATGGCTTAAGAACATACACACTGAAGGTGAGTGCAACAATTGCCTGCGAACATGGCCGTACTATCATACACTCAATCCACAGTCTTATGAAGGCCATAAATGGTCCAAAGGTTTCCATGATATATGCATAGTCTGCACCGGATTTTCTTATCATTGTTCCCAATTCAGCATAGCAGTAAGCACCAACCTGTTGAAAGCAGAAAAAAAAAATTAATAATAAAAGATTTCAATTATTTACAAAAAAATATTTGTAGACTAGAGAGAAACATTAAAAAAAAAGAACGTGCAGACCAGCCCCTTTTTGTAATCGTCAGATTATTCAAATATTTTATGTTTAAAACAAATACCTCCTCCGGGGCACAAGTCTGCTGCACGATTAGATTCGCGAAGCCATTTGCAGTTCCTAATTAATTGTGCAAGACTATGTTCACTAGATTATTACGGGACTATTGTAGAAGAAGTCTGACAGGTGGATTCTGCGGTTTGATTGTGACAACGGAATTTACGTATTAGTTTCTTCCTCTTGATACAGCTTCTGTAAATTCGTTTTAAATAATACACCAAGCCACTGAAAAGAGCAGAATTACCTCGAAGGCAGTTCTACCGATTTTAATAAAATAAAATGCACGACTGGATCGCACAACTTTAATGTAACTATAAACAGTGACTATATTAGTGGGTAGTCTATCCAGTTAACATGAGGCACATTGCACAGTAGGTAGCCTTAAATTTTACCTTGGTTCTAAGTATAATAAACTTTCGAATGGGTGATTCAAGGAATAGTTACTTTAAATAAATATAAATAAAGTCGTTTTCGAAATTTTGAATTTCCACAAATTAAACAGTTTTTTTTAAATTTAAACACATTTTTTTTTTAAAACGTAAGGGCATATTAACGAAAAAAACATTATGTGCCAAGTTTCAAGAAAATCCACACAGCCGCTTAGGCTGTCGACTTGCGAACAGACAGACAGAATTGTGCGACACATTTTTTCGTCTTGGCTATTATCGTAATGTGTCCCAAGTAAATAAAATGCACGACTGGATCGTACGAACTTGCTCTGGTAGCTAACAATTAATGTAACTAACCATTGAGGTTTAGTTAGGTGAATTGTCGAATGGTTGATTCGAGGAATAGTTACATAGGTAGCTTCCTACAAATGTGTATTTAAATCTAAGTTATGGATTTTAATTATGTAAGTTAGAAGAGTAAAATGTATCTACATACATATACACATAGATGGGAACTAAGTATGTAAACATGTACATATAATAATGAAAATGAAGGATGTAGGTGGGTAGGTATATACATACAACTTCATAATTTAGGTGAAATATGCATTACATAAGATTCATGTAATTTTTAAAGAAACATATGTATATGTAAATGTTTGAGGGCCTACATTGTATTTAGTATTCAGTGACGTACGCAAAAATTCATAAAAATGGAATAATAATAAGGTAGAAATAAATGGATAATGCACATAATTAAATGTTTTTATATTGCTTAGTCGTTAAAGTTTGATGGAAAACAAATATGCAATTAGAGTTCATGCATAAACAAGAACATAGCAAACAAAATTTCAACAATCGTTATAGCGGTTTTTTAATAAATTATTTTTTTATGTATAAAATTTTGAAAACATTTTAAGAAAAAACATTTGAATCACCATTTTGAAGATGTTATTAATATACAAATAGAATTCAAATTTCAAAAACTTTCTGTCACTGGTTTTTGAAAAATCGATTTTTCAAAAAAAAATTTTATTTATTTTTTAAAAATCGAAAAAAAATTTCGTATGCAGTTTTATTAACTATTTTAGAGAGCATTTGTACAAAAAAAATTATTTTAATCAGTTTATCCAATATTGAGAAAGTCGAAAATATGAAAAGTGGTTCTATGGGATGTACCGTTAATAAGTACGCAAAAAAAATATTTTTATACTTGAAATTGAACTGTACTAATATAAGAACACACACATTTTTTTTATAAAAATTGTTGGAGCCGTGTTCGAGAAATACATTTTTTTCTTGACCGTTTTTTAAAATTTGTATGGGAGGTACTGTTGATTTTTATTTTTAAAAAATAATTTTTTTACTATTCAAGATAATGTCAAAAAACCCCCAAATACGAAGTTTCGAAAAAATCTATTGAGTGTTTTCGAAATTTTGAGTTTTCAAAAAAAAATTAATTTCCAAAAATGCGTAAAAAATTCAAAAAAAAATCAACCGTTTCCAAAAAAATCGAAAACCAACAAAATGGTTCTACTAGAGGTACCAAAAATAATAATTTTTTCAAAAAAAAAAAATAATCAATAGGTAGGTACCCTTTCTCTTCATTAATGAACAGATTTTTTTTATAAAAATCGTTGGAGCCGTTTTTGAGAAAAATAAGATTTTTGTTTTTGGCCAAAAAAAATGTATGGGAGCTACTGTTGTTTGTCGTCTTAAAAAAAATGAAAAAAAACGTGTGGGCTACCGAAAAAACAATATGTACTAAGTTTGAAGCCACCGAACCGTTTAGGCTACAGAATCGAGGACAGACAGACAGACACACAGACAGACAGACGGAATTGGGGGACCCACTTATTTGGTGTTCTCTATGATCGTATTGTCATGTTTGATTGTTTTTTTACGAATACATAACTTGCCTTATCTTACCTATAATCGCAAGTGAAAATTCAGTGCACTATTATAGATATACAGCCTTATTTACAATTGCATTATAGCGAGTAAATAGCGTTATACACTTCTTATAATGCCTCTGAACTCGAAAATCTCATTTATAAAACTTATACAATGTTAGTTAAATAGAGCCATTATAAGCTAAACGCGATTATAGGTTGAATAGAGCATACTTAACGAAATTATAGTGTCGAAATATTATTTTGAGTTTGGACATAAAACAAAAAAACCAAAATGCCTTTACTGACTTTGAATGACCAACAACAACTTAAGTTTTTCTCAATTATTTTTGGCTGGAATTATAGCTATTTCACGACTTGCCAAGGTCGATAATCAGATTTTTTTGCTCTAGTGGTGGTGGTCTACTTTTTCATTTTAATTGAAAAACTTCTTGTGCCTTTATCGTGTATTGAACCATGAGCAAGTTTTGCTTAGAAGCCAACGCACTACGCCTTTAAATTTTGTATTCTGTTTAAATGATTTCAATTATTTAAATGCAAAACTTCCAACTCGAAGAAGAAGAAAACTGTACAAAAAACGATTCAATCCAATGAATCATAGAAATGCAGGCTTAAAAATATACATTTTTTTCAAAGCAAGTATGCTTAAATTATTGAAATTGTTCGCTGGACCTTTTTTGGTTGTGTGACGAGGCACACGTCTTTCCACAGCGAAAGCCGGTAGCCAACCTGCTTAAATAAAATTATACCAAATGGAATAGAATACCCGCTTTTGGTACTTTTTGGACCCTGCATAACTATAATTTATTGGAAAATGTTTTATAAATAGGAATCTATGGACGGGCTACATAAGACCTTATTCACTTATTCACTGTATAACTATTCATCTGTTTAGAGCATTCGATTAAATAAGACTGATAGTCTGCATTTTGGCCAATCCAATTTTTTAATTAAAATGTATAAATGTTATTTTAGACTATCTCATTAAAGGTTCAACGCAAGGCAATTATTCGAAAAAATACTGCTTACAAAAAAATAAATAAGAGCAAGTACGTGCGATCCAAACGTGCATTTTATTTTATTTATTTTGTTCTGTTCTACGTTGGCCTTGTCATGACCTAAACAGTTAACGAAGCTCATGAAATAGGAATTTTACAAATCTGACAGTTCATTTGTGTAATGTCGTTTTTGATTTGCTGTTCGAAGTTACTGCTTATGTTCCATTTCTATAGATAGAATATGAAAAAGTGGGAGTAAAAAGAGTGACTCTAAGCAGCCCACCGAAAACGATAAAAGAGCAATTTTCGATTTTGAGAGAAAGTCTTTCAGATTTCAATAAAAAAACGGCATTCGACACGTCACACAGATGTTTTGGGGACAAATGCCTAGATTTTGTATTTGTTTGTTTTGCTCACGAGTGATCCTTGATATGTGTCAAAATAAAATATGCAAAATAGGATTGGTCTCACCATGTGCATCACTTAATACGTTATCGTATTTAACATAAATAATAATCTTTAATAAGTTAATGGCAGATATTTATTTTTCAACTCATTTGCAATTTTGAACTTAAATTATACAATTTGTTGGTCGAGTTAATAAATAAAATTAAAAAAGATACTTTTAAAAATCACAGATTGTAAAACACATCTTTTGATCATTGAGCATTGGATTAATACACCCGACGAACCAGAAGTTATTGTTACTGCTTATTTGATCAATGTCCGATCTCGAATGCAAATTTGTCCATTTGAACTAGCTGTTCGAATAGTAATAACAATAATTTTAACTATATGCCTGTAGGACCTAAGGTCTTTTTAATGCAACCTGAAATGCACAGCACTAGTTAGAAAGAATAGAAAGATAGGAAAGAATAAAACAATATTCTTTGTAAAAACAGCTAAATATATTTTTAAGGTCGTAATTTATTTAAATTTATACTTATGCAATTAAAAAACAAATTTCTAAAAAAAATTGTGGCATGATACATTTAAGTATTTAGTAATATAAATTTTAAAATATCGAATTTAAAAAAAAAAACATTTTTGTTCAAAATCCAAAAAAATATTTTTCAAAAATGTTAGTTCAAAAATTTTTACCTTTAATGAGAAAATCGAATCGAAAAACAAAAAAAAAAGGCTCTATTTTAATAAAATGTAATTTTTTAAAATCAAAATCGTTAGAGCCGTTTTCCAGATAATTAAGATTTACCATTTTTGGAAAACAAAATTTGTATAGCAGGTACCGTTATTTTTGGGCTAAGAAAGATTTTAAAAAATGAAATTCAATAATCATAAAACGCTAAAGGTGCCAATTTCCAACATAGGTTGACCTAATTTGTTGGTGTTCTCTATCACCATAATGTCAAGTTTGATTAAAATCTCGAGTTCGATTTTTTTCCCAATGCAAAACTTTTCCCTTCAGTGTCTACATAAATACAATCTCATTTAAAAATCGAATTTCAATCACACCACTTACCCTCAGTTTCACAGTGGGAGTTTAAATGTAAGATCAACTGAACCTTAAGCTGAGTTTAAATTTTTGGTTTAATTCGTCGGGTTTCACAGTAAAATCTGATCTTCAGATCAGTTGAACTTCGTTTAACTATATTTTATGAAAATAGTTGGCAGCATTTTTCTTGCCTCGTCCTCCCTTTTTCTCTGTGACAAAAAAAAATTGGCGAAACAATGAGAATAATAAATAAAATAATAATATTCAAGATCACTATAACAACTCGATAACATTTGAATACACAATTTTTTTTTTTTTTTTTTTAATTACTTTTTGCACGTGCTCAAGGGATTATGAATACCCTTTATATGTTTTTCTTAACACAGCGCGGCCATTCGGTGGAAGAAGAGAAAGAAGGATAGGAAAGATGTTTAGCGCGATTTTCTGAGACTAGAGCTGTTGTTGTCTCAGATTTATCTCCAGGATGGCTGAACTAATGCGGAGAGAATTACCGTGTCTTATTTATTTATGTCCCTTATAATTCGCATTATTTTATTTATTTCGTTCTCATATTTTTTGGGTATGCTAGGTTGCTCAATCACATGTTGTTAGTGTTATGCCTAAACAGCATGTAATGAGCAAAGCAGCAACTTATTTAATGACAATTTTAGAATGGGTTTTTCATGGAATATAAGAAGACATAGACAACGGCAGGAATCGAACCTGCAACCACGAGGTTGACAGGCGAGCACACAACTATCGCGCCACGGCCACCCCCATAATATTTTCTGATGGAAAAAAAGACAATACAAACGTTGAACTGAAGTTTAAACGGCAGAATAATCTCAGTTAACTTAAACTAAAAATTGAACTCAGTTCAAGGTTTAAGCGAAACTGTGAAACCAAATAAATTGTTGATTTGAAGTTTAAACCAAAAGCGGAGTTTAAACTCGCACTGTGAAATGGGGGGTTAGGTCTATATCTCAATGTACGGAAACACAGACGTCCGAAATTTAAGACAAAAGCCGCTGTTTTTAATTCAACACTATGGAAGCGTTGACTTTGAACAAAACAACATTTTTTTACAAGAAACCAATATTTGACCTAGAGGGCATGTACCTGCAATAAAACGCAAGCGAATTAAACTTAATATAACAGCTTTCGTATGTATTCAGGTCATTACTCAAAAAGTCAACACGAAAAACCCCCTTTCTTAAATAAGCCCTCATTTAAGCATCCTTTAACTTGATAATAATATCAACTGGGTTTTCCCTTATCAAACAGGAACTTTTATGAACTGTTAAGCCAATGTGTCATACATGCGAGTTATCGACTGGTGATTCAATAATAATCGCATCTACATAATATTATATCCGCGATAAATTTCACATTTATATAGGAAATACCTACCACAAGTCCAAAAACCAAAACCCACTCTAATTCCGATAAATTGTCAATCAAGCAATTTGCCATTTAAGTGTGAATTACAATAGCTACCTATAATATTTGCTAGAGAGTTCAATATCAACAAATCAACATATCTATACAGTGTGAGATATTACAACTAAAAACTAGAAAAACTGTACAAGTGTGTTTGTTTCTGGAGATTTTCATTGCTCTTGTGGTCTCATTTTCAGAATCACTCACCTACTTAAAATGTTGAACTCGTCATCGTCATTCATCCAAGTCGTTCTGTTTATTAATTTTTTTTTTTTTTTTTTTTTTTGTATTCGGAATTCCATTTAAAGTGAAGAGAAAACCAATAAGAAGAACCCCCTTCAAAGTTGCCGCACGCATATCTCTAACTGCTCCATTTCTGGTTGGAACAGTCTATGACGCTGTGGCTGCGTATAGAAATGATTGAACTTATGAACAAAAGGATTCAAGAGAAGATGTTCGAATTCAGGTCCCACAAACAATATTCCTTATTGGGAATCTAAGGAATTCACATCGATGGAAACTCGTGTCGGTCTATGTGACTCCATAGAGCACTTAATTAAATACCTACCATTCGGTTTATTGTAAATAACATACAGGTTTGCTGGTAATCGATTGTGGAATACCCTATTTTTTGTAGACACTTATGCCGATTTTTACTTGAAAATAGGGATTTTGATCAGGGATTGCGCATTTTTCTTGGCAAATAGAACGCACATTTTTTTGTGTGTAATTATATTTTTGTTTTATTATGAAGAGTAAGTAAAACCGTTTGACGTTTCAACAAATTTAGCTTTACTATGGTGTGTGTGCAAGTGGGTGTTTCATGTACGTGTAAATACCCCTCTGTGATCCAGATTTGTGACTTTGATCCCGGATTAACAAAAAAATAAATAGTTTTTGTAAAACGCGAAAATTATTCATTGACTGGCATTACAATAGATTCAAAATTGCTTTTAACGGCCTTTAGTCCACAAAATTTGCGTTTCATCCCAGCAATCTCACTTGGACTCATCAGTTGGTTAGTGGGCGCCTTACCAATACGCAATTTTTGTTAAGTTCAGTTCAACTTACTTGCATTTTTTGACAAAAATTTGCGTATTGGTAAGGTGCTCACTAACCAACTGATGAGCCCAAGTGAGATTGCCGGGATGAAATGCAAATTTTGTGGACTAAAGGCCGTTAAAAGCTATTTTGAATCAATAATTCAACAAGTCCAATTAAATATAATGCTAAGTCTTCTACTTGGCTGAGTAATCTCAGTAGTATTTAGAATTGTATTATAAAAAAAAACACCTTCTTATTGACATTACAATAGTACAGTTGCGTAATTTTCTCATGGCAAATATTTTGGCGAAACATTTTAAACGATTTATAATGATGCTTAAGAATTAGAGCCTAGTTTAGTATCTTTTGTCAGATAAAAAAAACATTTGAAAGAGGCGAAAAAATGTGGACTTTTGTTCAAATGAACACTATCTACAATTATTGCTATTAAGGGAAATCATCTCAAGGATTCATTTTTTCTTGTTTTTGATATTTTTTTTACAAAGTGTTATCTATAATCTATATCTATATATCTTTTTATATTTAATTTCTATTTTCGAGCAAGAAAAAACAAAATAACTTTACTGAAAATAAAATATTTCTCAACAAAAGCCCATACGCTGGATGTGCTAAAGCTTTTATGAAAGCTTGTAATACATTATATTATTTGTTTTTAAGGAAATATTTTTGACAAATTCAACATAGAAAGCAACTTTTATGAAATCTAAAATACTCAAGTTTTTGGAAAAAAAAATTAATCGGATTCGTTAAAAAATGTATTTTTTTTTCTTAAAAAACACAAAACTTTGTAATAAAATTTAAAATTGGAGAAGTAAAACAACTTATCTTTTGTTAAAAAATTAATTTATATGTACTTGTATTGTCCTTGTTTTTCGCTTTTATTTTTGTTATTATTGTACATTCAATAACCTTGTAAATTACTTATAAGGATATATCTTTAATTTTAATTTTTATAATAAAGAAAACATAATATATAATGCATTTTAAATATCATAGTATCATATTGATTTAATATAATGCCAAAAAGATAAAATAGTCTTCTGTTGATTTTAGCTTTAGTAAAATGTTCCATGATTACATTGCTTAAAATTAGCAAAATCCTCTGTTTAGTTTGATATCATACAAAACTGCATTAAAATCCTACTAAATCATTTAAATTTATGCGCTCTTGATTTTTGAAAACAAATAAAATAATGGAAAATTACTTTTCAAACAGCGGTAATGTATGTGCTTTCGTTGAGTTTGAATAATTTTTTCCATCTTATAATTCACGTCACAAGTAATTAAAAACTATGGTCTAAATTATAGTCAAATTAACTCGACTCCAAAACGATTTTAGTGTAACACTGGGCAGAAGTTAGGGTTTTTTTTTTTAAATTCAATCACTTTTTCGATTGGTTGTGCGGAGTTAATCTTTTGCTACGTCTATTAGCTCAAAAACCTTCGATTGGCTATTTTGAGGAAGGTTTTTGGAGTATATGTATATCTGTTCTTGATTTCAGAAAGGAGTACAAACAGAACACACATACATTCAAAGTTTTTCGTAAGATTATTTGTCAAAAGTAATAATTGTTTAAGGAAATCATTTTTTTATGATGACAACATTGTATTGTGTATGCGTAAATTTGTGTATACGACATTTTAATTTCCGATTGGAAACAAAAAGTAGCTGAGCATTCCGAAAACCCAATCGAAAGTGACATACAAGTCAAACCTTTATACTTTAATAATTTTATACTTTATACTAAAATACGTACTGGCACGTATGATGTTTAACGTTAAATGGAGAGCTGGACAAAACGTTCTACAAGAGTGAAGCACCCTATAGAAATCGGCTTAATGCTGCCAACTATGCAACGTTAAATTGGATTTTTTAATCGTGGGCCAATTAAAAATAACGTTTGAGGTCACTAAATCAAGACGTACTCACCCTGAAATAAAGTATTAAAATGATGATGATATTATGAAAAATATAATTTAGGTACTGTGTAACTTCATTCAATCTATCAAAGAGATGAAAGAGAAAACGAATGTAGCCAGGCTGGTGGTTACTCGAAATGTCACTTTGACATATATAAATGTTGAAAAGTTCACTATTTTACACGCGTTCAGCTAATAAATCTGTTATAGCAAATACTAGTGAAAGAGTAAGAAGCATTCAATAATAGTTTGCTTTTCTTTACATTTAAAAACTCAATTCGACAAAAAAAAAATCATTATCCCATTTACAAAATATTAAGACTTTCACAGAGAAAAAAAACATATAAAATGCACGACTGGGTCGTATGTACTTGTCAATATGTTTGATCACTTTGTAAACACAAGAATCCTATGTCATTTTCGGTTTGCTGTTCAGAGTTACACTTTTTAGAGTAAAAATATTAACTCCAAACAGTCAATATAAAATGTCATTAGTAAAAACAGCAAAATATATTTTTAAATTTATAATAATTATATTTTATACAAAAAATTTTATTCCATTCTTTTTTAAATTTTTGTTTGAAAACGCTATGAAGATTTTTTTAAATGTTTTTAAATTTATATAATAAAATACTTAAAATTGCCATACCAAATATTTGGTTTTCGTTTTGTTTTTCTTATTAATTTCTTATTAATTTTTTCCAAATGCAAGGCTTGCCCTTAATTCACAAGTAAACAAATCTTATTGAAAAATTGATATGCAATATTTTAAGTTCTTAGAGTTAGAAGAAACTGGATTTAGCGATGAGCTGCTTTATAAAAACCAATTAAAAAGTAAGAACTTGATACACCGGCATACAAATAAAAAAAAAGTCTAACTCAGTTTAAACTGTTTTTAAATAGTAAATCAATGATAGTTTTAAAAGTTTCTCCTTCTATTTTTGCACATTTACAATTTTATTTGCTTTATTACTTAGTGTAACAAGCTATCGTCGCAAAATAACATACCCTATGCACTGAAAAAGTAGGTATGTATTTATATATTTGAATAATTGAATCCAACGATGACGTCTAAAGATAGAACTTGTGAATGAACATAGTAAGTATCTGTAGTATTTGCATAAATTCCAAAGTAGACGATAAATTATTATGATGAAAATCAGACGCCATCAGAGACTTACTTGGGCATTCGCTATACAATCCGTATCTATGTATTATACAACCTTTAACACTTGCATCATTATCTGCTATCTGGTTGACATTTTATGAAACATGATAAGGATACGTACCTATTTAATTTCATATTACGTACAGAGGCAACCACAGGATATCATTCTGTGTGGGAAGAAGTAAGTACATATAGGTAATTCCATTTGAAATTCGAAAACAAGCAATTTATTTACCCAAGGAGCTTATAATCAATTACTTCAATTGGTAACAAACGAACACATGAATTTTTTTTTACGCCGATAGGTGTGCAGTTGCAGTGTAACAAACACATATAATGGAGTAAGTGATTAATTGATGCGTGCATGGGGTATCAACCTATAATAAAACACAACAAAGAGGTTATGTCGATTTTGTGCTGAATGCCGCTTAAAGCCTCTGAAGTGCGACGCAAAAACTGTATAGCAATTAACACAATTAATCAATAATTTAGCCACTAACGTTAAAAATAATACAGCAATGTTGTATTCGGAATTGATTATGATATGCATGGTGGCTTTTCAAACTTTTAAAAAACTTCCCAAAACTAAAGTAAAAGAAAATTTAATCCTCCACCAAAGTTTTCAAATTGCCATTTTCCTAATTATTGATAAGGCACAAAGAATTAATATTAACCAGGCTGTCAACATCATAAGAGGCACTGGACTTGTATCTCATTTAAGCTCTTAACACTCACCAAAAATATATATAAATATTGGCAGAAGGATACAACTAAGTTTTTCTCGTTTGGTTCGATAAATTTTAAATTTATTTTTATACCTCCTTTTTGGTTCAATTTGAAGTGAATAGTTGAAATGAGAGTCTTAAAACTAATGAAATTTTTGAACTAAAAAGGGTTTAAGATTAAATTTCCTCCTGGTTACTGATCCGTCTAAAATGGTCACTTATCCCAGGATATGGTAACAGTAATACCATAGTTTTAATGTTGCAAATGACAAGTGCTTACAAATGGCGTCAAACTTTCTTGTAGTTTGACATTTATATTCGTGATAGAGAGAAAAATCGTTACATAATCTTCCAACGGGCCGACACGACGCAAGTCAATTGTACACCTACACTTTAGCTGTGTTTCCATTTTAAATTAAATTAAATGTAATTATACAATTCTGTATATTAATTAAACATAATAAAACAACAAATATTTTAATATTATGGAAATAAACATTTAAGTGACGTCAAACTCGTTGGTTGTTGTTTGGCAACAAGCATTGGCGCGATACACATATGAGGAACTCGTGTTTATTGGTAGCACTTTTTTTGTTAATTTCCGCATCTATTGTAAGTGTTTATAGATAAGAATCTAGTCGGCAACTGGGTCCACTGGGCAGGCCATAGATGACGCAAAAAGAGACCTGGGCCTATAACACAATACATAAAGTGCTTGTTGAACAAGTGAAATTCAACAACTTTAAAAAATGTGTGTAAAATGGAACAACAAGTCTAAGGGAACTATAACAATTGTTTTGGATTCATTCAACAAGTGGGAAATTTTAGAATTTCAGCGTTTTTGTAACTGGAAAAAACAAGAGTTAAGAAAAATGAGAATAAACTTGTTGAATAGTTGATAAATTTTAACCAACGGTTCCGGAATAGTTCAAAGTCAACAAGTTAGAAATAAACACTTAGAATAGTATTAATTAAGTGATAACATCGGACGGATTTTGTGAATTTATTTAGTGGCCTAGAGTTTTGTAAAAAAAATGTTTTTTTTTTATTCTGAATTGGACAGTGATAGTGAGAGCCAAGGACATGAATTAGTATTCAAGGAAAGAATAAACTTTGTGTTCATTTAAAAATTTTGTGCTCCGTAGAAGTTGTTGAAGATAATCAACCGAAAGTCTCTCCCATAAATTACGCTCCCCCACTAATAAAACTAAAGCACCAAGTGTATGGCAGAAAATATTGATAGCCTAACATTGGTTGGAATCTGAATCTTAATACCATGTTATAGGAGATGTTCATGGTGTTCACAAAAGGACAGTTTGTCGATGTATCAAAGAAGTCACATTTGCAATTAATACTTTTTTTTCGGAATCTTAATACTCATCCTGGTAGATTTACTTGTTCAACTGATTCAACAAGTGAAGGGAAATTTTTTCTATTGACAATTGTTACGATTTTTATTGTGTTACAGAAATTATTTTCACTTGTTGAACAAACATAGTTGAACAATTAATTGTTGACTAGTTGACTTGTTGTTCTATGTTATAGGCCCCTGTTCGACCCAGAAATTTTTGTTAATTGGACGTCCGAGAGACGCAACAAACAAAGATTATTATCAATTATATAGATAGGAGACTTTCATGGGAATTACACCATTCAAATCACAGTGGGGTTAATGCCGTCCGTACCGAATTTTTTTCCTAAGACGTGTGGTTTTCAAGAACAAATAAAATGCATATAGTTTAATGTTATGACCAAAAGTTTAGCTTTATTATTAAGATAGGAGTTGCCGTTGTGTTTTAAAAATTATTTCGGGAAAGTGGCCGCCGCGGCTGGCACGAATAAATTGCAGCCGAGATGGCCAATTTTCGACCACTTTTTGCAGAAATCGGGGCCGAATGTCAGCACTAACGCGAAACATATTATCTCATCTCTATTCTCAATCGTCTCGGTCTAATCTGCGTAGCCAAACGACTTCAGAAAACTCCACAAAAATAGTCCAGCGGTGTTAAATCGCATGATCTTGGAGACCACGCCACAGGCCCACTATATACGAGATAATGTGCTCACCAAGAATTTCCTTCCATAAATTTATTGTTTCGTTGACTGTATGTCATGAGGCGCCGTCTTGTTGGAACCAAAGGTCGTAGACATTAATATCCTCCAATTCAGGCACGCAAAAGTCATTAATCACGGCTCTATAGCGTTCCCCATTGACTGTAACATTATGGCTGGCTTCATTTTTGAAGAAATATAGACCAATGATTCCCTATGACCATAGAGCACACCAAACAGTGACTTTTTGAGGATGTAACGGCGTCCCAACAATGGCCTGTGGATTATGATCACTCCAAATACGACAATTTTGCTTACTAACGTATCCATTTAACCAAAAGTGAGTTTCATCGCTGAATAAAATTTTCTTGTGATGCGTCGAGCGAACCGAACCATTATTTTGGTAGTAAATTTGCACGATTTGCAACGTTGTTCAGGAGTAATTCTAATCGTTATGAAATTGCAAATAAAACTGAGCATAAATCAAGTGACAGCTGTCAAAAAGACCAACCCCCGAAAAAGTATTGCCCGATTTGAAAACCACACGTTTAAAGAAAACACCTGGTACACTGAATTACAAAAAAAGTGGTGCAGTCATAGCTTTTGATGTCAATTTTGACTTTTTGATAATTATGATGCTATGTTCTTGCAGAGCTTAATTCTTTTCAGGTTAACTGAATATTTTTGTGCTTTTTCATTTTCCTTGTTATACGTGCATCATATTGAGAAACAACCGCGTATTAATTATTATTCAAATTAGAAGGGTGTTTTAACAAATGTTGGCATTCGTGATCCCGTATATGTTTTAATAAGTGTATTGTAATAAGTTTATTTTAATTTGTTAATTTATTAGTTTTTTGTTATTTTTTATGAAAAAAATATGCACATTTGTTTTAACCGTCGAGTTATGTGTTTCTTCCCTACTTAAAAAGCAAATTATTAACCTATTTTAAAGAAAAGTCCCGTTATTTTTAAATTTTAATTTACCATATCCTGGAAGTTATCGTAAATTAAATTGATATGGTCCTTGGTAAGCTGTGCTTCATTTATCCGCTATCTTAACAAAATACACTGAGTTACAAAAAAATGTTTTAACCGTCGCCTATCTCCTTTTAATTCATTTAAAATTCGCAAAAAACTTTATATCACTGAATAAAGTACATACTTTGTCCTGCAGACAAACATTTCATTAAGAACACCGTGTATGTATGTTTTACTCTTTTAATTTGATTTGCTTTATAATTTTGTATTAAAACAGAATATAGGATTGGTTAATCGGAAACGGCTAAGATGTAGATGAAATTTTCAAAGTTGGCTCCTTTGAGGGAAAAAAATAAAATGCACGCCTGGATCGCACGAAATTGATCTTATGTTAGATCACATAAGGTTTCTATTAATTAGTCTTCGACTAACTTTTCTCTGAGACGGTTGTTTCCAAAATGTCTAAGATTTGTGCTAATTGCAATCTAACTATAAAAAGATCTAAAAGTTCCGAATCAGTCGAGTTTGGTTTTTTCTGCGGTCGTCATTTCCATAAAAACTGTATTGAATTATCCGATGATATTCATAAATTATTAATCAATCGAAATTTATTTTGGAAATGCAATTCTTGTGTGAATATAAACCTCTCTACATTCATCAATAATTTTCATGATCTTTCTTTGAGTGTTAGAGAGATTAAAAATGATATAAGTGCTCTTAAATCAATATTCGCAAGTAATTCACCACCGCGAAAAACTGCCAAAAAAAATCCTAAATCCACGGAAAGAGACAATGACTCATCTTCTCTCACCGCATATAATATTGAACCAACAAAAAAAGATCTTCCGCCTACCCCCCTTAATATACCTGATAAGCCTGCAATAGTTGAAAGCGATACAAAATTATCTGCTTCAGCATCTCAAATTAATTCTATCTCGTTAAAACAATCTAGTGTAATAAATCAAAATTCTGAATGGACTGAAGTTCAATCTAAAAAAAAATATTCAAACTCAACTAACATTAAAAAAATAATTGGCACCGACTCTTCGGCTACTCTCTGTGCTCTCCCAGATTATACGTGGATTCACTTGTCAAAGTTTAACAAAAACACTAAGCCTGAAGATATTATCAATCACATTTCTCAAAAAACTAATATTTCACCAAACCATTTTAAATGTTATGCGTTAGTTAAAAAAGATACTGATTTATCCAATCTGAAATTCATTACATTTAAACTAAGCATTCCGGCCTCCAAATATTCAATCATCATGGATTCGTGTAAATGGCCGTGCTTTGTTCAAATAAAGAAATTTGTGCCGCGAGAAAGCAGCAATAACAATAACAACAAGAATAAAGAATTGTCTCTTCACACATCTGCATCCCAGTCCACTACAACGTCATCATCATCATCATTATCATCATCATCACAGAGATTTTAATCTGCCTAACATTGAATGGGTATTTGATCCCGAAGAACTACATCTCTTATCATTTAATGTAAACACAGATTTTGAATGTGAAATAATCGATTCTTTTGCAAGTCATGACTTAATCCAAATTAATTGTTGTAAGAATAGCTTAAATCGTGTTCTCGATCTTGTTTTTGTAGACAGAGAATTAGCTATATCTATAGATAAATCATTATGTCCTATTTTTTCCAACTCTGTTCATCACAATGCTTTAGATATTTGTTTCTCTTTTTATGATTTTATTAAATCTACAAATTGTACCAAATTGAAATTTAATTACAAAAAAGCTAATTTCGAAGGCATAGCGAGTTATATGTTGAGTATTCCGTGGCATGTGCATTTTTGCTCTCTCGATTTATTAAATTTTTATAATTTTTTTATTGATAATCTGAGAATGGCAATTGATATGCATGTTCAAAAAGTCAGAATTAAAACAAATTCCAAGCCTCCTTGGTTCAATAAAAGGCTTAGTAACTTAAGCAACAGGAAAAACAAAGCTTATAAACGTCTACGCGTAGCAGAAAATGATGACAATTTTAAAAGTACTTATATTCGGTTGGAACGAGATTTCGATGTTCTAAACAAATTTTTGTTTCAAAGTTATATTTTATCAGTTGAATCTAATCTAAAAAAAAATAGTAAATCCTTTTGGTCTTATATCAAAAACAAAAAAAAATCTTGTGGCATTCCAAGCTGTATGAATTACCTTGGTTCAACATTTTCTGATCTATCAAGTATTTGTGATTCCTTCGCAAACTATTTTGAATCTAATTACACTAAACGTAATGCAAATTCATCCTGGACAGCTGAATATTTATCTCATGAATGTAATGTAAATATCGGTTATTTAGAGTTAAATATTTCAGAAATTGAAGAAGGTCTCTTGAGTTTAAATGATGACAGCAATCCCGGTCCAGATGAAATCCCACCGATTATTCTTAAAAAATGTGCTGCTTCTCTTTCTGAACCTCTTTTCTTTATTTTTAAGAGCTCTCTCGAGAACGGTGAATTTCTTCCTGTATGGAAGAAATCATTCTTAAACCCAATTCACAAATCTGGGTCTAAACATCAAATATCCAACTACCGTCCGATTTGTAAATTGTCATGTATACCAAAACTCTTCGAGAAATTGATATATGAAAAACTCACATTTTTAGTTAAAGAATACATTTCACCGCTTCAACATGGTTTTGTTGCGGGAAGATCAACAACCACCAATCTATCTATCTTTACCAATTTCCTTTTAAATAATCTCGAAAATGGACATCAAATTGATGTAATTTATACCGATTTTGCAAAGGCATTTGACAGAGTAAGTCATTTTATTTTAATAAAGAAGTTGAAAAACTTTGGTTTTCATTCAAAGCTCTTGAAATGGTTGGAATCATATCTCACGGGTCGAATTCAATTTGTTTGCATTGACGAAGTTATCTCGAAACCAGTTTTGGTTTCATCTGGTGTGCCCCAAGGTAGCCATCTTGGACCCCTTCTTTTCCTAATTTTTATAAATGACTTACCTAGTATTTTCCTTAAATCTAGTCAACTTCTTTTCGCTGATGACCTTAAGTTATTTCGGTGCATAAAATCTATTGGTGACTGCCATCTTTTACAAGACGATATTTTAAAATTGTCCCAGTGGTGCACGAAAAACCAATTATATCTAAATGTTTCTAAATGTCAATGTTTTTCATTTTGTCGCAACTTTTCTGAAATTACTTTTGATTATATAATTGATAACCAAGTTCTTGAAAGAGTTAGGGAGAAGAAAGATCTTGGTGTAATTTTTGACCCCAAGCTGAACTTTTCGAAACACATTGAATTTAGTGTATCCAAAGCAAATTCCATGCTAGGTTTTATTAAACGTAATAGTAAGGAATTCACAGACCCTTTTGCGCTTAAATCGCTTTATACGTCTTACGTAAGACCAATCTTGGAATACTGCTGTGTAATTTGGAACCCTTGTTATAACAGCCACTCTAAGAGAATTGAAATTGTCCAAAAAAAGTTTACACGGTTTACTATTCAGAAATTTGGCTGGAACATCGATACTCCATCGTATAATATTAGATGTCAACTTTTAGGAATTCAATCACTTGAAAACAGACGCAAAATTTATTCTGTGATGTTTATTAGTGATATTTTATCTTATCATATCAAATGCCCTTATCTGTTGTCTTTAATCAACTTATATGCTCCATCACGTCAGCTTAGAGTACGTTGTTTGTTTCGAGAAGATGAACACAGAGTTAACTATGCGAAAAATGAACCAATAACTCGTTGTGTCAAAGAAACAAACCTCATATTAAATCTTGTTGATTTTGATTTTCAATTAAGTAGATCTTCTTTGAGAAATAATTTAATAATGCATTTTCATTTTAATTGATTATTAAATTTAGATTATGATTTAAAAAAACAATTTTTGTTTTTCATACTTTTAATTATGGGTATTTTAAGTATTTATATTTAAGTTAAGAATTATTTAATAAAATGTACACATATATTTATATTTATCTAGTAATCTAATTGTAGATTTTAAATCTCATATTGATGAAATAAATAAATAAATAAATAAATAAATAAATAAATATATTTTCAGTCGTTTTTACTTAATTTTGTATACATACAAATTTTTTTAAATTTATTTCTAAGAAAATTGGTATGAGAATCTTAAATATTTAATAATATTAACTTAAAAACAAAGGATTAATCGGCTTAATTCTTTTAAAAAGAAAACATAATTAAAAATTCTGAATTAAATATCTTAAATAATTTGACGAGCAAAAAAAAGTAATCCATTTTATTTTTTTGGATATATAGTTTTTTTCTAAAAACTTTTTGAAAACATTTTTCAGAAAAAAAAGCCTTTTTATACGTATTCAGCAAATACATATAACTAGTTATAATTTTTGAAAAAAAATTTGATGAGCAGTTTTCAAAATATAAATTTAAAAAATTTCTTTTTTAAATGCTTTTAAAAATACAAAAAAATATTAATTAAAAATATTGGTACGCAGTATAAGTTGGGCAACCTAAATATGTGCGAAATCTCGAAAAAATCGGTTATTCCACTTACGAGATATTCGAAAGCAAAAAAAACGGTCCTATGGAAAGTACCGTTTTTAGACATTTTTTTTAAATTTTTGTTTCAACCATATGATAGGTCGTACCTAAAAAGTTACACTAATTTTTTTAAATCAAAATCGTTAGATCCGTTTTCGAGAAAAATATTCTTTAAAGTAACTGTTATATGGCAGTTACCGTTATTTTTTGAGCTAAAATAATTCCAATTTCCCCTCTGCACAATACTAAAAAAACCCTATCTACTAAGTTTGAAGCAATTCGGTCCAACAGTTTGGGTTGTATGTGTCTATACATATATACAGACAGACATATAAACGGACAGAAATTTTAGACCATCTTTTTTCGTTTTCGCTATCATCGTAATGTCATGTTTGATTCGACGATTGCATAACTTGCCTTATAGTACATACCTATAATCGCAAGTAAAAAGGTAAACTTATTTATATCCAGTCACAGACACTTCCGGTTTCCCGGAAATTCCTCTATTTCTTGGAGACTTCTCAAATGATTTATATAAAATTTTCAGAGTTTGTGCTTTTGTGCAAGAGAAAAATAAAAAAAATGTACTAAAATCTTCCTTCTACCACGCCTACTTTAATTATTTCTTCTTTTCAAGTTTGCTCTTATTATCCAGAACTGACTAACTGGCACACCTAACTTTACTGTTTTTAGTAACCTACGTTTGGAAATACATAACACCATATCTAGGAGATGAAATTTTGTATGCAAATAATATTTTACATTTCAAGCTTGCTTAAACTAGGTTTTATTTAGGGGTCTAGGGTTGCCAAAGAAATGTTAATTTTTCTGTTCAATTAGACGCTTCTCATCTTCCAAGTTTTCTTTAAATATGTAGAAGAAATTCCAATGTTAACTCCGTATTTCTTGTCACTCACTCCAATAAATTAAAAATATATTGTAAATCTTTCCGCAAAAAAGTCAAATCTTTTCTTTATTGAAAAAGAACATACCATGTATGATTGTGGACCTTAAATAATTTGTAGTTTTTTTTTTTTAATTTTGAAAAGCTTTCTACAACTTGCATTAGTTATAGCAATAACACCATTTTTATAATATAAGGCAGGCAGAATAAGTGTAGTTTTAAACTTGTACTAATCATATCGCCTTGTTTGCCTTATGAAGGAAAAAAAGCCATTAACCGAACACGTTCCATCATAAATTCTTCCTTATCTTTTATAAACGTTATGCTCATGACTGAAATATTGCATTTAAGAATTTATTTTGGAGATTGTTTGTCTTTGAAGGTAGGTTGTTGTAGAATAATAATTGCTTGTGTGGTTTAATAGCTCAGTAACGTCAAACGCAAGAGCAGTCAAAATATTGACTGGAAAACAAAAAAGGAATCGCTTACAATAACACAAATTTTGGTTTCACCATTTGATTTTATCGAGAATTGTATTTTATTCTTATACCCATATTTTCGCACTAACAAATATGTAGGTATTCTCTTTTGACACCTTTAAATGCCAGAAAGGTGTGTTTGATTAGTTTCGTTGAACTACTGTCAATAATAAATATGTGAGGTGTGTTCAGTTATTAAAATAAATGTTTAAAAATGTTCGCAAGAAAATTCGCGTAACTCACCATTGAAAAAAGCCCAGAAGCCACCCATACCACCAGTGCCAAATTAACACTTCCTGTGTGCATAAGGACACCTGTTGGTGAAACAAAGATACCCGATCCAATAATTGATCCAACAATCACAGTTACTCCATTAAGCAGGCTCATTTTGGCTTTAAGAGTGACTTCTCCACCCCCATCCCCCGAATGTTTATCATCGCCGCCGCCATTGCTGCCGCCATTAACAACGGAGTTTTGTCGTGAAGAAGATTTGTTGTTAAGTGATTCCGTTTCCATTTTTAGTATGAATGATGTGTTTTTGTTTACTTTTTGTGTGATATTAAGAGTTGTTAACACTTTTTGTTATTTTCCGCTGGACTTCTACTTTTTGATTCTGAAACGAAATAAATGTATAATAACATTATTTATTTGTTTTATATATGCATGTACATACACTATTTTATTGCAAAATTTCTAAGAGGTTTGTTATTTTTTTTTTCGTAATTAGAAGTTTTAATGATTCAAATACAAATTCAAATGGGAAGCATTTAATTCGTGATAGAAATCAATAATTTAATCTGGTTTCGACGAATTCAGGGTCATAGTTCTCACGTTTTTTTTTAAATAAATCGTTTTGTTTATTGCACAGAGTTTTGAATTAAGTTCTATTAAAAAAAACTTAGAATACCTAGGGTGGTTCTATATCAAGTAGATAACCCCATATACCAGAGAAAAATGATAACCGCTTGATATTAACCCATCATACTCTGTGAGCTTATCATATGTTAATGTTTGTTCAGAATCAGTTGTTTTATTTGTTTGTGTCTGAACCACGATTATGGCATTGAAAGCCAACAAAAAATAATGACGAAGCCAAAGCTGCGCTATCAATTCATGATCTAGAACAAATCTTATCATCACTTAGAGTTCACTGGCAACTTTGTTCCTAACTAGCTAACATAAGAAGGAAATCACTTTGAAACCATTGACCCCATTTCAAAAAAGAAGGCACTTTCTAAATGAGCTAAATTCTGTTTATCTCTTAGTGTTTGTTGATAAAAATAGACACAATTCCAAAAACTGTGAGTTTTTTAAATTTGTTATCAGATTACGTTAGTGATGTAGAGAATTACTCTTATACAGCGCTCTCATATCATGTACACACAAAAGTACATACTATATGACGTATATACAGTACATATAAGTAGATTATAGATAGATTTTCTTTTATAATGAAGCGCGCACTAAGGGGGGCTTGTCTACCCTTAAAATGATCAAGTACCTTCCTATAGTGATGGGCATAATCGAATGATTTCAATAATCGATATATTTGTATTTATGTGATCAAAATAATCGAATGATCATTCGAATTATAAAAGACTAAACAAAAAGAATTGTTTACTCCATTTTTTGTTACCATGCTCCATATTTTGAAATATGTATCACGAAAATAAATAATGTGAAATACCCACATATCAATAGATATTATAACATTTAAATTTTAAATAAACAATTCATTAAAAACTGAATAAATCTAAAAAAAACATTTGCTTTTCTCTTCCAACTTTTTCTTTAAGCTATTTTAACTTTAATACATTAGTTAATAAACATAAATATATAATATGCATAAGAAATTCCCAAATCCACCATGACCACATTCAACTCTATAAAACCAAATGAAATCATTTTATTCTTCCATTTTCGTTCATTCATTCCATACAAACTAAAAATCTCATATACGAGCACCGAGTGATTACTATTACTATAACTAATTTATTCGAATGTTAAATTCTGCAGAAAAATATGAACAAACCATCGGGTAATTCCTATTCCTATTTTACTAATTCTTTCGAATGATTAATGCTTCAGAAAGAGATACATAATAAGTTCTCATCTCCAATTCAAACCTACACCACGTATGCATATACAATCCACATCAGTAGACTAGCACTCTCAGATCACAAAACTTTTGGGATCTTGCTCTTGCCTTTTGGTATTGCATTTCGCTTAAGTATTAGTAGTAGTAGTAGTAGTATAGTAGTAGTAGCAGTAGTAGTGGTAGTAGTAGTAGTAGTAATTGTAGTAGTAGTAGTAGTTCTAGTTGTAGTAGTAGTAGTAGTTGTTGTAGTAGTAGGAGTAGTAGTAGTAGTAAAAGTAGTAGTAGTAGTAGTAGGAGTAGTAATAGTATTAGTAGTAGTAGTAGTAGTAGTAGTAGTAGTAGGGGTAGTAGTAGTAGTAGCAGTAGTAGTAGTAGTAGTAGTAGTGGTAGTAGTAGTAGTAGTAGTAGTAGTAGTAGTAGTAGTAGTAGTAGTAGTAGTAGTAGAAGTAGTAGTAGTAGTAGTAGTAGTAGTAGTAGTAGTAGTAGTAGTAGTAGTAGTAGTAGTAGTAGTAGTAGTAGTAGTAGTAGTAATAGTAGTAGTAATAGTAGTAGTAGTAGAAGTAGTAGTAGAAGTAGTAGTAGTAGTAGTAATAGTAGTAGTAGTAGTAGTAGTAGTAGTAGTAGTAGTAATAGTCATTCGAATGCGGACATCATTAGCTCAAGCCCAGTGGTAGGGTCAGAAAAGTATTTGGAATAATTTAAATTGAGATAATGATGCCCATTGGTTTTGAATATCTATATATGCAAATGGAGGGGGAAAACAAAGCCAAATAAGGCATCCCACATTCGTGTTAAACGGCTAAAGAAAGAATCTCTGTCCTAGCTTTGGACGAGTATAGACTTTAAGATTATAGCCATATCAAAAAATGAGACGCGAGCACTAAGCAGCATTTTTGGCAACAATGAATTTGTGATTATTCCACAAAAGGTGGATTGTGATACGAATACAAAGGAATGAACGCTGATCGGTTTCTTCAATGCAAGATCCTTTCATGGAAAGCGACATGAGGATTGAGTTCTGCTTCAATGCCAGTAAAGAGCATTCAGTTTGTGAAGAATTAAATTCTACGCGGTTTCTCAATCTCCATTCATTGGTCAATGTTATTGACATCTGAATTAATTTAGTTGTATTGTAGTTCCACATCCCAAAAACGAGGATGTGAATCCGAACATGCATATAAAAAGCTGAGAGTATAGTCGTCAGTCAGCAAACCAATTTAGTGGATTAGAAGTTTCAGATAAGACATCATTAGGCGTTTTTCTTTTTTAGTTCAGAGCAGAGTCTGAGTTGTCAAAAATTTGTTTGTGTTTCTTTTTAACTCATAGCATGCAGAGCTCCAAATGTGTTTCTTTTTACTTGCGATTGTAGGTACTATAAGGCAAGTTATGCTTTCGTAAAAAAAAATTTAAAAATTCTAACAATCAAACATGACATTACGATCATAGAGAAGCCTAAAAAAGTGATCGCCAAAAAATGTCAGTCTGTCCGTCTGTATGTATAACGAGCTATAGCCTAAACGGCTTAGTCGATTACCTTCAAATTTTTGTATGTGTGATTATTTTGGCATTACTCAGAGGGAAAATTGAAATTTTATTTATAGGCCTAAAAATAACGGTACATGTCATAGGAAAATCTTATTTTTCTCTAAAACGGCTCCAACGGTTTTGATAAAAAATTTTGAGAATTTTTTTTTGGTAATAGCTATCAAGTTTACGGGAAAAGTCTATTAATGGTACCTTTCATACAACGGTTTTATTAATTTTTGGCTTTCTCGGTAACGGTACATTGGATTTCTGTCAAATTTTATATCTGAGAAAATCTAAGTAGTTAAATTAATTTTACATATCAAAATTTTGAATAACTTTTTTTTTAAATTAAAATTAACAATTGAAATTGTTTTTGAAAAATCAATATTTTTAAGACTAATCAATAAAAAATAATTTTAAATTTTATATTTGCATATGTACATTAATAGTCTCTAAAAAATTGCATACCAAAATTTCAAAAAAAAATTGTTTTCAAGAAACGAAAAATAAAAAACAATTTTCGAGATATTTTTTTATAAAATTTTCATTCGAAAAAAAAAACGATTAAAGTGATGGTTATGGCAGTTTAAATAAGTTTAAGAAACGATTTTTCCCACCTACACACCATTCACTTTCATTATATACATGTATGTACCTGTACATATTTACATTATTACCCTCCTAATTTACATAATTAAAATCGATTTAAATATACATTTGTAGGTACCTATGTAACTATGCCTTGAATCTTGCATTCGACAATTCATTATACTACGAATCAAGGTAATATTACCTACATGGGCTTTAAACCTGCATAGGATAATTATATAGGCTAGCTACCTACCAACAGCGTTAGTGAGTAACACTAAAGTTGTTAGCTACAAGAGCAAGTTTGTACTATCCAGTCGTGAATTTTATTTCGTTCTGAGCATGTGTAGATAGCACTGGACGTGCTCGAAGATAATTGACTGAGCATGTGAGTAAATTGCTGAACGCACCATGTATGCCAAGAGGGAAAATGTGAAGAAAAAAATAGTACGACTAGATTGCACGTAGTTGCTCCTATGTTCGATCACATTATATGCATAAGATTCTTAATAAATTAATAAATATTTTTAAAGTTTTTTACTTAATTTTTTATATATAAAAATTCTTAAGATTTTTCTAAAAAAAAAATTGGTATGAACATTTTAAATATTTATTAATATAGATACAAAAACAAAATTTCAGAAAAAATTGTCCACCCTTTTTCGAAATATTGCATTTTCAAAAAAAAAAATATTTTTTTTCAAAAATTAAAAAAATATTTTTTTTTCAAAAATTAAAAAAATATTTTTCGAAAATTTAGAATTTGAAGGAGCTCCTGTATAAATTTTTTATCGACATTGGTTAAGCCGTTTATGAGAAAGTCGAAAATGAATAAACTGGTTGTATGGCAGGCACCGTTAATAACAAAATATTTTAAAAACTTTTTTGGCCGAAATTTTGACCACACCCAAAGTAGTATACGCACTAATTTTTATCAAAATCGTTAAAGCCGTTTTTGAGATAATTAAGATGGTAGAAAAATTTTTATGGCAAGTACCGTTATTTTTGGGTCTAAAACAACGATTCAAAAATCTATTTTGGAAAATCACCTAAGACGCGTAAGTACAAGTTTGAACCAAACCTGTTCAGCCGCTTAGGCTGTAGATCGTTCAACAGACAGACAAACAGGCGGAATTGCGGGACCCATTTTTTGGTGTGCTCTGTGATAGTAATGTCATGTTTGATTGTTAGAAATTTGTTTTTTTTTTACGAATACATAACTAGCCTTATAGTACATATAGTATATTGCCTTTTTGCCATATAGTATATAATCGCAAGTAAAAATAATTAGATACATGAGTTGGCGAAAGAAGTTGATCGCTTGTTGATTTTCCGTATCTGTATGTGTATTAGTTTACAAAAAAGGGTAGATGTTTTGTTTTATATTGCTTTTTATGATTAAAACGAAAATGTGTTCTGATTTGTGTGGTTCAAGTGTGTTTAAGAAACATATCAGTGTTCAGAGCTCGCTCTGTTTGGAACAAGTTCAGTGCATAATCTATGTGTTCGAACTCTGTTCAGTGGTCTGCTCTAAACGAAAAACGCCTATTAATGAAAATGAGAAAAAGAGTCGGAGGCAAGGCGAAGCCCTGGGGCACAAGAGCATTTATTTTATGAATAACTATAGGTAGATACAAATTGAATAGGGTTATTAAATTGGGACAAGTTATGATTTTGACAGTTTATGGGGCCGCCATGTTGTATTTTTTATTTATATGTTCCTTCATTTACTGTATTTTTTTATTTTATTCATAACTTAAACCCTGGACGTGAATATAGACATGTCAATTTACAAGACCTCTGTTAATACACAGAGCGCCGAGTCATGCAATTTAAAAATCATACATTATCTGGGATTTCCTGTCTGCCACAAATTCAGGAAATAAGCTAGTGCCGAGTATTCTTTTTGGATGACGCGAAGCCAATCGGAATAAAATTTAACAAGTGGTAATTTTGATATAGAAATCGAAAATAAGAATGCCGTAGTTTTCATCATCTCCCAAATCAATGATAAGTAGTTTTCTTTTTAACATTTAGTATACGTTTACATACAATCTCAGTTAGAGGGTTTATAAGTAAAGAAAATAAAAGAGCTCAACAGTACATCTCTGTGCAACACCGCATTTAGTAATAGTTATAAGGTCTAGAAGTATTGTGATCAGTTGTATTCTTTTCAATCACATTCTTCGTAAATTTGAATTTAATTCTAAGTTTAGACTTTTTAAACGGTTTCAGGGTTAAGAAAAACTGTCAAAATATTTGGCACTAATATTGGAAAATTTTAGTACTACATTAAAAATCCAACAAATATTTTTTTATAAATTTAAAAATGAAAATTTATACAGAATTTGAAGGACTTCCTGTATGAAAATTTTGATCGAAATCTGTAAAGCATTTAATGAGAAAAACGAAAACGAAAAATCCTATGGCAGGTACTGTTGATAACATTTTATGTTGATATTTTTGTTGACCATAATTTAAATAATAAGTACAGTGGTACACATACAGTCTTGTACCGGAATTTTTAGAGCTGATTTTGGAATAATTAATATTTTTATAATGGTTTTATGGCAGGGACCGTAATTTTTGAGTGTAAAAAAATCGATTTCTCCTCTAGGGAATCGCACATTCAACCTTTCATCTTGGGGTTGATTAATTATTAATTAATTTTATCAAGAAATTTCGTTGACTTTTCTTGCCGCGCCTCTCAAAACCCTCACTTAAATTTTTTTTTTCAAAAGATTCTTGCTTATCACCTCGAAATGGAAATGAGTTGCGATAATATTTTATCAATATTATGCTATTTTCAATATTTTGATCTGACACATTCTTAAATGTGACGTACATGAAGGTATGGAATGTATTATTGATACAGAATTAATTAAGTTATATAATGATTGTATGCATCATGGAATTTTTTAATTGATGACCATGCCCGTAAGAACATTTAAAAGCTATCTGCTTTTTTTCCAAAAGGTCATTATTTTTATGCTTCAAATAATTGTCAAATTGATTAATTTTTTTTAAGATTCCGGATATGACTTCCGAGTAAAATCAATCTACACGTGTTTATACATATATTAATGTCAAATAAAATGTTAAAATAATGATAAAATAATTATTATGATTAATGAATAATTATATTAAGGTGAGTATCGTATAATTAAGTCAATTAACTCCCGTTTTCTGAAACGAAGCATAAGTAATTATGCTTACATAATAAAATGTTAAGTGAAGCTTAGTAAGTTTTTTCCTGAATAGTTAAGTTAAAGTTATAGTAGATTACCGTTGGAAAAAAAATATTTTGAACTAGAAACTTGACTAAATGATTTAATTGACACGAAAAGGTTATATTTTAGATTGCATATCATACATTCTGCCCTATCGAGGTAACCGTCGGAGCGGAATTCTCTCCGATTTACTACGAATCGGAGACATTTAACTTGTGGGATCGGAAATTCTGTCAGACGAAATTCAACGCCTGCATTTGTATGCGATGAAGTACTTTTAATGGTTTTACTTATGACAGATATAAACAAAATATTCTCCGAAGTCCTCCGACAAGTTCTCGTAGGGGAAAGTGTTATTTTTTCTAAAAGAAATTGTTTATTAAAATGTAAGTAATGAAGAAATAAACCTTATGTACGTTAACTTGTGAGCTTTCTGTTTTTAGGCAGAACGAATAAATAAGTTCAATATGAGCGGATGATAAATCTGCCCAGCGAATATCCCGATATTGCATATCTAAAATTACACAAGAAGGGCACCAGAAGTTGTGGCTGTGTTTTAGTATTGAATACATCATATATTTTTTAAAGGCTTGGAGTGACACCATCAGACCGATAATTTGTTTTGAATTTGTGTTGAATCTGCTCCAAAACAAAAGCAAACGCATTTTTAATTAGGCGAAAGTTTTTCTTCAATCTTGAAGGGAATTATAGAATTAGAGCTGCGTCAGGTAATCAGAGTATATTGTTTTCGTTCTTGCAATGTTCTTTTATTTTCTAAATAAATAATATTGAATTTCAAAAGTTTTTTTTTTCAAATTATTCTTTTGTTGACAGTTCAAACGGAAACAAAACATGTGTTTGGAAATAGGGAGGAGACTTTATTCGATAGTTTTGATTTTAAAATCGGAGCATTCAATTACATTTCTTAAAAACTCTAGCGCATTATAATTGAACAAAAATTCATTCTATAAATAATAAATTACACTCTCTCGCTAATTGTTCATGGTTTAAAACGTTGATAGTGTTTATTTAATAAGAAACTATCGAAAATATATCGCATTTTTGACATATCAGTTAAGCTCATCTCTGCCTGAAGTTTATATCCATCGCAATGCGTCGTCGTATTTCGTTAAAATTGCTTCCGGTGACATCTACTCCGAATTGATGAAGATGAAGATACGTTGCGGAGAAAACTCCGCTCCGACGGTTACCTCGATAGGGCAGATTATGTATGTATGGTGCTTAACTGAATTTATGTCATTGTGATTGAAGCTAATGCCGGATTTACACGACTGCCAAGTTCGCAGTATTTACTGCCAAAATACTGCTGTCATTAATTTAATTAACGACATTCGTTTACACGAAGCTAAAATAATGACAGATAAAAATACTGTCAACACTGGCAGTAAAGAATGATCAAGTTCATTCTTTATTGCAAATTGTCATTATTTGAAAATTGTTGTCAGTACTGAATTTACACGATGTCAGTATAATGCCTCAACTTAACGAAAATTCTGGCTGGCAATTTTTAATGACAAATATACTGCCAGATTTTCGACCATTTACACGACAAACAGAATAATGCCAAGATTTTGACAGTTATTCTGCCAATTTAGCAGTCGTGTAAATCCGGCATAAGAAATGCCCAGTTTTCAATTATTCAATAATATCTATGTTGGAACTAACTAACAAAAATACTCGTTCGAAAAATGGAAGGATTTTACTGAAACATACGACTTGAAACAATAAATTCAAGTTTTGCGGACATTAATATATGAATTCGACAATAAATCAGCGTTCCTTTAATTCTTTGCGCAATTCGTCTGCATGTTTAACATTTTAACCGAGAGTTGTAAGAACATTTAATTCGTACTTGGCCAGTTAAAATACATTCAACTTTCAAAAATTGTCCTTATAAAAACAAATTATCAACAACCCCTCATCCAGTGAAAACGTTTTTAAAAAATAAAACAAAAATGAAATAAAAAAATCTGATTCTCACGATGTTTCAACTTTGGTAAATTCTACCTGCAAAATATTCTCAATTTCTTAAAATTTGTTTGAGTTTATACTCTAATTTATGTATATAAATTAGAATTTTGACAAATACAATCAATTTTGAAAAATCTGCTTGCAAATCTTTTCCAACAATTTGGTTTTTCAAATAGATCAGGAAGGTGTGGGAATTTTTTTTGTTCTATATTTCTGTTAAGTTCTTTAACCTACATATCCCATTTCATGTCTCCAAATCTTTGACATTTAATATTTTATTGGCTTGTACACGTTTTTTACAGGGCAGATTTAGTCTCCCAACGCTTGATCGATATATTTTTCGCAGCGCAGTTGCCCGTGTAGCGTTTACCCGCAAGTTAAGACTGTCATGAACAGTACCAGTGCTCTGTCGGTTTTTAACACCGAGTTTCTTTTACCGACTTTTTTACATGTAAAAAACTCAAAGTAAAAAAAAAACTGCAGAAAACTTAAAAAAAAATTGTAAGCATCGGCAAACAAGTATAAGAGACAAAAATTCTTTTGGATTAATTCATTAGGTAAGGAAAAAACAAATAGAAATATATTGGATTATTTCACATTTATTGAGTATTTGTTTACAGTGTATAATGTTTTATTCAATACTTCATCGTCTTCGTCGTCATTAAACTCAACAGCAAATGCTTCATTACGTTTGTCATTTGACGTAACATAAACGTTTATTAATTTTGTCGACCTTTCAAAGATAAGACGATTTCGAAAAGTCATATGAATTTGAGCCCAATTTCAAAGAGTTCGCTTTTCTGCTTAAATCATGTAAATCTTCAATTCCTTTTCCCGATAATTGTTTCAAAAGGAAATTATTAATGGTCGCTGTTTGGCAAGTTGATAAAATTTTGTTAGCAAAAAACGGAGGTAAATAATATGCAGTTATAGAGCATGTTCTTTCAGTGATATTTTACTTTCTTCTGCAGTTTTGAGCAGATTCTGCTAAAAATGCAGTAAGACTTTGATTGATATTTATCATCTCACATACAGTAATATTTTTCAAATTAAATATTATAAATGTAATTTTCTACATTGACGATGTTCTATGAAAAAAAACGTTAAGGCACGTTTGACAATCTGTCAAATGCATATTTTATAGTTATTTTTTTTATTTTTTTTATTTTACTATTCTTACAGGTTACTTACCGTTTTTTACACAGAAAATATTAAAGAAGAATTTTACTGAAAATCGTCCATCACTGAACAGGTCATGGAAGACGCTTAGAATGTGGTGGAAGGACGTTGTGCGGTGAACGTTTAAAATATGAATTTTAAGGGTAATTTGTTCATACTAAAAATTATTTTTGATTTTTTTGTAAAATGCTAAATTGATCAGAGAAAAGAACTCGAGAGGTGAGCAAGGGTGGTGGGGGTGGCTAGTTAGGAGAAATCAAACATGTTTGAAATCGCTACTTTACTCCCTTGTTGACTCCTTGCTCCATATTCGAACAAAGCTGCTGCACTCTGTGTGCTCTGCTTACACTACCGACTTCTCCGATTTGGTCTTTGCGCTTTGCTATTGCTCACTCTTAGTTCCACTCTGTTTGTACACTAACGTAACCGCCCTATTAATAAAAAAATACTTAGTCCACCGCTAGTTCATGACTTTACTAAACCATATAATAATCAGTAGTCTGCGGACTAAAATTTTCAATTAATAAAAAAATCGAAAATCCACGAAAAAAATCTATCTATCTCTTCTTATTCTATGTCCCTGTAAATTTTGTTATTAATGTCAATTTTTAGGCCTTCACTAAACCACAATCTTCGAGGGTCTAGTGAAAGACTAAGTTTGTAAATGTTAAGTTGCAGACATTCTGTTTTATTAATAACATTCAGAACTTAGTCCACGGAATAAGTCCTAAACATTCCCTGGTCCATGTTTATTAATTTGCGAGTAGGAAACCAAATAATTTCCATTTTCTCATTGCATTTCAACTCCAGAGGTCTTGCTTCAAAGATTTTTAATATTCCCATGCAATCGAGCCAACAAATGTTTGGAAACCAAACTATTGATACAGCGCTGTCAGATTGTATTAGAAAAGGTAGGATTTTGCGGGCAATATCGTTACGCTGGAAACTTTTCTAAGGCAGAAACGTCTTACGAGAAAAAGTTGCGAAGAAACGCGATACGAGAAACTATTTTGCGTTCAATCGTAGACAGCGCCCCACGCACTTAGTACTACGTATAGAGTTAGACATTTAGTTCTGATGTACATTAATATTTATGTATGTATGTTTAACACAATTATACGTCAGAATACTCACCTATTCTAACCATGATCTTAAATTTAGTTTCAAAAGCCAAAGATGGTGGTACATTAACAGTAAAAATATGCTAATTAGTTCCAAAGCTGTGCACGTGTTTTTTTTTTTCGGATGTAGTATTTATTTTTCTCCTAACAATATCTATGTACATAAAAAGAGTGTCAGGTGTATTTTAGGGGACACCTATTTCGCTTTCAGTCAAACAGAAAAAAAATCAATAATTTCAATGTATGAATAAATTAACTCTAATTACGGTGTTTCCGAAAAAAAACCAGTTGCATTAATTATTCATCCAACAAACAAAAAAAAAAATAAACAAATAAAAAAACAGATAGCGGATTTTTATTTTTAATTAATGTGTCTCATATAATAGGGCTTAATTAATTTTTTCAAGTTCATTTGCTAAAGCCGATTGTTAGGGCGTAGGTGTGACATTCTATATTTGAGAAGGCGAAATTTTAAACTTTCAGGGATGATTTAAAGGCGTTGCATTTGGTATTTTTTTGTATCGAATAAATATTTGCGATTTGTAATGAAAATCAAAATAAAAGCTGATAAATAAATTTTGTTTTTGTTTGTGCTTTTAAATTCTATTTTTTTTTTTGTTTAAAAAAGTAATGTCATGGGAATTGACCAATAAAATTTTTTTTTTGATTGTTGACTATATTAAGAACGACAGTAAAATAACAAAAACAAAGTCATTTGTTGATTGCATGGTAAAAATCACAGCAGTAGTAAGCAATTTGACCTGTGTGCATTGTATGCTAATAAGACTTACTGAATTTGTTGTTGTTTTTGTTTATACAACATTATGAATCTTAATATGTAATAGAATTCCAATTTATAGATGTTGCATTACCATAAATCTTATTAGTAAAGGGTGTTGCATATTGAACGTCGGTATTTGTTATCGTTTACAGTAGAATTAACCTGATGCGCACGTTATGTCCAATGAGTTTCCAGAACTAAACCACGATTTGAGGAAATAAATTTTAACAATTCTTATACGTTGCCATTGTATATAGATATTAATAGTACTATCATGACGACGAAATTCATCCAGCCCGCAATAAGCTCTACTACTCATCATGGGTTCCACTACCAAATCGGAGGTTAGGTAGTGTTGGTGTGTTATGAAAATGCGTATGAAGAGAAATAGTGTGATAATAAATTGATGAGAGAACTATATAAAAAATTTATTATAAGTTAGTTTTTTTTTTTTTTTTTTATGGGATTTTTTTGTTGAGTAGGAGTTGGTTGTGTGTGTGTTTTTTTTTATTCTACGGGCAGATAGAATGAAAATTGTTTGATGGCTGAAGGGAATATTTAAATATTCAGGTATACACTTGTGTGCAACTGTCACTACTGAGTAAAATACACTTTTTTACCAAATGAACAAACATGATAATAATTTAAGAGTTAAAATTTGAGATTTCTGTTAATCGTTGTGCAATATTTTATATTAATATTTTTTTTTGGATTTTGAAAAAAAATATTTTTTTTTTGAAAATTCAGATTTGATAAGTAATTTCGTAAAAAAATCGAGTTGACGAATTTTCAAATAAGAATTGTTTATTAATAGGTATTATATATTTTTTCAAGTCGTTTTTTACTTATTTTTTTTTTTAAATGAGTATTCAACATTTGAAAATATTATTTAAAAAAATCTTCAAAACATTTAATATTTATTTGCAAAATATTGTTTTTTTTTCAAAATCCAAAAAATAAAATAAAATTTAATAACAATTTTTTTTTGAAAGTTCTTGGAGCCGTTTTTGAGAAATACATTTTTTTTCTTAACGGTTTTTAATATTTGTATGGGAGGTACCGTTCTTTTTTATTTTAGAAAAATAGTTTTTTTAACTATTCAAGATAATGTCTAAAAATTACTAAATACGAAGTTTCGAAAAAATCTATTAAGTCGTTTTCGAAATTTTGAATTTAAAAAAAAAAATAATTTCCAAAATAATTTGTTTTGAAAAATTTTGGTGATAAAAGTGATTAAACTTTCTAGGAGCTTCTGCGTAAAAAATTAAAAAAAAATCAGATTAACCGTTTCCGAGAAAATCGAAAACCAAAAAAAAAGTTCTACTAGAGGTACCAAAAAAACAATATTTTTCAAAAAAAAGTTATTAAAAGGTACCCTTTCCCTTCATTAATGAACTCATTTTTTTTATAAAAATCGTTGGAGCCGTTTTTGAGAAAAGTAAGATTTTTGTTTTTGGCCAAAAAAAAACTATTATTTGTCGTCTTCAAAAAAAAAATGAAAAACCGTGTGGGAATATTACCGAAAAAAACAATATGTACCAAGTTTGAAGACAATCTATCAAAGCGTTTAGGCTGTAGACTCGAGGACAGACAGACAGAATGACAGACAGACGGAATTAGGGGACCCACTTTTTTGGTTTTCTCTATGATCGTAATATCATATTTGATTATCAGGAAAAAAAATTTGTTGAGAAAAATAGTATTTAACTTTTTGGTCAAAAAGAAAGTTTGGCAGGTGCCTAGGTAGGTACTGTCATCTTTCGTCTTAAAAAAGCTGATAACAAAACTGGGGACATGTTTATGAAAAAACGATTAGGCTGTAAACTCGAGGACAGACAGACAGAGAGACGGAATTGCGGACCCATTTTTTCGTCTTCGCTATAATGTCAAGTTCGACGGGATCGTACAAACTTGCTCTTGTAGCTAACAACTTAAATGTAGCCAAGCATTGACACTGTTTAGTATGTAGGTAAGCTAGTTACCTTATGCTGGTTTAACGCCGATGTAAGTAAGATTACCTTGATTGTTAGTATAATGAATTGTCGAGTGGATAATTCAAGGAATACTTACATAGGTAGATACCTAAAAATGTATATTTAAATCTAGGTTATGGATTTTAATTATTTAAGTCAGGAGAGAAATATGTACCTACATATAAATGTACATGGATGGAACACAGGATTGTAAATATGTACATACATTAAATAACGAAAATGAAGGCTATATAGGTGTGTACGTCTAGGTACCTATTTGCATATAACTTTATAATTTAGGTGTAATATCTATCCAAGTGATTTATGAGGGCCTACATTGTATGTAGTATTCAGTGACGTACGAAAAAAAAATCTGAAAAAAGGAATACATAATAATCAGGTAGAAATAAATAGATAATACACATAATTAAATAAATTAAATTTAATAATTGAGAGAAAATAAAAAAGACGCCATTTGAATTCCAGTAAAATAAGAATATTTAAAAAAAAAATCAAAAATTGTGGTTTTCTAAAAAATTAATTTTTTATGTAGGTAGGTAGAAAATTTTAAAAACAGTTTTAGAAAAAAAAATACTTGAAACGCCATTTTGAAGATATCATTTTTAAATTCAGTGACTGGTTGTTGAAAAATCGAATTTATTTTTTATAAATCGAAAAACTTTTTTTTTTGAAAATTTGAGTATGCAATTCTATTAACACTTTTCGAGAGCATTTGTATGAGAAAGTCGAAAATATGAAAATTGGCCCTATGCGAAGTACCGTTAATAAGTACGCAAAATAAAATAATCTTAAAACTTACAATTAGAATTTACTAATATAAGAATACATACATTTTCTTCTAAAAAGTCGTGAGACCGTTTTTGAGAAATACATGTTTTTCTTAATGGTTTTTTAAGATTTTTAATGGAAGGTACCGTTGTTTTTGATTTTAGGAAATTAGCTTTTTAACTATTCAAATCCTAATACGAAGTTTCGAAAAAATCTATTGAGTCGTTTTCGAAGTCTTGAGTTTTCAAGAAAAAAAAGTTTTTTGTCTTTATTTTCAAAAAAAAAATTGAAAAATATTGGCTTACAATAGTGTTTAAACTTTCTAGGAGATTCTGCGTGAAAAATTTTAAAAATAAAAAATAAATATTTTCCCAGAAAATCGAAAACCAAAAAAATGGTTCTAGTATTGTTACAAAAAGTAACCATTTTTTTTTTCAAAAAAACAATTACCAAAAGGTACCTTTTCCCTTTATTAATAACTCTTTTTTTTTAAGAAAACCGTTGGAGCCGTTTTTGAGAAAAATAAGATTTTTATTTTTGGGCAAAAAAAATGAAAGGGTAGCTCCCTGTTATTTGTCGTCTTAAAAAAATTAAAAAAACGCGTGGTCATATTACCGAAAAAACAATATGTACCAAGTTTGAAGCAAATCCATCCAACGGTTTAGGCTGCACACTCGCGAACGGACAGACAGACAGAATTGGGGGACCCACTTTTTGTCATGTCTGATTGTCAGAAAACAATTTTTCTTTTCACCAATCCATAACTTGCCTCATAGTACCTATAATCGCAAGTAAAAACAAGATAGACAATATTTACATAAATGCTTATTTCTTGTCATTCTTTTTTCATTTGAAAACAGCTATGCATCTGAGAAGATCTCTTGCTTCATTGTGGGTATGTTTTGGAAATCTGCTTTAAAAAAATGTAAATAAAATATTATTTTTTTCCAAAACTCCCTCTAACTCGAACTAATTTTAATATCCTGTGAAAATTCGACTTAGAGGGAGTCGATTGTACTTGTAAAAATAATGATAAATAAATAAGTATGTAACTTAAGAAATTACGAAACATTTATTATTATGTTAAAATTTTTTTCAATCCAAATCAAGTTAGATAGTCATATAGTTCAAAGTGTACACTGTGTCGTATACGTAATTATTTTCTTATAGTAAAGAATTAGTTGAACAAATCAAGTCAACTATCGTCTAATGACGTAAGTACGTTCTCTGTTGGAGAAGTTATTTTTTTTTATATATTCGGTAGAAATTGGTTGTGAACTAAATGGTGTCGAATTCAAATAATAATTTGTGTTACTTCTCGTGTAAATTGTGTATTGAAGTCAAATGACAATGCTTGTTAAGTCTTGTAAAATTATAATATCCTAAAATATTTTAATCAGAATTTGCTTACAGTGTTGCCTACTGTAAGATAGAATCGCAATAATTCACTCGTAATGTATGAAATGTATTTGTTGAAGGATATATACTTATTTTAAAATGGCAAACCTCTTATATAAAAGATATACAATATCGAATGTCTTTTGACGAATGCAATTTAAACAGGATTATATCACATTCGGACCACAAACTGGAACCTATATAATTTTAAGGCCTTAATAAAACAGAAATAGAATTTAAAAAGCAATTTATTTTATCCCTTTTGTTTCGAATTAAATTCTCAAACACGTTAAGTAAAATGTAATTAATTGCTATACAAACCAGGTGTCACACCTAAAATAATGAAAATATAACATGTGATCTGCCTTCTTGTTTATTAAATAAAAATAAAAATAATACAACTTTAATACATATTCCAATTCTGGTTTTAACTCAATCAAGAATAATTTACATTTTTGTATTTAATTTGTTTATTTTTAAATCTTCATAGAACACTTTTTATTTAAATTATATTCTATTTGTTTTCTTACTTATAGAGTTGTTTTAATAACAACAATTACTATTATCATCAACCTAAAGGTTATTGACTGTTCATTCCATTCCCTTCACAAAGTTTTCAAAGATACACATCTCTATAAAATTTATATACATAAATAAAAAAAATATTTTTTATTACGTCATTATGAAAACGATATTCTTATTAAAAAATGATTAAACCAGATATCTATACTTGCGCTCCATTATCCAACTAACAACGCTAATCATATGAATCACCGATTTATCGCTATATTGCCATACGTAATAGGCATCTATTAAAGTAAGGGCAGCCTTGTATCGTTACGAAATATAAAATCTACAAAATATTTACCTATTTTACTTCAATGCTGCTCTCAAATAGTTTGTCTTTTTAAATAGAATGGTTGATACATATTTTATGAGATGCATAAAGTTCTAAAAGCAACAAAATTTAACTTTTATTGTTTCTTATTGAGATACACACATTTTTTTTTAGCATTTAGGTAATACGAATTATAAACAAATTAAGATAAAAATTAACATCCTTGAAAGTATAAAAAAATGTATGCTAGGGAATTTTTTTGGCGCAGTAAAATGTAAGGTTCGTTGTTTTATAACTAGAACTTTTATAACTATAAAAATTCAGGTCGGAACTTATAGCAGAAAGTACAGAATGAAAGTTTTGGTTTGGAAGATACATTCTAAAATATTTTCGAAAAAAAATATGTTTTGTTTAACCAGGTGCCTACTGGGTGCCTACAACTTGATCTTGTACATATTTTTTTTACAATAATATAGTTAGGTACTATAGGAAAATTTTGCACTTGAAAAGCTGACATTTTGGTGAAAGAAAACACAGAAAAAGTTGGGTCCCACAATTCCGGTTGTCTGGCTGTCTGTCTGTCATTCGACCTACAGACTAAGTCGCTGAAACGTTGGGTCTTTTCCTAGACCCAAAAATAAAATGGTACTTGGAATATTCTTGTTTGGCCAAAAATGTTTAATCCTAATTATTTCAAAAACGGTTCTAACGATTTTGATGAAAAAAATAATCTATGGACTTTTCTAGGTATATTCTATATTTTGTTAGACAAAAAAACTATGGTACATAAAATTTTAATGAACAATTGGAATCGTTTTTATTTTATTTTCAAATTCCTAATAAGCGGCTCACTGGAATTCGTCAAATATTAATAATATTGCATGTCAAAATTTTAAAAAAATTATTTCTTGGATTATTGAAAAAAAATTTTTTTTTTGAAAAATCAATATTTCGAAAGCGAGTGGTGAGCGATTTTCTTGAAGTTGTATTTTTAAATACTTAAAATTGCTGTGTCAAAATGGTTTCTTAGAAAAAATAAAGAAATTTTATATATAAAAAATTAAGTAAATAAAATGCAAGAAGATGATCTTATGTTCGATCTCATCATAAACACAAGACTTATTAGAAAAAGTTAAATAAATATTTGGAAGTCGTTTTTTACTTAACTTTTTGTATACAAAATTTCTTTAATTTTTTTCTAAAAAAAAATTGAAATGGCAATTTTAAATATTCAATAATATAAACTTAAAAAAATTTAAAAAAATCATCTAGCTGTTTTCGAGATATGGAATATTCAAAAAAAAAAATTGTTTCAATTACTCCCCCAGTACTTGAGAGCGTAAATGATTCCGTGGGACGAATATTCTTTCACACTCGTGCAGTAGTTGCTAAAGTCCTAAAACATCGGGATATACACAAATCCGCTGTCGCGGATAGTATTATGCCCATTATTCTGAAGAGGTTTTCTTCAACGGTGCCAAAACCACTGCATAAGCTTTACCATCTCTCCTACTGTAATGGCTTCTACGTGAGTGCTTGGAAAATAGCATTTGTCCAGCCTGTTCCTAAAAAAAGCAGAATCTTCTTCACCCGCTACCTACCATCCAATTGCACTATAGGTACTATAAGGCAAGTTATGTATTCGTAAAAAATTTTTTTTTCTAGCAATCAAACATGACATTACGATCATAGAGAACACCAAAAAAGTGGGTCCCACAATTAAGTCTATTTGTCTATCTGTCAGTCTGTCTGTCTGTCCTCGAGTCTACATCCTAAACGCTTTGATAGATTTGCGTCAAACTTGGTACATATTGTTTTGTCGGTAATGTGCCCACATATTTTCCTTATTTCTTTCTTAAGATGACAAATAACAGTAGCTCCCATACATTGTTTTTTCTTGCCAAAAACCAAAATCTTTCTCAAAAACGGCTCCAACGATTTTTATAAACAAAAATCAGTGAATTAATGAAGGGAAAGGGTACGTTTTGAATTTTTTTTTTTTTTTGAAAAAATGATTATTTTTGGTACCTACTTCTAGTAAAACCATTTTTTTTTTGGTTTTCGATTTTCTGGGAAACTGTTAATTTCATGTTTTTGAAATTTCTTTTTAAACGATATTGTAGACCAGAATTTTTCAAATTTTTCAAATTTTTGGAAATTAATTTTTTTTTTTGAAAACTCAAAATTTCGAAAAATATATTTTTTCGAAAATTCGTATTGCGGTTTTTTGACATTATCTTGAATAGTTAAGAAACTGTTTTTTCTAAAATAAAAAACGACGGTACCTCTCATACAAATGTTGAAAAACCGTTAAGAAAAAAAAATGTATTTCTCGAAAACGACTCCAAGAATTTTTTATAAAAAAAAATTATGTGTTCTTAAATTAGTACAGTTCACTTTCAAGTATAAAAATATTTTTTTTTTCGTACCTACTACTTCTCAAAGAACCACTTTTCATATTTTCGACTTTCTCAATATTGGATAAACCGATAAAATTTTTTTTATACAAATGCTCCCTAAAATTGTTAATAAAACTGCATACGAAAATGCTCAAAAAAAAAGTTTTTCGATTTTTAAAAAATAAATAAAACATTTTTTTTTGGAAAATGGTTTTTTCAAAAACCAGTCACACATTTATTTTTAAATTTGAATTGTATATGTTTATTAATAATATCTTCAAAATTGCGTTTCATTTTTTTTCTAAAATTATTTTCAAAATTTTATACATAAAAAATTAATTTATTAAAAAACCGCTTCAACGATTTTTGATTTTTTTTATGAATTCAAATTGCATCTTTATTTTCCCTCAAACTATTACGACTAAGCAATATAAAAACATTTAATGTATTATCCATTTATTTCTACCGTATTATTATTCCCTTTCTATGAATTTTTGCGTACGTCACTGAATCACATGAATCTTATGTATGCATATTGCACCTAAATTATAAAGTTATATGCAATGCATATAACTACCTACCCACCTACAGTCTTCATTTTCATTATTATGTGTACATGCTTACATACTCAGGTTCCATCAATATGTATATATATGTAGATGTAGATATAGTTTACTCTCCTAACTTACATAATTAAAATCCATAACTTAGATTTAAATATACATTTGTATGTATGTACATATGTAACTCTTCCTTGAACCAACCATTCGACAATTCATTATACTAAGAATCAAGGTAATCTTACCTACATAGGCCTTAAGTCTGCATAGGATAACCACACCTAATTAACTAAGCCTCAATGGTTAGTTACAATAAAGTTGTTAGCTACAAGAGCAAGTTCGTACGATCCAGTTGTGTATTTTTTTTCCAAGGTCATATGACTACTGGTTAATTATCAGCTTAAGAAATATCTTGATGAACGAAAGCTCCTTATTTACCGGCAGTATGGCTTTTGTAGCAATAGGGGGTGATTTGATGGTATATATCTCACCAAGCAGGGGCACATCGTTTTGAAGAAAGTAAGATTATTGCGCTTGATATTTCAAAAACATTTGATGTAGTTTGGCAACAAGTTCTCTTATCTAAAATGCGTGTATTTGGTGTCGATGAATCTCTTCATCGTTGGATTAGAAATTAACTTCCATTAGAAATTGACATCCAAAAATAAATGCTGGTATGCCACAGGGCTCAGTTTTGTCTCCAACTCATTTTCTCATTTTCATAAATGATCTCTTATCTGGAACTTCTGATCCACTAAACTGTTTTACTTATGATAGTACTCTCAGACAAGATAGAATTCAAAATGAATTCTAAGAATAATAGGCGATATAACCGAAATGGAAACATTAACATATCTAGAACACCGCTATTTTTGCAAGCAATTTTCTAGTGAAATAGCCACTGCGGTATCCTCACCGGATTTGACTCACAATTAAGAACTTTTTCGCAAACATTAAGTCGAAAGACAAAAGCTTGTTATAGGTTGTATGTGAACATTTTTTGGAAATTACGAAAATGTTTAAATCAAATGAATTGTAACATGTAAATACATATTCCACGTGCATTCCTAACTAACATTTCAGCAGCAACATTTAAGCCAGCAACGTTAACAGCCACATTGGCCGACATTATTTAAGAACCAATATCTTTCACTTGTTAAGCGTACACTAGAAAAACTTCAATTCATTATTCCAAAGTGTTAAAATTACTGTTGCACTACCTTTTTCTTAAACTTTTTTTCCACTAAATAATAACGTTCTTATGACGAGCAAGTAAAAATAAAAACAATGAGTGCTAATCTCTATTGTTTATTCTCTTTTTTTCTACATGGCGGCGCGGCGCACTTGATGATCTAGCTCAATCATAATAACCAAGGTCAGATAATAGCAATTAAATATTTAATAAATTGTTCTTAAGTAACCAACCGACTGCCATGTCTTAGCGTGTTGTCAATTTGCAATTAAGGCATTTTACCAACAAAACGGTTTGGTTTTTGTTGTTCTTAAAATTTTGTATTTTTAGTGGAATGTAATTTTGTTGTAATATTAATTCCTATAATATTCATCAAAATAAAAAAATTATTAAAAAAAAAATTCTTGCAAAAAACTCAATTAAAATTGAAATCACAGTTCACAAAACAAAGTGACTATTTACTGCAATCAGGAATACGCAACAGGAGTAGTTGAAATATTCTTAAAGTGAATATACAGCGAACATGAAAAGTATAGGACCGTTTTTTTTTGTTCTCGACTATCTCATAAATTGCTAAAGAGATTCAGTCGAAATTTCACCGGTATAGGTAGGTAGCCCAATTTATACTGCATACCAATATTTTAAATTAATATCTTTTTGTATTTTTAAAAGCATTTAATAAAATTTAAAAAAAATTATATTTTGAAAACTGCTTATTAAATTTTAATTTTTTTTTGAAAAATGTCTTCAAAAAGTTTAAAAAAAAACTTTTTTTCTCAAAAGCCGCTTCACAGATTTTAAATTTTTTTTCTCATAAATTCAAATTTATCCATGAAATAAAATAGCGTTCTTTTTTTGAGCTCAAATTAGTTTAAGTATTTATTTCAGAGTTTGGAATTATTTTTTCTTTGATTAAGCCGACTTAATCTTTTGTTTTTAAGTTTGTCATACCAATTCTTTTTTGGAACAAATTAAAGAAATTTTGTATCTATAAAAAATTAAGTAAAAACACGACTTTAAAAATATATTTAGATTTTTAATAGAATGTTATCATACATAAGAGCAAGTTCGTGCGATCCAGTCGTTTATTTTGTTTATTATGCTGATTTACTAAAATAGAATTTTGAATAACAAATTTTGCTAAAATTATGTCCTTCCTTACACTATAATTCAAAAAAAAATTAGTATGTTAACAATTAAGTAAAAGACGATTTATTAATAATAATTATTTATTAGGATTTATCTTTCACGCAATTCTAAATTGAAATCATATAGACTTAAAGTTTATGGCTGACAACGAGACGAGACCAGGCGAGACTTTTGTTAGTATGTAGTCTTAGTTTCTTTCGTGTTTTCTGGTAGTAAGAAGATGTAAAATGTGTTCAGATTGAAAATAAAATCGGAAAAAATTCGAATTTTCTGAGGTAATTTGAATTTTGTAGAGGTTTTTTAGTTCGTTTAAATCGGAGCCATCCCTCAATCGATTTTGACAGTTCGTTGCTTGACAGGTAGGCTACATAATATATTTTGACATTTGAATACATAATATTTTTTTTTCAAATGTCACCCAAAAGGGGTTCAATCAACTTATTCCGGAAAAAAAATAAAACTGGCAACATTTTTTAATTTTTTTAAACTTGTGAATATTAAGGGTATTCATGTAACGATATAATTTTCCGCTTTGCAGAAAGATATAAATTTGCGCTAGATGTTTGCATGAACAACCCCTTAAAAATATTTGCGTAAATAAGGGCATAATTTTCGTTAAACTAAGTTTATTTGGTTTATTGCTACTCTTTCTACATTCTAAATTTTTGAGATAAATTTATTTTGCAGAAAATTTTCCCCGCACAAACTTTGACAGTTAATTTCTGCGGAGTTAGAACTATCTAGTTTCTGAGGATTATATGGGGTTTCCGCGATTGCAGGAATACCCTTATTATAAAAATTGAACATGAGTAGTAATTAAATAAAAAAATAATTCTTCTAGCGAGACAACAGAGACCAGCGAGACTCTTGATGAATTTCGATATCGTCTTGGGTGCTTTTAAAGTAGGAGAGACCGAGTCAAGTCCTATTCAAGGTGTGTTATCGAAGTTGTTGTAACATAATTTTGGTTAATAGTGTTCCAATTTCATTTGAAATTGTTATATAGCTTTTTCGTTATTATTTCGGAGTAACTTTAGAAATGTCATTTAAAATAAATTGAATAAAATCTTTCTTCTCTGTAAAGCCATCAAACAAGCAGGACGTCTTTTATGTGGTAAAGAATAATCTGCGTAATTTTAAGTAATCAAATTACTTTTACAACAAAAGTTAATTACATTTTCATACTTTTTGAACACACCCACCGATTTTAACCAGAAAATGTCTACCGGAACAACTCAGGGATGGCTATGTTCGTTTGCAGCTTGTAAGCACACGTTTGACATCCGAGGATTACCATCTTTGTATTTCTGATCTGTGTAACTGGAATTCAATCCTTTGGTATGACATTTCAAGGTAATTATCATAATGCATATCGGGCTACACATTTTCTTATGACACCTCTATGAGTTAAAGAAAATACATGAATCAAAGAAAACGAATTTACGACACTTCTTTGTTTTTCTTATTTTATTGACGTCATATGTGAAAAAAAAATCTGCAAATTGTTGTTTTTTGTGGACTAATGGACTAAAAACGACAAAGAAGTGTCGTAATCTTGTTTTCTTTGATTCATGAAGAAAGTAATATAAAGAGTAATTTTGTAAATCGATTCACAAATCAGGGCTTTACAGATAACCAATGAATGATAATTTAAAAAAAAAATATTAGAAAAATCCATCTTGCAAACATGTAAAATAATACCATTCAGTGATCCACAAAATTTTCAGATGGAAACAGTGTAAGTTTAACTGTTCAATAAGTCCCATTTTTGGCCTATAGGCCAAACAGAAAATAAAGCTAAGAAATTGTAATTGATAAATACAAATATTATGTTGCTAAATAATGATAATCTACTGAACTTCATAAACACAAACATTAACTAGTATAAATTGGATGTACTTATAACTGTGCGATTGAGAGCGATCAGATTGCTAAACTACACTTTACCAAACAAAAAATAAACGTCATTATAGCAATTTTCTACACTACCATTCACATAATAGCTTATACATTTTTTTGTTTGTATTTTTATTTATTATTTGTTTGGGTATATGAATAGCACGCATGAAGTGCCAAATTTATTAGTTGAAAGAGCTACATACATAATATAGAAAAAATTTAAAACTAATATGAGTTGAATAGAGTTCACTTAAATGCCAATTGAAACTGATTAAATTTAATTTCAAAACAAATTGTAATTTAGTTAAATGTTTGCTTTAAATGAACTTGTAAAGTTGAGATAACATTTAGATTGACAGCCTTTGGTGTTTGGATTGATAGTTTATTTTATTTTTTTTTTCAAACTAATTAGTTTTGACGTATTCTAATAAATAAATGAATAGGAAATAATAATAAAAATATTAAAAACTAGCTGCCCGCCGAACTTCGGTTCGCTCAAATTCGTTAATGTAATGGATATAATAATTCCGAGCTGCTTCATGTAAATCAGTTAATTCAAATTCTTTATTCAAAAGGTCTATTAAATAGAATGAAATTAACTGGAGATAACAATGTTGATATGATTAAACTGTTTGCCAATATTTGTTTTTTACTTGCGAAGGTACTATCCGGTGATTTTATAAGAGCTTGGTTTTTGAAAATTCAAAAGAACACAGAAACTTGTAAAAAGTGAATGAAATTTTTATTTGGATCGATAAATCAATTTCTGCCATTTACTTTTTAAAAATAATTTCACTTAAATGTTGCCCGCGGCTACGCTTCAGGTGGTCCATTCTGAAGGTCCAATTTCGGCAAACTTTTTCACACATTTCGGCCGGAATCTCACCAATGACGCGTTCAATGTTGGCTTCCAAGGCAGCAATCATGTTTGGCTTGTCCCCATAGACAATAGACTTAACATAGCCCCACAAAAAATAGTCTAACGGGGTCAAATCACATGATCTTGGTGGCCAATTGACTGCGCCAAAACGTGAGATCAACTGCTCACCAAATTCGCCTCTCAATTGATGCATGGTTTCGCGTGCAGTGTAGCATGTGGCACCGTCCTGTTGGAACCACATGTCGACCGAGTTCAATTCTTGCATTTTCGGCAAAAAAAATCTGTTATCATCGAACGGTACCTTTCTCCATTGACCGTAACCCTGCGGCCTTCATCGTCCTTGAAGAAGTACGGCCCAATGATGCCGCCTGCCCATAAACCGCACCAAACTGTGCATTTTTCGGGATGCATTGGTAGCTGCTTAATTGCCTCTGGCTGCTCTTCACTCCAAATACGGCAATTCTGCTTATTCACGTATCCATTTAGCCAAAAATGAGCGGAAAACAAAACGGACGTAGCTTGCGAAACACATTTTTCACAGAGCACGAATTTTGATAATAAATTTCAATAATTTGCATACGTTGTTCAGGCGTAAGTCTATTCATGATGAAATGGCAAACAATACTGAATCGAAATGTCAAATGTTCGTGGAATTTGTCATGTGTGATCTGTCAAAAATATAAACGTCAAAAACCAAGTAGCAAAAAAATCACCCGTTATAAGGCAAGTTATGCATTCGTAAAAAAAAAATTCTAACAATCAAACATGACATTACGATCATAGAGAATACAAAAAAAATTGGTATGTGTGATTATTTTGGCATTCCTCAGAGGGGAAATTGAAATTTTATTTTTAGGCCTAAAAATAACGGTACCTGCCACATGACCTCGAAGGAACATCTTATTTTTCACTAAAACGGCTCCAATGATTTTGATAAAAATTTTTGAGAATTTTTTTGTTGGTAATAGTTATCATTTGATATGAACCAAGTTTACAGGAAAAGTCTATTAACGGTACCTTTCATACTACGGTTTTTTTTTAATTTTTAACTTTCTAGGTAACGGTACATTGGATTTCTGTCAAATTTTATATCTGAGAAGACCTAAGTAGCTTAATTAATTTTGCATATCAAGATTTTGAATAACTTTTTTGTTTCAAATTAAAATTAATAATTGAATTTTTTTTTGTTGAAAAATCAATATTTTTAAAACTAATCAAAAAAATAATTTTAAATCTTATATTCACATGTACATCAATAGTCTCTAAAAAATTGCATACCAAAATTTCAAAAGAATTTTGTTTTCAAAAAACGAAAAATAAAAAACAGGATTTCATCAAAACCCGTCTTACAATTTTCGAGATACTTTTTCATAAATTTTTTATTGATCCGTGGCATCTAATGGCGTTCTTCGTTTTTTTGAAAAACCGACTAGAGTGATGGTTTTGGCAGTTTTAATAAATTTTAAAAAAAATTTTCACACCTATACACGATTCACTTTCATTATATACAGGTATGTACTGGTACATATTTACATTATTACCCTCCTAATTTACATAATTAAAATCCATTTAAATATACATTTGTAGGTAGGTACCAAGCTATTCCTTGAATCATGCATTCGACAATTCCTTATACTACGAATCAAGCTAATATTACCTACAAGGGCTTTAAATCATAGGATAATTATATAGGCTAGCTACCTACCAACAGCCAGTGAGTAAGTTGTTAGCTACAAGAGCAAGTTTGTACGATCCAGTCGTGCATTTTAATTTTTTTATAAAATAAATGGGAGGTTTGCCGGAACGTGAGCACACCACATGCAATATTGACCAGGTGATAAATGTGGGAATGTAAGATTGATGCCAAAAACGTAAACACTTTTTAATTGTTGCAGTAGATATATGTATAGCGAAAGCACGACTGACCGAAAAATGAACACGCTTAAAAACGATAGGTATATCATTCAAAGTGTATATCTGTGGAAAGAGATTATCTTGAATTGACATTTTATTTGGAATTCATCACAATCAAAAGCTTTCCGTTACAAAGTTTAGGCACATTGAAATTGTGCAAGACGATTTTCTATATTTTAAATTATTTGGCGATTTAAAATTCCGTAGGATAGTTCGTTGCTTCGTTTTCATCTATGAAGGAGTCGACGGTTTTATAAGAATGTGACTCACCGTCGGCGGCGATTTAATGTTGAATGATGAAATTCAAATCAACTGGCATTCGAAATATCAGTTGTTTTCGCTTAACTCACAGAAAACAGTAAGATTTCCACTGATTCACAAATTACCCAATTTAAATTGCCCCGAAACGAAATCAAACCTATTTTTCGGCAATCTGTCTCGAGTTACGACTTAACAAAAGGACTGCAGTAAGGGGAATTGTGATATTTTTAACAAATTAATATCATTGATTGTCAAGTGAAATTTGACAATTAAAAATTTCACGACATAATAAACTTTTATTTGGTCTGTCTTAAAATGTTTAAGACATGTCTATTGGATTAATACATTGTTGTAAATTTGTCCTGAAAAAAGAGTTGTTTTTCTTTTATGACTATTTACTTTATTATGCTAAATTAAGTATCTTTAAACCCATTTCTAATTCAAGCAAATTAAAAAAACGTTGTATATGTAATATGTAGAACACGTTTAATTTTTTTCTTAAAAAACCCAATTTTTTTTGACTCACCCTATTTTGAAACAATTTTTTCTTTCATAATTCAATGCCAGCTACAACATATTTCAATTTCATGGTAATCTAACAGAGAATAATGAAGTTCAAATTTTTTCAACCCAGCACCGTACTTGCATAAATATACATCCCCCATAACGACCCCAGTTTAAAATTGTACAAACGTCACCGTTCGCGCGTTTAAGCTTTGATCCGTGGTTCAGAAAATTTGAGTTCAATGATTTCAGCGAGTTAAGTTAGGCTCAAATTTGTATTTAAATTTTTCACTGTAAGCTTTTTGTTACTATAAAACCATTCCTCAATTCAATGAAATGATATTTTTCACGACAAGATTTAAGAAAATAATATTGAAGCTAACTGATTTTCAATTACTTAGGCCTGATACTTATCATAAATATTTATGTTCAACTTAAAACACTTAAGGGCTACTTTTTCCTCTGCGTAAGCTGTCACATAAGTGCCCAAGTAGAACGTTAAATGCTTAGGTTGTGTATCAGCAAACGGACCTTAATCTATTAATTGAACGGAAATGCTTTGTTACGTGTGTTATAGTTCGAAACTAATTTAACAAGAACGATGAGATCTCGTCACACTCACTTCACGTTTTCTTATGTCATCCATTTTGTTTTCGAATAAAGAATTCTTCCAAATGCCTGGCAATGCTATTTTAAGATTTTTCAGTGGACTTAGGATTCTTTGTATATGGCAATGCTGGCCTACACTTGCCAAGAAGGCAGTTTTGTTAATTTTTTTTTATATTTTAGGAAAATTTATTTGTTAATTTTAGTTACCTATATTTCAAGTTAATTAAAAGTGCTAAAATATGAAAGAAAAGTTGGTGTTTTTTTTATATGAAAATGGTTTTTTATACTGGTGGTTGTTCTTCGTTGAATTTAATTTAAACAAAAATACTTTTATGTGAGTTTTTAATGAAAATGTGTGCTTCCTTATATTTATTGGTGGGTAAAATTATGTTTAGAGATTTAAAGCAAAATTTGTCGTGAAAAATCTGTCGGTTGTTGGCAGAAAACGTGTCGGTTAGAGATGTTACTGACAACTCCATAAGAAACTTTTCCCAACGCGCGCCGCAAACGCAATTTTACTTAAAAAACGACAATTTTTTTTTTGCCAATAATTTACAACAAATTGACCACTATGAGTAATGCAACCTATTTTCTTTCTTGAGTTTATATCTATTTTATTGAAATCAAGTAAGCATTACGAAATGTTATTTAAAAAAAAAAACATACAATTTAATTTCTTTACAGAAAAATGTACGAAAAATCGGATATTACCATATTAATATGGATTTTTATAAATTTCTCTTTTTTAGCAGCGACTTTATATTTAACGAAGAGTCAAGAAATTGGACTTTAATCCGAAAGTTCTTGCTAAGTTGACACACATAATTTTCATTCTATAAATGATTGAAGGACAATACAAAATTCGGGATGAATATGATATCCCGAATACCAAAATCCAAATTCCTAAACACGAATTGTTGAGCAATTATTCTTATTAAAAATCCCGTACGGTAAAAAGTGTGACGAGGAGTTGTTATCTTAATACTTTCGTCAATATAATGTATTTTAATTTTAAATACAACATATATTAAAATTTAAGACACAAATATTTTGTGGATTTTTGAAAAAAAAAATTAAAGTTTCGAGGAATTTTTTCAAAAATTATATTTATAAATTCATAAAATACCAAATTAAAAAAACAATAATTTCGTATTTAAAAAATTAAGCAAAAAACTAATTTACAAATATATCTACTTAATAATCGTGAGATTCGATGTGAATTGTATTTATCTTTTAAATTTCGAATAAAAAGTCGATATACGAAAAGAAAACCATTGCGATTCGGTATGAGAAAGTTGTTTTTTTTATAAGAAATTTCAAAAAAATTCGACAACTGCAATTTTTGTTAACAAAAATAAATAAAATGCACGGCTGGATCGCACGTACTTGTTCTTATGTTCGATCGCGTCGCACGCACAAGATTTTTATAAGAAAAAGCTCAATATATTGTTAGTCTTTTTTATTTTTTACTTAATTTTTTATATACACAATTTCGATTTTTTTTCTCAAAACATATTTTATTGTTTGATAGTTTTATGTATTTGACAAATAAATTTAAAAACTGAATTTCAATAAAAAATCTTCCACCATTTTCGAAATATTGGATTTTCAAAAAAAATTTTTGAAAATTTTGGTATGGCAGTATTTCTTAGAATTTGAAGGCCTCCTATATAAAAAATTTGATGGAAATCCATCACGTCGTTTTTGAGAAAGTAGAATATCAAAAAAACGGTTGTATGGCAGGTACCTTTGATAACATAATACATATTTAAACAACATTTTTTGACCCACTAATTTTTTTTATTAAAATCTTTAGAGCAGTTTTTGAGATAAAAAATGGGGACAAAAAAAAAACAATTCAAAAATATATTTGAGACAATTACCTAAAACGCGTAAGTATCTGTAAATCGTTCTACAGTCAAAAAGACAAACAGATAGGCAGGCAGACAGACACACGGAATTGCGGAACCCCTTTTGTTGGTGTTCCCATTTCATCGTAATGTCAAGTTCGATTAACATCTCGAGTTCGATCTTTTTTCCAAATGCAAAACTTGCCCTATTTATATGACCAGCAAAAAAAAAAATATTACCTACCGCTGACAAAAGCTTTAGCTGTGACAATATTCCAAATATCTTAGCTCCTATACTGATGCATTCTATTATACATGATTCAATAAATCACATTCATTCCTTCTAACATTTCTTAACGCACCCATTTACTAAGCGATAATAGGTAGTTAATGGACTAAAATCTAATGTTTCAAAGATATAAATCATTTCACTTAATTGCCATACATTTTCTAGATCCATTTACTCCATTCACAATTAACAAAATCCATTAATACAAAAAAAAAACTATAAATGATTGTAATCGACGAATAATAGAAAATGTATCTATTATTATTATTTCTTTAATCCTCACTTCAATAATGAATGTTCACATTAGAAAAAAAAACAACACAATATTCATTTGAATAAAAACGGCTTTCTATTAGGGTTACATAGCTATACCTATTTACCTTTCGAAATTGTTAATGCTCAATCAAAATCAATCATTCGCAAGCAACACCTCACAAATTATTTGCCAATTTGCGGATTTATTACCAACATCAAAATGTATTAGCTGTTATTTTTTTTTTCTAAGCAAAAAAAAAAAACATTGAAATTAAGAAACAAAAACTACTTACAAATTTAGCGGTAACTGTACTGGCAAAGATGATTGTTCATAATTACGAAACACACAATCCACAAGAACCACTTCAAATTTCAAAACAATAAACGGATGGTCGCGGCGCGGAGGTAGTTGAGGTGTTTATAGCTTAGCTTCACCGGTTAATAATAAGAGATTAGCTCTGAGAAATCCTGAACTTAACAAGAATATTTTTAAGTAATTATCAGTTTTTGTTGTTGCTCTTGTTGTTTATATTTTAGGACAATTCATTTTTTTTCCGCTTGACCAATCATTTGTATCGAATAACATAGATACTTTTAGAAAAATAATTTCCAAAATCTTTTTTCTTAAATCCGAGAATTAGCTACGATTGCGATTGATTGTGTTTCATTGAATTTAACTTTGAAATAAATAAAAGGGGTTGTTTTCAACAAATGAAACCGGCTACAAACTACATAGGTACCAGATACAACCCTTAATTTCAAGGACACACACAACTCGTACGAGTATAGCAAACGAGATTATTAAGACCACTTTGGAGATTGATTTTTGTTTTGTTTAAATATTCGCACGTTGAAAATCCAAAGACAAACGGAGATCAACACACCACACCGACTGTAATGAGGTGAGGTTCTTTAGACACTGAAAACTGAATCTGAATTACAATCACGGAATCCGGCTCGCCGGCTCGATTTTTCAGTCAGATTCGCTTAACAAGAACACGAACTTAGGGTACTTCTACTTACTTTCTATCTCAATCTCCTCAAGAGACAGAACGAGCAATTCATAAAATTCCCAACACTAAAACTAAACCAGAACTACCTATCTGTTTGTGGTATGTATTTGTATCTGGTAAATTGTATGGAAACAGATTTTGCGAACAACCACCAGCAAATAACTTGGGCTTAGAGACAACGAACATGTTTGAGATGTTAAGCTCAATTTTAAAAGAGGAGCATGTGCTGTGCTCTGTGCAGATTATTATTATGGTTTAGTGGTTGGCCGCGTCCTTCATTGCATTTACCTTACCTTCTACTTGACCGAACTGTTGAGTGTATTAGATCAGGTTGAATGTTGTTTGACCACGTGGTGAACAGTGATGTTATAATCAGGAGTATTTAATTCATTTTAATTTTGAATTCCAATATAATAAACCTGCCAGAACAATACGTGAAACAGCAGTAAAATATGTTAAGGGTAGTATTCATGAAACAAAATAAGCTTACCAATTGTGGAAAAAGGTAAGCTTACGCAAAAGTTTGCATGAACGTCCTTCTTATAATTCTTTAGGTAAATGTTGTGTAATTAATTCAAATATGGGACAGATATGTGTTTAAAAAAATATTTTATAATATTTCATAACATATTAATTATGTATAAGCTTGCTTCAAATAAATAAACTTAAGGTTGACGCTAAAAGTTTACGAAAAGTAGCTTTCATAATTGCCAAATAATCTCGGTTCAGTAGTTTTAGAATACTGGGACAGTTTTATTAAATTCTCTGTGCTCAGAGATAATTAATATAATTATATTTCCCAACACTCCTTATTCTAAAAGTCACCCTGGCATTTGGATAAGTTTATCCAAAGACATTTGTATACTTTTCCGCAGTAAATTCCTACGATAATTTTATTCAATTTGAGTACCTAAACCGTTTCCCATACAAAATTTGACAGTTCATTTATTATAAGATAAGAATTTCCAAGTGATAAGCTATTCTAGTGTTTTTATAAAGTTGCATGAATACCTATTATTTCGATTCTTTTTATTAGAATAAGTACTTATCATTTATAAACGAAAGAAGAATTTTTGAAATTGAAATGTAACAGGTATACATTTTTTTGTTTTTTTTTTTGTTTTCAAAGTTATTTTTAAATAGTCATTATCCATTCCATTTACGGAATGTTTGGCTCTTTTGATTACAATAGAATATATAAAATTCAAACTCGATCATCGTCATCAAAAAAAATTGTTAATATGTCTTCTATTTTGAAAACCTAGAACAGAAAACTACTTTGAAAACTTTACTGAGTAACTGGGGTTGGAAAAAGAGTAACTCCAAACATACAATCGAAACCGCCATTACACTATGTATAATATTTTTGAGACACTTTTATTATAATTTTAATTTTAACAAATTAAAATGCACGACTGGATGGCACGTACTTACTATTATGTTCGATCATATTATTTGCAAAAGATTCTAAATAGAAACGGCTTAATATTTTTTTAAAATCGTTTTTCACTTAATTTTGTATATATATAAAAATTCTTATTTTATTTTAAATATTTAATAATATAAATTCAAAAAACAAAATTTCAGAAAAATCGTTCACCCGTTTTCGAAATATTGAATTTTCAAACAAAAAAAAATATTTTTTTTTTCAAAAATCCAAAAAAACATTTTTCGAACGTTTTGAAATTCAGTATTATTTAGAATTTGAAATTTTTGATCGAAATCGGTTGAACCGCTTATGAGATTGTCGAAAAGCAATAAAATGGTTGTATGGCAGGTAACGTTAATAACAAAATATTAAAAAAAAAAATATTTGAACAAAATGTAGACCATACCAAAAGTAGTACACACACCAATTTTTATCAAAATCGTTGGCGCTGTTTTCGAGATAATTTAGATGGTAGAAAAACTTTTATGGCAAGTGCCGTTATTTTTAGGGCTAAGACAACAATTCAAAAACTTATTTTGGACAATCACCTAAAACGCTCAAATACCAAGTTTGAAGAAAACCGATTCAGTCGTTTAGACTGTGGAGAGTTGTACAGACAGACAGACGGAATTGCGGGACCCAATTTTTTGGTGTTCTCCATCATAGTAATGTCAAGTTTGATTAAAATCTCTAGTTCGATTTTTTTCCAAATGCAAGACTTGCCCTATATCGCAAGTAAAATATAACTTAAGCCTTTAGAATTCAGCGTTCCTTTGAGCTTCAATATGTAGGTACATGCTTTGTTGTTTTAAACACTTTTCTGGTTTCTGATTTTATAATATTTCTCTTTCTGCTGCTCATATGTAGTATAAAGCCCTTCCTTCATTATCCGTTTGATTTATCATACACTTGCCTACTAAATATCATATTTAGTGGGGGAAAAAGAATTTTTGGAATATTAGCATTTTATTTCATTATTATTAATCAATCACCAAACAAAATATCCTCAACAAATAAAAACAATAAAACTGACATTTCGTATTGAAGTTAGATTTTACATCTGGTAAAATAAATGTGTTATTCAACATCTTCTAAGAAGTACTAAAAAGTACTTCGCAGGCCCCAATATGGAACGTATAATTTCATTATTTCGTTATTGTGACCAGATTACTCATTTATTTTACAGATAATTTATTTAAACTGTACTTCCATTTCTTTTTATGATTGTCCGGATAGTCAATTGATAGAAATGCGTTTAATACATAATAAGTCCAAACACAACAGATGAGACAGCGAGCCCTGAATCTGTGGAAAACTGCAGCGTCAAACTCTTCAATGAAATATTGAAAACTTAGCGCAGAACTCCGACGCTATTCAAATACGTCATTTTCGAGATATTAAACATTTTCAATAAAAAACAATTGTACCTCTAATGCTGAATGTCTAAGACTTTCAAGCAGGTATGTAGGTAGCTAGAGTCAAATGTAAGCTAGGGCAGCAGTTTCTTTTTTAAAAAAATCAAAATTTGTCTTTCTTCCAAAACTGAGATAAAAAAGATTGTCTTGAGCGTGGGTAGAATTTTCGAATATACAGATTACAGAGCCTAAAATAATTTTTTTTTGACTTTCACGTTCACACATATATCAATTATGAATTGTGGATGTTACAATTGATAATTGTAACATTTGTTAACCAAAATAAAATAAAAACAAACTGCTTCTTAACAATTCTAAATATCTTAAATAGACTTTCTGGGAACAAACCGAATATACAATATTCGTGTGAAGAGACTATCAAAACTTCTCTTTTTACATTTTTAAGAGCGAGGAGTTCGAACCAATATACATCAACACACCCAACAGTTGCAAAGTAAAGAAATTCGGAAGGTTTTCCACTTTATCCAGGAAAGATTAAGAACTCTAACAGTTGTATGATAAATTCAAAGTAACTGTTAAAATTTTAATTTTTTTCATCAGATATTTAAAAAAGAAACTTTAAAATTAATTTTTTCATTTCATGAAGCAGACAAAGAGAGCTTTTTGAAAGGCGAAAAACTTTAAACTGGCAACACTGTTTTCTGTCAACAGTTGTTGTTGATTATTTTTAAGTTAGTTTGATGGCGCAGATTTATAAAATTTAATCGGATATTACGTGTATTTTATATTGCTCATAATCGTGCATCAGAGAGATAAATTCGAGAAACTATGCATTTTGTTTTCGTGCTTGCCACATTCTTTGGGTGAGTTGATGGTTCTCGGTCATGCCTATTATATACGTTGATAAGCCAGAAATAATTGATTATATGGAAGTCAACAATTAACAATTAATTGCCGAAATATATTCTGATTTACTACGAAGAGTGCGCTAAAATTGTGCATTTAGATTACGCCATCTACGTGCCAGTTGCGTGGGCTACATGCTTTTCTAATAAAATGCTCACTAAAAACAAGTTCATGAATATTAAACAAATGTCTGTGTATTATTTCAATTTAAAATATAACAACTAATATGAGACTTCTTGGAGCATTTGTCTCTTCTCTTAAGGTAGCAGCACTAGTGAAGATTAACATTTTTATTTTAACGCTCTGTTAAACAAAACATTTTTTTAATGATTCAGTGACATAATTTTGATATGACGTCAATTTCGGGGACGTCAAATAAAGAAAAAATATTTAGTCTCCTTCAATTCCAGTAATTTCTAACATTTGATTAATTTTTCATAAAATATTGCAAGAACAATTTAATTCATTTTTGCTACCACACCGACCGGCGCGGTGGAGGAAATTTAATCTAACGTTTTAAACTTGCTTGTGTGACTGAGGTTGTGCATTTTAGGCCCCTTTTATACAGGTCAGCTATAGTTATTGGGGATTTTTTGAGGTTTTCTTTTAATTGCTTTAAAAATCTCTTATACATTTCACACGAAGAAGAAAGGTTGCCGGAGAGTTTTTTTTTGTTTAGTATTAATATTTTTGGGTTTGAATGCACATTTCACGCAGTTTAAACCTGAAAGTCAAACAAATCTCTTCAAATCCTTAACCTGAGAGTAGATTTTGCCCACTCCCCTTATTTCTTCCCCTTCTTTCCACGAACTCAAAGTTGCTGGCAACTCAGTTTCCTCGTGTGAACGAGCTCAAGTGTAATAAAATGCAGTGTTAAGACGTGGACTAAAATTCCTTGCTTCGTTCTACATTTCTTTATATTATTTTCTTGCCACTTCGGTTCTAAGAATACTTTTACACGAAAGCAATTTTGAACAAAAGTTAACTTTGAATAATATCTCCACTTTGCTTACACCATTTAAACGTAGAGCAGTTCGCTGAACAATAAGAAAAGTCTTTGTGCTTGTAAAAAAACGAAACTGCAATTTTTTTCAATCTCAGCACAAACTTTAAAATCGTAATAGCAGTCTAATTGGGTTACGTTTGACGTTAATGGTTCGCGCATTTGCTGTTCATTATGTAAAATGGTTGTTGAATTTGGTATGGGATGTTTTAAAAGATACAAAAGTCCCTTTCAAATTAACGAACTTTAAAACACAAATTATTAAATTTCCCAACAATTTTAAATAAAATTGTTGCGCTAGTTCCGTAACGTAATTCCCTGTCGACAGCTTTGATGTTTACACGTCAATAATATAGTACTACGAAATTTTAAAATCTGTTTGTTTATACAAAAAAGCCGATTTAAATCAAATTAATTATCTTTTTACTTTCGATCTTTTTAACTCTGTTCAAAATATAATAGTATCATTAACACCAAACCACTGTGTCGCACATTTTATTTAACATGCCAAAATATGAACAGCTTTTATTTTAATTTTCAAAAAGGTTATTCATTTTATTTATACTACACCATCTTACCTATACATACAGGCTTCCGATTTGATTGAATAACTATATAACGGGTGATTTTTTTGCTACTTGGTTTTTGACGTTTATATTTTTGACAGATCACACATGACAAATTCCACGAACATTCGATATTTCGATTCAGTATTGTTTGCCATTTCATCACGAATAGACTTACGCCTGAACAACGTTTGCAAATTATTGAAATCTATTATCAAAATCCGTGCTCTGTGAAAAATGTGTTTCGCAAGCTACGTCCGTTTTTTTTCCGCTCATTTTTGGCTAAATGGATACGTGAATAAGCAGAATTGCCGTATTTGGAGTGAAGAGCAGCCAGAGGCAATTCAGCAGCTACCAATGCATCCCGAAAAATGCACTGTTTGGTGCGGTTTATGGGCAGGCGGCATCATTGGGCCGTACTTCTTCAAGGACGATGAAGGCCGCAGGGTTACGGTCAATGGAGAAAGGTACCGTTCGATGATAACAGATTTTTTTTGCCGAAAATGCAAGAATTGAACTCGGTCGACATGTGGTTCCAACAGGACGGTGCCACAAGCCACACTGCACGCGAAACCATGCATCAATTGAAAGGCGAATTTGGTGAGCAGTTGATCTCACGTTTTGGCGCAGTAAATTGGCCACCAAGATCATGTGATTTGATCGCGTTAGACTATTTTTTGTGGGGCTATGTTAAGTCTTTTGTCTATGGGGACAAGCCAAACACGATTGCTGCCTTGGAAGCCAACATTGAACGCGTCATTGGTGAGATTCCGGCCGAAATGTGTGAAAAAGTTTGCCAAAATTGGACCTTCAGAATGGACCACCTGAAGCGTAGCCGCGGGTCACATTTAAGTGAAATTATTTTTAAAAAGTAAATGGCAGAAATTGATTTATCGATCCAAATAAAAATTTCATTCAGTTTTTACAAGTTTCTGTGTTTTTTTGAATTTTCAAAAACCAAGCTCTTAAAAAATCACCGTTTAAAATCTAGTCTTAGATTAAGAAAACCTGATCGAATTATGGGAAATTGTAATTTTTCTAAACCAAATTTTTCAATTCTTTGACATCACTGTCTAAAGTCACAGGTTGTTTACATATGTACTTTTAATAGATATTTGTTTTGAATGCCTATATGGTGACAAGTTTGGTGGGCGAGTTAGTTTTATTTTGCACGTGCTTTCTGTCTACCATACCAGTTTATTTTAAATGATACAAACAAATAAGTTCGAAGTTGCGTCTGTTATTGTACTGTTAAATTATATAACTCTGTATAGTATCAATAAAATTATATGCCTGAATTGCATGCAGAACCTTTTCCTCTAAGGCTGTCTGGCTATTATGTGGATAGTTGTTGAGCGTTTAAATATATTCAATTAATAAACCAGGGTGGAATAAAAGATATGTCCAAGTTTGAAGAATGCGTTGATGTTAAGAAAGAGTATCATTGTAATCGGCACACGTTACTGTTGCCTGTTGCGCACTTTATTTTACGTTTGTAAAAATACTGGTTTTAGCAGGATTTTTTAATACAAAATCTGCTTACAAAAATGCTAATTTTTTTAGGAAAAAAAACTGCGAAAAATCCTGCCAACTCTGAAAATCCTGTAACTAGAACGCAAAAAAACGTAAATATGTGCCTGAACCAATCGATTTTGTCTTAGGGTGACGTTTAAAATACCGAATGCAACTATATTTTTTTGTATTTTTTTTACCTTAGTACGTTGGATTTTAAATAACTAATCAAAGCCAAAAAAGAAGTTGTTTTTTTTTATTGAGTTTCTTAAAAAAAAGGAAACAACCCTACAAATACGTGTGAGATCGCCGGGACGAAACGCCAATTTTTGTTGGACTAAAGGCCGTTAAAAGCTCTTTTGAATCAATAATTCAACAAGTCCAAATATTACAGTGCTAAGTCTTCTACTTGGCTGATGTATTTCAGTAGTATATAGAATTTGTATTATTAAAAAAAAACTTGATGAACTGAACTTTAGCGACTTAAAAATTATATATCCGTTATCTTTGAAGTGCCACCTTTCAATCCATGTGACGTGTATGACACGAAAAACCAATTTTAAAAAATCGGGACATTTTTATCTTTAAGCTCGATTTCTGGCTAAATTAAATCTCCTAGACCCATTAAACTTTACACTTTTTGTGTCTCTTAAAATTCGATTTGCGGTTAAACTACTTGTCCTAGCGACTTAAAAAATTATTTTAAAAGAGCCTATAGTTTTCGAGTAATTTGAAAAAAAAAACTAAATTTTTCCCATAGCCCCCCCCTAAAATTGTTGTCTCCGAACCAAACTTAGGGTACTTTTTAGGAAATGCTTAGGATATTAAAATGACCACCAAAATTCAGCTTTGCCGGAATTTGTTCAAAGTTTCATCATTTTTTTTTGTCTAATTTTCCTGGACGCTTATAAATAATAAATCAGCAAAACTTTTTTTTAACAGAAAAGAAGTTTACTTGCTGCAAAATTCGTAGATATTGTTTAGTTTACGATTGAAGCTCTGTAATGAACGATACGCATTTATGTTTTATTGAGTTTAAATGTTTTAAAGTAATATTTTATTTTAGGTTTGAGAAATATGAAAACCTGCTAGATTTCCTGCTAAAACCAAATTTCCTGCTAAAAAAAATTGCCGGTAGGATTTGAAAAAAATAAATGCTAAGACCAAACTTTTCCTGCTAAATTTACGAAGAAAAATGCTAAATTCGCCACACTGGTGCTAATGCTTTTTTTTCATAAGAAATTTAAATTTTGGGTTTCTCTAGTAGAGCCATTTTTTGGTTTTTGATTTACTATGGTAGCTTCTGCAGAAGCTACTCAAAAGTGTAGACAGTATTGTAAACAAAAATTTTTTTTTTTTAAATTAAAATGAAAACATTTTTTTTTTTTTGAAAATTCAATACTCCGAAAAGACTTCGTCGCTTTTTTCGCACATTTGTATTTAGTAGTTTTTTAATGACATTTTATTAAATACTCAAACACAATAATTTTTCTTTAAAACAAAAAAACAATTGTAACATGTTTTTCTCTCAAAAACGTGTCCAAGAATTTTGATACAAAAAATGTGTTTGTCCACTTTCAAAAACTAAAATATTTTAATTTGCGTTCTTATTAATGGTACTGCGAATAGAATAGCGTTTCATATTTTCGACTTTCTCAATATTGTGAAACAAATTTCCTTAAAAGTATAAATAACTAGAAGAGAGTCCCCGGTGTTGCCCGGGCACCCGAGGCAAAAGTCTTTTAATGCAATGTCTTCCAAATGAATTGAAAAATTAAGAAACAAAATCGTTAAGAAAAAGATTTTTCATTTATTTTGTCGTTTATTTAACCAGGATTAGATTTCTTATTAAATTTAACAAGGAAGATTCATTATTTTTATTTTTTTTACAAATGATTTTTTACAATTCTGCATTTGGGACTGGGAGATTGTTTTTGTACTATAGGATTATATGTAAGTACAAAATAAGGCAAGTTATGCATTCTTCGAAAAAAAATTTTTTTGAGATAACAGTCAAACATGACATTACGATGAAAGCGAAGACGAAAAACCTTGGTCTAAAAATTCTGTCCGTGTGGATGTTAGTTTAGCCACTTATAGTCCAAATATGTGGACCGAATTCCTTCAAATTTGGTATAGAGTTTTTTTTTGGTGAAACTGCCATTATGTTAAAGTTTATTTTTTTCGAAAATGGCTCTTATTTTTTTGATTTAAGAAATCAGAGTATTTCTTCGGTAAGAACTATTATATGTATATGGCTTGAAAATAATGACCAACAATAGCTTAGAAGTGTACTATCCATAGAACCGATTTTTAAATATTTTCAAAACAGCTCACCATTTTTTTTAAATGATAAGAAAAGGCATAGAATTGACTCCTAGAAACCGCTCCACAGTTTTGGAAAATTTTATTCTCATAAAGTCAAATTCATCTATATCAGTATTAGTTTGTTTGCTAAGGCTAAGCTCAGAAACCACACCTTCAATTTAAGAAATTCTTTTGGTTTTGAAAGGGTTTGTTTTGCAAATGGCCTGAGGGTTAAATATTTTGTCCCAAACTTATCTGCTTATAGGGTTAAATGGTCTAAACGCAAAAAAAAAAAACATTAGCAGTAAAAGTAAACATTTCGGGACTGTGAAAGTTTACATAGTAAACTTTTTCCCTTGCAAACTTAACATGTGCCAAGAAAACGAATGCAAGAAGAGTGTAAAATCCTGCCAACTCTTTTAGCTGACACATGAAAAGTTGGGAACCACCCAATTTTGTTTTACTTTTATGCATTTATCAACTGACACGTAAGAATGAGTTTACACTTGCAAGTTAGTTTTTACTTTAGCAAAAGTAGCCAATGGCTCGGTTAATAGGCTAATTTCAAAATTCTCAATAAACTATTTATTTCTAACATGTGCCAAACACGCACCCTTACGCAGAAATGCAAGAAATGTTGCATGAATTCACCGGCGCCTGCAGCCGTGAAAATAAGAAAATTCGCGATTGTAAGTGTTTACACACAAGAACTAAATTTCCCTTGCAATCTTTAAAAACCTCAAATATCCGCAGGAAATAAAAGATTTAGTGAAATAGAAACGAAAAGCACGTAAGAAATGGCAACAAACTCGAGCTCCTCAACGCAAGGTAAATTTAAGTCGCTTGTGTAATTTACTAAAAAAGACGATAGAAGAATTCAATAAAATTAAAAAAAAAACAATCCAACCACTCACTGTGGAAAGCTGTCAAAGTAACAAAGAAGCCAAAGCTCGCAGCGCATCCGATTAAAAATGATCAAAACGAATGGGCAGAAAGCAAAAGTTTTCGCGGATTACCTAGAGAACACATTTAAACCTTTTGATCGGCAAGGACTCAACGAAAATTTAAATATACGTTCTAACTCAAGCGAAAATTACATCACAAGTAATGTTATACTTGCCAAATTAAGTAGAGAAATAAGAAAGCTTAAGTATAAGAAATCTCCGGGATATGACCTAATTACGGCCCAAGTTCTCAAAATGCTTCCTCGCAAAGGGTTAATTAATCTTCGTTATATAATAAATGCCACTCTAAGGCTAAAGTACGTTCCGAGCCAATGGAAGGTTGCGGAAGTTATAATGGTTCTCAAACCAGGAAAACCATCACATGATAAGAAATCTTATAGACACATTTCGCTTCTGCCCATAATATCTAAGGTCCTTGAAAAAATATTACTTCTGCGCCTGCAGCCAATAATAGAACAAAAGCGCCTAATACCTGAACATCAGTTCGGATTTAGAAGCAAGCATTCGACAATTGACCAAGTGCATAGGATCACTGACGTCATTAAGAAAACTCTTGAAGAAAAGAAAATTTGTTCGGCGGTCTTTCTAGACGTGTCGCAAACTTTTGATAAGGTGTGCCACGAAGGCCTAAATTTTAAATTAAGACAAATTCTGCCTGAAGCAGTTTATACGCTTCTAAAAGCATATCTAGAGAATAGACTTTTTAGAGTAAGACATGGAAACATTACTCAGATCTCAAAGATATAGGGGTACCACAAGGAAGTGTCTTAGGTCCAATATTGCACCTATTATTTACACGTGATATACCTCAAACAGAAGACACTCTTGTATCCACTTTTGCTGACGACACTGCAACACTAGCAGTGGGCCAAACGATAAATGATGTTACGACTAGATTACAAAAAGCTCTGAATAATGTCAGTGAATGGACATGGCGGATATCGCTTAATGAAGTAAAATCAGTCCATGTAGATTTTACGTATAAAAAAATTAATAGATTACCGGTATTTTCTTAATACGGCTCCAGTTCCGTTTGCTAATAAAGCAAAATATCTCGGAATGACTCTAGACGCGAAATTAAAATGGAAACCGCATGTTAGAAAGAAGTGCGAGGAGTTAAATAATAAACTCAGAGATATGTACTGGTTGCTCGGGAAACACTCTAAGCTCAGTATCGAAAACAAGCTAATTGTATATAGGCAGGTTCTTAAGCCTGTCTGAACTTATGGTATACAACACTGTGGTTGTACGCGAGATTATAATTTAAATACCTTACAAACATTTGAAAATAAACTCCTAAGATCATTTGTAAGCGCACCTTGGTACATTAGAAACGAAGATCTCCACAGAGATTCCCACGGTTCGCGATGAAATAAAAAATGTTGCACGAAATCGTAGAAAACGGCTATTACAATACTGTAATAGTACTATAATCGCTAAAACAATAATTCAAAAATATATTTATGACAATCATTTAAAACGCTTAAATTCCAAGTTTGAAGAAAATCCCTTCAGCCGTTTAGGCTGTAGAGAGTTGTACAGACAGACAGACAGATAGACGGAATTGCGGGACCCACATTTTTGGTGTTCTCCAAAATCGTAATGTCAAGTTTGATTAAAATCTCGAGTTAGATTTTTTTTTCTATAGTACCTATGTATATCGCAAGTAAAAAATCTTTAGAATTTTTCATGCTGGGGGCCTTTTAGCGTGAGAATCTAAATGTCGGGTCTTTAACGGTTTAAAGTAAGACCGTACTAATGCGACACTTTCCTCTGCCTTTTTCGTTTTCGTCTTCATCGTAATGTCATATTTGATTAGTATCTCAATTTTTTTTTTCAAAGAATGCATAACTTGCCTTATATTGTACTACATTACTATAATCGCAAGTAAAAAACCGAAAGCGAAGAGTCTCAAAATGAAGAATAATTTGTTTGTAAAAAAAATTAGAAATAATAAATCTTCTCTATTAAATTTAATAAGAAAACTAATTCTGGTTAAGTAAACGACAAAATAAATGAAAAATCCTATTTTTTAGAGATTTTGTTTCTTAATTTTTCATTTCATTTGGAAGATATTGCACTAAAAGACTTTTGTCTCTGGTGTCCTGGCAACACTGGGGACTCTCTGCTAGTTTGGAAATAAAATCCATAACAACAGCAATGTTTTCCTAAAATGCTTCCAAAATTTTATATATACAAGTTTATTAAAAAAAACACTCTAACGATTTTTAAATTTCGTTTGCATATATCGAAGGACACAGTAGTGCCCAGCCAAATTTTGGCACTACTATGTTCAGTACTAATGAAATTAGAAACTCTCCATATTTGCTAAGTAAGTTAAACACAGGCGCTTCACCAAATTTAATTTTGTTTCTCGAATAAGTGGTTCCTGAGTTAAGAGGCATTAAACACCACAAAATCTGTAACTGACAAACTGAATAAACTGAATGACAGATCATCAATATTATGGACCACTTGCCGACATCGTAGAATCTTGTAATTTTGCACAACGGTAGGCCTAGTGATGCAAGCAAGGGAATACATCGAAAATTTGAGGTTTTACATTTAGGAGGCGTGGTATGTATCCTCTTTCTCAAAATAGTTATCAATTATATCGAAAGCTTCCGATTGTTGTAGAATAATGAAATTTGGTAGAGTAGTAGGTCTTAAAGTATATTAGATGAGAAAAATATTAAATTTGAGCTTTTTCATTTAGGAAGCGTGGTATTCATCCATTTTCATAAAAAAGGTTTAATTTATATGGAGCACTTCCACTTTCAGTATCTTTCGGGATTTAGACAGGGCAAGCTATTTAAATCTTTGCAAAAAGGACTGAGATCAGACCAAAAATTTAAATGTTAAAAAAAAAAACAGCCAAGTTCTTCTATACAAAAACCTCTATGTAACGACTCAGCTTGAATAGATACTGAATAAATTTTGATGAAAAGTTTTCTTTTTATTATACCCAATTCGAAATGTTTTAATAACTTGATCAGTTAACCCACCAATAATATTTAGTACAATTCATTTTACTAAGAACCGAGGTAATTTTACCTATATCGGCTTTAAACCTAACTAATGATAGCTAGATTAGACTACATACCTACTTACAGATTGATATGATACCGAGTTTTTTAAAAATATGTTTTCGTGGTAAAATAAAAACAAAAATAAATAATTAGAATTAATCAAAATAGTTTTTAGGTCGAAACACATTGGCGCAAAATTTTAAACAACATATTATTAAGGCCTTAACACGATACTAGTTAGCAATTTACTATATACATAGTAGTCTACTAACTTTTCATAAATTTATTTTAAACCTTTTGTTAACTAGAAAAATGCTAATTAAGCAGATAGCAGAGCATATGTAGGGTTTGAATTTTGATAAACACAATTATTGCGGTTATGCTTTGTAAATCAATTATATGTTGATGGAAACCCAACGTGTGCTCTAAATAAGTATTCGATGTTCTTATATATTTATTTTTTAATTTAACAATATGCCTGTAAGACCTAAGGTCTTTTAAATGCAACCTGAATTGCACGGCACTAATTTGGCACAGTGAATTTGAGAACCAGTTATTGACTGTATCATTTTAACCCATGGGCGGCATCCAATTAAAATTGGAGGTACAGAAAAGAATGCGACTAGCGTGGGGATCGAACCCACACGTCTTAGTTTGCAATCAAGCACTTTATCCACTGCGCCATTGCCACCATTTTAATCATTTAAATTCATTATTGACAAAATAAACTAAAAAAATGTATACCTGTAGGATTCGAACGTGGGCCTCCCGCGTGCGAGGCTGATATACTGTCAGATGACACTATGGATTTAGTACGATACTAAAAAATTAAAGTAGGCATTTGGTGATTTTAACTTTAGTAAAATGTTAAGAAGATAATACGATACTAAACTCGTTTAAAACTAGCAAAATCCTCTTTTTAACCTAGTATCATACTAAAAATGATTTAAAATATTACTTAATCGTTTAAAATTTTTCGCCATTAGTATTTAGAAATAAAGTTTAGTTTAGAGTGCCCTAAAGGGCCACTAAACTAGTTGTAAATTATTGTTAATCAGGCAGGTTTTAAACATTTTTGTCTAGCTTTAAGATAGTTATATCTTAAAGCTAGGCAAAAATGTTTAAAACTAGCCTAATAATAAATAAAATTAATAATAAATAAAAATGAATTAAAAAGAAAAAATACCTACGAACAGGGTCATTACTACTTTAAAGTTGTTAGCTACAAGAGCAAGTTAGTACGATCCAGTCCTTCATTTTATTTGTATTATTGCTAAACGAGATACCCCTCCATCTCCATTAGTCAACTTTTTAGCAACATATCCAAGACATTAAGCGTTATTTTTGTTAAAGGAGAATGTCCCTACTGTAACAATTACAGATGAAATAGTGTCATATAAGCGACGGTGATATTTTTGATTGTTACAGTTGTGATTATCAACTTTTCTTTGTTCTGAGTTAAAGTTATCGACATGGACATTTCTTTGTTTAGCTGAGTTATTTTCAAGAATTTATGACACATCGGGGAAGTCCCAAAAAAAAAATGTTCTTTGTTGCATAAGTAGAGCAGTTATTTTTGCTATTTTCTTCAAATTTTTCACTCATTACGTTCGACATCTTTGCTGAGTTAAAGCCGAAATAACTTATTTAACAAAAAAATGAATGAAAGTTGACACCTGGAAATTGTATCAAACAACCGATAGTCAATTTGATATTTGTGGAACAAAAGCAATTGATTTGACATATCACCTTAGCAGATTATCATATCCATAACGATTATGGAAAATTTTTTGAGTCTCCGTTTCAAGAATTATGTGAGAAGACTTCTATAATTTGAAGGAAATTCGGATTATAAATCAAGAATATGGGCTACTCCAGTAGTTACGTTACGTGTACCGAAATAAAGGCAAATGTTCCATGCTCGTCCTGGTGCTTATGAGTTTGCCTCGTTCGAGTCTCACCGAGCCTCGAGTAGTTTGCGGGATCATTTAAAGGGTAAGCACGAGGTACCAAGGGTATTTGGCTTTACCTCGCTATTAATTTACTGGGCAGTAAAAAAAAACTGTGTCTTGAACCTTGCAGAAACATGTTGATAAAAAACAATACAAAAACAATCTGCAAAAGAAATAACCCAAATAATATTCTGTCATTTTATTTGTAAATGCAATGGTTTCTTTGATGAAAAATAAAAATAATATCATTTAAACTGTTTTAGTTGTTTGTTTTTTTTTCTCAAAGGTAAGTTACGAACAAAATATCAATTAACTACTATTTAACGTTCATTAGCAATCAGTACCAACACGTCATTTCAAGTTAAACTGCGAAAGCAATTAATTTTAATCTAAATGGCAGACCAAAGCCAAATAAGTGCATGAATTAATGAATGTCTAAGTAGCAGTAAAATGTGACTTTGGTGCACGAATAATCTTAAGATTAACATTTATATGAAGAATGTGTGTTTTATATTGTTTTTTTCCGAGACTCGAGTAAAAAGATAGAATAATTAAAACCATTGATCTTCATAAAAGTAAAGCGAAACTAGCTAGTAAGACAGTAAATGGTATATGTAAACAGAAAAAAAACACCCTATATCATGCACATAATAATAAAATGAATTCATTTTATTATTGTTATTTTTTGTAAAATATTTTAAGATATATTTATGTGTGCCAAGGTGTGTAGTAAGTATACAAAAAAAGTTTGTTATAAGCCCCGGATTATTTTTAGAGTTTTATAAAATTAACTAATATTTCATTGTCGTTTTCAAATCGAAAATCCGTAAATGCATGGATGTTTCCCTTCATCTATCATCTGTCGAATAGGCACTTACACTCTTCCTCAATAGGATAGAATCATTTATTTTTAATAAGTTATACATTTCTTCTATAGAATAGCAGGTGAATGATTTTTGCATATTTTAGCAACAAAAACACATCTTAGGATAAGAGAACTGGAATCAATTAATTAATTCATTTTGAATTTATTTGTTTTGTTAGATGAGATTTTTTAGATCAGATATTAGATTTAATAATTAATGAAGAATAATGAAGAAGTTTACAGATACATAACATATTATGTGTTGATAAATTTAATATTTTTTAAATAATTGGTTTTAATAAAGGCTGTACTTTATTGTGAGCACTTAGGGAATCGGATAAAAAAATCAACGGGAGTTAGAGACCCCATTTCTATCGACAACAAAGAGGCAATAAACTTTTTCTGGAAACGTTGCTGGTTTAATATGTTTCATGCTTTGGTTAGACGCTCAAAGAGAACTATTTGTTGCATTTAACATTTACATTTTATATCCCACAATTGTGTTTTTACTGGCTATATAGTTAGTATAGGGCAAGTTTTGCATTTGGATTTGCATTTACCATGATAGAGAATATGAAATAAGTGGCTCCCGCAATTCCGTCTGTTTGTCTGTAGGTCGACCTACAGACTAAACCGTTGAAGGGATTTTCTTGAAAATTATTTAAGCTTTTTAAATTCTTTTTTAGCTTCAAAAGTAAAGACATGTATCTGAACTACAATTTTTGGGGAAAAAATTGTGAGTCTGAATTTTCTCGAAAACGGCTCTACCGATATTGATTAACAAAATTTAGTACACTATTACAGGTATAGTCTACTGTTTAGTCAAATAAAAACTTATATTATAAAAGTCCTTAACGGTACCTGCCATATAAACTTTTTTTTTCGATTTTCGTCTGTCTCATTAACGGATGAAAGGATTTCCATACAAAATTTTATACCGGATGTAGTTCAAATTCTAAATGTTACTTCATTCCAACATTTTCAAAAAATATATATGTACATGTATGTATATATTTTTCTTTGAAAATTTAATACAGTTGAAATTCGATAAGTCGAACTTCGATAACTCGAATGAAATTGGTTGGCAATAGCGCGAAACCTGAAGCTTACATGTTATTTTTGTTTGATAACTCGAACTTCTATACATAAAATGTCTCGATAACTCGAATGTCTCAATAGCTCGAAGATATTATTTGACGTCATCTTCGATAAGTCGAATTTTTTAGGGAATTCCCGAATTCTGTGGATTTTTACAAATTGATTTCATAATTTATTGCGTTAGTGGGCACTGTGTTTGTATGTCCTATGACCTTGTATACATATGATTATGTTTAAAACTGCGTTTCCGTTAAGTGTTAGTAAAAGCCGCCATTTTGATGTGTTAAAACACACATTATTATGTTGGTATGTAATTTAATACGAATTTAAAGTTTTATTAAAAAACAACATTAGCAGGCGTCTTCTGAAAAGTTACAAAAAAGACGAAATAAAAAGTGTTAAGAAACTGACTAGATATTAACAGTGTAGTGTGTTGTTTTTAATAAAATTAAAGCTTACGTGAATATGTCTCTAAAGCTAACTTTTAAATCTTTATCATTTGCAGATAAATTTAAATAAATAAAAAGATTGAGAGTGGGTCAATATAAAGAAGAATGTGGCTATTAAGTATACCGAATGCCATCCACTCGTCAGTCAAGTATAACAGAATATTTTAAATAATTACAACGAATGTACTTTCTTATTAATTAATAAACAATACGTACTTAATATAAATTTTGTGTTTTAATTGATAACTCGAAGTCTTGATAACTGGAATTATTTTTTTGGCGAGTGATGGTTCAATTTATCGAAGTTCGACTGTATTTCGAAAACGGAAATTATGTTTTTAAGTATTTACCTATATATTATTAATTTGTCGTACCAGTTTTTTTTAGAAAGAAATTAAATAAATTTTTGTACCTATATAAGAATAATTAAGTAAAAAATGACTTAAGAAAATATATTAAACTGCGTCTGCTAAGAATCTTTTGGATACGATGTGATTCAACACATCCAGTCGTACATTCTTTTTATACACAAAATGTCTTTATTTTTTTTTTCGGAATTCAAATTTTAAGTATTTAACAATATAAATTTGAAAATATAATATCAAAAAAATCGTCGTTTTCGAATATTGAGTTAAAAAAAATCGACTTTTTTTTACATCCAAGAAAATATTTTTTTTTTTTGAAAATTTGTGTATGCAATATTATTTATACTTTTAAGAAGCATTCGAATAAAGAAAATAATTTCAATCGGTTCATCCAATAATGAGAAAGTTGAAAATATAAAAAGTGGTTCAGGTTCTGTGGGAAGTAAGTACCGTTAATAAGAACGTTGTTTTTTTTGGTTTGCTTTAGAAAAATAATTTTTTCAAGTATATATCCAAGATAATGTCAACAAACTACAAAATACAAAGTTACAAGAAATAGATTGAGTCGTTTTCGAAATATTGAATTTAAAAAAAAAAAAAAAAAAAAAAAAAAATGTTTTTCGTTCTTAATTTAAAATCACAAATAATGCTTGAAAGATTTTGGCTTACAATCATATTAAAACTTTTTAGCTCCTCCATAAAAAATCAAATGAACCGTTTTACACGAAATCGAAAGCCGACAAAATTGTTATTTTAGAGGTACCAAAAATATAAATTTTATCAAAAAAGAACTACCAAAAAGTACATTTTCATTTCATTAATTAACTTATTTTTCTTATTTCAAAATCGTTAGAGCCGTTTTTTAGAAAAAAATAAGATTTAGATTTTGGCTAAAGAAATGTATGGCAGGTACCGTTATTTTTGGTCATATAACAATAATGATAAACACTTTTCTGTATAATTATTAATTACCCAGAGAAACAACATATCTACACGCTACATAAAGTTTGAAGAAAATCCACCCACCTTTATAGGCTGCAGACTCGCAGACGACGAAATTGCGAGACCCATTTTTTTCTAGTTCGATATCGTAATGTAAAGTTTGATCAAAATCTCGAGTTAAATTTTTATTTCACGAATCCCTACATTTCCATACTTATATTGCAAGCAAAAAATATGAAAGTGGTACCTAAGTAATAAAAATACATAAATAAATTAAATAATTATATACCAACAAAATAATCATAGCACTCCCCATGGAATTCGCGTTATTTTAGGTGCAATAGCTCAAAATTGCGTGCAAAATTAATTTAAATCAATCTCACGCCGAAATAACCGGCCGGCTCAACGCGACAGTGACGCGATCTTTTTTAGTCTAAACTATTTAGAATTCCATTCCACACCCCCATTTTATTCAAAATAAAATGTATCTTTAATTGAGTGTATCCTCTTCTTTTGATCAGTGTTTAGTATGAAGTTCAAAATGAAATCATATTCATAAAAGTCTACTGATGAATGCTTAGATATAGATATGTACTTTCATTTATACTTCTTTTGTTTGGACTTTTATTTCTGAAATCTGCGACAGTCACTTTCACAGAGTACCTACACTTTCAATACTTATATTTTTATAATCTGGTTGTGCGAAAAGCAGATATAGCTATGTATATATATTTCTGTAGGTACATGCATTCACTGAAATCAAAGGAAATCCCAAGCTTCGTACAATAAAAAATATCATTTGTTTATGTGGTCATTATCATGGCCGTAGTTAAAAAAAAATTATTTAAGCTTAAAGTATATGAGTTTGGAAATTTTAAAATTAAGAGAAAGAACATTCTCTGAGATTTACAAAGTAACGAATGTAATGGAGTGTTCCCAATTATTTTTTACTTGCGATTATATGTACTATAATACCACGTTTTCACCTAGAGATAATCCGGTTTAAAAAAAGTAGAATAAAAATTAGTCTTGAAGTGTTTTCACCATAGAAAAAAGAGATATCTCTATTTCTTTTTAATAGCATTTTCACACCAAACCCAAAACACGGTTTTCACGAAATTATCGGTTTTGGCTGAAAACCTAAAGCGAAAACACAAGTTTTCCCATACATTTTTGATAAACCACTCGTTTTGATAAACGTTTAAATAAAACCTGTCGGAAACATGTTGTATTTGCAAGTTGAGCTAAGCAAACGCACCTTGTGAAACACTCATTGCTCAATTAATCGCCACATAAATAACTGACGGGTTGCTGCCACAGTAAAAACGAAAAAAAAACAGCTGTCTGAGGTAATTGCAATTTCAATTCACAACGTATTTGTTGTTGTCTCTGTGGTGCCAAAATAATTGAAATGTCAAACGAAAACTTGTAAATGTTCAGTGTGAACGGTTTTCGAATTTTCGTAAACTTTTAGCTGAAAACCCGGTTTTGGGTTTGGTGTGAAAAGCCTATAACACACATATAAAGTTAAAACTCGGACATGATTGCTACGTGACGATCTAGCAAGATGGCGTCCTTGTTTTCTATATGGAGAATTGACATTTGGATGTGCGCATTCTGGCCGCGTTCCACAAAATAATGTTTGTTTGGGGTGTGTTGAGAAAATAATTCCCTACTTTTAAGAAGATTTCAATGAGATTAATTTCTAATCTTCGTTTAAGGAGATTAAAATTTGTATGGGAAATCTTCAATCTTCTGTCAGTCTGTATGTATGTGTATACACACCTACAGCCCAAACGGGTGGTACGAATTGCTTCAAACTTGGTATATAGAGTTTTTTATATATTGTTCAGAGAGGAAATTGATTTTTTTAGCTCAAAAAATAACTGTACCTGCCATATAACCGTTACGTTAACGCCTATTTTTTCGGAAACGGCTCTAACGATTTTGATTTTAAAAAAATCAGTTCAGCTTTTTAGGTACGACCGATCATATGATTGAAACAATTTTTTTTAATGACTAAAAACGGTACTTTCCATAGGACCGTTTTTTATTTCGACTATCTCATAGAAATGGCTTAACCGATTCTTTCGAAATTTCACACATATATAGGTTTAGGTTGCCCAATTCATACTGCGTACCAATATTTTTAATTAATTTCTTTTTGTATTTTTAAAAGCAATTTAAAAAAAAAAATTTAATTTATATTTTGAAAACTGCTCAATAATTTTTTTTTTTTCAAAAATTATAGTTATATGTATTTGGTGAATACCATTGATTGCCTTTTTTGATTTTTTTTTTTCAAAAAGTTAAAAAAAAATTTCATTTCTCCAAAACCGCTCCACAGATTTTTAAATTTTTTTCTCATAAATTAAAATTTTTACAAGAAATAAAATGGCGTACTTTTTGTTTGAGCTCAAATTGGTTTAAGTATTTATTTCAGAATTTTGAATTATTTTTTCTTTGATTAAGCCGATTTAATCTTTTGTTTTTTATGTTTATATTATTAAATATTTACGATTGTCATACCAATTTTTTATTGAAAAATATTAAAGAAACTTTGTATATATAAAAAAATAAAGTAAAAAACGACTTTAAAAATATATTTAGATTTTAAATAGAAATCTTTTGCATACGATGTGATGGAACATAAGAGCAAGTTCGTGATATCCAGTCGTGCATTTTATTTCTCATGTTTTAACTATATGCCTGTAAGGCCTAAGGTACTTTTAAATACGACATGAAAGGGATAAAGTTTAGGTTTTTAACAAAAATTCAAATGAGCGGAAATAGCTTTTAAATTCAATAAATTAATAAAATTGCTTAAAATGCAATTTTAATTTAAATTCAACATTTTTAAGCTCTCCACCCCCCTTTTCTTTTAGCGGATACGACCTATATTATCATGTCAGTTTAAGATGTGAATGTGGATTACTACTATATAAAACTTGTTTGATACGTTTCAACTATTACAATGCAAGCTTGAAATATGAACATACAAACAAAAAAATCTGTGTTAGAAAGGATAGTGAACCCGTTTATATTAGAATCAATTTTTAACAAGTCATTTCTAATATTATAATAATACTACATATAATATATTCAAAATTCGACACAATTAAATTATCCTGATCTTATGACCTTGATGTATGTGTTTCTGGAGAAAGATTGGAAATTTATATACCTCGTTAAGGTAATAAAGCTTTTTTTAGGATATGGATTTCGAGATTTATGAACAACATTATTAATAAGTTATGACCTTCGGAAATAATTTCGTATCTTGAACTTTTTGATAATTATTTTGTGATTCCCCAAAAGGTGAATATGTAGATTTCAAAAATGAATCTAAAGTAAGTACCGTACTGGTATAACGATTCGTAATCAAGCTTGTGTTAAATTACCTAAATTATGACATTAAGATAAATGGTCTTCCAATGGAGTTTTCTGAACTATGACAGTTGATAATGGCTATATTGACGAAGCTGCATCTGTCAATTGACTGCCATTTATTGGGTGGTGGTAATCGGTGCAAATTTATTATATATTATATTCACCATTAGATCGATGATTACCAATTTCGACCATAGTACCGATTTTACATCCGCGCCGGCGGATGAATTGATGGCCATGGCTGAAAAGTTCGAAGCTATCAAAAGCGACAAACGAAACATCAGCTGACCGAAAACCACTACCGCATTACCGCTAATGTCAATTCCCCCGTGCAATGCCACCGGAATTTCCGTAAAACCGGGAAACCCACTACTGGTACTGCAAACAGAGGGGACATCTCACAGAAAGCTGTCACTGACCATTCCGGCTGTTCTGTTATTTTGACGGAGAAATTGGGAACTGATGCCTCCCTTCACACACAACGCGGAGAAGATAGCCGTTAGTTGATGCCACACCAAATCCAAATTAAAGCCAAAGAAAAACCAGTCGCGCTATAGCTATCACCTCTATCGACCGCTACACCGTTAAATAGAACACCGCCGATTAAGTTACCTTAAGTTACCACCATCAGTAGCTTCGATTGACCAGAAAGCTAAGGAATCAAGCAACACCCAGCCACCAGCAGTACGCCACACAAAGCAGCCAACAAAAAGCGGCATGAATTGCCTACGACTTGCCCAGAGAGAAAATTCCCTGGAACAGCAAGCGCCTCCTGTACCGGTACCACCGCATCTTAGTTCTCCACGTCCAGCGTGAAAATTATGACCCCTGCATGCGAAACAACACGGCTCCGAATTGATTCCAGGCACCAGAAAGCGCAGATGACTTATAGTGTCAACTAAAAACAAATTTATTGAAGAGCAGTTAAATGACCAATCCACCGTTCTCCCGATACCACCACCACCCTCTGTTATAAAGACCTAAAAAGGGGCATAACCGTGCAGAACTAATTACATTCTTCAGCCGCCATTTTTAATTTAATGCAAATTTTACTTTGGGCAATAACTTCACAATTTTTGATTTCTGACACAGAAAATTAAGAGAAAACTTGTAGGAAATTTAATTTTCTACAAACTTAGTCTTGATATTTCTTTCCAAAAAAGTTACCGTTCGCGAGATATTAATGAAAAACTGTTTTGAGTTTTCAAAAACACGTCCCTACTTTAACTGAACCTCCACGGTGTTGCGCTAAGGAGTTGTATATGAATAAAAGAAGATAACCAATTCTTCATTAAATTCCAAATGGCGACTAAAACTCCAGCAGTATTTTCCCCAAAATCGATTTTTGGAAAATTGTATGCATTAGTATTTCATAGTCCCAGAAGGGGGTCACAAGCCCCAAACAGTTTTTCATTAATATCTCACGAACGGTAACTTTCTTGAAAAAAAGAATCAAGACTAAAGTTGTAGAAAATTAAATTTTCTACAAGTTTTACTTGTATTATTTTTGTCCAAAAATCAAAAATGGCGAAGTTATTGCCCAAATTAAAATATTCATCATATTCAAAATGGCGCTTGAAGCTCCAGCGCGATTTTCCCGAAAACCGAGATTTAGTCTACTTATCGAACCGTGAAAGAAAATTGTACGAATTATTTTTTTCTTATTTTTAATTTATTTTTTGACAACCCGGCTGGACTAATATTCTATACATAATTTCATCGTTGGTATCCCACACGCACACTTTGTTTTATATAAAGTTAGGAAGTTCTCAATGAAAGGCACTATAAAATTTAGCCTAGGATATTATAAAGGGTGTTTTTTAGAGGAAAACAGTCATTTTTTTGGTTTTCGCAATTCACTACTCACATATTGTATAAGTACAGCCTACCTCGAAAGTGTGTTAAAATTGAAATTGTCAGATTGCGGCCAAATTTCAGAAATTTTATTCAAACATTAATGCTACGAAATTTCATTGATATTATAAATATTTTTCTTATGTGTTTTTTATTTCAGTTTAAAGCTGAAGAAACACCCTTTATTCATAAATAATTTATGTATTTAAAAAAAGATTTATAACAAGTACAGGATATATGTATCTATTTTTTTTGATTTATTAACGTCTATAGAGCCAAGCTACGAGTGGCGAGCGGCTTGGCGGTACAGCCTCAGTCTGCTCTTTCAATTATGCCATTAAGCACTCAATGATTAGACTGTGTGGCCACAAAAATACAATCCCATGTTTAAATTTTAGTTTTTTCCGTTCACCACTGCATGACCTAGTCTAAAGTCCTAAGATTTTTCTTATGATAATCCAAAAAGCTTTTGTTGAACAGTTAATTCAATTCAGATTTTCAAGCCGGATAATAAATATATTATTTAAGAGTTTACTCGCATGCGTGGTGAAATAAAATTTACTTGCGGGGAACTACTTTTGGAAATGAAATGTATACTAACAACATTTCTACGTATTTGAATTAGTCAGCAATCCTTTTAAGGAACTTCGCTTTATTTAAAATAAAATCCCCGATATGTTCTCATTTTCGTAAATATCTGAATCGTGGGTGATTTTTTTGCTACTTGGTTTTTGACGTTTATATTTTTGACAGATCACACATGACAAATTCCACGAACATTTGACATTTCGATTCAGTATTGTTTGCCATTTCATCATGAATAGACTTACGCCTTACAACTTACAACTCTCACCCAGCAGCAAACTGGATAGTTTGAGGAGTATATCCATCCTCAACTGCCAGGTTGTAACTTGGGACAAATTAAAAAGGCGCGGCGACATGCTTCAATGCATGCGCTGCCAAAGGTTCGGCCACGCCGCAGCAAACTGCGAAATGCAGTCACGCTGCGTTAAGTGTGGAGAGAACCACAATGCAGATGAATGCAAGTTAGGAAAGGAACGGGTCGAAGATAGGACCCAGCTTAAATGTGTACTCTGCCGAGGCGCCGGACACCCCGCTAATTATCGGGGATGCCCGACGTTTCAGCTTATAAAAAACAATAAAGCAGCAAAGCAAACAGTGGTAGAAAAGCGTCCAACAGTGCGCCCTCCTACAACAACGCCCGTCAACCCCCAAATTTCTTACGCCCAAATGGCGTCAGGAAGGGGAAGCACGGTACAGCCTACACCAAAGGTCGCCCAACAGGCCCCCGTGCCTAAGGCGCCGGCAGCACAGGCGGACATTATGGGCGTTCTATTGGCCATTCAGGGCCAGTTGAACGGCCTCCAAAACCAGATCAGGGAGCAGGCGACTAGTGTGGATTATATCTACTCTGTTTTGCCGAGCTTAACGCAACTTAGAGGTTAAGGGCGCGCTGCCGGAGAGGCCCTTTAAGATCCTAGCTGTGAATGTAAATTCACTGATTAGGACCGAACGTAGAGCGAATTTATTCCAATTGCTTAAAGACATAAGTCCAGATGTGTTTATGGCTAGCGAAACTAAGCTTAACCAGAAACATAAATTGACTAACAACAATTACAATATCGTAAGGAGAGACCGACCCAACTCCACTCAAGGAGGGGGCGTCGCAATTTTTATACGTAAAGGCATTAGTCATACGGTAATATATAATAGTGATGTGCGTAAATTTCGGACGTTAGAGGCATGCATCATATGCATTCATCTCCAACAGGGGAAGCGAATGTATGTGATCGCTGCCTATGCACCGGAAACACCTCAGCCCACACAGTTTATAACAGAGCTTGAAAAGCTTTTTGAATGCTTAAGATTGAGCTCGGAAGAAAACTACTACATATTGGCTGGTGATTTGAATGCCAAACATATAGATTGGGGAAATCAAATACAAAATCCTCGTGGTAACCATCTGTATAATTGGATGGGTCGATACAACCTGGAGTATCGCATTGAACTTCTCGCTACAGACAGGCCATCGTTTCCAAGAAGCGGTGCCTATCTGGATCTATTGTTGAAAGACGCAAGACTAACAATTACTGATACTGTGGGCCATCGGTCTAAAAATTGTTTAAGAACGATCGAGTACGACAGTGACCACTGCGGACTCGCCACCGTAATACAACTTCCGAACTCGCTTATGGAGTTGGAGGAGTATGTACCGGTGCATACTTACAATTACAGTAAGGTGCGCTGGCCACGCTTCTCGAACGTCTTATTGAGCGAATTACGATCAAATGGTATATCCCCACCAAATGACAGGAACATGACAAATACTGAAATTGACAGATACTTAGAACAAATGGACGAAACAATTCAACGAACAATGAACAGGACAATACCGAAGTACAAAGAACGTAACGCAACTGACATGTACCGTAACGCGACAATTGATGCATTACACAGACAAAAAAGTGGCTTACTGACAAGACTAAAACGCTTGTACAGACGGTTTACTGACACACGAGATCTGGAGATAAGGACACTGAAGTCGTCCATCAAAAACATCAACCAATTGATCAAAGAAAATTATAGGTTGTCCATTAATTTGTTTTGGGACAACAAAATTCGGGCCGTGAACGCTACCGACCCGAGTATGTTCCCACAAATTAATAAGATATTCAGAAGAAAAGATCAAAACGACCTTCCGTGTCTTAAGCTCCAGAGGACGACACAAAACAGAGACGTACTTCTGACAGCAGGCATAGACCCAGATGACGCCGTCTTGGACGATGACCTCTTCATAATCGAAGATCCGCAGGAGAAGGTGGATGCTGTGGGGGCTGCTTTCCAGCAAGTGTACAAGGTGAATGCTAGCATTCGCCCGAATCATGACCTGGAGAACAGAGCTCTGCTTCATCACTTATGGCTCCGAAACGATATAAGCGAATGGCGATCTGAGAACCTTGGTTTTATCGGGTTTAATGATGAAGATTTGGCAAACGCCATAATCGCCGACCGAAATGGGCCCAGTCCCCTGTTAATTTCGAAGAATGAGCTCCAGCTCATCTTCGATTCATTAAAGAAAAAGAAGTCTGCAGGAGTCGATGGTATATCCAACGTTGTACTACGACATTTGCCTCAAGAAGCAGTTGACATTTATACCACACTGTTTAACAACGCGCTGAATAATGCATATTATCCAGTGCGGTGGAAGACAGCTGTAGTGCACCCTCTCCCAAAAAAGGGAAAGGACAACTCCAATCCGGCGAATCTCCGGTCGATAAGTCTTCTTCCGAGTATCAGCAAAGTATTTGAAAAGGTTATTAATAGAGCCCTGTTCAAGTGGGCGGAGGACAAAAATATCATCCCGGATAATCAGTTCGGTTTTAAGTCGGGACATGACACAATTCATGCCGCGTCTAAACTAGTTTCTGATATCCAATGGAACAAAACTAAAAAGCAGTGTACGGGTGCCTGTCTGGTTGATTTGGAGAAGGCCTTCGACACCGTATGGTTAGAAGGTCTCTATCTAAAGCTAACCAGACTAGGTATAAGTAAACCTCTATTGTATATGCTTTATGACATGCTAAATGGTAGAAAGTTTGTTGTCAAGAGTGGCAATGTAACTTCTACCGCAATTTTTAATATTAATAATGGTCTTCAGCAGGGAGCGGTTAACTCGCCGATTCTATTCAGCATTTACACCAGCGATCTTATAGGTAGTCTAACTCAGGTAATTGCGTACGCCGACGATCTAATTGCGTACAGAACAGCTAATACAGTTGAGGTCATCAAAAGTCTCTTGCAGAGTGACTTCGACAAGATTCAGCGATATTGTGATGACTGGAAGTTGAAAATCAACTTCCAGAAATCAGAAACTATTTTGTTTAGGACTCCGTTGTCTAGCGCCTCAAGGGATACGAGAAAGAACTGGCGCAAGCTGGTGATCGTAGGGCCACATGGACATCCACTGGCGAGTAAAAGTGTAGTAAAGTACCTTGGCATCTGATTGGATCAGTACCTGTATTTCGACAGACATATTGGTGCTGCTTTGGCCAGGGCTAGGGGAGCCTTTGCCTTGACAAAACGACTGTTTTATAGCAGCCGTCTTGACAGCAGGGTGAAGGTGATTTGCTATATGGCCCTCATCAAGGCGATGATTGCCTACGGATGCCCGGTGTGGTTCAACGTTGCCCCATCTCAAATGGAAAAGATTCGGGTGTTTGAGAGGCAATGTCTTAGACGTTGCCTTGGATTACACAGAACACCAGAGTCGGAGTACACAAGATATTATTCCAACCAGGTTCTATACAACGGAGCCAACATAAACAGAATAGATAATTTTTTGTTCAAGCTGATTCGGGGTCACGTTGCAAGAGCGATGTCCTCAACTAACAGCTTAATTTTTGGGGCGTATTACCCCAATAACGAATATTTTGAGAGTGCGCGGTTAAGTGGTTACATCCCTCCCGAGGCATTCCTCTATTTAGACAGTCGAGGGCTGATACAGGATGGAGGGGCGGTTCCGCTCATCTACCACGTCAGCCGGAAAACTGTGGATAGGCGACTCCTGTATGGTCGAGACGTCATCGCTCAAGGTGGAGAAGAGCGCCTTCGGTTCAGTAGGACTGTGTCCGATCGGGACCGGAGGGATAGGGCGAAACAGGAGAACCAGTTCTGGTGGCTCTCTGAACAGCATCGTGATATATAAAGTCGATGAAGATGATATATCTTGGCCGACTTACATAGATTTAGGGCATTAGGTATAGGGAACAGTCAGGGTGGCACCAACAAAAAAAAAAAAAAAAAAAAAAAAAAAAAAAAATTAAAAATATGTATGTATGCGGGGGCATACGTGCATGTATCTGCGTGTCTGTACATGTATGTGCGTACGTATATGTATGTACGTATGTACATGTATGGGTGGGTTGCATGTTGGTGTGTGTCTGCATGCATATAAAAAATAAAAAAAAAAAAATTAAAAAACGTAAAAAATGCTGCTGAGGCTGTTCTAGTTTTAAAGTAGTTTTAAGTATTATTAGGTATTTTAAGTAGTTTTAATTATTTTTAATATATATTAGTGTTTAGTTTACATTAGTTTTAAGAGTTATTGTTTAATTTAGAGCGCCCGTAAAGTGCCAGTAAATTAGTTGTAAGTTATTGATAATTAGGCTAGTTTTAAACATTTTTGTCTAGCTTTAAGATAGTTATAAGTTAAAATGAAATAAAAATGAATTTAAAAAAAAAAAAAAAAAAAAAAAAAGACTTACGCCTGAACAACGTTTGCAAATTATTGAAATTTATTATCAAAATTCGTGCTCTGTGAAAAATGTGTTTCGCAAGCTACGTCCGTTTTATGGTCGTCATAATCGACCCACGGAGCAGGCTATTCAGCTCATTGTGACCAAATTTCGCACCAGCTTCACTTTATTGGACATTAATCCACCAAATCGTATCCGTAGAGTGCGTACCGAAGATAATATTGCTGCTGCATCCGCCAGTGTTGCTGAAGATCGCGATATGTGCATTCGGCGCCGATCGCAGCAATTGGGTTTGTGTTATTCGACCACCTGGAAGATTTTACGCAAAGATCTTGGCTTAAAGCCATACAAAATATAGCTGGTGCAAGAATTGAAGCCAGGCGACCTACCACACCGTAGAATTTTCGGTGAATGGGCCTTAGAAAAGTTGGATGAGGATCCGTTTTTTTTATCGCAAAATTGTCTTCAGCGACGAGGCTCATTTTTGGCTAAATGGATACGTGAATAAGCAGAATTGCCGTATTTGGAGTGAAGAGCAGCCAGAGGCAATTCAACAGCTACCAATGCATCCCGAAAAATGCACTGTTTGGTGCGGTTTATGGGCAGGCGGCATCATTGGGCCGTACTTCTTCAAGGACGATGAAGTCCGCAGGGTTACCGTCAATGGAGAAAGGTACCGTTCGATGATAACAGATTTTTGTTTGCCGAAAATGCAAGAATTGAACTCGGTCGACATGTGGTTCCAACAGGACGGTGCCACATGCCACACTGCACGCGAAACCACGCATCAATTGAGAGGCGAATTTGGTGAGCAGTTGATCTCACGTTTTGGCGCAGTCAATTGGCCACCAAGATCATGTGATTTGACCCCGTTAGACTATTTCTTGTGGGGCTATGTTAAGTCTATTGTCTATGGGGACAAGCCAAACACGATTGCTGCCTTGGAAGCCAACATTGAACGCGTCATTAGTGAGATTTCGGCCGAAATGTGTGTAAAAGTTTGCCAAAATTGGACCTTCAGAATGGACCACCTGAAGCGTAGCCGCGGGCAACATTTAAGTGAAATTATTTTTAAAAAGTAAATGGAAGAAATTGATTTATCGATCCAAATAAAAATTTCATTCACTTTTTACAAATTTCTGTGTTTTTTTGAATTTTCAAAAACGAAGCTCTTAAAAAATCACCGTTTATAAACCAACTTCATAAATTCAAAATTTTTCATAAAAATGAATTCGAAATTTCGAAAAAATTAAAGTTGTTCAGTAATTAATTTAATAATTAAAACTTAAATATGATAATCATATGAGTTTTTGTATAGCGAAATTGAATGGCTTCAGGATTAGAATATGACTTGGTCTAGCTAACAGAAAACACTCAAGTTATGAAAACATTTAAGTCAAAAATGAACTTTAACTGAATTTTTTTTATATAGTTTCATTTATTCTTACTATAATTTCTTTTAGAAATGAAGCTATTTTTACTTGCAATATAGGTACTATAGGGTAAGCTTTGCATTTGATGATAGAGAATACGAAAAAAGTGGGTCCCGCAATTCCGCCTGTCTGTCCGTGCGTCGGTCTGTCTGTACAACGCTCTACAACCTAAACGGCTGAAGCGATTTTCTTCAAAACGTGGTACTGAAGCGTTTTATAGGTGTTACTAAAATAGATTTTTGAGTAAGTTTTTTAGGTCCAAATTAACTGAACCTACCATACAATTTTTGTCTACGCAATTATCTGGAAAACGGCTCTAACGATTTTGATAAAAAAAATTGAGCGAAATTGTTTTTTAAATATTTTGTACCTGCCATAAAAATCAAAATGTTTATATAGAAGGTCCTTCAAATTATAAATAATACTGCATACTAAAATTTTCGAAATATAATTTTTTGAATTTTTGAAATAAACATATATTTGTTTTTGAAAATTCAATATTTTTATATGTTTTAAGTTTATATGATTAAATATTTATAATCGGCATACAAAGGTTTTTTTAAAATTTTGAATATAAAAAATTAAGTAAAAAACGACTTTGAAAATATATTTAAATTCTTATAAGAAACGTTTTGCAAACGATGTGATCGAACATAAGAAAGAGCAAGTTCGTTCGATCGAGTCGTGCATTTTATTTAAATTTGTATTTGCCATAAGCCTCGCACATTGCTATCCGAATAAATCGGTCTGAAATTCATAAAATAAACACTGGCGAACCTCAGGGTTCCAGCCTTGACCTTATTTTTAATTTTAACATGGGCACTACGGGACAAGTTGTTTTGAACAAAAATAACACGAAAAATTGGCTCCCCTGGCTGTCGGTATTAATAACTACATTAATCTACAACCCAGATCACTGAAGTTATACAAAATACAACCGTTTAAAGAAATAAAATGCACGAATGGATTGTACGAACTTGCTCCTTATTTTATTTTATTTTATTTTAGTTTAGTTTATTTTATTTTATTGTATTTTATTTTATTTTATTTTATTTTATTTTATTTTATTTTATTTTATTTTATTTTATTTTATTTTATTTTATTTGATTTTATTTTATTTTATTTTATTTTATTTTATTTTATTTTATTTTATTTTATTTTATTTTATTTTATTTTATTTTATTTTATTTTATTTTATTTAAATATGGTATGTACATATAATAATTAAAATGAAGGATGTAGGTGGGTAACTAGCTATACTTTATAATCTAGGAGCGATATGCATACATAATAAAAAATTGATTTTTAAAGATACGTATGTATATATAAATGTATGAGGGCCTAAATTATAGTAGTATTCGCAGTGACTTACGGAAAAATAAGTAAAAATTAAATATAAATAAGGTAGACATAAAAGGATGATACACATAATGATATCTTTTTAGATTACTTGGTTGTTAAAGTTTGAGGAAAAAAGGATGGCATTTGAATTGTCAAATACGAATACAGTCGAACTTCGATAACTCGAATTATCACTTGCCAAAAAAAATAATTCGAGTTATCAAGACTTCGAGTTATCAAGTAAAACAGAAAATTAATATAAATTAAGTAATATTTATTAGCGAATAAAAAAAGTACAGTTGTTGTGATTATTTAAAATATTCTGTTATATATGAATTGGCGAATGTATTTTTGCCGGAATGCTTTATTTAATAGCCACATCCTTTTTTCTCGACCCACTATTAATTTTATTTTATCTTCAAACGATGTTTTTAATATTCGTTTAACGAAATATCCACGTTAGCTTTACTTTTAATAAAAACGTCACACTGCACTGTTAATATTTACGTCAGTTTCTTCTCACTTTTTATTTCGTCTTTTTTTTTAATCTTTTAAAATAAGACTTTGAATTCGTATTATATAACATACGTATCAACCTGATCATGTGTGTTCTAACACTGGAACATGACAGCTTTTACTCACACTTAATGGAGTCACTATTTTCAACACACACATATGTACGTATACAAGGTCATAGAACATACAAACACAGTGCACAAACACAGTGCTCACAAACGCAATGTATTATGAAATGAACTTGTAAAAATCCACAGAGTTTCATAATTTACCTAAAAAATTCGACTTATCGAAGGTGACGCCAAATAAAATCTTCGAGTTATCGCGAAATTCGAGTTATAGATGTTCGAGTTATCACACAAATATTACATGTAAGCTTCAGACTTCGCACTATTGCCAACAATTTCATTCGAGTTATCAAATATTCGAGTTATCGAAGTTCGACTATATATAAAAAAATCAAAAATCGTTGGAGCGGGTTTGTTAGAAAATATTTTTTTATATATAAAATTTTAAAAACATTTTTAGAAAAAAATTCATATGCCATTTACCAAAAAAAATTCACAAACTGGTTTTTGAAAAATAGATTTAAATAAACAAAAATCTTTGTATGTTTTAAATATTAAAAAAAAAACTTTTGTTTTGAAATTTGAGTATGTAGTTTCATTAAACCTTCTTGGGAGCATTTGCACAAAAAAAAATTTGAATCAGTTCATTCATAGAAAGTCGAAAATATGAAAAGTGGTTCTATGTGAAGTACCGTTAATAAATACGTAAAATAATACATTTTTTTTACGTAAAAGTGGACTGCACTAATCTTAGAACGTTGAAGCCGTTTTTGAGAAATAAATTTTTTACTTAACGTTTTTCTTACATTTGTATGGGAGGTACTGTTGTTTTTTTTATTTTAATAAAATCTTCTTTTAAAAAATTCAAGATAAAAAACAAACAACAACCAAATACCAAAAAAAAAGTTTCAAAAAAATACAGTGAGACGTTTTCGAAATTTTGAGTTTTGAATAAAAGAAAAGTTTTTTTTTCTAATTTCATAAAAATTAATTTTTGAAAAATTTTGGTTTACATTAGTGCTTAGATTTTCTAGGAGCTTGCATGAACAATTTCAAAACAATCAAATGAACCGTTTTCGAGAAAATCGAAAACCAAAAAATGGTTCTACTAGGTGTATCAAAAATAACCATTTTTTTTTCAAAAAAAAAAAAAAAAATACGAAAATGTTCCTTTTCTCTGCATTAATGAACTGATTTTTTAAAAATAAAAATCGTTGAAGCCGTTCCTGAGAAAAATAAGATTTCTCTTTTTCGCGAGAAAAAATGTATGGCAGGTACAGTTATTCTTCGACTTAAAAAAATGATTAAATAATTAAAAATTATTTTAAATTAAAATTTAATTTTAATTAAAAGAAGGTTTTGACTACCATTACAATGACGATGAGTGGCAGCTTTAGTAAAGTAGGGAAAGATTTAAGAGGAGGTAACGATGCACAGACACAGCAAACAGCACAGCTGAAGAAGCCTATAGACAACGTCAGTCTAAATTTTGTACCTATCCATATACATAGTTCTCTTCAAGAAAAACTACATAAATTTCAGACATTTTAAGAAACAAAAAAAAGAAACAACTAAAAATTAAGCAATCTATGTCATTGTTGGCTGGGATTCATTAGGTAAACGAGTATCTTAACTAAATAATTGTCTTAGTCTGACCTTGTTTTTGCTAATAAAGATACATGTAGCAATTTAATGATAAAATTAAAACAAAAGTCAAGACCAAAGAGAGGAATACAAAATTCGAATGCATTACTATGTGGTTTCCATTTCGTTAAGCAATGTCATTATGTGGATACGACTTCTATATAGTATAGTAAATAGTTATAACTATAGCTGTAATAGATTGTGCCATAAAGAAGCCATATCAAATAAAATATATCGAATTCCTTAATACATTTACCTAGTTTAAGGAGAAGAGAGTATTGAATTACTTAATTGTTTTAAGTGTCTTTAAGTGGAAGGATTAAATAATAAGCCTTAAGAGGATATAACATTTCTCTAGGGTGCGGGTTTCTATTTGTTTAAATATTAGGACTTAATAAAAATGATAATACTCGAATGTATTTTATCGAACGATTTAATGGAAGTCAATGTGAGGGCGTTTTATATATAATTTTTGATGATTTATATGTGATTTTTGTCACTAATTCAAATTATGGCTGGGGGAAATATGGCTGCCTGTACACTTAGTGAATTTAAAGGTCGTTGTTAGTTTTAAATTCAGCAATTTCTTTTACATTTTCGACGAAGAAAACTGTTAAACGTAAACAGCTGCGCTTCGTAAGTTTCTTCTTAACTGTTTGGGATAGAAAAATAAAACTTTTTGATGTTTAGTGAAATTACTCGTAATAGATTTTAATAAAAAAAGATTTTTTTTTATCTATAAGTAATAAGGTTTTTAGGTTATTTTTGTTTTGACAAAAGTCTTTTCTGACTTTTTTTGGTTCTGTTCTGTCCTGTGTTGTTCTGTTCTTATAGTTTCTGCAGGGAACAAGGCTAATATAATCCAGAATAAAAAAAAGTTACGACTTTAACCTAGGTTAGGTTAGGTTAGGTTGAAGTGGCTGACATACTTAGACCAGAGTTTGTCCATTGTGATACCACATGAATCCTCAGATAAACCTCCTATTCGTTGAACCACTTGGAGCTCCTAATGAAGCGTAAGAGACCATAGATGCCTATATTGATGAGGAACAGATTCCACTTCCTCCTCGTCCATGCAGCTTCTGCAAAAATCGTTTGAATAAACGCCAAGCCTCGTTGCGTACTTGCCTTTGAGGCAGTGTCCGGTTATGACACCAATTACGGAGCTGATGTGCAATCTGCTAAATGATATCAAACACTTGGAGCGTTTCAGATCAAGTTTCGACCAGAACTGTTTTGTTGTCAGACAGGTGGTTGTATATTTCCGTCTTTGGTTTGTCCTTTCTAAAGCATCTTATTTCAGCATTAACTTACATGTAGCGATGGGTATACCTATATTTGCCCTTTCAGGCATTAGTGATAGCGTGGTTCCATTTTTGACAAGTCCATCAGCCTTACAATTCCTTGGAATATCCCAGTGCCCTGGCACCCAACATATGTGAATATTGAACTGCTGCGCCATCTGACTATACGAGAAAATACGGATATCTGTAGGTGATATCACGTTTTCTTTCAGCCAGGAGAGGACTTCTCTAATTGCCATAATTTCCGCCTGGAACACGCTACAATGATTAGGATGACGGAAAGAGAGACTTAATTTAGTTGAGTACATACCTCCACCAATCCCGTCATCAGTTTTTGATCCATAAAATAAAGTATAATGTATAAAAATGGATAGCGTTATCATCCAAGTAGCTTAAGTCCTCCTATACAGATCTTGGAGGAATAGTGACTTGGAAGTTTTTGCCGAATTCTAGTTTTGGGATTGTGTAACCAATGTTATTTGGAAGTGATCCGAACAAGTTCAGAATAATAGAATGGCCAATATCATTATTGATCCATTGTGAAGAACCTTTAAGGCGGGCTGCTGTGCTCGCTGCCGTCTGTTTGCTGAAAATATCGAGGGGTAGTAGATGGAGTAGAACGTCTAGCGCGGCAGATACCGAAGTATATAGCACAGTGAGTAATGCGGGGATAAAGGCCTCAGTTATTCCCTATAAGAATGATTTTTGACAATTCGCATGGTCGGGACCAACATAATGAATGTAAATTAAATGTCAAAGCTCGTTTATGTTTTCACAGAAATTCGATACATTGTGTCATTTTTACTTGCAATATATGTACACAGGTACTATAGGTCAAGTTTTGCATTTGGAAAAAAATCGAACTCGAGCTCTTAATCAAACTTGACATTACGATGACAGAGAACACCATAAAAAGTGGGCCCCACAATTCTGCCTATCTGTCTGTTTGTCCAACGAGATACAGCCTAAGCGACTCAGCCGATCTTATTCAAATTTGGCATATAAGCATCTTAGATGATTGCCTCAAATAGATTGTTTAATCGTTTATTTACACAGTACTTGCTATCAGTATTACCACAGGTTTAATTTTTAATGAGTGTCAGAGGCTGAAAAAATTAATCATTTTGAAAACAAACGATTCCCAATAAAAAATCTCTTACGTTTGTTATTATAAATACCTTTTTTTTAATTACTAAAATATATACTTTGAAAACATACAAAAAATATCAAATTAATAATAGTCCAGGAAAATTAGATACAAAATTATGTTACTTCGAAAAAAAACCCGACAAACTGAATTTTGGTGGGGAGCTTCATTTTTACGTCCAAGGCATTTTCTAAAAGAACCCTAAATTTTAAGCGGAGCAAAAAAAAATGGAGAGATGGAAAGGAGGTAAGCTTCAGTTTTTTTCCAAATTACTCGAAAACCATATGTTTTTTGAAAAAAAGAGTTGTTGGTACACATTGTAGATCATGTCATTCTACACAAATGGGAGCTATATTAAGTCAAGTCTGGTTGCTTTAACGAATGAATTTAATCTTATATATCCGTATGACGAACAATTTACCTACACTATAACTTAAGAATGAATTGACACATATATGTCATTTTGTAGATAATTGTACTGTCTATAAGGTGTTCTTAGAAAATGTTGGGAACTATTGAAAATAAAATAAATTGTTATTTTTAAGATGGCAGCATTTCCCTTCCGATTCCACACTAAAAACTTGTGTTTTTTTAAATAGAACATGTTTTACAAACATAATTAAAAACAAACAAAAAAAACATGTGCGTCTCGAGACGCCCGACAGAATTGATAACTTAAACTGATCTAAGTTTATAATTGAAATTGTTTAACTTGAGAAAAGCTCCAAAAGTTCTCCGTTAATTTGATTAATTTCAAAAGTTCTCCGTATGCGTTAGAGAACGGGAATCCAGACAGACTGACGCCGTAACGCGTTACATAACAAATCGGTTTATCCCATAAGAAGTTATCAATTCAAAAAATATTTTTTTTCCCAAAAAACTTTTTTTTCAAATATTTGGGAATGCAGCATTATCTAGAGTTTGAAGCACCTCATAAAATTTTTTATCAAAATGCGTTGAGCCGCTTATGAGAAAGTTGAAAAACAAAAAAATGTAAATGGTTGTATGGCAGGTACCGTTAATAAAAAAATATGTAAACAAATTTGTATACCAAAATGTAGAATATGCCTATAATGGTACACCGATTTATACTTGCGATATAAGTACTATAGGGCAGGTTTTGCATTTTGAAAAAAAAATCGAACTCGAGGTTTTAATCAAAGTTGACATTACGATGATAGAGAACTGTCTGTATGTCTGTCTGTAGAACGATCTACAGCCTAAACGGCTGAGCCGATTTTTTTCAAACTTGGTGGTTAGGCGTTTTAGGTGATTGCCCAAAATAAATTTTTGAATCGTTGCTTTAGCCTCAAAAATGACGGTACTTGCCATACAAATTTTTCTACCATTTTAATTATATCGAAAACGGTAATAAAGATTTTGATAAAAATTGGTGTGTGTAGTAATTTGAATATGGCCTACATTTTGGCCGAAAACAAATTTAAAAATATTTTATTATTAACGGTACCTGCTATACAACCATTTTATTGATTTTAGACTTTCTCATAAACGGCTAAACGGATTTCGGTCAAAATTTACATACATGATCTCCTTCAAATTCTAAATAATATTGCATTTCAAAATTTTCGAAAAATTGTTTTTTGGATTTTTGAAAAAAAAAGATATTTTTTTTTTTGAAAATCAATATTTCGAACACGTGTGGGAAATTTTTTCTGAAATTTTGTTATATAAAAAAAAATAAGTGAAAAAATACTTTTATCCGTTTCCATTAAGAATCTTTGGCATATAATATGATCGACTATAGGAGCAAGTACGTGCGATCCAGTCGTGCATTTTATTTTAAATCAAAATGGTTAAGGTAGTTGTTGAGATAATTAAGATAGAAGAAACAATTGTACGGCAATTACCGTTAATTTGGGGGTTAAAAACCCAAGTTCGAAGAAAATCTCTTCAGTGGTTTAGACTGTAGATGATCTACACATAGATGGAATTGCGGCAAATATTTTGTTGGTGTTCTCCATCATCGTACTGTCAAGTTTGAAATCTCGAGAACGATTTTATTCCAAATGCAAAGCTTGCCCTCAAGTTAATCTCAAGGGTACAATTGGATATAACGTGCATAGATAAGAAGAGAGAAGAGAGGTAGCTAGATTAAATGACACCAAAAGTCTTAATCTCTTTCCTACATATTATTATGTACAAATGTGTATACACATATATGCTAGAAATCCTACCTTCATATTGGAGATACCAACTCCATTTGTAAAGATCTAAGCAATTGCATACATACTATGTGTGTATACTATAATGCATAAGATACTGCCTTGACTTTCAACAACTTAATTTGTTTTAATTTAATTGACACATTTGTAGGTATAATCCTTAAAAACACCCTTACGCCTTTTCTGATGCATATATCTCTAGGCTTACGCCAGCACTTTTGTAGACGATGGCTGGCGCAATAACTTTGTGGAACACTGTTTTTGAAAGTATTGAATTTTTGTATTTATAATGTAAAAAAAAACGAATAAAAATCGAAAACATTTGCTATTTAACCCCTCTAAGATATAAATAGTGTAGGACACATTCCTGTTATTTTTATATGTACACATACTCTATATTTTGGTGCAATTTTTTTAAACATATTTTGTTATTAACGAATTCTGAATAATATTGTACACTAAAATTTTAGAAAAATAATTTTTAGGATTTTTGAAAATTCAATATTTCTGCACGACATTTTTTTGGTTTTCGATTTTCTGGAAAACGCTTCATTTTATTTGTTTATGGATAAGCTCCTAGAAAGCTTAATAATAAAATAATGTAGGCCAAAGTGTTTCAATTTTTTTAAATACAAATGTTGCAAACAAAAATTCTCAAAAACGGCCCAAGAATTTTTATAACAAAATATGTGAATCCTTATTTAAGTGCAGTCTACTTTAAAAAAAATAAGTATTTTATTTTGCCTTCTTATTAATGGTACTTCACACAGAACGACTTTTTATATTTTCGACAAAGGTTTGTTTTTTATTTTATTTTATTTATTTGGATTGGAAATTTTAAATATATTTTTTATGGTCTCGTTGCCAGTGCGTATATGTCTCTACTTCGTAGATTTATCTATGGAGTAGTATAATATGTAATGAAATTTAATGTAATATGTTTTTTAATATTCGTTCATAATTTTTTATCCTAAAAGAAATAACGTAATAACTTATAATTCAAATTTGTTTATTTGTTTATACCGAAAGTTTAACCCCCAGTTTCACAGTGCGAGTTTAAACTCCACTTTTGATTTGAGCTTCAGACCAACAATTTTTTCGGTTCCACAGTGTCGTTTAAACCTTGAACTGAGTTCAATTTGTAGTTGAAGTTTACCGAGATTATTCTGCCGTTTAAACTTCAGTTCAGCGTTTGTATATTTTTTTTCAGAAAATATTATGAACAAATCAAAATTGTGTATTCAAATGTTATCGAGTTGTTATAGTTATTTTAAATATTATTTTATTTATTATTCTCGTTGTTTCGCATGTTTTTTTTTGTGTCAGAGAGAGAAAGGGAATGACGAGGCAAGTAAAATGCTGCCGACTATTTTTCATAAAATATAGTTAAACGCAGTTCAACTGATCTGAAAATCAAATTTCACTGTGAAACCGGACGAATTAAACCAAAAATTTAAACTCAGTTTAAGGTTCCTTGATCTTAAGCTTAAATTCCCACATTGAAACTGGGGTTAGTAATTGAATTTACCCTTGAATAAAGTACCTACGCATTATATTGTTCATGGTATATCTAACTACTTTTCATTTGTGAATAAGAGGGCCAAATTTACAATTGATTACACGGTTAGGCATTCATGACATTTTTCAGCTAAAGCCTAGTACGCTACTGTTGTGAAACGAAAATTCCCATACAAAAATTACAAAACGAAATCATAAACGAATATTTTCGTTCTGCAGTACACTGTTCCATGACGAAATTTAAAAATTCTCCACTTACTTTTCGCAGACAATTTATTACCCTACCCATCAGACCAATTAATTGTGTGCGGAAAATCACATTTCACTTGTTGGTCGTGTGTTTTGTTGTTCCTTTCATCGAAGCCTCTTTATGTTTGATTTGTTTGTGAATGGGTTTGTTATTTTTTTCTTTAAATTTTTTTCCATTCAAGTTCTTGTTAACATTTCGCTCTCTAATGGAGACCGACGAAAATTTTCATTTCCATAAGCAGCATAGGTTCCATAAGCAGCATAGGTTTTAGCTTATAATCATCTGGTTAATAACTTACTTTTTTTTACGTAGTGATACCTCAGCTGCACTAACGTCATATTTTTCATCATATATGTAAGTAATTTTTTTATGAATAAGCTAGTTACACCTCCTTCCTTTCCTTGATTACACTGTTGAATATTCAAAGGAAATTCAATTGGTGAACGCCAATGACAACCCCATGTTAATTTCAGAACGAATTCATGCCAAATTCCTCGGGTGCGCTCAACATTCCTTGGTGAAAAAGTTGGTTACTCTGTCAATTTTTAAAATCAGCTTTGAACCAACCTTATGATAACTAGACTACCTTACCTAACTATATTAACAGCGTCAATGCTTATCTACATTAAAGTTATTAGCTACAAGAGCAAATTCGTACGATCCCGTCGTGCATTTTATTTTTATCCGATTCAATTTTAGCTTAGAAAGCTAAATATGTATGTACACGAGTTTTATTTGCCAAATGTAAAACTTACTTAACTTACTTTGTATCTCAAGTCAAAACACACCCCCATAAACAATTTGACAGGGTAGAGTATAGAGGCTAACAAAATGTATTAACATATAAGTTTATAACGGATTTCTAAAATTATGATCACCAACCCAGAGTGTATTAATTTAAAAAAAAAAGTATAAAAGAGTATACAAGATAGTAATGATTGTAAACTATCATTGAACATAATCTAATCAAGTCTGAAACTCACTTATAGTTGTTTCCTTACCCTGTTACTAATAACCTATTCGTTAGCTTGATTGTCAGTATAATCTGCTTTGGCCATTCTTCTCCAATTAAACTATTCAATGATCTAGCTTATCCTGAGGTTTTTACTTTTTTATTTAAAATTATTATGAAGAAGATCAAGCGAACTAATGTGTGTTTTTTTTTAAGAAGACAAAAACATACAGGAAAAGACAATGTTTATTAAAAATAACAAATACCCTTTTTCAATTAACTTATTCTCCTTTTCAATAATTCGATGATTTATTTGTTTGACATTTTGTTTTGTGTTGGTATCGATGTGCAAACGTTACGACATTTCGTTCTAAGCATATACTTGTTGCTTTAGAGCTCGACTGTCAAACCAAATGAAGAAATTTTATGGTTATTTTATTCTGAACTAATAGGGAATACTTCGATTTAGCTCTGGTTGAAAAAAGAAACACACGCTGAGCGATTAGATGTGTCTGAGCTAAAAATGGAGCACCGATTTTTTTTTAAAGCTCAGTTCTGTGCTCTGAGCTAAAAAAGCTGAAAGGGCTATTGAGATGAGAGCGATCAACGAATGAATTAACGTTGTTCTATTTTTACATTTTACACAGGTAATTTTTCTATTCATCGTGAATGACTTTTAACTTTGATACAAGTATATGGTGGGTTTTAATTTTTTTGTGGACAATTTTCTGGACGAATTGCGATTTTATTGTGATTGAGCAATGTTTTTTGATGTAAATATACATAAAAGTAAGAGTATAGTTTAGCAAAAAGTTATGAAGAACAAATTATTAAAGTAGAAAATACAAGCAGAATTATTGTAAAACTAAGAACACATTTTCGTTACCGTTTCTTCTTTATAATATTTTATTCCAATAAATCCTTTTTTATTTTATTTACATCAAAAACCATTTGTCCCAGCAGAATAAAATCGCCAATCGCCCAAAAAATATTTAAAAAAAATTAAAATTGAAATAATTTGACAAAACTCAAATTATTCTTGTATGGAAATGATTTACCTTTTCAAAAATGGCTGCTGGATTTCTTCACTTTTTCATGCTAAGTTGGGTATCTAGGTAGTGCATGGTATGTGGAATGCGAATAAAGTTGGGCAACACTTTAATCAGACCAACGAATTTTAAGTCGGGACTCGCCAACTTTTCATTGAATTCAAATCCGAATACTGGTTAAGCTGATTAAGTATGAATTTTTCTCAAATTATTATTATTTTTGAATAAAAAAAATCAACCAATAAAATTTGCTTCTCCCTATAAAATTCTACAAGTTTTCTAAAATGTGTGCTCCTCCTTAAAGACTTCTGGATAATGATGCCTTGCTGTTTATCTTTTTTTTTCGAGACATTCTCAATTTATGGTTTCTATTGAGGAACAAGCTCCAAGTGATTTTAATAATACGAGTTGAGTTGAGTATAATGCACAATGTATGAGATATTTGCGATATAAAAAAAATTCTCGATTACATCTTTTGTACTGTTGAGTCTAGATTTCAATTGAACTGGTTTTAAATTTCAACGAGAAAATGAATAACAAAACAAGATAAATCAACAGCAGCTTTCACATTTTAAACATATATAATATTTGGCAAACAACAAATTAATGCGACTGGAGCAGAATAAATTTGTTTTTTTTCTTTATAATTTGCGTTGAGTTGAGGGTAAGACTCAATATAGAACTTTCAGCGATATGTTTACTGTCAGCTCTGTCAGTGACATGACTGTCATTGGGTGATTTTCCAATGTCAGTGTTAAACGTCGTTTCTGATTTGTTGTCCAGAATGTTTCTGATTGTGTTCAATTGGTATCAAAATGTTTCCTGGAAAGAAGCGAAACTCAATTCTTGTTTTTGAAGTTAGAATCAAAATTAGAAGCATGAGAACACTCACATCCCTCTAAATGTCATTCCTTAATGGTGTGTTGGCCATGTTTAAAACAAAAAATGTTCTCAAATGTGAATACACATCCATCACATTAACCTTTAAAATCTGGCTTTTAATGTTTAATTATTCGATTGGGATCCCGGATTGGAGAGTGCTTCCAGATTACCAATCGAAAACGACATAAGGAAAACCAAACTAGAATCCTTTTATTGTTTTACAGAAGTTATTGATGGGACAATAAACAGTGTGTATATCAGTTTATTATACTATTTTTACAATAAGTGGCTGAAAGTGTTTCAAACGATCGATGTGGGTGACTTGCAGATTTGCTAGCCAGAATTGTGGTCGATAACACACAGTGACACAGTGCGTTTGAGGTTATACAACAAGTACATAAAGTGTCGTGAGTGTTCGTGACCTTTACATGTTTTGAGCTACTGGGCGAATGTTTTTATATGTCGTTTTCTATTCAACCAAAATAATCGATCTCTCAGAGTTTTTTTAATTCCGGACCAGTTTTCGGATTCTATTCTACCAAAATTATCGATCTTTTATTTGATCTGGGATCAAAATCACAGATCTAGATCGCAGAGTGATTTACACGTACATGAAACACTTACTTTCACACACACCAAAATAAAGCTAAATTTGCTGAAACATCAAATGGTTTTGTTTACACTTCATAATAAAAAAAATTATACTAAATACTTGAACCATCGTTGAACCTCAGTTAATCCGCCATAATCGGTTGAACCAAGGCTTAAGACGAAAAGATTGAATTTATTTGAAACATATTTTCTTGCCATTTATACATAATATGAATTCTGGTCTATATCCAGAATGGATGTATATTCTAACTTTGAAGTCCAATTTTCGATTACTCCTTGCAACATTTGGGGTCGCATTTTGGCAATAATGCGGCGGACATATTTCTTACCAAGACGTCAATCATATCTGGCTTATGGGTATACATTAGCGAATTCACATAACACCACATAAAATGGTCTAGCGGTGTCAAATCGCACGACCTTGTAAGCCCAAGCAGAGGTCCAAAACATGAAATTATGATTACTTATCAACTTAAGAAATATCTTGACGAACGAAAGTTCCTTAACGACCTGCAGCATGACTTTCATAGCAATAGGGCCACAATTGATCTGATGGTATATATCACCGGACAGTGGCACAAATCTTTACATATAGAAGAATGTAATGCTTCAAAAACTCAGTGCTGTCTTCTGTCGTTAAAGCAGAAGCCTTTGATTCGTCCAATGCTTGAGTATAACTCTGACATTTGGGCAGGAGCTCCCAAAACTCATCTGAATCTTTGGGATAGAATTCAAAATCGAGGTCTAAGAATCTCTAGATATCGTCGAAATGTTGTCTTTAATTATCTTATCGCTATTTGTATAAACAATATTCTAGCGTAATAGCCGGGCGCATTCCACCCCTCAAATTATTCAATTTTTATACTCGCGCTTCCAAGTCATGCTCATCAGTTCACTTTGGAGCCCAACTTCGGAGGTACTGTCAAGTACTGATATTCTTTCTTTAGCCGTACAACACAAATGTGGATTGCGTTATCATGGTCTGGGTAGTCAGATCAATGTTGCCCACTCTGAGTAATATATGTTGCGCAGTCTTTTCGAAACCACAGCGCCCCCACATCAAGGCAGCATCACTTGAAGAAAGAAAAAGTCATTGACCATGGCTCTACAACGGTCTCTATTGACTGTAACCCTTTGGCGGCAATGTTTTTAAGGAAGTAAGTCCAATAATTCCACCAGCCCATAAAGCGCACCAAACTGCTGTGCCGTGGAAAATGCGGATCAACAAAAATCCCGTTTCAAGCTAATTCACCGAATGAACGCCTTCCCCGTTGAGGCATCAGTCGATTCATGATGAAATCACAAACCAAAATTAAGATAAATCACATTGCAGATGACAAAATGGCTGTCAATGAAAACAGTGCTACCAACTTCAATTTTGACGTCTGAGATAAAAAGCGAAACAGAATTGAGGTGCGGAGCTTTCACAAGTAATGCAGTAAAGTTTGGAGATCGGGTTTCTTGACGAACAATGCACAGCACCATAATTATTATTCCTTTTTTTTTAAAATAGGTATTATGAGGTAAGCCGGACTCAGCCAAAGTTGCACCCTGTGCGGCCTTTATTGTGTTTCCAAGCACGACACGGCCGGCGCTAGTAAATGGAGAACATATTTTATTTTGTTTTCTGTTTTAACCTTTTTTATAATCTGCACGCGCTCCAAAGGATTATGATTATGTTTTCAAATGTTTCAACACAGCGTGGTCGTGAAGTGAAGGAAGAGAAAGAAGGATAGGAAAGATGTGTTGCACGATGTTCTGAGACTGAACGTGGTGGTTGTCTCAGAATTTTTTCTACAAGGATGGCGACTGAACTAATGCGGAGAAATGGTATGTCTTATTTTTTGTGTACCTTGTAATACGCATTATTTTATTCGTTGTCATAATTGTTGGGTATACTAGTTTTTCTCAGTCACAAGTTGTTAGTGGTATGCCTCAACAACATGTAAATGAGTAAGCCAGCAACCCATTGACGACAATTTTTAGAAGTTTTTAATGGAATTTTAAGAAGACATAGATGACAGCAGGGATCGAACCTGAGACCATGAGGTTGGCACACACAAAAATTGAGCAATCAAGTTTCTGCTGTTATATTCAATCGTGTGAAAATGAAGTTGCACAAGTTCATCATACTCCAAAAATGCACAGTAAATATCTAATTTCATACAATATATTGCGACACCTTTCAATTTCAAAAGAATAAACGATATTTTGAGTTAAATTCTCCTTGAATGCAACAAAAAAAATGATGTTAGTTAATGTGCAAGAAATAAGCACAGCAAAGTTGTGATAAGTGTTATTTGAAAGGCTTTTCACACCAACCCCAGAACGGGGTTTTCAGCTAAGAACTTACGAAAACTCGAAAACCGTTCACACTGAAAATTTACAGGTTTTCTTTTCACATTTCAATTATTTTGAAACCACAGGCAATAACAAATACCTACGTTGTGAATTGAAATTGAAATTACCCCAGACAACTGTTTTTTTTTTTCGTTTTTCCTGGCAGCAACCCGTCAGCTAATTATGTGACGATTAATTGGGCGCTGAATGTTTCACAAGGTGTGTTTGTTTAATTCATCTTGCAAAATCCAACATTTTTTCGACAGGTTTTATTTAAAACTTGTAGTTTATCAAAACTTGTGGTTTATCAAAAATGTATGGGAAAACTTGTGTTTTCGCTTTAGGTGTTCAGCCAAAACCGATATTTTCGCGAAAACGTTGTTTTGGGTTTGGTGTGGAAAGGCTATTAGGATTATTTAATAGAGTTTTGTGGTTAAAATGAAAATGATAGTATTTGTTGGTGCAATATTTAATTACATTTTCTTGCTACCGATATGGGCACGAGTACGATAACTTTGGCGCCAAGATATAATAAAGGTTTTTGGTAGAGGGGCTTAATACAAGCATTTTTTACTATGGGAGGGGGGGTCTATCTCCCCTCGTTTAGGCGGGAGGGGCAATTTTATAAAAATTTACTAAAAATCTTTAAAAAAATATTAAAAAAGAACGGCAACACTTACAGTTATAAATTATACCTTTTTCAAAAGCCAGAACTCTACAATTTATATTAAATTTTAAGTAAAGTTGTTTCAGTCAATAGTTTTTGAAATAATTGACTTCAAACTCAAAATTTATGAAAAAAAAGTTAAAAAAATCACTTTGAGTATTATTTTTCTCATGATTATAAATACCAATAAAGAAGTAATTGATGTAGTTAACTGTTCCAATTATTTTGTAATCAAACACTGAAAACTATTCGTTTCTATGTTTTCTAGTTTTTGAGAAAATTGAAAAACAAAAAAAAATAATTTTGTATCAGATGGGTGCATGTAAAGTTTCTTTTGCATTTAAAGAATCTGGATTAAAAAAAATAATTGATATTATATACATAAACATATGTACATATGTCATGTCCATTTCAATCTCTTTTTTCTAAATATCCGGTTAGGTACTTGGCCAAAACTTTGCATTATAAAAAAATTTGCATTACCTTTACGACAACACAACGGCAGCAAATTCTCATAGTTTCTTAATATGCACATATGTTTGTGTCATACATAGATATGCATATAATGCAGCCATAGTAAAAAGTATGTATATAGTTAGATCATAAAAAACAAGAGCAAGCATTCGATGTTCGTACCGTTTTTTTTTATACAGGTTTGGTGAGGTTATTGTTTACCAAAGCCATTCTTCATTTAACGTTTGAAAGAGTAGTGTTTCCTTTTTAAGAATGGCGGCTAAGCATCCACTTCTTCACCCAAAATTAAATAATTTTTCAATTGTTTGTTCGTTTGGGGATTTTGTGTCAACAAACGAAAAAAGTATCGCGTTTTTGGAAGAAATCGGGTTAATTCCCTTCAAAACGTCTACTCCACCTCTGTGTTGTGATATTTTAATGACCGTGGAAAATTCAAAAAGTGCAAAGTTCGGTTGGTAAATAACCGCATTAACTGTAATAAAATCACAAAGGTATATATGAAATTTACGATGCAAAAAGTGAGATGCCTAAGGGGGGGCATGCTGCCCCCCTGCAAACCCCCTGCTTGGGCTCACTATAGGCTTTGGGGAGGGTGAAAATTTTATTATATGCAAAGTTTCTTTAAAATTAAAGAATCTTTTGTGTTTAAAGAACAAGTATAGTTTTACTATTTTTCAATTAAATATCTTAAAAACTAGAAGACATAAAAAGAAGTAGTTTTCTGTGTTTAATAAAAAAATAATTGGAGCAGTTAACTACATCAATTATTTTTTTATCGATATCCATAATCATGAGAAAAATAATATTCAAAGTGATTTTTGTAACTTTTTTTCATAAATTTTGACTTTGAAGTCAATTATTTAAAAAACTATTGACTAAAACAACTTTACTTCAAATTAATTATAAATTGTAGAGTTCTGACTTTTGAAAAAGGTATAATTTATAACTGTAAGTGTTGCTGTTCTTTTTAAATATTTTTTTAAAGATTTTAAGTAAATTCTTATAAAATTGCCCCTCCCGCCTAAACGAGGGGAGATAGACCCCCCTACCATAGTAAAAAATGCTTGTATTAAGATCCTCTACCAAAAACCGTTATTATATCTTGGCGCCAAAGTTATCGTACTCTCCCCCCGATAATGCGCTACAAGAAGTTTGAACCCTGTGTATTTGGACAATTTGCACATAAATCTTGACAAATTTTCAAAGATTTCCAAATTGTTATTTACCTGAACACAGAAAAAAAAGAATTTCTTTTAACTATTTGTATTAACTTTGTAATTTTATTTGCAAGCTAATACCTCCCACATAGTAGATATACTTTAAATATGTTTTTGCCAATGAATAACCTTGAGCTCGAATATCAAGTTCATGCAGCATCAGTCGTAAATTTGATTTATTTTAGGTGTACAAAGTTCGATTGAATACATTTCTTTGTAGGTGTGTATCTGAGTCTAATTTAAGTTTTGATTTAAAAAAATTATCAAATCTGGTAATTTTAATTTCCCTCAAAAAATTAATTCCCCTTTAAAGCTAATATGGATTTTCGTAAGTCAGTCAGAAATAATCCCCATTTATTGAATGAGACTCGCTTCTACGCAGTGAATGCAAAAGAACATGTTCAACAAAATATAAATTCCTATTTATGCATGAAAAGGGCGATTCATCATTCTTATTTTATTTCGCGTGAATTTTTCACCAAAAAAAAAAATGGACTAAAAGCACATGCTTTCATAGTCGGCAGACACAGGGTAATATAGATACTTATACACATAATTCACCCACTGTTACCTACCCCCCTTTTCTGTTCCGCATATGTCAAAATTGTCACACTAGTTGAAAAGATTTCCAAAATCAGAATCCTTTTGAGACAGATTTCAATTTATAGTTTGCTATTGCATCAGATTTAGAGCTGAAGAATTAGGGATGCGTTTCAAATGTGTTGAGTTTTTGTTTAATGGGGTGAAGGGTTTTCTGGCCATGTTTCGTTTCCTTTATAGGGCATAACATAAGGCCCAATGACCTCTCCACTCCTTTTAAAAGTTATTTCATTTATGACATATTTACCTGGAGTCTACGTCTTCGTGAATTCCACACTATGTATATAATTTTGCCTGGTGTATTCCCACTTATAGATATATATTCACATCCTTTTTGGATTTCATCAAGAAATTCTTATTCACTATATAACACTCCACAATGCAAATACCTTTTTATAGAGCAGAATTCTAATCACACAAATAACAACCAAAAATTCAAGTTGAAAAATAAAACCGATTAAGATCTTTTGGATATTTAAGATGTCTAGCGGAATCCGCAGGTAGAAGACCTTCTATGCCTGAACCGCGCACAAAACGAACTACGTTGTAGTGATAAGGATTCTAATAACTAAGAGGACAAATAAAAATGGCATTGTCCCACACACACAATATCTGCTCTCTGAAATCGTCTCCCTTACCGCCCACTTTATAAGGCAAACTTCACTCCTGCCCCAACAGCCCTTAAAGGTTTTTCGTAAATATTTTTTTGTTGCCTACGTCAGAACCGAATATTCACCTTCCAAAATGGTTAAGTGAATTTTTCTTCATGTTAGTTCGAATGGGATGGAGAACTTTGATAAGATGCTTTCTCTTTTAATCACGCCGTAGAAACATAATCAATGACGTCACGAGCTCCAGCGCAGATGCTGTAGCCGGTAATAATTTTCTCTTCTGTCGAATTGTATATAGAGATATCACCTTATTTGTATTCTGTTGTGCATTTTGGTAGCAAGGATGTAAGTATGTACCTACAAGTCCAGTAACCTTCATATAGGACGGATCCCAACTTAATGATGATGGTTATTATAGGATGCTTAATTAAATCCACAACTCGGTCGTACGTTGTTGCTTCTGCAGTGGAGACTCTCATAGCGAAAAAGTGGTTACCACAGGGCACCTATAAGAACGAATGAAATTGTTTTATAAACACATTTTGGGTGTTTCTTATTTTAAAGTTAAAGAATTTATTTAAATAACTTAAGTAATCACCAATTTACCTGCGATATACGAGTACATAGGTACTATATGGCATTTGGAAAAAAAATCGAACTCGAGATTTAATCAAACTTGACATAACGATGATAGAGAACATGAAAAAAGTGGGTCCTGCAATGTCGTCTTTGTGTCTGTCTGTCTGCAGGTCGACCTACGCCTAAACCGCTGAAGCGATTTCCTTCAAGATTGGTTTTTAAGCGTTTTAGATGCCTTGCTCTATTATTTTTTAAATCTTTCTTAGCTCCAAAAATAACGGTACCTGCGATAAATTTTTTTTGGCAAAAATGTTAAATTTCAATTATCTCAGCCCTAACGATTTGGATAAAAAAAAGAAATCAGTGCACTACTATATGTATAGTCTACATCTACAGCTTGGTCAATAGGAATTTTGAATTGAAATGTTAATAACGGTATCTGCCTTATAACTGTATTTGCGATTGTCTAATGAACGGCTCAGCGGATTTCTATCAAAATTTACATACAGGAAGTCTTTGAAATTCTAAATGATACAGTGTACCAAAATTTTCGAAGAATATTTTTTTGATTTATGAAATTATGTTTTTAAAATTAAATGAAAAAACGACTTTAAAAATATATTTAGCCATTTCTACTAAGAATTTTGTGCTTACGATGTGATCGAACATAAGATCAAGTACGCGCGATCCAGTGGTGTATTTTATTTTCATTCATTTTACAGGAATCAATTGATGCAAAAGAATGTGAAGAATGCAAAAGGATGTTTGTCAAAATCTGAAAAGATTGCAATCAATTGGTTGCTGTAAAATAAATCACACCAAAAACATAAAAGTTGAAAAAGTAGCCAAGTTCTTCTATATATAAAAACCTCTGCATTACAAGTCAGCCGTGAAAAGTAGTGAGATCTAAAAGTATGCCAAGTTCTAAGTTTATTAATGTTAAATATCAAATATTTGAAGTTGAGTAAGATGGAAGAACTCAAAATTATCAGAGAAAGCTGTTATCTTATGATTACTGACTTAAATTGTGTTGGTTTACTTGACAAATTTTCTTTTATTATACCTAACTAGCAGATACCCGTGCGATGCTACGGACCCACGGGAATCTAATGAAATCATCTATCCACCTACACAATTTCATTCAAAACCTTTCAATCGTTGAATGTAGGCACAAACGACGAACATACTCGCCTAGCGTGTTCGCGCTTGCTGTGCTCTTCTTGTATATGGGCTAGTTCGCAAGCCGCTTGCTATTGGCCAAAAATTTAGATTTTATCGTGTTCGTTGGCTTCGATGTTCGTCGTGTATGGTCAATATGGTCCAATTTTAAATCTTCACAAGGCGAAGATTTAAAATTGGATTCTAAAAGTAAGAACTACAAAAATAAAGTTGGGAAAAATATATCATGGCTAATCTTTCAGCGGCTTACCAAATTTCATTAAAATCCATTCAATGGTTGAGGCATGAATGCGGAACAAACAACCAAGTATATATTTTGTTCATATATAAGCCTTTCCCAAATAGGCATAGGAACTGTTCGGTTCCGTTTTTCGGGGTAAAAATGACCTATGTGATAATCGAGTATGTGTGTGTCCATGTGCAAAATTTTATCTAGATCCGTTCAGCCGTTCTGGCGTTATTGAGCAAAAAACATCCATCCATCTCACCCATCCATCCATCCAAACTTTTACATTTATAATATTAGTAAGATATTAGTAAGATTACTCAATTTTAAAATGAACATTTGCAAAGTAAACCAACACAATTTAAGTCAGTAATCATTAAATAACAGATTTCTCTGATAATTTTGAGGTTCTTCCATCTTACTCTACTTAAAATATTTGATATTTAACATCAATAACCTTAGGACTTGGCGTACTTTTAGATTTCACTACTTTTCACGGCTGACTTGTTACGCAAAGGTTCTTATTTTTGGTGTGATTTCTCTAATTTTTGCAAAGATTCTTTTTATCAGGAAAGGTGGGTGGAATAAACTCCCAATGAAATGTCTCATAAGGTAACGTAAGTTTTTAATTTAAGCATTTTGTATGTACTACAAGTCCTACCCCTCTACCAATTTTCTTAAGATAGAAGTGATCTATTGAAAGAAGTTGGTGGATCAAACGCATGAAAAATTTTATAATTTCAACTTTTTCTGTGTATACACCTGAAAGTTGACTGCTCTAACAAACATAATCCTGCCCCAATCGGAAGTGCTCTCAATATATTTAATATTAATTCTATGAAAATGGGTGTTTATCGATATCATATTGCTCTACCAAATTTCATAATTCTACGACAATCAGTAGTTCTCTACATAATTGATATCAATTCTATTCAAATGGGCGGGTACCATGCCCATGAACGTAAAATCTCAAATTTTAAAATGTTGCCTTTGCGTGCACTTTAGGCCCTACCGCTCTACCATATTTCATCGTTACACGGCCGGCGGTGGTCAGAAGTACTCCAAATAATGTATATCAATTCTATGAAAATGGGCGGGTACCACGCCCTCTGAATGGAACATCTTAAATTTTCGATTTTTTCCTTTGTATACACCGCAAGGCCTACCGTTGTGCGAAATTACAAGATTCTACGATGTCGGGAAGTGCTTCATAATTCTGATGATCTGTCAGTGAGTGAGTGAGTCAGTCAGTCAGTTACAGTTTTTGCGATATTTGCAGTCTTATATCTCGGGAACCACTAAAGCTAAAGAATTAAAATTGCGTGAGTTGTCTAAGCCTGGTGAACTTAGCAAATACTGATAGTTTGAAGCTTCTGGCTTTATTGGTACTGAAGTTTGAGGTGGGTGGAAAATCGGCTGAGTTTGTTCATGTAAATAGGGTGTAGTGCCAGAATTTGCCTGGCATTATCGTGCCCTTTGATCAGATCAAAAACATAAATGTAAAAAAAGAGGGCCAAGTTTATCTTTACAAAAACCGCTATGTAACAAGTCAGCCGTGAAAAGTAGTGAGATATAAAAGTACACCTAGTACATTTCCTTTTTACTACTGGGTGGATATCTAGCCCCCTTGAAAGAAAACTTCAAACCTTATATTTTTCTCTTTTTATGTACTTTTAGGCCTTTAATTCTATACCTAATTTCATTATTCTACAGCAATAGGAAGTTCTCCATAGAGTTGACAACTATTCTGAGAAAGTGGGCGCATTCCACGCCCCTGAATAGATAACCTCTGATATTCATTTTTTCATTTGTTTGCAATTGCCTCGTTAGCAAATTTCATCGTCATTTTGAATTTTGAAGCCTTATATCTCAGGAACCACTTATGGTAAACAAATTTAATTTTGTGAGACGCTTGTTCTTGACAAGCTTCGGAATTTAAAATTTCTGACTTCTTTGGTATTTAAGATCGTCTATCTTCTAAAATCGCCTGAGTTTGTTCCTGTACACAAATTGTAGTGTCAGAACTTGGCCATGCCATTTGATAAGGAAAATGAGGCAATTTGTTTAGCACCATAAAATAACGGTACTTCCATTACATTTTGGTAGAAAAAGGTTAGTATTAATTATCTTGAAACATTTTTTTTCTTCTTTCTCATTAACAGCTCATCGGATTTCGATCAAAATTTTTATTCTGGAGGCTTTTCAAATTCTTAATAATAGTGTAAGCCAAAATTTTCGAAAAAAAATATATTTTTTCGGAATTTTGATAAAAAAAAAACAATATTTTGAAAACGGGTTGCCGATTTCTTATTATGTTTTTAAATGTACCTACATAGTTAATTAATGATATGCGCATTCGAATGAAATAATCGATTATAATCGATTCTTACATTATCTCAAGACATATCGATACTTCATCTGAAATCATTCGAATGATTTACATTCATCATTCGAATGATAACACATCTCTCATCTATTGATCTTCTCAATTTATACTTTACTATGCTACTACTACTTAAGAGAAAGTGTAATGCAAATGGAAAACAAGAGGCTAGAGCAAGAGCCAAGAGGTATTCTGTTGTGTGAGTGTCTAGGCTTAGCGTGGACTGTATACGTGTACGTGTAGGTTCGAATTGGAGTTAAAGAATTTGTATGTGTCTGTTTCTGTAGCATTCATCATTCGAATAAATCAGCAAAATAGTAATAGTAATCACCCGGTTATCGAACACAGTTAGTAACATGTTAGTTGGCTCGATCGAGCTATCTAAGCGAGATAGAGATATGTAGTGTATTTGAAATGTTTTGTTTTATGGAATGACCTTATAGTTATTTATAGAATTTACTGCGAACTATTTGAAAGAATTTTGGAATCTCTATATTTTTAGGAATCCAGTACTTGCCCTTAAACCAAAAATACAAAGTAAATACATGTTGAAATGAAAAATTCCAGCAAGCAAAAAACAGTGGAGAACAAAATTAGAGAAGCACACACAGTTCCAGAAGTGATTACCTGTCGATGGAAGTCCAATAAACTTATAGCTCCGGCAACCTATATGATGCATTGAAAACAATTTGGATCGTAATTTTACTAATTTTATGTTGAAAGAAGAATCCAAACATAAAAAGAGGACTTGAATCCAGCTTGGATCGCATCATGTTCAACATTGTGATGATTTTCTTTGCGCTGATTTTTTTTATATGAATTGCGCGGCAATAGGTAGTTTTGATTGCATCATTTCTGATAATTTTTGCCTCTTTTTATGGTGGTTAATGTTTGGTATTAGTATCAGCAGATCAAACATAAAATACTTGCTTGACTACTTAGTTGAAATTCAAAAGACGGTTTCGGAAATCAAATTAAAATAGAAGACACAGAAGCAAAAAAAAAATTACGAACACTATTTTCGAATGAAAAAGGAAGCCACATACAATGTTGTGTATTGTGTTAGACTTAAGCCTCGTTTCCATTAGAAATACTTATTTATTATTTCTGACATTATTCAGGACTATTACCTATTTAAAATTATCTTTTTTCAACTATATGTGCAAAAATATATCGTAAATTTTTATTCTTCTTCTTTGGATAATTTAGAATACGTATAGATTTGATTACTAGATGCTTTCGAATCTCTTTATATATTTAAAAATAAAAATAATTTAATGAATAGTGACAATGGACCAATAAGAAATCCAATTTTCAAAAAAAGTTTATATTAGACCTTAATTTCACTGTAAACTTGTTTGTATTGAATTTGTTGTTTGTATTGAATTGAAATGTCATTATTATATATTTAGAGCTTACTGACGATGGAAGCATAGCTTCCGAAATGTATATTTAAGCAAAAATAAATAATTTGTGTTTTAAATTGTTAAAAAATAAAATCTTTAATTTACGCATTTTATACTAACTTTTTTTTTAATGAAATGTTGGAATATAACATGGAACTAAGAAATTAAGGCCGTATGTGAATTGCGTTAAAATGTTGGTTAAATTTTCTACCTTGGTTAAATTTTGAAGTTTGGTTTGTGGTGGGATTAAATTTAGCTTTTTGCTGTGTGAATTGCGTTAAAAGAGATTAATTAAAACACTATTTTGGCTAAAATTCCTTCAAGATTGAAGAAATTTCCCTAAAAACATTTTTTTTTGTTGTTCAAGTTATTTAATTTCTTTCCCAAAATCCGACTTAGAAGATATAAAGTTAATAATTTGGCACGAAAAAAGTAACGAATTCTCAGTTTTACTAATATATTTCGGTTTAACATCGTTAATTTAATATCTTAAAACAAAAATTCCAAATCTTTTCAAAACAATTCCCATTATGGTTAGTTTGTTGATTTAGTATGTAAACACTAGTTTTCACAGCTGAAGAATTTGACAAGCAGACAAATCAATCTATTTGTGTTCAATTTGCAAAATGAAATACAATGAGTATTTTAATTAATTATTTTTTATTTGTTAAAATATCAACGGATTATAATATTTGTTTTTTCCTCTTGAGGACCTACACAAACAAAAATAATAATGTAATTTAATTTTTCAATTGAATAAATTAAAACTTACATTTATTATATAGTTTCTCAGTAGATCTGGACTTTTTGGAGTTCATCTTTCTTTTCGGTTATCGCTTACACTTTCAAATTACTCTATCTTGATAAACGTTAAATTTTAACGCAAATTTAGCCTGCTCTACAGCTGCCTACATTTTAACCCATTTTATTCACCACGCTAGTGTCAAATTTTAACCAAGTTACAAAATTTAACCAACATTTTAACGCAATTCACACACGGCCTAAGATGTCATCATTGATGAATATCAATGTCTTGTGAGAAATTTGTACACGTTGAATTGAGGGTGCCACAAAACGTCAAATTTTATTTCTTCATTTATTTCTTCTGAGCAGCCAAAAATACATATAGATATAAGAGGTCTCCATACGAAATATTAACTATATGAAGAATTCCTTTCAGTCATTTATTTCAAGTGGAGGTCTAGTGTAAAAATAAGCAAATATCTGGAATATTGGGGTTGGTTTTCTAACACGCTGAAAATTAATTTTTTTTAAACACATATTTCCACATCACAAATGTCCCGTAATTTTTCTACTATCTTGCGTAATTCGTATGTTTCTTTCGGGATCTTTAAATTGTTCTTAGAAAATATTTTTTGATTATTTTGCAAAAAAAATATTTTTTCATTAATACCTACCTAATTCTAAATTATTTTTTGAAAGTTTAATTTTTTTTTTTTAATAAACTTTAAGGTCCAGTGGTTGAAATTTCTGATCCGTGGTTCAGCACTTGTATCTCACTCGATTTTGACGGATGAAATGAGGATCAACGATGGTTCAAGTTTCGAGTATGTGATAACATAGCCAAATACATTCTTCAACCATCATTGAACCTCAGTCAATCCGCCAAATTCGGTGAGTTGAAATTGCTGAACCATTGATCAAATATTTTTATAACTGGCTATAAAAGAAAGCAACATTTTTTGATTAAAAAAAAATATGTAACTACACTTTTTCCTTGAAATTCGCGAAGCAGACCTGTTAAACTACTTTGATTTTCTTTTGCGAAGAAATATGTCAGCATTCGCCCTTCTTGGCGACCAAACAGAATTTACATTAATACAGCATTATTGGGTGGCGAATTTGTTTCACTTCGTTCTTGTTGATTTGAGTGACTCTACGCTTTGTAGTTATATAAGAGCCATACTACTATCATTCTAAAGGTTCGAGAGTAGCGACATCTACAATCTACATGATATGTGTTCGACTAAAGAACTGTCTGATGTTAGTACTATGGTTCTTATATACAAAGCTCCAAGAAAAAAGTAATTACTTGAATGATATTGAAATAAAATGCATGACTTGATCGCACTTCCTCTTATGAATGATCACAATGGTAAGCACAAGATTCTTAGTAGAAAAGGCTGAATATATTTTTAAAGTCGTTTATTATTTAATTTTTAATAAACCAAAATTCTTTAATTTTAAGTATTTAACAATATAAATTTAAGCATAATTTCAAAAAAAAAAATCGTCCATCGCTTCCAAAAAATGTATTTTCCAAAATTTTCGTATGCAGTATTACTTAGAATTTGGAGGGCCTCCTTTAAAAAAAATTGATCCAAATCCAGCGGTACGCTTATGAGAAATTCGGAAATGAAAAAATGTTGTTTGGCAGGAACCGTTAATAAAAAAAAATATGTTAAATTCCGTAAGCTACTTATAGTATGCACTGGATTTTTTTTAATTCAAAATAGCTTTTAACGGCCTTTAGTCCAACAAAAATTGGCGTTTCGTCCCGGCGATCTCACATGGACTCATCAGTTGACTAGTGAGGACCTTTGTCAATACGCAATTTTTGCCAAATTCAGTTCATCTAACATAGATTTCGTGAAGAATATCTAGTGTGAACTATATCCAACAAGACTAGAATTCCTAATCATTAAATTGGAAATTTTGGTTTTTGCCCATGGCCTGGCATTATTTATATAAGAAGTTTTTTTTAATAATACAAATTCTATATACTACTGAAATACATCAGCCAAGTAGAAGACTTAGCACTATAATATTTGGACTTGTTGAATTATTGATTCAAAATAGCTTTTAACGGCCTTTAGTCCAACAAAAATTGGCGTTTCGTCCCGGCGATCTCACATGGACTCATCAGTTGACTAGTGAGGACCTTTGTCAATACGCAATTTTTGCCAAATTCAGTTCATCTAACATAGATTTCGTGAAGAATATCTAGTGTGAACTATATCCAACAAGACTAGAATTCCTAATCATTAAATTGGAAATTTTGGTTTTTGCCCATGGCCTGGCATTATTTATATAAGAAGTTTTTTTTAAACCTCACTAGTCAACTGATGAGTCAATGTGAGATCGCCGGGACGAAACGCCAATTTTTGTTGGACTAAAGGCCGTTAAAAGCTATTTTGAATCAATAATTCAACAAGTCCAAATATTATAGTGCTAAGTCTTCTACTTGGCTGATGTATTTCAGTAGTGTATAGAATTTGTATTATTAAAAAAAAAGGATTTTTTTTATCAAATTCGATAGAGAGGTTTTCGAGAAGAGTATAAGACGGTACCCAAAATTGTATGGCATTATTTTTGGGGTTAAGAACTCAAATCAAAAATTTGTTTGAGACAATCACGTAAAACGATTAAGTACGAAGTTTGAAGAAAATCGCTTCAGCCGTTTAGGCTGTTGATCGTTGTATAAAAAGACAGGCAGACATAGAGACACGCGGAATTGGGGTAGCCATATTTATCGTTTGTGGAAAACCTTCAGGACTTTAAAATTATTATCTTACAAACAAAAAGTAGATACAGAAAAAGAACTATAAAGCTACAAAAAAAATTATCAGATTTTTTCAATCGCTGCTTTTGGTTTTCGGGATTCTGTTATTTTGAGATTTTGTATTACAAAATTTTTCAATCCGGGGTTCTGTCTTGAGGGAGTATGCTATAGTAGTAGTATAGTAAACTAATGAATGTACAGAGAACAGCAATCATTTGCAACCTGGGGGAAATGCTCTTGTTCATCGGATTGCCTTAGAGTTACTGCCTTCTCATATAAAATATCTAGACTGAAGGAATATAGTGGCTTCAGGACTTAAAGCGAATTGGCCACAGAAATATCACTAGTTTAATTCCAGCAGAATCAACTTCAAACTAAACTGACTAATCGCGTATTGATGCCGGTGTGTCGACGAGCAGGCCAGCAGAAGATCAGCTCTTTATAGCTCAATCGCAATAAGGAGTATATATTCGCGCTAGGAGCTGTGAAGGTCATAAAAATCTATAAACCTATCAGAACTGTGTCATATGAAATAAGATGTGAACAACTTATAATAAATCACGTCCAAATAAACGTATGTGGAGAATAAGTAAGCAGTGCAAGTGTATGCAAGATTGTTCTATCAGTACGAGGGACTGCACAATTGCCCAACAGGGGAGCATGTGGCTAGGGCATGGTGTACACTTATAGCATCGTGATTCACGAAAATTTGTTTGCACGATATGTCAACTAATGCAAGCATACCTTAAGAAACTTACAGCTGCATACTCAACGTCAACTTATTTAAAAAAAGGAACTGGTTTTTTTGCGAGAAAACGATACATTCCAAAATCTGGATGGATCAAATCATTACCAAAAATTATGTATCGATATTTACTGAAGGTTCTAACTATGGGACAGGTCGGACATCTGCTCTGATAATGCACCTTTTTTCAAGAAATCTGACCGAATTTTTATGAAGGAGAAAACTGATTATTCACTGCAGCAAGGCAGGCCCCAACTATCACCTCTTGGTTAGAATCCTCACCGGACAAAACTTCATGGTAATCCATATGAGCAGAAGGGGCATCACCTCATCTTACTTGTGTATAGGGTGCTATGATAAAGATGGGTAAGAGGGCTCCTCTCATTTTCTTTGTGTGTGCAAGTGACTATACAAGAACTGGAAAAAAAAGCCGTCGACGAATACTTTTTCGACGATGTGGGTGATATTTCTACACTGCCACTAAAAAACATCCGAAAATTCACTCGGAATTCAGCCTGGTGTGTGCGTCTGTTTAGTTGCATCAGATTAGCTGAATAAGTCGAGACGGCCGACTCTTCCACAAGAGTATTTTACCATTCCTAAGGAGAGGCGGCCACCTTAACTCAATGACTCTCCTGTTCACCGCAGGAGCAGCAAAAGCTGGTGAAAAACTGGCTGCCCAAACTCATTTTGTTACCACTCCTACAGAAACACGTGTGCCTTACAATCGATAGCCGTTATCATTGTCGCCTTTTCCATTTTATATTACTTCACCTTGGTTTAAGAGACAAATTTGACCTATTTGTCGGCTATATTGATTAGGAACTTCCAGTAATTTAGTAGTGTTAATGAATTTTAGTACAGACTTGCTAGGAATGTTAGAGAGTTTCCTCTAAATCTCTGAAGAAGTGACTCCCGAGGAGTCTGCTTCTCAGATGGCAAAGCGCCGGATAGTGACAAAGGAAGTGAGGAGTGTCTTCATGTATCTCCTCGGCACCACAGCCTCTGCAGAGCTCATCCAGACTAAGTTTCATCTTTTTCTTGTGGTAGCCCAACAGGTTGTGACCAGTGGTTATGCTTACGAGAAGAGAGAGGGACTTTTTCAGATTCATTATACCATCAGTTCTCTGCTTATTAAAAATTGGCCATAATTTGCTAGTTGTAACACAGGTATCGAGTGAGCTCTATCTACTGTTTGTTAAAGATAAAACTTTACCTTCGATTTCCTATTGAAGATTGCAGGGTGGGATTTGGACTATTGAGTCTGTCTGAACTAGGTCAAGTGTGGTACCAATTCTTGCCAGTTCGTAAGCGCTTTCGTAGCCATTGTTACCAGGAACCCAACAGAGCCTTACGGAATGTTGTGTGCCAAGAACCCTGAGCTTTTCGCGATAGCAGTTAACAAGCTTCGATTTGATTTCTGTGGGAGACATTTTATTGCTGCTTGGCTGTCAATGAAGAAAGTGATATCAGTCTTTGATATTGCCATCATTGAGATATGTTTGGCAGCTTCCGTCACTGCCAAAACTTCAGCTTGGAAGGCAATGCTATAATTAGGCAGTCTAAATGACCTGACTAGTCCAAGGGTTTCTGAAAAGAAGCCTGCACCAACCCCAGCATTGATTTTGGAACAATCGGTGTATATTGATATTATCGATGTCCTCTCAACTAGGAAAACGGTAGTGAACGGTTTATGAAAGTCTAGAAGGGGTATTAAGTAGTCAGTGCTTACCTTATTACCCATGAATTTCTGTAGAATCTGTGCGTGACCGAAGTCATTATGTTTCCAGCTACCTGCTTGGCTATGCCGAAGTGCACTTTTGGCTGTCGATTCTTGAACGTATAGATCAAGGGGCATTAAGTTTAGTATCGCTTCCAAGACCGCTGTGGGGATGGACCTCATAGCCTCAATGATTCTAACACATTCCATTCTTTGAATCTTGGTCATCAATTTAAGGTTGGTAACTTTGTCTAATGCATTCCACCAGACTACATTACCATATGCCAGTACATGTCTAACCATGACCGTGAACATCCATTTGATAATTTTTGGGATTGGTCCCCAGGTTCGGGGATGGCCGTGGCGCGATAGTTGTGTGTTCGCCTGTCAACCTCATGGTCACAGGTTCGATCCCTGCCGTAGTCTATGTCTTTTTATTTTTCCATTAAAAACCAATTCTAAAAATAAATGTCATACAATGAGTTGCTGGTTTACTCATTACATGCTGTTTAGGCATAGAACGAACAACATGTGATTGAGTAAAACTAGTATACCGATAAAATATGACAAATAATAAAAAAATTAATGCGAATTATAAGGGACATCGATAAATAAGACACGGAAATTTCTCCGCATTAGTTCATCCGCCATCCCTGGAGATAAAATCCGAGACAACAACCACCTACAGTCTCCGAATATCGCGCCACACATCTTTCCTATCATTCTTTCTCTTCCTTAACCTCACCCTCACGCCCGCGCTGTGTTGAAACACATTCATAATCCATTCGCGTGTAGATTATAAAAAAAAAAAAAAAAAGGTTCTACCAAAAATCCTGCTGCAGGAGTAGAATGCAAACATGGCCTTGTTAGTTCTTTTTTTAATGTTGAGAATCCAGTAAAGTTTTTATTCTAAGATCACACCTACTTTGCGTGGTCATAGATTTTAAGCTGAGTCCATTCTATCTATAGAAGGAATTTTAAAAATAAGAAATTTCCTTTTGTTTGTAAAGAGGACAAGTTTGGTTTTTTGCCAATCGTTCGCGATTACAATAAATTCCGACAAAATTATGTTCTCGTCGTGTATCATTTTTCTTTTGATTTTATTTGCAATATTCCTCCAAAAATAATTAAATCATTGCTAGTTATTCGTTTCAAATTTCGACAGCCTTTTATACATGTATTGCATTTTTTATTTGCCACGAAGGGATTTTTTTTTTTTTAATTTTTTTTTTTTTTAATTCATTTTTATTTCATTTTAACTTATAACTATCTTAAAGCTAGACAAAAATGTTTAAGACTAGCCTAATTATCAATAACTTACAACTAATTTACTGGCCCTTTACGGGTGCTCTAAACTAAACAATAACTCTTAGAACTAATATCTTTCGACCTAAAAACTATTTCAATTAAATCTAATTATTTTATTTTATTTTATGTTTCAAGGAAACTTAACAGAAAACTTGGTATCTTATCTTTTTTTTTTTTTTTTTTTTTTACTTATAAACTAAACCTAAATATAGATTAAAAATAATTAAAACTAAATACAACTAACTTATACTAACTAAAAATAACTTAAACTACTTAAATATACCTAATAATACTTAAAACTACTTAAAAATTAGAACAGCCACAGCAGCATTTTTTTCGTTTTTTAATTTTTTTTTTTTTTTTATTTTTTATATGCATGCAGACACACACCAACATGCAACCCGCCCATACATGTACATACGCACATACATATACGTACGCACATACATGTACAGACACGCAGATACATGCACGTATGCCCCCGCATACATACATATTTTTAATTTTTTTTTGGTGCCACCCTGAATGTTCCCTATACCTAATTGCCCTAAATCTATGTAAGTCGGCCAAGATATAATATCTTCAACGACTTTAAATATCACGATGCTGTTCAGAGAGCCACCAGAACTGGTTCTCCTGTTTCGCCCTATACCTCCGTTCCCGATCGGACACAGTCCTACTGAACCGAAGGCGCTCTTCTCTACCTTGAGCGATGATGTCTCGACCATACAGGAGTCCCCTATCCACAGTTTTCCGGCTGACGTGGTATATGAGCGGAACCGCCCCACCATCCTGTATCAGCCCTCGACTGTCTAAATAGAGGAATGCCTCGGGAGGGATGTGACCACTTAACCGCGCACTCTCAAAATATTCGTTATTGGGGTAATAAGCCCCAAAAATTAAGCTGTTAGTTGAGGACATCGCTCTTGCAACGTGACCCCGAATCAGCTTGAACAAAAAATTATCTATTCTGTTTATGTTGGCTCCGTTGTATAGAACCTGGTTGGAATAATATCTTGCGTACTCCGACTCTGGTGTTCTGTGTAATCCAAGGCAACGTCTAAGACATTGCCTCTCAAACACCCGAATCTTTTCCATTTGAGATGGGGCAACGTTGAACCACACCGGGCATCCGTAGGCAATCATCGGCCTGATGAGGGCCATGTAGCAAATCACCTTCACCCTGCTGTCAAGACGGCTGCTATAAAACAGTCGTTTTGTCAAGGCAAAGGCTCCCCTAGCCCTGGCCAAAGCAGCACCTATATATCTGTCGAAATACAGGTACTGATCCAACCAGATGCCAAGGTACTTTACTACACTTTTGCTCGCCAGTGGATGTCCATGTGGCCCTACGATCACCAGCTTGCGCCAGTTCTTTCTCATATCCCTTGAGGGGCTAGACAACGGAGTCCTAAACAAAATAGTTTCTGATTTCTGGAAGTTGATTTTCAACTTCCAGTCATCACAATATCGCTGAATCTTGTCGAAGTCACTCTGCAAGAGACTTTTGATGACCTCAACTGTATTAGCTGTTTTCCACGAAGGGATATTGATACAAATATGTACGAGTACATATCTGTATGAACGTTTGTATTTAAAAAAATAATTAATTGTTTATCATGACTTATCACACAATGCGCTCTATGTTTCCATTTTAGGGCCAATTTTTCAATAGTCAGTTAAGCAGTCAGTTAGTACATATTCTCCAGATAGAGTAATAATCAGTTTGTCAACAGTCAGATACAATTTAATCTAGGAATAAAGTTATCTGCTCATTTTAGAACTGAATAAGGAGTTATGTGAGAAATAAAATAAATAGCTATTTTCGATGTAAAACAAAATTTGAAAAATTATTGCTTTGAAATAAACGTTAAACAAAAATTAATTTCTATGAAAAAAAAAATAAAATTTTTCTATAGATTGTTTTTTCTTGATTGAAAAATTCGATGTTGTTATCCGGTTGTTTAACAGTCAAGTAAGTTTATTCCTCTGGTAACTAACTGTATGTTTATCTGGAGATTGAAAAATCGGCTCTTAAAAGCTTAAAGTTTATAAACAATGATTTAAATGCAAACAGAACATACATATGTAGTACCAAGATACATATTTCAATCAACCTACTAAAAAAGTTAGACCTCAAAATAAATAGAAACAAACATATGTAAAAGTACATATCCACCCAAACGGCCAAACCAATCATACTTTAACAGAAATAGTAATTTGCATCAAATTTATTGCTAGAAATAAGCAGGTACACAAAACCATAAACAAATGCCCCGCAGTCAAGTGCCATGCAACATCTAGAGGCCATTTAGTCAAGAATCTGGATCCACGATTATCACGTTAACACACAGTCAACGATGCAGCGACTAAACGACCGTGCGTGTCGGTCACACAGCCAAGTTCACTTAAGCGTACTATACTGCGCCTCATGCTGACACATGCTTATATACACATTCATGTAAGAACTGCAAAAACTATGCGTAAATTGGTTGTAAACAAACAAAGAATGTCGCCCGTCGGAATTCAATAATCATTATAAACATATTTTAATGACTGACAAAAAAAAATGCAACAGCTCTTATAAAATTGCAGCGTTGATAATTTGAACGATGCTTTCAGCCATTGGAGTCGATTTAACAACAAATGATCAATCAATTTAAAGTTCCTAACCAGCTTGTTTACCTAGCAAACTGTCTTACCCCTCCCACTGCAGTCATTTATCATTTTTTGGCTTCAGTACAGTGGCTCAGCTACTGTTTGAATATTGTCATGCTGATTGGTGCTTGACTGCTGAAGTGGAGTTTACAAAATGATGGAAAATAATTTTGACATTTGAGGTTTTCTCGAGGCCAGTATATGTATTCGATATTTAGATACATGTTGCGTGGAAGAGTTGAGCGTGAGGCTTGTATAGTGTGTAAATTGTAATGTAAGTGTTAATCGCTCCGCCTGCGCTTCGGTTTGAAAGATTGAATGAAACTTGTTTGACTGGCAGGCAAATGCAATTTATTGGAAGTGACACATTAATTGCAATCAGTCATTACGAGGGTGCTAAACGGGATCATGGGGTGACGTGCTAATGTCGGTTTTGTTTAACGTTATGAAGGGTGTTGAAAAGTGTACGTCAACTAGTTTAAATCTAACAACCGCTTGATTAGGTCTGTATAAATTTTAACCAAACTTTAATATCTTACTTATGCACATTCAAAGTAACCCATAATTTGCATAGATCCGAAACGAACGCACGTGATGCATGCACATATTTTTATGACACCAACAGATTTAAGCATTCAGGAAAGAAGAAATAGAATTTATTTAGCCGTATTCACAGTTTTCAGCATATTATCGCCATTCGAAAAAAAAATGACGTTTTAAATGTCAAACTAATCAACTTTTCTTTAAATTCGATAACCTGTAAAGTCTAAACGAACGCATTTATGTAAATTAATAACTGTTTGAAAACCTGAAGTTGTTCTTTTTTTTTTTTGGTGAGCACTTTCAATGTTGCCAGACTGCGAGGGAATTTGGGCCTTATTTTTTTTTTTTTTATAATTTTGCACACGCTTAAGGGATTATGAAAACCCTTTATATGTTTTTAAACACAGCGCGCCATCCGGAGAAAGAAGAGAAAGAAGGATAGAAAGATGTGTGGCGCGACGTATTGAAATGGTGGTTTGTTGTCTCAGATTTTATCTCCAGGGATGGCGGCTGAACTAATGCGGAGAAAATTACCGTGTCTTATTTATTTATGTCTCATAAAATTCGCATTATTTTATTTTATTTCGTTGTCATATTTATGAGTAGTTTACTCAATCACATGTTGTTAGTGTTATGCCCGAACAGCATGTAATGAGTAAACCAGCAACAAATTTTATGACAATTTTTAGAATTGGTTTTTAATGGAATATAAGAAGACATAGACAACGGCAGAAATGGAACCTGCAACTACGAGGTTGACAGGCGAGCACAAAACTATCGCGCCACAGCGATTTTCTATTTAGAAAAATTTAGGTAAAAAGATTGTTTAGACTTTTCGCCAACATTGCATTGGTAATGGGACTTAGTTAAAATAAATGTGGGGTAAGCTGATGTTCCAATGGGAATGCGCCATAATTTTTGCAAATCGCGTCGTCATATGTCACAATATTGACATTTAGTTGGCAGCTAATGTGCCTATACAAATTACTGTTGTTTCTGACTAATTTTCGACATGTTGTTTAAACATAGTGATTTTCGTAGTTGTCGCTCTAAGCCTATAAGGTCGGATTAATCATAGTTATCTAGAAAAAAATCTGTTATCTGGTTTTCTGTAATGTAATGTCGATAATCAGGGCCTATATGTACGGTGACCATATTTCTCTGAGCAAAATTCTCAAAAACAAAAAAGAAATTAAAAAAAACAGCACAAAATGCAAAAACTTTACATTTTTGTTTTTAGTATTCAACCTTTTTGTTACCAAGTTTTGAAACATAAACATTTATCACATTACCAACACAATTTTAGGAACTTGGTACTTTTTTGCCTAACAAATTTTTGACGATTATTATATTTTCCTATTAAATATTTTCTTAATTTCCTGATAGCAAAAATTATAGTTTAATTTTACCATTAACATGTGTTTTTATTTGTCCAAATATTATTCATTATGCAAAGAACTTTTTCGGTTGAAGCATTTGAACATGGCAGCCAAAATGCTAAAATATGTCTTTTCATTTCTCGGCCACAGTTATTTTGTTCCTTATCCATTTTGGTATAATTTTGTGACAAACAAATTCGTCAAACAATGTGGAATCATTAATAGTTGTATCCCTCTGCTTTTGGTTGACAAAAGATAACGAATATTCTATTTCTGGCCAGATAGGAAATAGGAATGTTTCGAAGTATTACCCAACTAAAAACTTCATATTTTTAAAAGATAAATCCTTATGATTTTTTAAGTATTGGGAGCACGTTATGTAAAATTGATGAATATTTGCTTTACATTACTGTTGGTTAATTAGTTTTTGTTGGAATTATTCATTGATCAATTTGTTTGCAAACAAAATTATCAACTGTTCTCCTAATCTAGATTTTAATTTTAATTTAAGGCATTTAATTGCTAGCGCAACTTTAAACAATGCTAATTTTTTGCGACTCTGCTAATAATATGCTCACATGAAAAATGAATGCCTCAGATTGAATAAAATGGAGAAAGAAGGACCTCAGATGAAGAGTTGTTAAACAAAATCTTTAAAATAAGAAAAATTCTCTTAAAGAATTATAAAGTTGTATTCTCTCAATAGCTGGTTTTAGTGATAGCAAACTACTTTTGCTGTAACGAACTAGTTAGAAGTATTTTGTCTGAGACTTTTCGCAAATTTCATTAAATTTTTCAACATGAACAGTATAGAGATAAAAAAACGAATAGTTTATTTAAATCGTTAGCAGCACAATTAACTCCAATGAGATCATTACCGATAATTGTATCAAATATCAAAAAGTTTAATTCTTGCCTTTCCTTGCTGACCCGCCAAAATTACAGTTTATGTTATACGCGAAAATAGCCAAATTCTTACCAAAGTTTTATCTATGTATTTTGAAGTGATGTCCGATGTTTCCCTTCAACCTCCAATGCCTTGACAACGATACATAGTTGTGGTGAAAAATAACGAACCAAGAACGGACTGTTTTGTACAGCCATGATTATAACAATCAGAAAAAAACTGTCACAAGATTTACTCTGCGCAGAAAAGTTTAATTTCCTTCAATAAAATTTGGTTCAAGAAAATTGAGCATAATAGCTTCACATTTTGTGCGTGCACAGGAATTTATTTGATCAAAACAGCTTTAATAAGTTTGGATGCGCATTGTGCTATCATTAGACCTGAATGAGTCCAGGTGCCTTCATTAATTGCATTCTTCCTTGCAGGCCCTTGAAAATTTGTCGAATTAAAAAAGCATCGTACATTTTACTTGGGATGGCATCAAAGTCAGATTCCTTGTTTTTTTTTTTTTTTTTTTGAAGTGCTGTTCAATATCATATCTTCCACCACTCCTTATAGAAAACGTAGAGAAATATTTTAAGCAGGTTACGGGATTGGCTTTTTCATTGTTGTTAATGAAGAAAAATTCCCTCTAAAGAAAATCGTTGAACTCACATTTTCTATTGAATTCACAAATTTCTAAATTTATTGTAAGTAATTAAAGGAAACAAATTCCATATGTTTGTACAAGTAAACACTCACAATTCAAGTTTATGTATTGTTTTCTTTGTCAAGATACAGTTTGAAGTTTGTGAAGATACAATTTGAAAAGAAATCTGACAGCTCAACGAAGGTGACAAGTTAATGCGTTCACTGAACATGCTTTTATAGTAAATCCCTCTGAACCATTTGCTAAGGCGGATTCGCACTTTGACAGAAAAATATTAAACACATATTTATATTATTGTAAATAAAATTGTTAAATTTTTTTAAACGTTATTCAAATAATATAAATATATGGTAATATGGGAGAAACCCTGAACAAACACGGGACAAAAAATAAAATACGGGATGCTTGCACAAATTCTTAAAATTTACCCGGGACAGTCGAGCGTAATACGGGACAGTCCCGGGATATACGGGACAGATGGTCACCGTACCTATATGGGAACATTTTTTTTTCACAATAGTATCTTGTCTGACCACATAACACATTGTACATTTATGTCTTTTTTAAAGTTAGTTGATATGACAGTCTTTGCGACATATTCTTCAAGATATTTTGGGCAATCTGACAATGTTTGGCTTGTACGGCAATAACGATACATGTTTTAAAAACAGAACGCTCAAAATAAATGTCAAAAGCGGGAATGTTTTTGGTGATATTGCAAGTTTGATTTGAGCGTTATAAAGGTTTGATCCCTTAATTTCTGCACAGAAACTCGCAAATTGTCAAATATCGAAAAAATGGGGATGACAATTTCTCAACAGCAGTGTTTGGTTTTTCTGTGCTCTAACTTTCTGCTCGAAAAAATATCTTAGATAGAAAATCACAGGTAGGGAATTTTTTTTACTCTCTCTTGAGCATTGTCTTATATCAAAAACTATATGCAATGTTTGAGTACTAGAACAACTTTGGACTGAAAGTGACACAAATGCACAGAAAATTAAATTACGGGTTCAGACCCATAATTTGAAAAATATTTTGGGACTTTCAGTCTACATGAAATATTAGTTATGGGAATTTCTGTGATAAAGGGAATCACAATTGACCAATAGGCCCCCGTGTACGCAGCAGACCTAACTTTACTTCTAGGGCAGGTTTTGCATTTGAAAAAAAACGAACTCGAGAATTTGATCAAACGTAACATTACTGGAATAGTAGAAGACGAACAAAGTTGGTCCGCATCTCCATCTGTCTGTAGGGCGATCTGTAGAAGTTTTCTTTAAACTTGGTACTTAATCTTCTTAACTAATTCCTTAGATTAGATAGAACTTTTTTAGTCCAAAATAATGGTAACTGCCATACAAATTCCTGCAGGAAAAAGTTAATGTTAATTATCTCGGAAACGACACTCTAACGATTTTAATTTTAAAAAATCAATGCACTCTATTAATTATTTTTATAAGTAAAAAATGTATACATAATATGTATATGTAGTTAACGGTACCGTTTTTTAATATTCGATCTTTTCATTAACGGCTCATCGTATTTCTATAAAAAAAATTAATACGGAGGTCCTTCAAATTCAAAATAATACTTAATATCAAAATTTTCGAACAATATTTTTTTGGAGTTTAAGAAAACTTTTTGTTTTTGAAAATCCAATATTTCGAAAACGAGCAATTTTTTGAATTATGTTTTTAAATGTATTGTACTAAATACCAAAAATTGGCATATGCACACATTAATGGAATGGAATAGTAAGTATAAATATTTAATAACTGCTTTAACTATTTTTAGTACTTTGTTTGCAAAGTATTAAGTTATTTTAACGATTATTATAATTTAGAAATCAGACGGCATTTTATTAACTGATCGAACTCAAGAACAATTACCTGCAACCAGTAGTGCATTTTATTTAGTTGCACATTACTGTGGTAGACGATTTCTTTTTTGTTATTTATTTTAATTGAGCTTTTTTGCGACATTGAGTCCAAATTAATATGCGTTTCGCTCAGGTACTACAGATAGATCATCGGTTAGATGCTGTAGCAACTTTCTAAGACGTAATAAATTAGTCGATGGCTACCGATATCCCCTAGAAGAATATAATTCGCAGTGCTTTAAAGCTGTAAATTTTATTTATGTCGGTAGCCATCGACTAATTTATTGCGTCTTAGAAAGGTACTACAGCACCTAACTGATGAGCCCATCTGTAGTACCTGGGCGAAACGCATATTAATTTGGACTAAAGGTCGCAAAAAAACTCAATTAAAATCATAATTACAGTCCACAAAATAAGGAACAAAAACAATACCTACGTATGTAAATGCATTTGTATTGTTTTTGTTTTTGCATTTGTTATTTATTTTAGCACATTGAATGATATTTATAGTCATCTTAATGTCCACAAATATTTTTGCTTAAAAGAGCTCATTTCAAATCATAATTCCTTAGTTTATAGGCTATTCTAACAGAAACATGCCCCAACCCTAAAAATGCTATTTCTCATATTGTCATACTAAATTAGAAATACAAGACTTGCAACCAAACCTTTGACTTTATAATAGGATTCATTAGGATCAAAAGCCCATTAATAAGCCAAAGAAGTCGTTTGTCGCAAAATAAAAGTAAAAAAAAAAGACAAAAATGTAAACCTTAAAATAACTTCACACCCAGTAATATAAAACCAACGATTTGCATCGATTGTTTTCCTTTTTTTTTGCTCATATGAATCTGAGGATTTGATTAAATCCACTCAGTGCCATTTATTTCAATTTGTCACATTGTTTCCATGTTAAATGGTTATGTGGGATTCCAGAATCACAAAGAATGTGTAAGGAATACTTTTTTTTGTTCAATGGAACTATTAAATAAAAAGGACAATACATTGAATTAATTTAAAATCTACTAACAATGTAGATTTCCTTTTGGAAGGATTTAACTTTAATAGTTTAACATAATATAGTTCCATAGATAAAACCATTTAAGACCTTGGTCTTTCAGTTTCAGAAATTCAGTGAAAGATGAAGATCATCGCGTATCTCGTGCCCAGAGAAGAATTATGATAATTTCTGCAGGATACTATAAGACTCATATACGAATAGTTGTGCGTTTGTAAGTCAGTCGGCTATGGCCCATGGTCTCCACTACAGCTGTTTATAAAAAGCCACTTAATATGCTAAATTTAACGATAGCATCGTATACATGGGGACGAGGCCGAGGCAGATATGATTGCTAGAAGTATAAGATTATTGGCTATATAATCTATGTCATATAAGGTCCTTTCAGTAATTAGTCTGTTACGAAATGGCAGTCTTAATTTGTCTTCAATGAAAATTCGTTTTCAAAAATATTTAAGAATGGTGTTTTTTTCATAAAGTATTTTAGAAATGTGATAAAGTAATAAATACTCCAAAACTTAAAATAAAATTTAAAAAAAAAATCTTTAAATCGAGATAGATGGCCTAAAAACTTGTTGAAAATCTATTTAACCTGAAGCGGTATTAGAAGATAAAGTGATTGTGGTGTTCATACACAAGGTTATTTTAAAGAAAATACACGAATTTTTATTAAATACCCATTTAGTAGGAGCTTACATTTTGTGGGCACACACATCGACCATTGGTTTGATAAAAAAAGAAATCTAAATATAGTTCTGGTTTAGATGAAAAGTTTTGGTCTTAAATATTTTAAAATCAACACAATTTTGTCGCTGTCAGTTTTCTTTTTTAACTAACCATCCCAGAGCATGAGTTTAAAGGACTTATTTCAAAAATAAAAAAAAGCAATCAACTGATGTGAATTATATACGATGGCAAGAAAATTCCACATACGCTACCCCCACCCTCAGAAAGCATGACAATAAAACAATTTAAAAATGAAAAAAAAACATATCTTGTCTACTTATAATCTAGGGCTTTTAAAAAAGATTTTTTGCTATGAGTTCAAAATTATTCTTTTTAATTAATGCCATTCCAGAAGTTGTGTATAAAATGAAAACAAAAATTTCTTCAACCAGAACTTACTATACCTTAGGTTTTTTTAATTGCGATTATAGGTACTATAAGTCAAGTTATGTATTCGTAAAAAAATATTATTTTTTTGAAAATTCAAAATTTTGAAAACGGGAGACGATTATTTTCCGAAATTTTGTTGGGTCCGCCAAATAACTTTTTTTTTTGAAAATGGGCGCAAAACATCGAGTGTAGCTTCGGCTGTGTGGCACGTAGAGCCGTCCTGTTGAAACCAAATATTGCCAATATCCTCCTCTTCAATTTTTGTGAACAAAAATTCGTTCAACATTGATCGCCATTGACTGTAACGGCCACTCCTTGCTCATTTTCGAATTTTGCCTCTGGACCAAAATCCGCACCAAACAGTGACTCGTTTTGGGTGTATCGGCTTTTCAATGTACGCGTGCGGGTTTTCTGTGCCCCAAATGCGACAATTTTGCTTGTTTACATACCCGCCAAGATCAAAATGAGCTTCATCTGAAATGATGATTTTTTTGGCAAAACCGGCATCTTCTCTACGTCGATCGCAGGCCCACTTAGCGAGCGTTGTTCAAGCGTATACACAACCATATCTGTTCAGCGGAAGGATAAAACTAATTATCTGTCAAATCAGACATGAGCTAAGTGTTACCATTCACGAAATAAGCACTATTTGAAAAAAAAAAACGTTAGATGGCGGACCCGTTATTATTAAATATTTAAAATTTCCATACCATTTTTTTTTGGGAAAATATTTGAGAATTTTTATATACCAAAAATTAAGTGAAAAACGATTTTAAAAATACATTTAGCAGTTTCTATTAAGAATCTTTTGCATATAATGTGATCGAACATAGAAGCAAGTACGTGCGATCCAGTCGTGCTTTTCATTTTTATTCAGATTAGTGAAAGACTTACAACTTGCTTAAGTATTTCTTAAGGTGTATTATCTTTGTATATGAAACCTATAGTACTACTACGAGACTGAATTTTTTAGCTAGTAGTTCGGTCGATGAGGACGCTAGTTTCTCTTTTCTTGGGCCGTGTGTGAATTGCGTTAAAATGTTGGTTAAATTTTCTACCTTGGTTAAAATTTGACACTAGCGTGGTGAATAAAATGGGTTAAAATGTAGGCAGCTGTAGAGCAGGCTAAATTTGCGTTAAAATTTAACGTTTCTCAAGATAGAGTAATTTGAAACTGTAAGCGATAACCGAAAAGAAAGATGAACTCCAAAAACTCCAGATCTACTGAGAAACTATATAATAAATGTAAGTTTTAATTTATTCAATTGAAAAATTAAATTACATTATTATTTTTGTTTGTGTAGGTCCTCAAGAGGAAAAAACAAATATTATAATCCGTTGATATTTTAACAAATAAAAAATAATTAATTAAAATACTCATTGTATTGCATTTTGCAAATTGAATACAAATAGATTGATTTGTCAGCTTGCCAAATTCTTCAGCTGTGAAAACTAGTGTTTACATACTAAATCAACAAACTAACCATAATGGGAATTGTTTTGAAAAGATTTGGAATTGTTGTTTTAAAATATTAAATTAACGACGTAAAACCGAAACAAATTAGTAAAACTGAGAATTCGGTACTTTTTTCGTGCCAAATTATTAATTTTGTATCTTCTAAGTCGGATTTTGGGAAAGAAATTAATTAACTTGAACAACAAAAAAAAATGTTTTAGGGAAATTTCTTCAATCTTGAAGGAATTTTAGCTAAAATAGTGTTTTAATAAATCCCTTTTAACGCAATTCACACAGCAAAAAGTTAAATTTGATCCCACCACAAACCAAACTTCAAAATTTAACCAAGGTAGAAAATTTAACCAACATTTTAACGCAATTCACACACGGTCTTGATATTGAATTGTTGATGTGGAAGAAGTAAATGTAGAGGCAAATACGAAAAAAAGCAAGGGAGACGGTCGAAACTTACTAGTTCTGACAACAATATAGAGGGTAAGGGAGAAAACCGAATAAGCTGTTTTTGACATGGCAACCTTCAAAATATGGTGGGTATAAATAAATTATATCAAGGCTATTGGCGCATACATGAATTTGAAGTAAGAATGTGTATGGATATACATACATGTACGAGTATTATTATAGAATTTATTTTAAATTTTTCTTTCAAATTTTAGATATTTGGTGGATTTTAGGATTTTGAATTGTTGCAACGTTGCTACTTTTCACTTTTTCTATGCGAAAATAACAAAGCAATGTTGAGATATTTCAATATGTTTTGTTTAGGTAGGTACATGTGTACCCAGATACCTACCTACATACAATATGTATGTACATAGGTACTTTTTGTTCTTTTTCAAATATAATACGAGTATCTATTGAGAATAATTTAATTTTTTCTCCAGGCAGTTTTATTAGGAAATAAAGTAGGTATACCTAGGCAGTATTTAAAAAAAAAATTTTTTTTGACTAGCGATATTATAAATGTAGGTCCTATATAACAAGTTATGAATTCGAAAAAAATCGAACTCGAGATTTTGATCAAACTTGACATTACGATGATAGCGAAGACGAAAAAATGGGTATGCAATTCCTTCTCTCTGTCTGTCTGTCCTCGAGTTTACAGCCTTAACGTTTTTTTCATAAACATTTTTCCAGTTTTTTTCAGCTTTTTTAAGACGAAAAATGACAGTACCTACCTACCTGCCATACTTTATTTTTGACCAAAAAGGTAAATATTATTTTTCTCAAAAAATTTTTTTTTTCTGACAATCAAATATGATATTACGATCATAGAGAACACCAAAAAAGTGGGTCCCCTAATTCCGTCTATCTGTCATTCTGTCTGTCTGTCCTCGAGTCTACAGCCTAAACGCTTTGATAGATTGTCTTCAAACTTGGTACATATTGTTTTTTTCGGTAATATGCCCACACAGTTTCTTATTTTTTTAAGACGACAAATAACAGTAGCTCCCATACATTTTTTTTGGGCCAAAAACACATTTTTCTCAAAAACTCCAACGATTTTTATAAAAAAAAAATGAGTTCATTAATGAAGCGAAAGGGTACATATTAATAATTTTTTTTTTTTTGGAAAAAAATTGTTTTTTTGGTACCTCTAGTAGAACTATTTTTTGGGTTTTCGATTTTCTCGGAAACCGTTAATCTGATTTTTTTTTTTAATGTGAAGTTTAAACACTATTGTATACCAAAATTTTGCAAAACAAATAATTTTTTTTTTTTCAAAATCCAAAAAAAAAATTAATATAAAATAAAAATAATTTTGTCACAAGAACAATTTTTTTTGCACAACAATTAACAGAAATCTCAAATTTTAACTGTTAAATTATTATCATGTTTGTTCATTTGGTAAAAAAGTTTATTTTATTTAGTAGTGACCGTTGCACACAAGTGTATACCTGAATATTTAAATATTCCCTACAGCCATCAAACAATTTTCATTCTATCTGCCCGTAGAATAAAAAAAAACACACACACAACCAAATCCTACTCAACAAAAAAATCCTCATAAACAAAAAAACCTATGAAATAAATAGTTTTCCTTTTCTCCTCTAACTAATAATAAATTTTCTTCAAACGCATTTTCATAACACAGCAACACTACCTAACCTCCGATTTAGTAGTGGAACCCATGATGAGTAGTTGAACATATTGCAGGCTGGACGAATTTCGTCGTCATGATAGTACTATTAATATCTATATACAATGGTATTATGGAAATCGTATAACAACCGCATAACTCAAGCAATTCATGGCGTCTGCATTTTAAACACAATACAAAATTTAACGAGCAAGAAAGTTTTTGGATTTAAAAATTGCCAGTTAAACATATAAAATATTTGTTTATCTTATTGCACAACCAAGTTATTTATTGAGAATCGGTTTGTATCTCCGATAACATAGAATAATAATTTACAAGAACCATTATTACATTTTGGATGTTTAAATTGACATACAAGCGCTGAGATCGAATGCTTTCTGATTTGTTTATTACATAGTATGTCTTAAGATGTCTCTGTGATCAACTAATTGTTACCTAGAAAATTTTTGAATTTTAAATTTTTAGAATGTACTCACCAATTTCTGTTTTTGTTTGACGATGAAATACATCAATTGCCAAAAATTGCATTAGTAAAAGTTACAGAAGTTTTGGAAGTAATCTACGGACTTAAAGGCTTACAGCCTTATTCTAACCGCATCATAGCATGTACATAAGACTATGTTCTCTCTATAATTTCTTTAAACGCAACCATCATATTCTTTATATTGCATAGCAGCAACATAAGGCAAACGCGCTGAAAGGTAGTATAGAGTATACATAAAAGGGATTTTGTATCGAAAAGTTATTTGACATCACCCGTATCAATTTCGCGTTATTTAAAGCAGCTCACTTGTGTCAGTGATTGTTGTGTCTTCACAGAATAAAACAAGCTATTGATTAACGTTATAATTCATAAATTTAATTAATACTTTTAAGTTTATAATAAGAAAAATATAAAATTGAAATTAAGTATATTGGAAGTACTTAAAGCTTTAATTCGAAGATGACAAGCTGAGATGAGAGCTGAGAATAAACTGACCGCTGAACATCTCTGCATAGGCTGATGAGCTGATATTGTTGACAGAGGTTTATGTCAATACACTACACTCCTTCCCACCAATTCTTGAAGACCTTTAAAACTGAAAACGTACTACTGGTTTTCTTAAGCGTTCAGTCCGTCTAGGTGAAACTGGGGTTCCAAAATTTGGCCTAGGACGCTCTGTAATTGATTGGGTTGGTATTTCAGCTTGAGCATCTCTGGAAGATATAAATTCTTTATTTAACATATTTGATTTACCTATTTGTTCATTGTGTGTTTGATCCGTAGCATTCGTGCATCAGTAAAATTATCATCATTGGTTTCAACTCTGGCTCGTAACTGATTTCTATGACGTTTCCAATTGCCTGCGAGATTACAACACCTTTGATCCATTTTGGGCCTTTGGCGTAGTTGCGAACAAAAACGTTTTGATTGACAGCGAATGTAGGGCGAGGTAGACTGTTTAGAGCTGGTTTGATACCAACCTCCGCAGGTGACTTCCCGGTAATTGTATTCGGCGTTGTTCTTTGAAATTCGTTGTATTTTGAAATTCCTGTCTCAATGCACTTTTCCTCCTCGTATATTTTTCGCATGTTTGCCTTAAACGTGCGAACAAACCTCTCGGCTTCTCCATTTGAGGCTGGATGGAATGGTGCTGTGCGTAAGTGTTGCATCTCATTAAAACGACAAAAATTCTCAAATTCTTTTGATGAAAATTGACTTCCATTGTCTGTTACGATTACTTCCGCCAACCCCTCCAGTGCAAAAATTTTCGAAAGTGCTTTTATTGTTGATGATGAAGTTGCTTCCTTCATTGGAACTACGAATGGAATCTTGAGAGGGCATCAACACAAATCAACCACATTTGGTTCAAAAATGGCCCGCAAAATCCAAATGAATGCGCTCCCAAGGTTTATCAGGTTGCGGCCACGGAATAAATTTTTTCGGGGGATCAACAGCTGATAACTGGCAAATAGAACAGTTTTTTACATTGGACTCGATGATGTAATCAATGCTAGGCCACCAGCAATACCGACGAGCAAGTTGTTTAGTGCGGTTTAGCATCCGGTGTTCTGTTTTTTATTAAAAATTAACAAGAGCACTGAATTTTGAAAACAAAAATTATACTAATTGCATAAAATTTTGAAAAAAAAATAGATTGAAAATTAAAAAAAATTTTTTTCAAAGTTTCTAGTTTGAAAATGAAAATGAAAAAAAGAGATTTATGGCTTTCCAAAAAGGTATAGCATGTCATTGTAGGTTATACCGTTGTTTTTAAATATTTTTTTTTCTGTCTTAAGTCAATTTTTTAGAAAATTGCCCCTCACGGCTAAACGGGGGGAAATAGACCCCCCCTCTCATATGATTTTTTTCTTGTCTAAGTCCAACCTACACGCCCTAGCTTTTTGTCGCATCTTATACGAATCACCCTGTATATACAGATACGGTAACAACAGAGCAACATAGATATTTCAAGCAATTATGAAATACATACGGCTAATTGTTAACACAAATTTGCTTGACTTTGATTTAAATGTAATTAATCTACTTGATACTAATATTTTCCAGTGTCTGCGCAAGGTAAATAAATGCAATTTATTAAATAATCATAATAGTAAATGTATCTACATGGAGACGGGTAGACTGTGTATTTTATTTCATTTTAAACACCTTGTTGGAAAGTAAATAGTTGCACGATAATACTAGTATCTAATGTTCTTTCATCAATAGAGAATCCAAGAAATGTGTAAGCCTTGTAAATACACATTCATGTAAGGTAAATAATCATAGGTATATTTGTATACATTACTAATTACAGTCGAACTTCGATAACTCGAACAATCACTTGTTAAAAAAATAATTCGAACAGAAAATGAATATAAATTACGTAATATTTATTTGCGAATACAAAAAGTACAGTTATTTTTATTATTTAAAATATTCTGTTAAGCTTGATTGACGAATGGATTTGCCGGAATGCTATATTTAATAGCCACATCCTTCTTTCTTGACCCACTCTCCACCTCTTTTATTAATTTAAATTTATATTCAAACGATGTTTTTAATGTTCGTTTAACGACATATCCACGTTAGTCTTACTTTTAATAAAAACTTCACACTGAACTGTTAATATCTACGTCAGTTCCTTTACACTTGTTATTTCGTTTTTTTTTTTAGTTCTTAAAATTAGACTAAATTCGTATTATAATACATACGTATATTAACCTACTAATGTGTGTTCCGACACCGGAACATGAGAGCTTTTACTCACACTTAACGGAATCATAATTTTCAACACACACATATGTATATAAGGTCATAAAACATATAAACGCAGTGCCCACAAACGCAATGCATTATGATATGAACTTGTAAAAATATACAGAATTTGATAATTTCCCTAAAAATATCGACTTATCGAAGGTGACGTCAAATAATATCTTCTAGTTATCGAGACATTCGAGTTATCGTGACATTTTATGTATAGAAGTTCGAGTTACAACAAAAATTACATGTAAGCTTCAGTCTTCGCGCTATTGCCAACCAATTTCATTCGAGTTATCAAATATTCGAGTTATCGAAGTTCGACTTATCGAAGTTCGACTGTATATTATATTTTATATGTACAAGTGACAGTTAAATGTTACTGTTATGAACAATTATGAGTTATTGTTATTCTTATTATATACGTTCCCGGACTTTGTGCACAAAAATTAACAATAAATCATTTGTTTTCAAGATTGATGGTAAAAATCTCTCTTCGTTAGACATAGCTATTTACATATGGTAAGTTCACAAACGTCAAATAATTGCGCATCGATTCAGCATCACTACTTGTTTCCGATGCTAATGATTATATATTTGTTGCGGATCCGATGCTGATCGATTATTTGTTTGACGTTGAAAAACAGTTGCTTATTTCGAATGATGGACATAATACAGTAAAAGCCCTTTAATTCGGATTTTTTTAATTGGTAAAACTCGTTTATTTGGAAAAGAAAATTTTCGAATAAAAGAGATTTTTCCGGAAAAATGAGAGTCAGTACAGTTAAATTTGGCAATAAATGGTGATCGTAGCCCTTAAGAGCAAAGTGGATAAATATTTCTGCAAAAATAAAAATTAATTATAATTCAAGTGAAAATGTGAGATAAGCAATCAATTAAGTAACTAAAGTTGTTTTAGGGAAATAAACTGGGCTTTCATAATAAGCAAAGAAAATTTCTAATTATTAACGTGTTTTTTTTTTATAAAATGATATCAAAGTGAGAAAACCTTTAAAAACAATAAAAATTCGCACAAAAACAAATTGTAGGCCAAATTATAAGAGTTATTAATTCTTGATTGAATAAAAGAATATTACGAATCGGAAGTCGATTCGCTTAGAGAAGATAGGACAAGTTTAAGGAAAATAGTGCCAAGATCACAAAAACCATTATTACTCCAAACGGAGCGAAAACGAGGAAATTACCAAATTAGTTTTTCGACTTAGAATTACCTCAGAGCCATGGTTTGTTTACGGCAGTGATTGTAGATCACTCTGATTATTTTTGTTTATATTTTTAATTACAAAAAAATATTATTATAATATAATTTATGTATTAGGTATTTGGAATCTGTTGTGTTAGTAAAATAGTTTTTACTTTTCTTGCATTTGTTCATCAATAGGAACGCATTTAAGTCCATACAAAAAATCTCTCATTAATTCGGTAAATTCGTTTATTCGGAATGACATTCGCCCAACCATTCCGAATAAACGAGCTTTTACTGTACTATTAAAAGTTTTAATTTATTAAAAAAGTTATATTTTCTTATACAAAATGCGTAAAGCGAATCAAATAGGCTTTAAGAACAGTTGACGTTCAAAGTGATAGGAAAAGTTGGCGTTTGTTAATGTTTGACGCAAATGATCGAGCATCATTACTGCAGTGATACGTTTGTGAATTTAACAATAATTGAACAAATCGAACAAGTCGAATTCCATATCGAAATGAACATATTAATCGGAAAAGTGCATTTTTCGATTAATTTGACGAATATAAAGCAGCCTGTTTCACTCCTAAGCAGGTACACGAACCATCTGGTCAATATTTTGTCGAAACGTGGCACGAAAATAGTTTATACTAAAAACAGCAAACTAAGGAATGCATTTGGGAGAACCAAAGATGTAAAGCCAATAGAAAACAAGTTACGGCATTTACGAAATAAAATGCTCCAAATGTAACGCAAAATACTCGTACATAGGCCAAACGAGACAGAACGTGAAAATGACATTCAACGAACATCAGTATGACATCAAATGTAAAGCGGTTCATAAGTTAATCGATTCCGTTTCCAGCAACACAGAAGAGCCTCCTCACATAAATTTCTCTGATAATATTGCAGACTTATTTTTTTTCCCAGTGGGTAGGTGTAAAGCCTTCAAAAGGCTCTATGAGGACCGAAAAACGCATGCTCATAGGGGTGTGAGATTGTTACTGCACTAAAAACACCTCCTACTCCCGATCGCAACTAAGTTGAAACTTATCTAGCAATTTATTTTTAACGAATTTAATTAACGTGTTGCAGGTAACTATCCGGTGATAGTTGCTGTTTATACCGCGATCTTAAAGCGGATTCTCGTTTAGTGCACCAGATCGGAAGGCCTTGTCCTTCGCAGGCGCCGTACTAAATTCTTCTCATCGATAATTTCGATTATAGTACTATTGCAGTGTTGTAATAACCGTTTTCTATGATTTCGGGCAAAATTTTTTATTTCATCGCGAACCGTGGGAATCCCGAGATCTCTGTGGAGATCTTCGTTTCTAATGTACCAAGGTGCGCTTACAAATGATCTTAGGAGTTTATTTTCAAATTTTTGTACGGTATTTAAATTAGAATCTGGCGTACAACCCCAGAGTTGTATACCGTAAGTCCAGACAGGCTTAAGCACCTGCCTGTTCAAAATTAGCTTATTTTCTATACTGAGCTTAGAGTGTTTCCCGAGCAACCAGTACATATCTCTGAGTTTATTATTTACATCTTCGCATTTCTTTTTAACATACGGTTTCCATTTTAATTTCGCGTCTAGAGTCGTTCCGAGATATTTTGCTTCGTTAGCAAACGGAACTTGAACCGTATTAACAAATACGGGTAATCTATTAATTTTCTTATACGTAAAATCTACATGGACTGATTTTACTTCGTTTAGCGATATCCGCCATGTTTTTGGTCCAGTCACTGACATTATTCAGAGCTTTTTGTAATCTAGTCGTATCATCATTTATCGTTTGGCCCACTGCTAGTGTTGCAGTGTCGTCAGCAAAAGTGGATACGATAGTGTCTTCTGTTTGAGGTATATCACGTGTAAATAATAGGTACAATATTGGACCTAAGACACTTCCTTGTGGTACCCCACCCACTATTTCTTTGAGATCCAAGTAATCGTTTCCATGTCTTACTCTAAAAAGTCTATTTTCTAGATATGCTTTTAGAAGCGTATAAAGTGCTCTTCAGGCAGAATTTGTCTTAATTTAAAATTTAGGGCTTCGTGCCACACCTTATCAAAAGCTTGCGACACGTCTAGGAAGACCGCCGAACAAATTTTTTTTTCTTCAAGAGTTTTCTCAATGACGTCAGTGATCATATGCACTTGGTCAATTGTCAAATGCTTGCTTCTAAATCCGAACTGATATTCAGGTATTAGGCGCTTTTGTTCTATTATTGGCTGCAGGCGCAGAAGTAATATTTTTTCAAAGACCTTAGATATTACGGGCAGAAGCGAAATGGGTCAATAAGATTTCTTATCATGTGATGGTTTTCCTGGTTTGAGAACCATTATAACTTCCGCAACCTTCCATTGGCTAGGAACGTACTTTAGCCTTAGATTGGCATTTATTATATAACGAAGATTAATTAACCCTTTGCGAAGAAGCATTTTGAGAACTTCGGCCGTAATTAGGTCATATCCCGGAGATTTCTTATACTTAAGCTTTCTTATTTCTCTACTTAATTCGGCAAGGGTAACATTTCTTGTAATGTAATTTTCTCTTGAGTTAGAACTTATATTTAAATTTTCGTTGAGTACTTGCCCATCAAAAGGTTTAAATGTGTTCGCCAGGTAATCCGCGAAAACGTTTGCTTTCTCTTTGTCGATTTTTCCCCATTCGTTTTGATCATTCTTAATCGGAGGCGCTGGGAGCTTTGGTTTCATCGTTACTTTAACAGCTTTCCAGAGTGAGTAGTTCGATTCTTTTCCTGTTGTCAAGCTTTCAAGATAATTTCCAACTTCAGAATTTTTGAATTCTGCTATCGTCTTTTTGTAATTTACTTATTACACAAGCGGTTTAAATTTACCTTGTGTTGAGGAGCTCGAGTTTGCTGCCATTTCTTACGTGCTTTTTGTTTCTCTTTTACTAAATCTTTTATTTCCTGCGGATATTTTAGGTTTTCAAGGCGCGGCATTTCTGTTTGGTACGGGGTGTTTTTCCATGCGGCTTGTTGTACGATATTGACGACTTATTAAGAAGGTCAGCGATGATCGAAAACTTAAATGTACATAACATATTATACAAAGTAAATAAAATGCACGAGTGGATCGCACTTACGGCACGAGTACGATAACTTTGGCGCCAAGATATAATAACGGTTTTTGGTAGAGGGGCTTAATACAAGCATTTTTTACTATGGTAGGGGGGTCTATCTCCCCTCGTTTAGGCGGGAGGGGCAATTTTATAAAAATTTACTTAAAATCTTTAAAAAAAATATTTAAAAAGAACGGCAACACTTACAGTTATAAGTTATACCTTTTTCAAAAGTCAGAACTCTACAATTTGTAATTAATTTTAAATAAAGTTGTTTTAGTCAAAAGTTTTTTAAATAATTGACTTCAAAGTCAAAATTTATGAAAAAAAAGTTAAAAAAATCACTTTGAGTATTATTTTTCTCATGATTATAAATACCAATAAAGAAGTAATTGATGTAGTTAACTGTTCCAATTATTTTTTAATCAAACACTGAAAACTATTCGTTTCTATGCTTTCTAGTTTTTGAGAAAATTGAAAAACAAAAAAAAAATAATTTTGTATCAGATGGGTGCATGTAAAGTTTCTTTTGCATTTAAAGAATCTGGATTTAAAAAAATAATTGATATTATATACATAAACGTATGTACATATGTCATGTCCATTTCAATCTCTTTTTTCTAAATATCCGGTTAGGTACTTGGCCAAAACTTTAACATTTAATATATTTGAGCATGAAAATTTATTGCATTATAAAAAAATTTGCATTACCTTTACGACAACACAACGGCAGCAAATTCTTATAGTTTCTTAATATGCACATATGTTTGTATCATACATAGATATGCATATAACTATGTACACACATTAATGCAGGCATAGTAAGAAGTATGTATACAGTTAGATCATAAAAAACAAGAGCAAGCATTCGATGTTTTGTACCGTTTTTTTTATACAGGTTTGGTGCAGGATATATAAAACAAAAATATAGCAAAAATATTTTACTCAGAGAAGGAAATCTTGTTAGAAATAGGAGCTTTGTGCGTATAGAAAGAAGAAACACTTAATAACCGCATTAACTGTAATAAAATCACAAAGGTATATGTGAAATTTACGATGCAAACAGTGAGATGCCTAAGGGGGGCATGCTGCCCCCCTGCAACCCCCTGCTTGGGCTCACTATAGGCTTTGGGGAGGGTGAAAATTTTATTATATGCAAAGTTTCTTTAAAATTAAAGAATCTTTTGGGTTTAAAGAACAAGTATAGTCTTACTATTTTTCAATTACATATCTTAAAAACTAGAAGACATAAAAAGAAGTAGTTTTCTGTGTTTAATAAAAAAGTAATTGGAGGAGTTAACTACATCAATTACTTCTTTATTGGTATTTATAATCATGAGAAAAATAATATTCAAAGTGATTTTTTTAACTTTTTTTTCATAAATTTTGACTTTGAAGTCAATTATTTAAAAAACTATTGACTAAAACAACTTTATTTAAAATTAATTACAAATTGTAGAGTTCTGACTTTTGAAAAAGGTATAATTTATAACTGTAAGTGTTGCAGTTCTTCTTAAATATTTTTTTAAAGATTTTAAGTAATTTTTTATAAAATTGCCCCTCCCGCCTAAACGAGGGGAGATAGACCCCCCCCTTCCATAGTAAAAAATGCTTGCATTAAGCCCCTCTACCAAAAGCCGTTATTATATCTTGGCGCCAAAGTTATCGTACTCTCCCCGCACGTACTTGCTCCTATGTTCGATCACATTATATACGTATGCAAACGATTTTGAATAGAATCGAAGAAATGTATTTTCAAAATCGTTTTTAATTTAATTTTTTATAAATAAAATTTTTTAAATTTTTTCTTAAAAAAAAATTGTATGAAAATTTTAAATAAATAACAAAAATGAAGTAAATGTAAATTTATTTAAAATTCGAAGACTGTATAAAAATTTTGATCGAAATCCGTTGAACTGTTTGTGAGAAAGTCGAAAAAATGATTGTATGGCAGGTACCGTTAATAACAAAATATTTAAAAAAGATTTTTGACCAAAATGCAGAACATACCTAAGGTAGTTCACACACCAATTTTTGCCAAAATCGTTGGAGCCGTTTTCGAGATTTCAGATTCTAGAAAGTACCGTTATTTTTGGGGCTAAAACAACGATTCAAAAATCTATTTTGGACAATCACCGCTTAAATGCCAAGTTTTAAGAAAATCTCTTCAGCCGCTTAGGATGTAGATCGTTCTACAGACAGACGGAATTGCCGGATCCACTTTTTTGGTATTCTCTATCATTGTAATGTCAAGTTTGATTAAAATCTCGAGTTCGATTTTTTTTCCAAATGCAAACCTTTTCCCGTACTATACATATGTATATCGCAAGTAAAAATCTAATGAACATCGAAGCAGGCAACATCATATCTAATCTTTTCAAATTTGCCAAATAATTGTTATCGTTTGATCTCTTAAATTAATATGTTAACTTTCTCTTTAATCATCTTTTGCTTTTGTCAACAATTAATCATTGTTATTCTATTTAAATGACTTTCTTGAGTTTATTTTAAATCGTGAAGCTGATGATGGCATTTAAACCATGCCGAAATGCATTTTGTAAATTTTGTTTATTGAATAAAATATTTGACGAGCGTTTTGAAAAAAATATATTTCGTGCCTCTTATTTCCTCAAACGTTATTTAAACAAAAAACATAAATTAAATGATCACAATCATGTTTCTGTGTGGATTAAATACACAAAAATTCTATATGGTCCAAAGTAGAAAACCAGCTTGAAAAATACTTCGGCGCCCCTAATTCTAAATCAATTTTGTAAGTTTTTCATTTAATATAGCAGCTAAAATTGTTCTTATTGTAGCTTTTCAGATCGAAATACACCTAAGATTTTCTACAACAATTGTATCGCCTTTCTTTAAAATTGCGAAAATGAAAAAAAACTAAGGGTACGTCCGAAAACCCATGAAGAAAATCTAGTACAATACAAAATAACTTTACTTGTTACTATATGGCAAGTTTAGCATTTTCAAAAAAAAAATTTCAGATTTTTTCCGGAATGAAAGACGAGTTGATTTTCCCTGCAAGAACACCTATTCATGAGAATTGCTGGGTACATCTACATCGCTGTAAATGTACATTCGATTAAAAAGTACAGCGATATAATGTTTAAGTTCATTAGAGCTGTTTTTAAAGAACTCTACCGATATGCCATGCCGTCCGTGCCAGGTGCTTTATTGTTTTTCATTTTTTGAAGCGTTGCTTCTGAATCCGAAAGCGAGATATCTCGATCCAGTTCACTTACTACAAAGTTATGTAAAGTGTAATAGAAGGTATGAAGACCTTCGTCAGTTTTAAGTAGAGTTTCAAAGTCAGCTGCTAATGTGTCAGCTTCCAAAGAGTACTTCATACCCTGATTTCGCCCACCAAGTTCGAGCACAATTTTATTGCCAAAAATTTAACTACGTTTGACCTTCGTTAGCAATATAATTTTATTAAAAAAATAATGCTTCATTGCTTTAACGCCATAACATCCTTCAATCACAAAAACCAATTTTTTGTCATCCAGTAGTGTATTATAATATTAAATATTATATCTACAAATATTATATCACAAATTCAAGAAAATAGGTATACCTAACTTTAAGAATCGCTTATTAAATTTATTTATTCAACATCTCAATTCCTCTCAATAGCAAGTAGTAATAAACTAGTTGGGTGATAATTATTAAAACAAAATTAATTAAAAATGATCTCCATCATTTGAAATTCAAAAAAAAAATACCCAATACGCAAAAATTTGCCTCATATGGTGTACAAGCTCAGAATATTGGACGAATGATATTTTCCATCTTTCCCAGTGTAAAACATCTGTTGAACAAGAATCACATTACCGAATTCCTTCATCCGAAAAAAAAAACATGCAGGGTGTTTCAATTGTGTTAGAGTGAAATTCGACTTTAGTTAGAAACACATAGTGCAAAACGCATAATAATTGGGATAATACGAGTACATTGTAAGCTTGTACAAGAAAATAATAAGAAACTGGCGGAATACGTCACTGCCAAATGACAGAAAAAAAAATACTTTGACAGATAAATTACTTTGAGGGAAAAACATTGTTGGAGGCAGAACTGATTCAATACAAAATATTTCATGCAAGTGTTTAAAAAGAAATTATTAAACAATTAAATAAGTGTATTTTTTTTTTATTAAACATATAAAAATGGTGGTAATGTTTTTCTTAAATTTCATTTTTAAGAATTCAAACGGACTTGAGTATGAATTATATCAATGCTTTGAACTCAAAATATCTATACACAACAAATCAAATATTTGTTTGAAGAATTTAAGAACTATGCATTTTATTTCAACAAATATCATTTTCACTATTATTCTTTAAGTACGCCATAAGTTACAAAATAATTTCTTCAAGCTCATTATTAACACATTATTTGCTCCAATTAAAATAATTGTTTTTTTTTTTTAATAAAAGTACTAACCTTGACTCAAGTGTCATTTGATGAATAGAGAAAGAGACACTTAGAGATGGATATCTTGGTAAAAAGCCCTATAGAATATACACTTCGAGTGTAGACGTCAAAATAAATAATTGAAGTGAATCCAACTGTTTTAAATACTATCGGTTTGTTCGATGTTCGACATTCTACTTTTTTTTTTAAGCCCAATCCGGGATTCCAATCGAACAATAGTTAACACTTGATTCTGAATTATAATGTATGTGTAAGGCGGGAAAAACATGTGCATGACATGAAAATGTAGGGATGGGCGATGTTCATCTATGTTGGCAAAACATGTATTTTAGACGAAAAAAATATCGATGTTTCAACATTGATGTTGAAGCATATTAAACATCACAGCATCGATGTTAGGATTCAAAACACCGACTTAAAATACGCTGAAATCTTTTTTTTTGTCAATGACCTAATCCTTATAAAGTTTAGACCGCACTTGGGACTGCACTTCAGCGGCACTACGCTTAACGAAGTTAAATTGGTGCTTGGTAGCTCATACACACGAACATAGAACTTACAATAAAAAACATTGCGACAATTTTCTAAACAATTAAGGTAATTTTAACTTATAAAACTGTATTTTTAATCGATTTTCGAACGTGCTATTTATTTTCAAAAAAAAAATCATTAAAAGTACATCGTTGTTAAAAAAACATGGATATTTCTGATATCGATATTATATTTTCGATTTAACTTTCATGTTTTTCAATATCGCTCATCACTACACATCGATGTTTTTGAAATTGAATTCGAGTTGGACATTTAGTGTGTGAGTGTATGCGTGCTTCTATACGGAAGAAGAACTGACATATGATACCAATCGAATAGTTTCAAAAGCATTCGGAAGCCTTCCGGTAGTGTTGTTCCTCAACGTGTCGACTTTAATTGTCTACATTTCAACTAAGACAATCGGTCGACAATGTAAACAATAGCTTTCACATTTAAATCTGACAAATAAAATCATTCCAAAAATTGCGCAATTAGATTTAAGGAGTACAACTATTGACAAGATTTTGATTTGGTCGTTTTTCCTAATATTTGGCGGTTATTCCCTTATTTTGGGCAATATTTCCCATTTTGGGTGTTTTTTCATTTGAATTTAAGGCCTTCTTTCCTTAAAAAATAGAAAGATGAGAAATAACACCCAAAAGGAGAAAAAAATACAACAACCTCAGATTTTGTTTTTTGGTGATATTTCCAAATCGGTTTTTGCAAAATATACTATATAGACTGTTAAAAAAAGGGTTTTTTCTTTCTTTTTTCGACGTAACAGAAATAGAATTTGGATCAAAATTTGAGTTTTGTAAACTTTCGGACTTATTCCCTTGTTCCAAATGTTGGTTCAATTAAAAAAAGCTCTTCGGACTGCTGTATGCTTATAATATACGGTATATCAGTAGTTCTTGACCTGAAGTGCACAAAAGAAAAATCGAAAAGCTTAGGACTTCCGTTTCGGAGTGTGGTATCCACCCACTCTCTTAGAATCGATATCAATTATGAAGCACTCTGGATTGCTGTATAAAAATGAAATTTGGTAAAGGTATATTTAATATAAAGGTAAAAATGAAACCTGGAGATTTTCGATTCTCAGATTGTTGTATCAATTTTTAAAAGTACTTTCACGTGAATGAATAATGATCTTTATACTTTATTCGTAAATGTGTTTCTGTTTATAAGGAATTGAAATATTGAAAACTTGATATTTAATATTTAAAGTCCATGTCATTCAGTTATTTAATAAGACCAAACACAATATATCTGCTGAAAGAATTTAAATTGGACAAACAAAAGTAAACAACTCCAAATTTCGTGAGCCAAATTTGCAAGTTTTACTGTCAGATTTTAATTTTATTACTAAATTCCTCAAATTTAAAAGGTTTTTAAAACTTGACTAGTAGTAAGCCAGTGAAGTGATTCAGTGGACCTATCAGTAGGTTTAGCAATTTCCCCCATAATTTAAAGTTTTTCGATATCTTCTCTAATTTAAATATGTATTTGATAATAAAACTTTAATAAGCACTAGGTATACTTACGTTTAGATTTAGATCAAATGATTTTTTTACGACTATCTTGTTTGTAAACACATGTTGTTGTATTATAGGGGAACTTGGTTCTTTTTTTAACTCTTATGTTTAGTGGTTTGATAAATTTGAGTAGAAACAATTATAAATTATGATGGTTTTACTAATTGTCTACAATTTCTACATTTGTCGACAATTTTGAATTGTCACAACACTACCTTCCGGACGACCAATCGAAAAGGCCATTAGTGTGCACAGAACAGTTCCATGTTTTTTCCTCGGGAAATATTTTCAGAGCTGTCAAATGTCTAATGAAAAAAAGCTTACATAGGAACATCGAACAAAACTAACATACCAATAACAATGTGAAGAGAAATTTAATAAATATCAAATCATAAGAGCCCGAACTGCACGTTATTTAAAATCAAAGTTGACATTTAAATTTAACAATTTTCCATGACTCCCTTGAGTCACCTTCTATTTTTGATTATAAATTTCAAAATGACTCACTTAATTATTTTTGTTTTAGTTTTTCCTTTCGTTAAGAATAAGTCGTCAATTGTTGGAAAGTGGAATCGCATGTGTGAAAAACTATATCCACGCTGAAACACCCTGTGACCTACCCTTCGGCGTAGGCAGGCATGGCATTTCCCATCTGAGAAAAGCGCCCGGCATTTGGGATACTGCTCCTATTGTTTCTGTGTATTACTTTGGAGATGGATTACGTCGTGGTCCATGATCCGATTGAGTGGCTGGCGGTCGTGTAGTTTGTTTTTTTTTTCTTTTATTTTTTTTTTTCAAAGTCATACTCTGGGTGAAAACATTTTTCGCCTTCTCGGCGGCGTAGTTTAGCCGGAGATGTTTCACGGCAATGTCGCGTCGCGGCTGTTTTCGGGTTCTAATCGCAGCGGTGTTCTTGCTAATCTTAGTCAATATTTAGCTTACCTTATGATTAAAGTTTGGTATAGTTAATTTGCATTGTTGTTGTTGTTGGATAATCCACTACACCAAAACCCCCGCCACTAAACCATACTACACCCTTACAAGCAGCTATAAAACATGTGCTGGTGTCTGCGCGTCTATTGGACGGTCTTGCATAATTTATTCATTCGTATTGTTGACAATGTCACCAACGCTTATTACAGTGGATTTTGTTGTGTAAAAAAGCGAAAACCAATTGGAGAGCCGAAAGACAACGACGACGATTTATCACCGAATTTCGATGATTACATCATCGTTAGTGAGTATCTTATGTTAATTAAGTTAGTTTGAATGGCTCAGATCTTCTCAAGAGAGAATAAAAATTATAAACAAGTCAAACAACACAAAATGATCGTTAACAATCGATTAAAATTTTAGTGCGCGGAATTCCGTTGTTGTTGGTGTGTATTGTTGTTTTGGATGTTTAATTAATTTGCAAATAAAATCCATGTTGATGTAATGAGGCATTAAAATACAAGATTTCGTGCTAAATTGTGGATTTCGTTGGCTCTTTTCAGACACTTTGTCGGATTTCGAATGTTTAACACAAAAACATTGTTTGAGTTTCCTGTTTCCGATACAAGGGAATGGCAGCACACAGTTTATAAATTTTGGCGCCGAGATGATTTAAATGAAATGAAATAAATCAATAGGGGAATATAGATCAGACTCTCCCACATGATATTTTTTCTTTGAAGTGAAACATGGGGATGTGAACTAAAATTACTAAAGAACTCGAAATATTGCAGTAAACTCAACATGAAAACATTTTTAATATGAATACAATCCAGCGGTATTTCGTTGGATTTTTTTTTTGTCGGTGAATGTGTAATTTATTTTACAAAATGACATTTTATTTTTTCGGAATACTTCTTCATTTGTTTTAGTTTATTGAAAATAATTTTTTGATTAAACATTATCTACAAATATGATTAGTACTTTAAATGTTGAAAAAGCGGAAAATTATCTAATCTTATCTATCTTTAGTGGCAAATCTTCCGAGTTCAAAGTCCCTCTCCATCCCTCCGTGAACGAACGATTCCTTGTATTCTAAACTATTGGGCTAGTTTTGCATTTGGAAAAAAAATAGAACTGATGATTTTAATCATACTTGACATTACGTTGATGAAGAACACCTTCAAAGTGGGTCCCGCAATTCCATCTGTCGGTCTGTAGATCGATCTTCAAACTTGGTACTTAAAAGTTTTAGGTGATTGTCTTTAGTCCCAAAATTAAAGTTATGTACTTGCCATACAATTTTTTGTACCATCTTAATTATAACGGGTGATTTGTTTGCTACTTGGTTTTTGACGTTTATATTTTTGACAGATCACACATGACAAATTCCACGAACACTTATTTAGGGGTGGCCGTGGCGCTATAGTTGTGTGCTCGCCTGTCACCCTCGCGGTTGTAGGTTCGATTCCTGCCGTTGTCTATGTCTTCTTATATTCCATTAAAAACTAATTCTAAAAATTGTCATAAAATAAGCTGCTGCTTTGTTTATTACATGCTGTTTAGGCATAACAATAACAACATGTGATTGAGTAAACTAGCATACCCACAAAATATGACAACGAAATAAATAAAATAATGCGAATTATAAGGGACATAAATAAATAAGACACGTTAATTCCCTCCGCATTAGTTCAGCCGCCATCCCTGGAGATAAATCTGAGACAACAACCAGCTCTTGTCTTAGAACATCGCGCCACACATCTTTCCTATCCTTCTTTCTCTTCTTCCACCGGATGCCCGCGCTGTGTTAAGAAAAAAACATATAAAAGGTATTTATAATCCCTTGGGCGCGTGCAAAGTTATATAAAAAAAATATCAAAAACGGCTCTAATGATTCTGATCAAAAAGTATGTGAACTACTTTGGGTTAGTCTACATCCTGGTCAAACATTTTTTTACATATTTTATTATTAATGTAGGTACCTACCATACAACCATTTTTTTGATTTTCAACTTTCTCATAAACGGCTGCAGGGATTTCGATCAAAATGTTTATATAGGAGGTCATTCGAATTCTATATAAAACTGAATAGCAATATTTTAGAAAAATTGTTTTCTTTTTGTATTTTTGAAAAAAAAAAATCTTTTTTTTTGAAAATTTAATATTTTAAAATCGGGTGTCATAGCAATTTTTTTTGAAAAAAACATTTAAAGAAATTTGTATACAAAATTTTTAAAAAATTAAGTTAAAAATATATTTAGATTTTTAATAGAAATCTTTTGCATGCGCCGTTATCGAACATAAGAGGAAGTTCGTGCGATCCAGTCGTGCATTTTATTTAATACTATCCAAGGATCGTAATTTGAATGCGCCTCCAACGATTTGTATAAAATACAATGAACGATTGGGTCGCACGAACTTGCTCTTATGTTCGATCCTTCGATCACATCGTATGCAAAAGATTTCTATTAAAAATCTAAATATATTTTTAAAGTCGTTGTTTGCTTAATTTTTTATATTTATAATGAATTGTCGAATGGGTGATTCAAGGAATAGTTACATAGGTACCTACCTAAAAATGTATATTTAAATCTAAGTTCTGGATTTTAACTATGTGGGTTAAGAGAGTAAAATGTATGTGCATACATATATAGATGGAAACTAAGTATGTAAACATGTACATATAATAATGAAAATGAGGGATGTAGGTGGGTAGGCAGCTATATGCATATAACTTTATAATTTAGCATACATAAGATTCATTGATTTTTAGACATATACATGTATGTATGTATAAATGTATGAGGGCCTACATTGTATTTAGTAATCAGTGATGTAGGCAAAAATTCGTAAAAAGGGAATAATAATAAGGAAGAAATAAATGGATGAAACACATACTTAAATGTTTTTATATTGCTTAGTCGTTATAGTTTGAGAAAAAACAAAGATGCCAGTTGAATTCATGGATAAATAAGAATATGAAAAAAAATCAAAAATCGTTGGGGCGGTTTTTTAATAAATTAATTTTTTATGTATAAAATTTTGAAAACATTTTAAGAAAAAAAAATTGAAACGCCATTTTGAAGATATTATTAATATGCATATAAAACTAAAATGTTGGTTTTTGAAAAATGTGAATTTTTTTTTACTTTTTTAAAAATCGAAAAACTTCTTTTTTGAAAATTTTCTTATGCAGTTTTATTAACAAGTTTAGACACCATTTGTATACAAAAAATTATTTTAATCGATTCATCCAATGGTGAGAAAGTCAAAAATATGAAAAGTGGTTCTATGGGAAGTAGCGTTTATAAGTACGCAAAAAAAATATTTCTTATACTCAAAAGTTGACTGTACTAATTTAGGAATACGCACATTTAAAAAAAAAATTCTTGGAGCCGTTTTCGAGAAATAAATTTTTTACTTAACGGTTTTTTTTTAACATTTATATGGGAGCCGCCGTTGTTTTTTATCTTAGGAATATAGTTTTTTTTAACTGTTCAAGATAATGTCAAAAAACTACCAAATACGAAGTTTCGCAAAAATCCAGCCGTTTCGTAATTTTGAGTTTTCAACAAAAAAATTTTTTTTTTAAATTTCCAAAATAATTTATTTTTGAAAAATTTTGGCTTACAATAGTGTTTAAGCTTTTCATGAGCTTCTGCGCTAAACATTTCAAAACAAATCAAATTAACCATTTTCCAGAAAATCGAAAACCAAAAAAAAGGTACTACTAGAGGTACCAAAAGTAACAATTTTTTTTGCTAAACAAAAATTAGTAAAATGTTTCTTTTTAAGTATATTATTAGTAAAATAAGTTTTTTATTTTTGGCCAGAAAAAAATGTATGGGAGCTACTGTTATTTGTCGTCTTAAAAAAAATGAAAAAAACGAATGAACAAACAATATATACCAAGTTTGAAGCAAATCCATCCAACCGTTTAGGCTGCAGACTGGCGGACAGACAGACAGACAGGCAGACGGAATTCGGGGACCAACTTTTTTGGTGTTCTCTATGATCGTAATGTCATGTTTGAATGTTAAATTTTTTTTTTTGCACGAATCCATAACTTGCCTTATAGTACCTATTATCGCAAGTAAAAATTAAGTATATTGATGATCCTTTATTGCTCATGTATTTTGATGCATAGCTTGTCTTCAATTAAGTACCTTGTAATACACGACATTTTTTGTTTAATTATCAGGCGCTAGAACAAATAACGCAGATGGTCTTCCGACCCGTGAACATGCCACATATAATTGGCCAAGCAATCCCGGATAATCAGTTCGGTTTTAAGGCGGGACATGACACAATTCATGCCGCGTCTAAACTAGTTTCTGATATCCAATGGAACAAAACTAAAAAGCAGTGTACGGGTGCCTGTCTGGTTGATTTGGAGAAGGCCTTCGACACCGTATGGTTAGAAGGTCTCTATCTAAAGCTAACCAGACTAGGTATAAGTAAACCTCTATTGTATATGCTTTATGACATGCTAAATGGTAGAAAGTTTGTTGTCAAGAGTGGCAATGTAACTTCTACCGCAATTTTTAATATTAATAATGGTCTTCAGCAGGGAGCGGTTAACTCGCCGATTCTATTCAGCATTTACACCAGCGATCTTATAGGTAGTCTAACTCAGGTAATTGCGTACGCCGACGATCTAATTGCGTACAGAACAGCTAATACAGTTGAGGTCATCAAAAGTCTCTTGCAGAGTGACTTCGACAAGATTCAGCGATATTGTGATGACTGGAAGTTGAAAATCAACTTCCAGAAATCAGAAACTATTTTGTTTAGGACTCCGTTGTCTAGCGCCTCAAGGGATACGAGAAAGAACTGGCGCAAGCTGGTGATCGTAGGGCCACATGGACATCCACTGGCGAGTAAAAGTGTAGTAAAGTACCTTGGCATTTGGTTGGATCAGTACCTGTATTTCGACAGACATATTGGTGCTGCTTTGGCCAGGGCTAGGGGAGCCTTTGCCTTGACAAAACGACTGTTTTATAGCAGCCGTCTTGACAGCAGGGTGAAGGTGATTTGCTACATGGCCCTCATCAGGCCGATGATTGCCTACGGATGCCCGGTGTGGTTCAACGTTGCCCCATCTCAAATGGAAAAGATTCGGGTGTTTGAGAGGCAATGTCTTAGACGTTGCCTTGGATTACACAGAACACCAGAGTCGGAGTACGCAAGATATTATTCCAACCAGGTTCTATACAACGGAGCCAACATAAACAGAATAGATAATTTTTTGTTCAAGCTGATTCGGGGTCACGTTGCAAGAGCGATGTCCTCAACTAACAGCTTAATTTTTGGGGCGTATTACCCCAATAACGAATATTTTGAGAGTGCGCGGTTAAGTGGTTACATCCCTCCCGAGGCATTCCTCTATTTAGACAGTCGAGGGCTGATACAGGATGGAGGGGCGGTTCCGCTCATCTACCACGTCAGCCGGAAAACTGTGGATAGGCGACTCCTGTATGGTCGAGACGTCATCGCTCAAGGTGGAGAAGAGCGCCTTCGGTTCAGTAGGACTGTGTCCGATCGGGACCGGAGGGATAGGGCGAAACAGGAGAACCAGTTCTGGTGGCTCTCTGAACAGCATCGTGATACATAAAGTCGATGAAGATGATATATCTTGGTCGACTTACATAGATTTAGGGCATTAGGTATAGGGAACAGTCAGGGTGGCACCAAAAAAAATTAAAAATATGTATGTATGCGGGGGCATACGTGCATGTATCTGCGTGTCTGTACATGTATGTGCGTACGTATATGTATGTGCGTATGTACATGTGTGGGTGGCTTGCATGCTGGTGTGTGTCTGCATGCATATAAAAAAAAAAATTAAAAAACGAAAAAAATGCTGCTGTGGCTGTTCTAGTTTTTAAGTAGTTATAAGTATTATTAGGTATTTTAAGTAGTTTAAGTTATTTTTAGTTAGTATAAGTTAGTTTTATTTAGTTTTAATTATTTTTAATATATTTAGGCTTAGTTTATAGGTAAAAAAAAAAAAAAAAAAAAAAAAAAAAAAAAAAAGATCAGATATTAAGTTTTTTGTATATAAGTTTCTTGAAATATAAAATAAATAAAAAAAAAAAATTAGATTTAATTAAAATAGTTTTTAGGTCGAAAGACATTAGTTGTAAGAGTTATTATTTAATTTAGAGCGCCCGTAAAGGGCCAGTAAATTAGTTGTAAGTTATTGATAATTAGGCTAGTTTTAAACATTTTTGTCTAGCTTTAAGATAGTTATAAGTTAAAATGAAATAAAAATGAATTAAAAAAAAAAAAAAAAAAAAAAAAAAAAAAAAAAAATTGGCCAAGCAAATGCTCAGAGAAATCTTCAGCAGATGTATCATTAAGCAATGCAACAGTCATAATTGTCATTGTTGTCAGCTGAAGTTTCTTCACATAGCGCCATAGATTCGATGATTTGAGGCAAGCGTTTATTTCGTCGGCAGCCGTTGGTCTTGGAATTACTGACAGTGTTTGGCGGAAATGGCAAGACAATTAAATCATTGCTCCTTCAAAACATCTCGAGTCATTGAGTAGATTTTTCAATGTTCGGTTAAGTTCTTCTAATGCACGTTTTTGCGCCATTGTGCATTCGTCCCACATGATGATTTTTGATGCTGATAAAACTTTAGCCATTGATGAGTTGTTTGCAATAGTACATGTTGGTTCTTCAATTGTTTGAAGATTTAACGGCAATTTTAATGCTGATTGAGCAGTACGGGATCCTTCTAACAAATGGCTGCTATTCCAGAAGAAGCAGCTGCAACTGAAATGTTGGATATCGCACAGTTGGCTAAAACTACTGACATGAGGAATGTCTCACAGTTCCACCATGGACATCCAGCAAATATAAACCACCATTTCCATCATCAATATAAACCACCATTTCCATCATCAATAGCCTTCATTTTGTGTGATCATATTCACGTTCCCGTTCCAATTCTCGATTAAAGTTGTCATTTATTTCACGATTTGGCGCTGGCATTCCTAACCTGACTAATAAGCTACCGCACATGAGGTAATACATGTCTTCGATCAAGACTAAAGCCCGATTATGTATCTCCTTATTCATCTCAATATCGTGATTTCTGGAACTGGCACGAATTTGATATAAAATATCTTCTGACATATTATCCTTGTATTTGTGCCACAGGTTCGATAGACAGCATGTCGAAATAATGATTGCAAATAATGTGCGTATCTGACTTGGAGATGCAGCGATAATGGCTTCAATGATTGTCGAATCCCAATGGGTATCGTTTTCTAGTAAATTGAGTTATTCACATGCAGTACGATATGCAGGAAATATTATACCATTAACAATCCGTAGTGTCTCAAATGACGTTGTTCCACCCACATTTACCAGCATCAATCGCAAATAGAAACATTCCCGGACTGAGTATTGATTTCTGAAAAAAATTATAATTATCAAATTTTTAACCATACTTAAAAATAGACAAAATTACGCTTAGCTGTCATTTGCGTTTTGTTATTCGATGTCAGATGCGTTTTTGTTATACCACGTTTTATAGTGACTTGTATTCTTTTTGACGGGGACACGGTCGAACGGGATAAAAAGTAGTCTATGTCCGTCTACTGGTTCTAAGCTACCTCCCCACCAATTTTTAGCCAAATCGGTTCAGCCGTTTATTAGAAATTCGAAAATCAATAAAATGGCAGAGGTCCCGTAATAACAACATTTTTGAAAATTTTGTTGGCCAAAATGTAGACCATATGCAATGTGGTACACACACCAATTTTTATAAAAACCGTTAGAGCCGTTTTCGAGATAATTAAGATGGTAGAACAATTTGTATGGGAAGTACCGTTATTTTTGGGGCTAAGACAACGATTCAAAAATCTATTTTGGACAATCACCGAAAACGCCTATAAGCACCAAGTTTGAACAAAATCGGTTCAGCTGTTTAGGATGTACATCGTTCTACAGACAGACAGACAGACATCCGGAATTGCGGACCCACTTTTTGGGTGTTCTCTATCATCGTAATGTCAGCTTTGATTAAGATCTTGAGTTCGATTTTTTTCCAAATGCAAAACTTGCCCTATAGTACCTATAACATATATCGGAAGTAAAAATGATAACCATACCAATATCACAAGTAAAAATCAGTTCAAAATAAAGATAAATGAAAAACCTTTAAAATCCTGTTTAATGAGTTATATTTATGACAAAAAATACAATTTTTTAAAAATATTTTTTTAAGTTTGGTACTTAAAAGGGTGTACTCAAACGAGTACACTGGCCAGATATGGGTAGATACATTCATTACCTAGTTAGGAAATACTTTGAAACAAACTTTTCGATGCAGAGTAGTTTGCGGCATATTTTACATATCCTTCCAACTCTTCTGTGACATATTCGGCATCTTAGTTGATTTTTAATTACTTTTTTTTAAAATCCCTCTTCAATGCGAAAGTATTATTTGGTGCTTTTGTTGACGGACCTGAATGTATATAAGTCTTTGCTATGGCCCTGACAAATGGAAGTAGATTCCGATTTTCTTCGGTTTGCTTTTTTTTTTTAAACTACACGCGCTCAAGGGATTATACTACCATTTAAATGTTTCAACACAGCGCGGGCGTGAGGTTAAGGAAGAGATATAAGTATAGGAAAGATGTGTGGCGCAATGTACTGAGACTGTAGGTGGTTGTTGTCTCAGATTTTATCTCCATTGCTGCGGCTGCAGTAATGCTGAGAAATTTCCGTGTCTTATTTATCTTTGGCTTACAATGGATAGGCTAAGCATTTACCACATTTCTTTTTTCTATTATCATGAATCGAACAAGTTGCACGAAATCCTTTTTTTTTGCATAAAGTAAGATACGATCATGGCTGGTGAAATATTTGTCAAAAAATACGATGTGCTATCACTTGCCTTTTTTACTATTTCCAGTTAGTCAATTGTCAATCACCACTGGAGATACAAGTGGTAAGCAATTATTGCTTGGACTTACATCGCAGTACCTATATGTCAAAGTTATAGCAATATCTATCACAACTTCAAAGCATCCAATTCTTATAGACAAAACGGAAAAGACTTTTCACGGATATACCTCTTTGCAGAATGATAGCCAAAGTATTTGGCCATATCTACCATCTAAGCTCCAATGCAATGACTCTTGAGATAAAGTGTGATATCCTGAAAAAAGCATTATACCAAAAAACTTTTTCAAACCTTTCGTAAACACGAATGCGTGACAGTTTTGGTCCACTGCGTATATCCGGCTTTGACCAACAATCAATTTCATTACCTCATTATTGAAAAACTATTCCAATATTTAAATTTCGCTTTCCGATCTTTTCATTTACTTTGTATAAATTTTACAAGTAGTATGCAGTCTCGTCTACTTTAGTACAATAAACAATATGCTTTGACCATTTTGGAGCATTATCCTATGACTCACCTCTGGCTGAGCTTTCTTTCCTTAGGTAAACAAGTGGAATATCGTCTTTGCTTTCATATCAATCGTTGACTTTGACCTCTACTGCTCCTGGGATGCTCTAGCAAGTCATCCTCACATAAATCCTCCCCGTCCGTTTGAATATCAATAAAAACTATATCCTTCATTTCTTTCATTTCCATCATCCTGAATATCATTAACAGCAATGTAGAGATTTGCGTAGCACGTACCATAAAATCTGTTGTAGGTATTTGTTGAAAAACCCATTTCTTGCAAAACCAGTGAGCAACAAAATTAGCTCGGTTTTGACCAGTGTACTCAATTGAGTACACCACTTTTGTACACCACTTACAATAAACAAACAAAAAGTTATTGAATGAGAATTGTTAACCATGTAGTTCTTTGGCAAAAAATCCATTGAACAAAATTGGTTATTCCCAAATTAACCGGCAGTGAACATTTTCACTAACATTTTATTTTCACAAGGACACAAAACTGCTTAAAACAAAAAATGCACGACACAAAAGTTGACCAAATTATTTAAAAATGGCTTTTAACCTCAACGAAATTCTTCCGAATAACAAAAACACATGTCCCTGTTTGCTTTCAAATCGAAAGAAATTAAAATTAAAGCCTATTTTTCAAAAAAAAATGTATAACTGAAATTTTCTAAAATACAGTACTCAATTGAGCACAATGGCAGGTAATGGGAACAAAATATGTAAAAAAAATGTTGGTTAAAATGTAGAACATACCTAAAGTGTAATAAAATACATTATACTAAAATACATACTTTTTATTTCTCAAAATCGTTGGAGCCGTTTTCGAGATAATTAAGATGGTAGACAAATTATTTTTATTATTTTTGGAGCTAAAACAACGATTCAAAAATCAATTTTAGACAATCGCCTAAAACCCCTAAGTACGAAGTTTGAAAAAAATAGGTACAGCCGTTTAGGCTGTAGATCGTTCTACATACAGACTGAATTTCTTGGTGTTTTCTAGTTCGAGTTCGTTTTTTTTCAAATGTAAAACTTGCCCTATATCGCAAGTAAAAAACAACGGCACCTCCCATACAAATGTTAAAAAATCCGTCAAAAAAATGTATTTTTCGAAACCGGCTTCAATAATTGAAAAATGTGTGTGTTCTTAAATTAGTAGGTACGGTCTACTTGAAAATATAAAATTAATTTATTTGGCGTACATATTAACGGTACTTCCCATAGAACAATTCTTCATATTTACGACTTTCTGACTATTGGATGAACCGATTTAAATTATTTTTATGGAAATGCTCAGTGGAAGTGGTATTAAAATTGCATGCCCAAGTTTTCGAAAAAAATTTTTTTTTCGATTTTTAAAAAATAAATACAATTTTTTGCCATCTTACCTTCTTTTTTAAGAGTTTTTGAAAAAAAAAACAATGAGTATGTAATGTTCATCAGTTTGCTTTGTGTAATTCAATCTCGTTTTCGCCCAAAGCACATGTGCAGAACTACTTTGACGAATCTAGTTGAAGACATCGGCGCAAAATTTTAAACAGCCTGATGTTAAGGGCTTAGCATGATACTACTTAACAGTTTGCTAATACTAAAGCACTTTACTAATATTTTCCTAATTTTAAACACTTTTTAACTAGCACTATACTAAATCTATTTTCTTAATAAACTACAACTAAACACGCCTAAAATAGTGTAAAAAAGTAAGCGAACATAACTTTTTGACGTTTGTAAATGTCAAAGCGGCATATGAATTTAGTACGATACTAAAAAAATTAAGTAGCCATTTTGTGATTTTAACTGTAGTAAAATGTTAAGAAAATAGTACAATACTAAAATGGTTTAAAATTAGCAAAATCCTCCCTAGTATCATACTAAAAATAATTTAACATATTACTAAATCGACTAGAATTTTGCGCCATTATCATTACATCTATACCATTTCTATGACATTTGACACTGTGAATCATAAGGTTCTAAGAAACTTTATAGGCGATTGACTAGGCGTCTTCTCTGAAACTCGTGGCTTCTTACTTGAACAACATTTATCAGGCAATTGTGGTAATTAAAAATAAATCAGGTTTTCTTCCTCCGAGCGATGGTGGCGTGCCGCAAGGATCTATTCTGGGTCCTATTTTCTTTTTGATATAATAAGTTTTGCATCAAAACTCCTTTATATAATTTGATACCAATATGGTGTTAATATTTAGTATCTAATTTTCAATTCATCTTTTATTTTGTGCACTGAACTCTTTAGGTTTGGGTTGAGACAATAAAAAAGTGATTTGCATCATTTTATATTTGTATCTTTTTTCACTCTTTATTTATGTTCGTATTTTTTGTATAAAGAATTTAATTTGTGGAATCATTTCTATGTTATTTGTAAATTTTATTTAACTTAAACATTAAAAATAAAATACATTATACTCACATTAACATTAAATAACATATAATTTAAATGTATTTTGATGCTTTGCACTAGTTTAATAAGATATTGTTACTTAATGTGTTAAAGTTGTTGTCTAATTTATTGAGAAAATAATTTAATACGTACATAAAATAGAATTTCATATTTAATAATAACAAGTAGTTATTATTATTCCCAAACGACAGATTCTATCCAATCGATGTAGTTAAAGACTCGTGTGTATATTCCAGGATAGCCAAGAATACCACATGCCTGACCATATGATGTTATACCGATAATGGAATACATACAGGGATGTACTGGGTGAACACATTGCAATGGACCCCCAGAATCGCCCTGACAGGTGTCCTTAACATCTTGTTTAGAGCCAGCGCATATTTGCGTCCTATATTTTATTCCAGTTGGAAGTGAGCTATCACCATCTTCAGTGTATATTTCATTACATTCATCTTGTTCGAAATACTCAACACCTGCCTTTTGAAGATGTGCCGCATTTCTTCCAGCAAGTTGTGTACTGCCCCAACCAGTTACAATTAATTGAGACTGATTGTTAAAATCTCGATTTGGCAGGCATGCAGGTCTGATATATTCATTAAATTTAACTTCATCTTCTAATTCCACTAGAGCAATATCATTGTATCTTAGAGAACTATTGTACTCTGGGTGAGGCAAAAGGTGTGCGACCTTAAAATCTTTCGGTTTGGCATCATCGGTATCGATTTCCACGTTCAAGTCTCCAAGACGAACAATATCAAGTTTTTCACATTTGCTAGCCTCAAAGCAATGAGCGGCGGTAAGCAGAAAATTCGGGCTTATAAGAGAAGCTCCACAAACCCAGATATACTTTCCCTTGTCGTCTTTGCATCCCAACAACGCCATATGGGGAAATTCTCTCGGATATGCGTTCTCACCACCAACCACTAAGGGGAAGGTATATTGTGAACATTTTGAAATTGTTTTTTTAGTCGGCTGAGCTCCAGCAATTAGTTTTGTGATGTAAATGTCGGTATCAAACAATTCTGATTTGTATTGTTCACATTTTTGCGCACATTTTTTAGTTGATAAGGAAGTATCCGTATCTTCAGCTGGAATAATCTTTTTTACCGCACAGCATACAATTTCCTGTCGATCACTATTTAATCCACAGTTAGTATAACTACCACCGCTGATCTTACGTCGAATAACATGAGGACAGGTAAAAATAAGTTGACAGGTACCACTAAGATTATTTGTTTCATCAACGCAATTATCACCTATTGAAGCCGATAGAACATGTTGCTTATTTATATACAAACAAGTTATGGAAAATATTAACAATGAATTCGAAGGCTGCATTTTTGAAATAAAAAAAAAAAAGAGCGCACTTCTCCAACTCTATGTACAAAACTGACTAAACTGAACACGAACAGCACAGAAAATTAATAGGGGATACTGGGTACGGTTGAAACAATGCAAATATCTCAAAAGCCGTTGAGTACGAGTATTGAGAGAGGATGAAACAGAAACAAGTCCGTTTACGATTATCATCAGTCTTACTTTGTTTGTCACGCGGTTCGGATGTGGTCAGGAATTTTGATTGTTTTCAGCCAAGCAAAAGTAAGTTTTTTTTTGTTCTGTTATTTTTCTTTGTAGTGTTAGTACTATAAATGTGATGTTGTTGAGTGTTTTTTTTGTACGGAGTAAAGAGAGTAGAATACAAAGTATTGGGTTGGCTAGTAGGAGTGTATTAGCGTTGTTTATGTTTCTATTTTGTTTCCATTTTAATATCTTGCAAATTTATTTCTTTAGAAGTTCTGTGCGTATATTTATTGTTTTATTGTCCTCTTCCTAGTGTTTTTTTTATTAATAATCTAATTAACTAAATACAATAAAAAAAAATGTATGTGTTAATTAAAATCATTGGATTAATTACAGTATTTTTAAATGCTCGAGATGTTTGTTTTCACCTTCTTACCTTTGCTCCCATTTCTTAGGGCAATTGTGTGTTGCTACCTACATTGTGTACATATGTACGAGTAGATGCTAATTTCTAATCGGTGATTAAATTATAATTTAATATTTTATTTTGGTGAATGCTATAATCTTGTGTTGTTTTTTTTTAATTCAGTGGGGTAAGTCGCGGAATATATAGGTCTATTCTGCCACATCTGTTATTCTGCTATGAATTTTCTGTTATGATGCATAACAGATCTTCACCATAAAAGATATTTTATAATTGTTATTCAGGAGTTCGATCTTTTATAAAAGTCTGTTATTTAACTTCGAAAAAGAAACATTTATACGAACAGACCTAAAATCTGCTATCAAATTATCAGCTGTAGGAGGTAAATAAAAACTCTCGGCAGTAGGCACTGACTAATGAAAATATTAACAAACCTGCGCAATTATCGTGTTTTGTTTCGCGTAGATAAATAATATTTAATTTTTGCAATTTGGCCATAACAGTTCCTGAATTTATGATATCCAATATAAAAACTTGTGCAAAACGAACTCCGGCAAGATAAGCGACACTTTCTTTTACGTTTCATCCATCAAATGTGTTCTGTGCTTTCGTGTATTGAAATAATTACTTTGAAATTATTTACATGTTTGTTCTTGTTATTATGTATTTTAATAATATTTTGTTATATCTGTCCTTTTACGAACAATTCATTAACAAAATAAAAGTTTTTACTTCATATATTGAAATCTTTTATGATAAAAGTAACAAAAATGTGTCTTTTATTCTTTTATGATTCATAAAAGATTCCATAACAGATTGTGGCATGCTGAATACCAAAAATGCAATTCGTAAAAGACTTGTTGAGGATTTCGAAGTTTTGACAGCTCATTAGCAGATTTTTTAACAGATATATAGCAGATTTAGCATGCAGAATACCAAAATTATAATTCATAAAAGATTTTTTGACAGCTTAAGCTTTTGTATGAAAATTCATAACAGAATAGCAGAATAACAGAATAAAAGATCTCGCCGAATAGACCCAATAATCTTGAAATATTAATCTGCCAACCATATCAATTAACTATTCATAGTAGCTCATTTTCTTCTTAAATTAACTGTGTGGTCTTTTTTTTACTGACTGTCAGGGACGAAAAAACATTTCGGAGTAGGGGTGGTGGGGGTCAAAAAATATATTAACTAAATATTAGCGAACAGGTTTTTGTATGTACTGGCTGACCCTTGCTCGAGTTGATTCGTCAGCTTTGAATATCTTTTTAAATATGACTAAAAGCAAACAAATCAAATGCTCAATTAGGCTGAGAGCAATTTCTACTATACTAGCCATGCAAACTTCGTCTCGCCCCAATTTAACGCCTTGAAATGAACTGCAGAGCTTTAATAAAACACAAATAGTTCAAATTAGCAATGTGATTTATTTGAATGGAATAAAAATCAGTATAGAGTGATATGATAAACAAGGTTTTTCAATTTGTTTTCCTGCGCAAAAACAAAGAACAAAGACCGTTTACCAAGCTATCAACGACGTCCTTTTTTCTTCGCTGTTAGTATTGCCCGTTCACAAATCAAATTGAGATTTTTATAATTTTTTACAATGCCGGTTAACTCATTACTTTGGTGATGAGTTTCTCCTTCGACGTTCTTAACTCGCAAAAATTTGCCGGGATGATATCAATCCAGTCGAGACATCAACAGAAATTTGGCCATTGCTTAGCACCACTGCAATGCGACTCTCATATTTGTGGTCAATTTCAACTTCTTGACAAGCCGGCACATAGACGACTATTTCAAGCATGCATTAAGTTCATTGCCAGCAGTAGATTTCGGCATGACGGAACCTTCGACGAAAATATCCATTGAGCAAAATCATATCCCCGCCAAATCATCTCGAACCACCTTGTAGATCCTTCATTGTTCGGTCAACTGCCTCCAAAGCTCATTTATGCGCCATCGTGCATTCATCCCAAATTATGATTTTGCATTCTCGCATCAATTTCGCTGTCGCCGAATTTTTGGTCATTGTGCACCCAAACTTCAAAGCGGAATGTGTGGTTCGACCGCCTTTAAAAAGAGTGGCAGCAATGCCATAGATTCCATATGATGAAACATCCAACGAAATTTGAGATCTTGGCCAAATTGTTGCTAAAATCAAATAAATGAGGAATGTCTTGCATGTCTCACCGGGAGCACCGATAAAGTAAATGCGATTACGGAATCGTTTTCTAAAGCAGCGCGATTGAATTCTACATTTACCACTTTTCTTCTTCTAATTACTTTCTGTCGAATTTGTGGTGGTGATTTAGCAGTTTGACGCCGTGCAATATGGACACGTCTCCATTTATTTCTTCTGCACGTACCTCTTGCCTTTGATTATCACGGATATTCTGATTAATTATTGCAAGACGTGTACGTCGTCCAGGGTTAGATCGGAATCAGTGTAATAATACTCAAAACTCGAATCAATTGCAGCAAGAAAAATAGAACGTTTGGTGAATAGAAAATAATAATGTGTAAAGGACACCTGACAAATCGCGCACAGCCTATGTCTATGTATAATGCAATGTATCAGGTTGTGGCATTGATCGCAGCACAGCGTCATCTAATATACATATATCTCGGAAACTTCTTTGCACAACACAATCCAAGAGTTTCATGTTTAAATTTGAATGCCTAGCAATGACTGCACACAACAGTCATTAATCCAATTGAAACCATATCAAGCGAAGCATAATTCAGATTTGAATCATACGTAAATGAACCACCCACAAAATTTATTCGTTGTGCATCTCTAACACGGACATTACGCTGCCGATTAACCGAATTAACATAAGCTCGTTCATGACCTGTTTGAGCATCTCTGGCTACTCTTCGAGCTGCAACTTTCCGAGTTGATTAGGCCAAATTACTACGTGGATGTACCATATTATTGTATTCACAACATATTATTTAGAAATCGTTTTAATTTTTTAAGCAACACAAAAACGAATTTTGTACAAAGTAGTTTTTATCAAAGAAATACACCGGCTGAACTAACAAAAGCGAAATCAGGAATTATACGTTCTTGACAACATTTTTTTTATATATATTTGTTTATGTATATTAGAGATTTAACAAATTTTACAGTAAGCATTTTTAAATTTCAATAGCTCACACAAACACCCATAAATCGAAAACCAATACACATAAGCAAATATCTTAAAACCTTCTCAGCGACCATGTATTTCATAAAAAAAATTATATTGAAAATGGTCAAATGCCAACTGAGATCATTAGCGTCATACGTACATTTTTGACAATATTTTTTATATATAAAGCTTATGACCTAACAAAAAATAATTTTTTTGAAGCAGTTTTCAAAAAAATAGAAATTGTGGGTGGCAATGGCGCAGTGGATAAAGTGCTTGATTGCTAACTTAGCCGTGTGGGTTCGATCCCCACGCTAGGCGCATTCTTTTCTATACCTCCAATTTTATTTGGATGCCGCCCATGGGTTAAAATGAGACAGTCAATACCTGGTTCACAAATCGACTGTGTCAAGCTGGTGCCGTGCAATTCAGGTTGCATTTAAAAGACCTTAGGTCTTACAGGCATATAGTTAAAAAAAAAAAATAGACCTTGGAACATGCATTCGGACATGAATATTTCAAAGCATCTGGGTATACAATATTAGCAGTTTTATTATTTTAATGAAGCAGTAAATACTGATTATTTTTGAACCCACTCTTCTACATTCAGACCATGAGAAAAAACACTTTCCTTAAGATCATTTTCGACTTAAGGATGTCATTTAAAAAAGTGTATTATATCAACTTAAGTTATCCAGAAATTTCCTAAATTGAGTATGATCTTCACTGAGCATACTTTTTAAAGGTTCAGGTGACTTTGGATATAGAAGGAATGCTTACTTTAGCATTAGTACGACACATGCTACTAAATTCCTTAGCCCATTTTTTGCAATAAAAAATATTACAATTTAATTAATTTTTACTATATTATATATTTATTTCCCAGTGTTCCTTAAAATTCTTAGATTCACCTTTTTCTGAAAGGGGAAACAAAGTCTGAAAACGAGCGATTGCTATTCCAATGCAATATATACATAAATCATTCTCTGGATAATTATAATTAAATGAACAAATATTTCTTTTAGAGGAAATCGAAACCACCGAGAACAGCGAGACTCGGCGAATTTCGGTATCAAAAATACGGTCTCGTCTCTTTTGTTTTTAAAGAAGTCTCGTCTCATCGACGAGAACGCGACTATCTCTCGGTATCATTGCCAGCCCTAGTCTTTATATAATAGTAAAAATATGTTTTTTGAATACACGTATATATGAAAAAAATAAATAAATACATTTTTAGTTAGGTACAATATTTTATAAAATAAAATTCATGTGCCTTGGAACTGTTGCCATTATATTTATAACGTCCTCATAGTCAACATCATTATCCCCACAGATGTTCAGCAACAACAAACCGTTCAGCGCAAGTATGAAAAAGATCGCTCACTTGACGCCAAAGATATCGGAAGTATCGCAACTATCTGCATAAAGCAGTGAACTGTTTTATATATTAGGTCGAATCGCAAAAATTTAACGAGTTTACAAAGTTTTTGGGCCGTTTTTTTTTTAATTTGGCATACTCAGAAAATTCTTACAACCATAGTTAATTTAACAATGACATATATATCAAGAAAGTCAAAGAAATACATTTTTACCTGCGCAACATTACGAGCAGAAAATCATCTAAGCATACTTTTACATCATCAGGCAATTCTTGGCAAGTTTGCCACATTTTTCGGGTAAATACTTTGAATTTCTAGCCTAATTATCAATAACTTACAACTAATTTACTGGCCCTTTACGGGCGCTCTAAACTAAACTATATCTCTTAACACTAATTTCTTTCGACCTTAAATCTATTTTAATTAATTCTAATTGTTTTATTTTATTTTTGTTTTACCAAGAAAACTTTTTTTTTTAAACTCGGTCTCGTATCATTTTTCATTTTTTACTTATAGACTACTTAAATCTAGACTAAAAATAATTAAAACTAGATACAATTAACTTATATACTAACTAAAACTAACTTGAACTACTTAAGATACCTAGAAATACCCAAAACCACTTAAAACTACTTAAAAACTAGAACAGCCACAGCAACATTTTTCTCGTTTTTTTAATTTTGTTTGTTTATATTTTGCATACGCATGCAGACACACAGCTCCATTCACCCCATACATACATGTACATGTGCCCCCGCATACATACATATTTTTAATTTTTTTTTTGGTGCTACCCCGACCCTAATTGCCCTAAATGTATATAAGTCGGCCAATACATACCATCTTAATCGACTTTAAATATCACGATGATGTTCAGAGAGCCACCAGAACTGGTATATTAATACTGGTAATTTGTATACTGGTAATTTGTATGACAAGTACCGTTATTTTTGGGGCTAAAACAACGATTCAAAAATCCATTTTAGACAATCACCTAAGACGCCTAACCACCAAGTTTGAACAAAATCGGTTCAGCCATTTAGGCTGTAGATCGTTCTACAGACAAACAGACAGACAGACGGAATTGCCGGTCCCACTTTTTTGGTGTTCTCTATCATCGTAATGTCAACTTTGATTAAAATCTCGAGTTCGATTTTTTTTAAATGCAAAACTTGCCCTATAGTACCCATATCGAAAGTAAAAATAGTTAAGGAAAAAAGTGAGAAAATTGAATAAAGAAACTGGACAAAAATTAGGTCCTCACTAGTCAACTGATGAGTCCATGTGAGATCACCGGGACGAAACGCCAATTTTTGTTGGGCTAAAGGCCGTTAAAAGCTATTTTGAATCAATAATTCAACAAGTCCAAATATTATAGTGCTAAGTCTTCTACTTGGCTGATGTATTTCAGTAGTATATAGAATTTGTATTATTAAAAAAAACTTCTTATAAAAATTATTTCCATTAATGATTTTTTACAACAAAAGACTAATCCAAACAACAGGGGTGGCCGTGGCGCGATAGTTGTGTGTTCGCCTGTCCACCTCATGGTCACAGTTTCGATCCCTGCCGTAGTCTATGTATTCTTATATTTCCATTAAAATCCAATTCTAAAAATAAATGTCATACAATGAGTTGCTGGTTTACTCATTACATGCTGTTTAGGCATAGAACTAACAACATGTGATTGAGTTAAACTAGTATACCGATAAAATATGACAAGCGAATAAAAAAATTAATGCGAATTTTAAGGGACATCGATAAATAGACACGGAACTTTCTCCGCATTAGTTCAGCCGCCATCCCTGGAGATAAAATCTGAGACAACAACCACCTACAGTCTCCGAATATCGCGCCACACATCTTTCCTATCATTCTTTCTCTTCCTTAACCTCACCCTTACGCCCGCGCTGTGTTGAAACCTTTGAAACATTTAAAGGGTATTCATAATCCCTTGAGCGCATGTAGATTATAAAAAAAAAAAACAGCATTCTACTGACGAAGCAATAAAATTAAATCAATCCTGTAAAAAAAAAGTGATGATAATAAAGAATAAAGATTAAAGTGCGATTGTTTGCCAGGATACAATTTAGATGCTGATGTGATGGCACACCTGATTTATGTGTCATTTGTTACGAAAATCCTCGTACAATTCTCCTACAGCCATATAGCCATTTTAAATTATGTTTAGAATGTTTTACAAAGCTGTCGGAAAACTACATGAAAAACAACAACGATATTCTCTGCCCTGTTTGCAGAAGAATTGTTGGAAACAGCACAACTGTTTACTGTTGAAAATTTAATATAGATGTCGTGAATTATATTAATTATATGTTAATTATACAAACAATTTTTTTTTGTATAAATTTATTGTTTATATAAGAAACCCATTTAAATTTGGAACTGTTCGAGTACTTTTGGCAGGTATAAAAATTAATAAGTGTCATTTGTCCATAAGCTTATTGCTTATTTTGAGAGAAAACACTGCTAAATATCTTATAGCTTGAGGTTATAAATTATTGTGTCGTATGTACTACGTTATTTACTAAATATTTCATGCTGCTGAAATATTTTTTTCTTGTCAATTTGATTACCTCCTAAATTGTAGATTTACCCCCAGTTTCACAGTGCGAGTTTAAACTTAAGATAAACTGAACCTAAAACTAAGTTTAAATTTTTAGTTTAATTCGTCTGGTTTCACAGTGAAATCTGATCTTCAGATCAGTTGAACTTCGCTGAACTACATTTTATGATAAATAGTTGGCAGCATTTTCTTCCGTCCTCTCTTTCTCTCTCTGACAAAAAAAAACACGCGAAACAACGAAAATAATAAATAAAATAATATTCAAAATCACTATAACAACTCGATAACATTTGAATACACAATTTTTTTTTTGTTCATAATATTTTCCGAAAAAAAAACAATACAAACGCTGAACTGAAGTTTAAATGGCAGAATTATCTCGGTTAACTTAAACTAAAAATTGAACTCAGTTCAAGGTTTAAGCGACACTGTGAAACCGAATAAATTATTGATCTGAAGTTTAAACCAAAAGTGGTGTTTAAACTCGCACTGTGAAACTGGGGGTTATTGTCTTGAGTTACATGTTCGAGGTAAAGGTAATTGGAGTTGATAGATTATAAAATTTATTACAAATATGAGTTTCAAATTGCAGAGAATGAGGGCCAAAAGGACATAGTTGGTTTTCAATGAATTTTCTAAAATATGCTTTAGTTTTTTTCGTATCTTTATTATTTATTGTTAGAATATGCAACAGATCAAGCAAACATTTTTACTTTTGCTTAAATTTATACATATCACAAATTTTATTAAATTGTATCTATTTATTTGTTTGCATTCTTATTTCAGGTGATTTAGACTTAGAGTACTATGTAATACCCACCAAGAAAATAGAAACCGAAACGTACTATCGCACTGTGGATCGGAGGACTGCTGAAGAAAAATTAACATGTCTTGAAGATGGAGCTTGCTTGGTTCGTCCTTACAAGGAACAAGTATGTACAATAGATTGCAGAGAAGGGGGAATTTATGTAATAATTGCTTTTATTTTCATTATCGTGATATCAATACAAAAACAAACTATGTAAATCTAAGATCTCATAGATTTCGGAAAGAGCTCCTTAACAGCAAAACAAAAACCTCAGCACTTATTTAAAAAAAATATATTTTAAATAATTCTGTATGAACTTCTATTTATTTAAATCAGTATAATTGCATATTAGATTCTTTTCTATAGTTCAATAGTAGACCAGAAAAGTCAAACTTTTATTAGAAAATTGTCCGAAGTATTTCCGCAAACAAATCATTCATTCTTAATCTAAGCCTATATCTAGTTCCATGTTTAGAACAGATTTATTTTCAAATACTTAAATTAGAGATATCGAAAAACTTTAAATTATGGGAGAAATCTGTTTTCATAAACATACACTAAAATTTGATAGGTCCACTGGTTTATGACTGGACAAGTCTTTAAAACTGCAAAATTTTCGTAAATTTATTTAAGAAATGCTTAACCATAAAATATTTTAATCTTGGAGTATTTTGTTAAACTCATTTTTTTAATAAATAATAATAATAAACAATAACTCGATATTTAATTTTCAAAGAAGAAAGTGTAATTAATATTATTGAATTGGGTGGAATTGGCGAAGTGGATATATTGCTCGACTGTTAACTTAGACTGAGGGTTCAATCCCCACACTAGGCAGCATTCTTTTCGATACCTCCAATTTTAATTGATTGCCGCTCGTGGCTTAAAATGAGATAGTAAATACCTAATTCTCAAATCTACTGTGCCAACAAAAATTCTTTCTATCTTTCTACCCCTCTTAATTAGTGCCTTGTAATTTAGGTTGCATTTAAAAGACCTTAGGTCTTACAGGCATATAGTTAAAATTAAAAAAATGATTCGAAATCTTTTTGGCACTTTTATGATGTAAAAAAAACTGAAATCGTTGGGATCCCTCAAGCATGAAATTTAAAGGTAACATAAGCAGTAATATTTCTGAAATCTGTAACATGTTTGTAAATTTTTTTTTCTTCTTTTTTACTTCTCAAATGATTCATATGGGCTCTATATTGTATATCTGAAGAAAAGATTTATTTGGAACTAACTATCTTCGAATGTTGTTCAAAAATGGGAACTAACAATATTCCTGCAAAGTTTTAAAAAGAATGTGCATTTAATTTGTCAAAACTCTTATATTCAATGTATCTCTTTGTAGTGGTGATTTTTAAATGGCTAGACATTTTCCTATATTACTCCTATGTATAAATCTGGTTTGAAGCAGTCTGTTGTAAATTATAGACATTGAAAAGTTACAACTGATTCTTAATATTTCTGAATCGATTTGGAAGAAGAATATGTATATATAAAACAGTGGGGAAAATCATGTATCGGTTTACGAGCATGGTTTTGTCCACAGGCAATCTACTGCGAATAATTTGTTTCTCTTCGTAAATCTTTGTTTGAGCAACATGGAAAAGATGTCAAACTGATCTTCATCGAGTTTTATTGAAAAAATTTCTTTCTTAGAATTTCACTCAAAATTTCCTTAAATGGTTCAGCAACTACCTGTGGAATCGCAAAACAGTTTGTAAAAATTTTCTTAATTATGTTTTAAAATTCACAATTACTCTGGTGTTGGTGTGCCGCAGCGTAGTCACCTTGGGCCATTGCTGTTCCTTCTCTTTATTAGTAGTCTGCCTAGGGTAATATTTTTTTTTCAAAATCGCTGATGTTTTTTAAAAATGTTTAAGTCTATTAAGTCAGTTGCTGATTGCTTGGATTTACAAAAGTAAATTAATGGTGTTGTATGAACTCTTTACACTTGAACATTAATAAAAGTTCGATTATATTTTTTCTAAGGTTCGTCATGTCCAGAAAATTGATTTTGCAATACACTTATGGTTAAGCGAGCTATATGAAAAGGTGCCCTGTTTTATTGGAACCAAATGTCGAGGATGCTTAGCCGATTCATTTTTGGAAACAACAAATTAGTCGGCATGGCGCGATAGCGCTTGCTATTCACCGTAACAGCAGCTCATTGCTTATTTCGAAAGAAGGATATAAGGACCGATGATGAAATCAGCGTTTAAACCGAACCAAACAGTCAATGTTAATGGATGTAAGGTGGTCCGTTAATGGCTTGAGGATTGTCTTCGCTCCATATATAGCAATTTTGCTTATTAGCGAAGCCATTTAATCAGAAATGAGCCTCATCAATAAACACAATTCTTCGGTAAAAATGATCTATGATCTTTGACATTCTCAACTGTCAGACCATAGACAACCACCATCGAAACTTCTCCTGCAGCTTAAAAAAAAATACCCTTTAGGTACATATTGATTATATTATATCCATAGGTCTAACACCATGTCTGGATTTGTGTTTAGGAATTTCAAAGAATTTCGGGATCTTTATACATTGAAACTTTTACACTGTCCTACTCTTTTGGCCTTGTTCGGTATATATGCACATTCTAGATCCTTAAGACCTAGAGGTAACAGTTTCTTGTACATACCTCGACATGTTACAAACTATGAGCCAAAATGAGGTAATTTCAAATGCTTGTGCTATTTTCAAAAGGTATAGAAATCTTTCGATCTTAAGTAACGTAGAAATGTTCTTATATATTTTGTTATAGAAAGCATTATCTAAAGTTATATCTTTTATTATGTATAAAATTTATATCTTATAATATGTTATTATTTTTAAGTAATTTATACGTAGTCTAAGAGAGTCGTAATAAATACTTATAAGGAGGTAATTGTAAACGATTTTGCAAGGGGGGTAGTTGTAAACGATTTTGCAATTTCTTTTTTTTTTTTCAATTTATAGTGTTCAGAAAAGCTGAAGTATGCTAAATTGAATTTTTTTGTTGATGTAGCTTACGTTTGCATTCTCTAATCTATTAAAAATTAATAATTTTAAACGTGTTCGCTTATTAGTTTTCATAAAATTTGATAATTACTTTCACCACCGTCTTTTTTTCGAAAAACTAGAAAAACGGGCTAAATGAAAACAAGGATCATAGTATCTTAAGCAGGCAGAATAAAAACATTTGGTGAGTGATCTTGTTTTCTTAATGAAGGCACTTGATGCCGTGGCATGAAACTCCGCTACCAGTCCATCTCTTGGCTTTCCATTGTGGAAAGAAGTAACCAGGTTAATTTTCGTTATGAAGAAACCAACTAACCAGCACGAGCTCTTGAAATAAGACATCTTATCTTGCTATAGTGCCTTCCACTTTCGATGACAGTGCAAGTTTTCTGCCTCAAAATATATTGGCAGTAAGATTTTTCTTGCCATCGATTCGCTAATAAATAAACGATATCGGAACACCGTATCGCTTCTGCGGCTTGTCGACATGTTTTGTATTTGTTGCACACGTCTTCTACTGAATTTAAAATATCATCTGATGTGTATGTATGTTAGAGCCGTGCTTTTTTGTTGAAATCTTTTTGATATAAAATAAAGTTAAGTCAACGCCAAATGTATTTAAAAATGTATGTTTACAATTACCCCAAAATGTTCACTTGTACCCCATTTTTGGTGTTTACATTTACCCATGGTATGAAAAAAATGGGGTAATTGTAAACAGCTAATAACTTTAAAATATTGTTATTAGAAAGAATAAAAACATATGGTATGCATTAATAATTGTTTTTGACTGCTTTAAACATAAAATTTAACTTACTCTGATAACATTTATTTGTTTTTAAGCAACTTAAGTAAACAGCGAAAAACTGTAAAACAGGGAAAAATTAATCAACCACGCAAATGAACAAAACGCAAAAACTCTGACAGATATCACCTTCCACGTGTCAGTATATTGGAAATATAATGTGTTGTCAAATAAAATAATTGCATGTTGGGAAATATAAACAGTTTTTATAGAATAAAGTGTGTTTACAATTACTCCTGTTCACAATTACCCCACTTGACCCTAGGCGTTAAAAAAAATAAATAAATAAAAAAAGACTCAATATTTATTTTGAATCCTTTTCAACCAATATTTGTAGAAAAACTTTTTAGAAAAGAATTATGCAGACAAAATATTTGTATTCATTTTTTCCTATAAGCACTAAGGTTTCAAGTATTTGCTTATTTCTTGATATATAAAATTTTAATCATTGTCGTTTAATTATTTCTATTTCAATTTTTGTTATTAGCTTTTGTTGTATTATTTTGAAAAAAAAATAAACTAAACAAAGTAAACATTTTAATAACGCTAAATCCCTTATGCAAACTAATAAAAAAAAAAAAAAAAACAAAAATAATTTATAGAAAAAGTTCAGCATTGTAAGATTTTGGGAAATCGTATGAACGATTGTCCCCTTTACTTCTTAAAATCATTTATAAAATATATACAAATATTAATTCATTAAATTTAATTTTTTTTCAGGATATCTCAATCAAATACGTTGTCACAGTTTATGCTCAACAAAACTACTTCCATTTGTATATTCGGAAAATTCTCGGCACCGAAATGTACGGCATTGGCCAAGAGAAACCATGTGAAAAACTATTTAATGCACCAAGTGATATTATTGATTATTATAGACTTAATCCACTTTTATGTACAAATAAAAAAATTAGCATAAGTCTTAAACTCATACCGATATCATAGAAATAAAAATAAAACAAAAACTTATTTAAGTTTATAAAATTTCTTTACAACATAAAATTAGATTTAAAATTATTTTGTACAAATTTGTTATATTGCATTTTATAATTATTATTATGTTTGCTTAATTTTTTTTTTCTAAAGAAAATACAAAAACAAAAATAAAATACTATTAAGTTTCTACAATCGCTTTGAATACACATTGATTATTTTGCATTAAAGCTGGCCAAAGGAATGCTTTTATAAGATCTGACCGTCGATCGGAGTGTAGATGGCGCTCGTGTTTTTCTGGACGAAGAAAACCTATGGAAAATAAATATGCCTGTATTAAAAGACTTCTTTTACTATTTCTATCTATCGCAACTTACCCAAATTAAAATCACTATCCAGATAATAGGGGCATTTTTGATTGACCATCTTCCAAGCTTGCCTCACACAATCGCTTATGAATTTGGTAAGTGGCAAGCATGTCTCTAAACATGGATATTCGTGTAGCGTTGATAGAACCTGTTAAAATTATTATTATCGATCGGTATTAAGATCTACCTGTTAGTAGTCTTACCTGATTTGACACCTGTCGTTCTATGTCTCCCATTGGGAAGGTATCGGCAGTAATATGAAGATGTGCACGTACAGAACGATCCAAAGCCAACGAGATCTCATTCACACTATCCAATGGACAATTGAGAGTTCGACGCACCTCCATCACTTTGCGTTCACGCATTCCATGACATGCACGGAACGAAAGCTGTCGATATAGATAAGAGTTTAATGGGAGTTCTTCAATTAATGGGTTTAACAAATGAAATAGAAAGTTATACAAAAAAAATATGGTTTAGGTGTGTTTGGAAATTTTGGGATGTTCAAACTTTAATGTAAGGCTCTAATTGCGATAGCCCAACAAATTAATATAATTAACATAATATTTCACTGGCGCTCTTCAATAAATTGCTCTGGTATTAAAATGATGATAATTTGCAATGATTCATTTTGGTCGAATGGATTTGTATTCATTTTTCTAACCATAACTTAAAATTACCCAATCGATTATTATGGCCTCATATAGGCAAATGAAACTTTCGCTGCATCAAATCAAATGAGGAAGATTGTATTTTATTTATTCGTGGAAATCTATATCGCATTCGAATTAAGTGTCATTATCGGGGTTTCAAGAAAAAACTGAAGAGCATAATTTACAGCGAAAAGTGAAGTGTTGCAATCCAAAAATTAAGAAAACACGAAAAAAAAACCATTCGCAGCTAAAAGATTTTTATGTATGAAAATGGAAATGGCGGTTACGAGCAACTTGTGTGGAGAGCATTGTTTTGCTAATATAAGTCGTTAAACTTTGGTTGACATACACTCTTGCAGATTGCAGATCATTTTTCACGTTGTGAGATCGAAAACATTATGCTAAATTAGGACATTTTATTTTTACTTGCGAAAATAGGTAGATACAGTAAAATCTCGTTAATTAGGAATGCTTCGGGGGAAGGTCATTCCAAATAAACGAATTTTTCAAATTAATGAGAGATTTTTTGTATGCACTAAAATGAGTTCCTATTGATGAACAAATGCACGAATTTAAAACTAAAAACTATTTTAATAACACAAAAGATTCCAAATAATACATACATTATAAAGGGTTATCCATTTCGCGGTTTCAAAAGTATAAGGTCGAATTCCAGACATCTGTCAAACTAAGTTGTTAAGCCGATTTTTTTTTGTGGAAAATGGATCGCTTAACTATCGCACAACGCATAAAAATTGTTAAAACCTACTACAAAAATGGTGATTCTGCCACAGCCACATATATTGCTTTAAGAGGAGATTATGGTTTATATAATCGTCCAACTACAGAAGCAATTGGCAAGATTGTGAAGAAATTTGAAGAGACTGGATTGGTTACAGATATTGTAAGGCCTGTGCATCATCGTTTCGCTCGTACAACTGAAAACATCGCTGCTGTAAGTGAAAGTGTTGCCGAAGACCCGAATGTGTTGATTCCTCGTCGTTCTCAGGAATAAGGACAGTCTAACGGCACATTATGGCGTATTTTGCATTTGGATCTACACCTACATCCATATAAAGTCCAGCTCACACAACAACTGAAGCCAGCTGACCATTCACAACGTCGTAGATACGTCGAATGGTTGCTTGAACAACAGGCGGTGGGCGGCGATTTTTCGAACAAAATTTTCTTCAGCGACGAAGCACATTTCTCACTCGGTGGGTATGTTAATAAACAAAATTGTCGTATTTGGGGTTCTGAGAATCTCAAGTAATTGGAAAGAGGCCGGAGGTGTGATTAGACCTTACTTCTTCGAAAACGATGATGGAACGACTGTCACTGTCAATTCGGAGCGTTATGGTCATATGATAACTGACTTTTTTGCCTGCGATTGAAGGATACGACTTGGAGAATATGTGGTTTCAACAAGACGGTGCCACACAACTCGAGCGAATATGGTTTATTGCAAGAGACATTTCCTGGCAGCGTAATTTCTCGTCGTGGCGATATCAACTGGCCACCAAGATCATGCGATTTGACACCGCTGGACTATTTTTTGTGGGGCTACGCGAAAGACCGTGTTTATGCAGATAAGGCTATAAATCTTGAGCACTTGAAAACCAAGATTCGTCAAGTTATGGCTGAGATACCGCCCAATATGTGTCCAAAAAGTGGTTGAAAATTACCTCAAAAGAATCGATGTTTGCAACAATTCGCGTGGTGGTCATTTAAATGATGTAGTGCTTCATACATAATGTCAATGTTCAAACTTTATAATAAAAAAGAAATATCATGAAAAAATATATTTTATATGTGTTTTATTTACGTTTACTTTTGAAACCGCAAAATGGATAACCCATTATTATAATTCATTTTTGTAAATCAAACCAAGATAAATTATACAGGGTGATCCACACTCACCGCCGCAGACATAAACCATGGGTTTCTGAGGTAATTCTAAGGCGAAAAACTTATTAGGTATTTTTCGCGTTTTCGCTATGTTTTGGAGTTATGACAGTTTTTATGATCTTGACTCTATTTTCATAGAAATTAATTTTTGTTTAACGTTTATTTCAAGGCAATAATTTTTCAAAGTGTTTTTGACATCCAAAATAGCTATTTATTTTATTCCTGAGATAACTCCTTATTCCGTTCTAAAATGAGCAGATAACTTTATTCCTAGATTAAATTGTATCTGACTGTTGACAAACTGATTATTGCTCTATCTAAATTGGCCCTTAATCGATTGTTTAATTGTCATTTTAACTTGAATTATAATTGATTTTTATTTATGCAGAAATATGTATCCACTTTGCTTTTAAGGACTATCATTTATCGCCAAATTAAACTGTACTGGTGTTCTCCCAAACAACATCCAAATGAGGATTACCGAGTTTCCCCCAATACATAGATATTTTGTTGATTTGCTTGAAATATTTATGCTTCCTATACCTACCTGTTCAATTATTGCGTTACTTAATTTTTGCTAATTTAATTTTTACATTAACAAAAATGAAAACTGACTCTCATTTATTCAGAAAAATCTCTTTTATTCGGAAAAAAAATTTTCCGAGTAAATGAGTTTTCCGAATCAAGGAATTCCGAATTAATTTTGATTAAAGTTGACATTACGATGATAGCGAAGACGAAAAAAGTGGGTCTCACAACTCTGTCTATCAGTCTCTCAGTCTGTTTGTCTATCTGCGAGTCTTCAGCCTAAACGGTTGAATGGATTTTTGTTTTTCAAACTTGGTAGGTACATATTGTTTTCTCTTTAAAATGTCCACATTTCTTTCTTTTTAAACACGAAGAATAACATATACCTGGCATACATTTTTTTTGCCAAAAATATGAATCTTATTTTTCTCAATAACGGCTCCAGCAATTTTTATAAAAAATAAAATGCACGACTGGATTATACGAACTTGCTCTGGTAACAACTTTAGCTTTTAAGGTTTAAAGCCGATGATGTAGGTACAGGGTGGCGCACGAATCGTGCTACAAAAATAAAACGTAATACATTTTTTTCAGTGTGAGTAATCGGTTTATTTTTTTAAATTTTATATGCTACTATTTAGATTTATCAAAATGAATGCTTGGGATACTGAAAAAAGGATTTGGATAGTGCAGCGATACCATTCTTTGCAGTGCGTCATTTCTGTCCAAATGGACAGGCTGGAGTTTGGCATGAACATGATTGCCGAATCTAGAAGCATCGAACGAAGACCATATCATCGAGATCCCAATGTTCGGGTTCAGGATACAATCGTGACTGTTGCATCGGCAATACAGGCAAATCCAAGTGTTTCGACTCGAAACTTATCGGGCCAAATTGGAGTTAGCAGACGGTCATTACAACGGATATTTCATGATGACTTAAGCTTGTTTTCGTACAAAGTCCAAATTACAATCAAGTTAAACCCTCAGGATTTGCCTGTTCGCCTGGAATTGTGCGGAAAAATGATTGCAATGGCCGAAGAAGACAACACATTGATAAATAGTTTGTTCATGTTAACAAGCAAAATTGCCGTATATGGAGTGAATCTAATCCAGAAATGCTCCATGAGACGGAACTGCACCCAGAACGAGTCAGTGTGTATATTCATCCAGGTGTATTGTCAGGTCATACTTCTTTGAAGAAAACAGTGTAACACAAACTGTCAATGGGGACCGTTATTTAAAGATGTTGAAGGAGTTTTTTTTACCCAGAACTTCGCCGAAGACGTATCCCTTTCAGCAGGATTTGGTTTCAACAAGATCGAGCAAGTGCACACGTAGCCACACAAGTTATGGCGGAGCTCCAACGAAAATTCCCAAACAAATTGATATCCAGAAACTGGACTTTCCGCTGGCCCCCAAGGTCACCTGACCTGACTGCACCAGACTTTTTTGTCTGGAGTTATGTCAATTGTACAAAACGAAACCTAGGAATTTGACTGAATTGAAGCAGTCCATTAAGACAAAAATTGAAGCGATCCCAATTTCAACCCTTCAGGCCGCAATGAACAATTTTCTGATCAGGTGCCGCATATGCGTGGATGAGCGTGGAGGTCATTTGCGGTCTATCATCTTTAAAAACCATTAGTTATTTAAAATAAAATTTAATTTTTAATCCAATAAAAAAAATTTATGAAATACATCGATTAAAATAAAAGTTATTTAAATTTCTTATTGCAGCACGATTCGGGAATCTCTAATCTCTAATTTGACTATGTGCAGACCGTGCGAAAACCATAGTTTTGGATTTACCGACATAAGTCCCCATGTCTGGCAATATTTTGACAACTGGTTTATCATGAGTTGTAAGTTTTTTGGTGACTCCGATAGGATTACAAGATCATCTGCATAGAGAAGAACATTGACAATAATATTGGTGATCCGAATACCACCGGGTAGATACTGTCCTATATCGTTGATAAATAATGCAAACAGTAAAGCACTAAGAGGGCATCCTTGTTTAACACCAGAATTCGTATCAAACCATTGTGAAATACATGATCCGTCCCAAACAGCAGCCACTGAACAAATAATTGCGTTTCTATTCACAAGATCAAAAGCCGCCTTAAAGTCAACGAAAAACGCCTAAATCTTCTTGTTCCTGGCATGGAAGGCTTTGACTATTGAAGTCAAGACGAAAATCTGGTCCACAGTTGAGTAGTTTTTCCTGAATCCTGCTTGGAATTCAGTTAAAATATTGTTGACATCAACCCATTTTTCTAGTCTATTTACGAGGATACCACAAAATATTTTGGCTATGACGTTCATGAAAGATACTCCACGATAATTTTCAACGTTGTTCGGATCACCTTTCTTATAAATATTGAAGATTACAGATTTTTTGAAAGATGAGGGGATAGTGTCAGTTGAAAAAAATTACGTTATACAGTTGTTTCAGTTGATTAATGAGAGATGGTGTTGCATTTTTGAAATACTCATATGGAATACCATCTTCTCCTGGTGCTTTTCCGTTTTTGGCTTTTTCAAGGACGATATTTATTTCGTCAATGGTTATTTCGGGGTCTAAGATTTCATCTGTAACAAGTGGCTCTGCATATGCAAGAGATATGTTAGAATAGTTGAGTAGCAGTTTTTTGAAGTAGATAGACAGGTCATCTGCTGATACACTTGTGCTTATGACAAAACTGCATCCATTTATTTCTTTTGCTATCTTCCAAAAATCGTTTGAACTCTTGGCGAGACTAGTAATTTGTTTAATATTATTTGACTGCACTGAGTTTGAAGATTGAAATGGTACGATCAAGTTTTTTATTTTGTTTTTATTTAATTATACAAATAACTTAACTGGAACGAGGTGCGACTAAACGAAACAAAATTGAAAGTAAGTAATAGCTTACTGTTAAATGGATAGCTGACGCAGAAAATAATTACTTTCTTATTCTACATCTCATAGATATTGAAGACGTATGATTATTCTATATTTTACCAGGATGGCGTGCTTGATTTAATGCCCACTTAGTATGAAAAGCCTGCGGCTGTTTCAATTTTATTCGAACACGTAATGAAACTAGTTTGTCAATAAAAATAATTATACCCACTTTGACTGTTTTGCATCAATTTCATCCAGACCGAGACGATGAAATGATGATGGCGATGAGGACAAAATGGAGAGTGGATTTAGCTAAGTTGCAATTTTTATTACACGAACGAGAGTGAAAATTATAATGCTTTAGACCACATTTAAATTAATGAAATAGAAACTTGTGGTGAATAATGTGGGCGGTGATTTTTTTTTGAGTGAAAGGACTTTTATATTTTGACTGATAAGTTGGGGTATTTTAAAAAGTTTTTAGCGCAATTTTGCGACTGTGCGCCGCCAATAATCACTTTATTCTTTTTTTATTCTCTTATTCTTTTAATTTCAATTTCAATTTATTTCCACAAAATATAAGGTTAACAATGACGCATTAAGATATGAATCTTATAGAGTATCTAGAATAAAATTTACAAAATGTTTCAATAATGAATCTAAACTTTAAACTTTAACGTCTTAATTTGAGAGTCTCGTTAACGAACCATATGAACCACCTCTTGGTATGTTCCTAAGACTTACGAAAACTATTTCCTGATGATATTTTTATGAAACACACAGGGTGATTCGGATAAGGTTTGACAAGAACTAGAGCTATTAGATTGGGTGAGGCGAGAACAAATCATATGGGAGGCGGTATCTATTCAGTCGGATGGGTAATGTTCAAAAAAAAAAAAGATTTAAAACAGAAAAAAATATTAAAACCCAAACGTTAAGACCTACAATGCCATGCTGTACATTTTTACAAAGCCAGAATGCTCAAAGTACTCTAAAAAAGAATTAGTGGACATCGAAGAAGTGTTTCATGCATGCTATTTTTGTTAAGAATCCACCGACCGACACAACGTGCGTCGCTGAGTAGTGCGATATATTCGGAGTGGAGAAACTTCATCTGATGATGGATCATAAAGTTTAGGTAAAGGAATTGTTGCTTTGGTCCGACGTAATCCGACCCTTAGTACATTCAAGGACATAACCTACAGAGTATGTAACATGTTTCATGAATAGAATTAACACCCGTTCTTCCTTAGCCAGTACAAGAGATAATTTCAAACGAGAAGCTTTTGAAAACAGAATTCTCCAGATCTTTATTGTTAAAGATAAAACGGCACAGAATTATTTGATCCAAAAGTCCTAATTAAAAATTCGGCATTTTTAACTATCTCAACAAGCTTCAAGTCTTCTGTTTTTAACCCTAAAATTAATAACATCCTTAGTAAGATTTGAAAATAAATATATTGCCGCAGGGACATAAGTCCTCTAAACACTAATTTGGGACTTGTTTCCCACCTCGGTGGGACATAAGTCCCAAATGATGGTTCAAAACTCCCAAAAAAAACTCCAGAAATCTTTATTCCAAATTGTTGAAATCCAACAATAAAATTGAAATAGCTCGGAGCGTAAGGCGGGGCATGCTGCCCTCCTGCAACAGCTCTGATTGGCCCAATATAGGATTGGGTACCGTGCAAACTAATTTTTGGACTTACGCCTCATCTATGTATTACATAAGTCCCAAAAAGCAAAACTAGGTCCCTGCGCCAAGAATAGTATTTACATACAAATTTGTAAAATTTTATTCAATGCTGTTGAATGAACATTGAACCACCAAGTTTCTTACTTGCGATATATGTAGGCACAATAGGCACTCGAGATTTTTATCAAACTTGAATTTACGAAGATATAGAACACCAAAAAGTGGGTTCCGTCTGTCTGTCTGTACAGTCTTTCGGGAAATCTGATCGACGGGCCCTAAGGGAATATACGGGAAGTTGGTTTGCAATTGAGCCGTTCTTCCTGGTCCGTCGTGATGAGCCAAGATAGTTCCTCCTCGAGGTGAAAGACGGGCAACGTTCAGGAATGTTTAGCTCTCTTTAATGAGGCTATTCTGCACTGGGCGGCTAATCTATCTAGTTAAGGCGAGCTCTGAGGTGGTAGCGGTAAGTGGAAGGTTCTATGGAACTGGAAACGAGGCCCCTACTTACCAAGATGAGGATTAGAACGAAAGTTTAATATGGCTAGTTTTGGGATACTAGCCATGTGGCAAGGTCTATATGGCCTTGTCTAAAGTAGAAATACGATGATCCATTATCCCGATGGTGAGGAATAATTTCTACATAGGGTTCCCTTGTCCCTAAGTTGAGTTGCGAAACATAAAAAAGGGCAGGATTATCGTTCCTGGGTAGTCATTCGCCAAAGATACCCCTGGTAGTGCATTCTTCACTTAGGTGGATGAAAAGACTCCAGTAATACCGTAATTCGGTACTGCGGGGACTTGTATCCTAATATTTTCCCGCTAATGCCCGAAAATACAAGTCTTGGGAAGGCCTCTTCGGAGAGCTCGCAGTGGCTGTGGTTGTATACAATTCGTGTATACTATGACTGGCGGTGTTGTTGCTCATAGATAGATGTTTGCAACAAGGAACACTCATGCCTAGTTGAGTCCGTATATGGGTAGGCCCACCGTGTAATAAAGCCGATAACCGGCAGGTGTATACGTTAAACAAGAAACCCATTCTGTCTGTCTGTACAAGTGAACAACGCAATTTTTTTTTTTTTTGAAAATAGTATTTCGAAAATGGGTGGACGATATTTTTTTAAAAATCTAATTCTTAAATTCATATTACAGTAAGACCTCGGTAATTCGAACAATCGGTAATTCGAACATCTATTTTTTTCATTAAGTATCTTGTATTCGAACACGTGCTAAAATAGTACTCTGTGATTCGAATTTGTCCATTGTTTTTCTGCTGAGTGCTTTTGGTCAAAAGCATTTTCCTAGAAATATTTTAAGGGCAAATATCTCTACGAAAAATACGTGTCGATTCCAGTTCAGTAGGTTATGAGTTTATTTTTCTTAGAAAGGTTTGCATTTTTTTTATTTTGTATCTCTTACAGCAGAAGTTTAAAGTTTTTTCGTAGAAATATAAGGGAAAAAACGTTTTTATGCGTTGATTTTAGTGCAGTAGGCTGTGAATTTAACTTTTTTTGGACCCAACTACATTGAATATTTGCGTAAAGTTGTTATTTTTGAGTGAACTAGCTATGTGAGTGGTTTGTTATTTTAATAAATTCCCGTCTAACTTTTAAAGTAGTATATTTTTCGCTTACAGAATATGAACCGCTCAAAAAAGCAGCACAAGTTTTTGACTCTTAAGTAGAAATGCGAAATTTTGGGCGAACTGGAAAATGGAAAGAGTGTTGAAAGTTAGAAAATCAACCGCTACATATAAAAAAATTCCAAGAAGATTTTAGCATATTCTGTTCAAACTGGATCGGGAACTGGAAAAAGCCTTGTTCAAATGGTTATGTAAGCAACGTAGAGAGACATGCACGGATATCGTCTGCGATTTTAAAACAAGAAGCTATACAACTGAACAGAATTTAAACAGAATGTGAACATTTCAATGCCAGCAGAGGATGGATCCAAAAATTTAGGAAACGACACGGAGTGAGGATTTAAAAATAACTGGGGAAAAACTATCCAGTGCTTTTAATCAGTCCTTTTATCCTGAAATTCCACAAAAAAATTAAAGATATGGATTTAACGAAAGACCAGATTTACAAAACAGATGAAACTGGCTAGTACTGGCGCTTGCTTCCAGATAAGACCCTAGTGTGTTCATCTGAAAATGTTAGCAAAGAAAGGTTAACGTTTTTAGCTTGCTGCAATTTAACAGGAAAGCACAAAATTGGACCACTAGTCATTGGGAAGTCAGCAAACCCAAGAGTCTTTAAAATTTTTAATAATTCTCTTATACAGGGTGGCACACGAATCGTGCTACAAAAAATAAAACGTAATAACTTTTTGTCAGTGTGAGTAATCGGCTTATTTTTTTTATTTTATAGATTTATCAAAATGAATGCTTGGGATACTGAAAAAAGGATTTGGATAGTGCAGCGATACCATTCTTTGCAGTCCGTCATTTCCGCCTAAAGGGAATTTAGGCTGGAGTTTGGCGGTACTCCCCCGAGTAGATGGACCATTATGAGGCTGGTAAACATGTTTGCCGAATCTGGAAGCATCGAACGAATCTGGAAGCATCGAACGAAGACCGTCTGTTAACTCTAAATTGGAGTTATCATACGGTCATTACAACGGATACTTCATGATGACTTAAGCTTGTTTTCGTACAAAGTCCAAATTACAAGCAAGTTAAAGCCTCAGGATTTGCCTCTTCTCCTGGAATTGTGCCGAAAAATGATTGCAATGGCCGAAGAAGACAACACATTGATAAATTGTTTGTTCATGTCTGATGAGGCCCATTTTGACTTAAACGGCAATGTTAACAAGCAAAATTGCCGTATATAGAATGAATCTAATCCAGAAATGCTCCATGAGACGGAACTGCACCCAAAAGGAGTCACTGTGTGCTGCGCCGTTTCATCAAGGTGTATTGTCGGGCCATACTTCTTTTAAGAAAACGGTGTAAAACAAACTGTCAATGAAGACCGTTATTTAAAGATGTTGAAGGAGTTTTTTTACCCAGAACTACGCCAAAGACGTATCCTTTTCAGCAGGATTTAGTTTCAACAAGATGGAGCAAGTGCACACGTAGCCACATACGTTATGGCGGAGCTCCAACGAAAATTCCCAAACAAATTGATATCCATAAACTGCACTTTCCGCTGACCACCAAGGTCACCTGACCTGACTGCACCAGACTTTTTTTATGGGGTTATGTCAAGTAGGAAGTGTACAAAACGAAACCTGGAATTTAACTGAATAGAAGCAGTCCATTAAGACAATAATTGAGGCGATCCCAATTTCAACCCTTCAGGCAGCAATGAACAATTTTCTGATCAGGTGCCGCATATGTGTGGATGAGCGTGGATGTCATTTGTGGTCTATCATCTTTAAAAACCATTAGTTATTTAAAATAAAATTTAATGTTTAATCCAATAAAAAAATTTTATGAAATACATCGATTAAAATAAAAGTTATTTAAATTTCTTATTGTAGCACGATTCGTGCGCCACCCTGTATAAAACGCTACTAAGAACGCATGGATGACATCAGAGATTATTGAGAATTGGTTTCATCAGATTTTTGTGCCTGAGGTAAGTTAGACTTTTCGTAATTTCACAGCTATCAAGTAGTTCGGACACCTCCGTGGTTCGAATTAAGATTAGTTCTAATAGTTCGAATTACCGAGGTCCTACCGTATTAAATACATAAAATTGTCATACTAAAAAAAAATTAACGAAATTTTGTACTTACAATATTAACCCCCCGTTTCACAGTGCGAGCTTAAGCTTAAGATCAACTGAACCTTAAACTGAGTTTAAATTTATGGTTTAATTCATCCGGTTTTACAGTGAAATTTGATCTTCAGATCAGTTGAACTTTGTTTAACTATATTTTATGAAAAATAGTTTGCAGCCTTTTTCTTGCCTCGTCCTCCCTTTCTCTCTCTGGCACAAAAAAAAAAACGTGAAACAACGAGAATAATAAATAAAATAATATTCAAAATTACTATAACAACTCGATAACATTTAAATACACAATTTTGTTTTGTTCATAATATTTTCTGAAAAAAAAAACAATACAAACGCTGAAATGAAGTTTAAACGGCAGAATAATCTCGGTTAACTTAAAATAAAAATTGAACTCAGTTCAAGGCTTAAGCGACACTGTGAAACCGAATAAATTGTTGATCTGAAGTTTAAACCAAAAGTGGAGTTTAAACTCGCACTGTGAAGCTGGGGGTAAGTAAAAATCTTGTGCTTAATATTTGATCGAACATAAGAGCAAGTACGTGAGATTTTTTATTTTATTTCTTATTATAATTTGGTGGAATTATAGCTATTATTTCACTACTAGTAGATATCAAATTCCTTTGTTCTTCTTGTGGTTCTGGTCTACTTTTTCATTTTAACTGAAAAACTCCTTATTTTTCCTCTCCGAGTATTGAACGAAGACCAGCTGCATTAGAAGCCAATGCACTACGCATCACGCAAACGAGGCCACATGATTAGTTTAAAAAAAGCAGCTGATTTTTTCGTTGTTTAACTATTGCATTAAAACGACTAGTGTTTTTATTAGCCACACAAATTTTGTTGTTGATTATTAGGGTTCTTTTTTTTGTCCTTGCTCGCTTATAAGCCAACAATTTGTTGTTTATTTATAAGGAGGGAGATATTTTATATGAAAGATTATTGACATTGGTCATTTATCTTTATTACATTCAATTTTTGTTTAAGTCCATATTTGCTTTTTAAGCACTTTTATAAACTTTGTGGCGTAGCACACTCTAGTTGTTATTGTTCATTCAAAATCATTGAATAATGTAAAAAGTGCTTACGAGTAAAATAGCAAGTATGGACGCATACAAAAATTGAAGAATATTTTAGTTTGACATTTTTTTTACATTTTTTTGTCAGAATTTTGTGTATGAGGCATTCTAGTTTTCATTATGCTGGCTTAAGGTCGATGTAGCTAAGCTTACCTTGGTTTTTAATAAACATACATAACTTTATATGATAATTGCAGAGTATATGATTTTTAAACACATTATGTAAAAGGCATGGAAGCATATATGATGTAGATATTCACTGACGTAGTTATAGGGCTGGCAACGAGACCGAGACTAGTCTCGGTCTCGTCTCGGTCTCGGTCTCGTCAACGAGACGAGACTCCTTTAAAAGTACCGAAGACGAGACCGAGACGAGAGCGAGACGAGACCGTATTGTTGGTACCGAAATTCGACGAGAGTCTCGCTGGTCTCGGCGGTCTCGGTGGTTTCGTTTCAGTTTTCGCTATAAGAAAATTTTGTTTTTATTTCATTATTTTTTAATATCTAATCATGTTCAATTTTTATAATATTCACAAGTTTTTTTTTGCGAAATATTATATGCGCGTTAACATATCAAACCATATATGTATGTACATAGTTATACAGAGATAGGCGCATTTCGAAAATCCAGAGAAGAATGCGTACGATTTATATATGCATGGCGTTGCTTCCTTTTGGGTGACATTTGGAAAAAAATATTGTCAAAACGTTAAAATATAGTTCGTTGCCTAACTGTGAAGCCATGAGCTGTCAAAATCCCATGAAGAATTTCTCCAATTTAAATGGATTAAAAAATCTCTACAAAAGTCAAATTTTACCTCAGAAAATTATAAATTTTTCGATTTAATTTATTGCTCCGTAAAAAGGTGATTTAAGCCCTCTTGGGTGAGGTTTGAAAAAAAATATTTTAAAAATGTCAAAATATACAGTCCTATTCTGTTAAACGTTCACGTGAATATTTATATTCTGCTATCCGACGTTTCAAAAATTACATAAATTTCGATCAAAAATAAATTTTAACAATTAGATTCTCTTAAGAATTAAACAAAAAAATATTAGTAAAGCATTGGACTCAAAAGATAGAAGGATTTGAAAATATCTAAAAAGTGAAAAATTGAGTAAAATATTCACGTGAATCGGAAGGTAGCAGAATAGGGCTGATAGTTTATTGCCTACCTGCCAAGCAATGAACTGTCAATTTCATTGAAGGATTGCTCCGATTAAAATGGATTAAAAAAACTGTACAAAATTCAAATTTTATCTTGGAAATACGGCTCTTCAAAGGTGTCTGATAACGTTACTTCACAGCCTATTTTTTACGTTATCACACACCTTTGAAAATTTTTCAGGCTACCAAACATTAAAATTGGAGCAATCCTTCAATGGATTTTGACATCTCATGGCTCGACAGGTAGGCAAGGAAATATATTTTGACGTTTTGATATTATTTTTTTCAAAATGTCATACAAGAGGCTTAAAATCAACTTTTGTCGGAGGAAAAAATTTCGAGGTAAAATTTGAATTTTGTAGAGGATTTGTAATCCATCTAAATCGGAGCGATGCTTCAATGGATTTTGACAGTTCATGACTTGACAGGTAGGCAACTTACTATATCTTGACATTTGAGCAATATTTTGTTTTCGAAATTTCACCTAAAAGGTCTAACATCAACTTTTTAGGGCGCAATAAATTAAATCGAAAAATTTCGATTTTTTTTAGGTAAAATTTGAGTTTTGTATAGGTTTTTTTTTAATTCATTTAAATCGGAGACATCCTTGTCTCCATCCGGAGACAAATCGAGCGTTGTATGTAGGTACTCTTTTTTATTTAATATTTTATTTGTTTTTGCTATGAAATATATTAACTTACACAATTCTTCCAAAATGTTATTTCCACTTAACTCAAAAGACAAAACAGACTCACGAGTTTGTTTTATACATTTTCCCGCATTTTTCTTACCGACGAACTGTTGAGATACTAAACCATACTCTATATTTGCAATCCGAACAATGCGTCTTATCTTTATCTTACATCTTTTTACTACCAAAAAAACACGAAAGAAACCAAGACTAAGGATGAAACCAAGACCGAGACCGAGACCGAGACCGAGACGAGACCGCACATTAAAATTTTCTCGAGAAAAAGCCGAGACCAAGGCCGAGACGAGACTTGGTTAGGCGAGACCTGGACCGAAACCGAGACGAGACTGAAATTTTTCGATTTTGGCGAGACCGAGACGAGATTAACAAAAGTCTCGCCTGGTCTCGTCTCGTTGCCAGCCCTAGTAGTTACCAAGATGATATGAATATTTTTTAGTTAGGGCAAGTATACAATTATCATAGGTACCAATACGGAGGCTGAGAGGTATAGTTTAGGGGATTAAAGATGCCACTTTAATTCTTGGACAAATATAAATATATGCAAACAAAAAAATATAAAATCGTTGGAACGTTGTTTTCAATAATATATTTACATAATTTTGTTAGAATAAAATTTTGAAAACAATTTTAGTAAACAAATTTGGATCGCCGATTTAAACTAATTATTAACATATATATAAAATGTTGATTTCCAAGAAGTTAATTTTTTTTTTGAATTTTCGAAAAACGAAACACCTTATTTTTCACTTGCGATTATAGGTACTATAAGGCAAGTTATGTATTGGTAAACAATTTATTTTTTCTAACAATCAAACATGACATTACCATCATAGAGACCACCAAAAAAGTGGGTCCCCCAATTCCGTCTGTCTGTCTGTCCTCGAGTCTGTAGCCTAAACGGTTCGGTGGATTTGATTCAAACTTGGTACATATTGTTTTTTCGGTAATATGACCACACATTTTTTTCATTTGTTTTTAAGACGACAAATAACAGTAGCTCCCATAAATTTTTTTTGGCCAAAAACAAAAATCTTATTTTTCTCAAAAACGGCTCCAACGATTTTCATAAAAAACAATGAGCTCATTAACGAAAGGAAATGGCACCTTTTGATAATTTTTTTTTTGTAAAAAAATTGTTGTTTTTGGGAGCTCTAGTAGAGTCATTTTGATTTTCGCTTTTCTCGGAAACGGTTTCTTGAAATTTTTTACGCAGAAGCTCCTAGAGAATTTAAACACTATTGTGTACCAAAATTTTTCAAAAACATTTTTTTTTTTGGAAATTAATTTTTTAATTTCGAAAACGATTTAATAGATTTTTTGCAAAACTTCGTATTTGTTGATTTTTTGACATTATCTTGATTAGTTAAAAAAACTATTATTATAAAATAAAAAAACAACTGTAGATACCTCCCATACAAATGTTAAAAAAGCGTTAAGAAAAGAAATTATTTTTCCAAAACGGTTCCAAGAATTTTTATAAGAAAAATTGTGTTCACAGATTAGACCAGTTCAGTTTTAAGTATAAAAATATTTTTTTTGCGTACTTATTAACGGTAGTTCCCATAGAACCACTATTTTCGACTTTCTCAATATTGGATTAACCGATAAAAATATTTTTTTTTATACAAATACTCCCTAAAATTGCTAATAAGACTGCATACTCAAGTTTTCAAAAAAAAGTTTTTCGATTTTTAAAAAATAAATAATTTTTTTTTGAAAAATCGATTTTTCAAAAACCAGTCGCAGAATTTTTTTTTTTAAATTTGAATTTTATATGTGTATTAATAATATCTTCAAAATGGCATTTCAAATTTTTTTTTTCCCAAAAATGTTTTCAAAATTTAATACATAAAGAATTATTAATGAATTAATTAATTAACCGCTCCAACGATTTTTGATTTTTTTTTGATATATTCTTATTTATCCATGAATTCAAATGGAATCTTTAATTTCCCTCAAACTATAACGACTAAAAAATGTGTAATGTGTAAATTATGTGTATTATACATTTATTTCTACCTTATAATTATTCCCCTTTTACTAATTTTTGCGTACGCCACTGAATACTAAATATAATGTAGGCCCTATACATATGTATATATGTATATACATAATTGTGTCTTGAAAAATCACATGATCTTATTTATGCATATTGCACCTAAATTATAAAATTATATGCATATATGTAGCTAAGCATTGTATATACATTTCTATAGTACTATCATGAAGAGGAACGTCCGGGGAGCCACCTGGTAGATTTTATAAGAATTAGTATCTTGGGCTCATTTGCAAAATGTGTATAGCCTACTTGAAAACCAAGAGGGAGTAGAATGCATATGCTTTAACATTCTCTAACCTCTTTGACAGCGCTTCTAAAATATCGTACTTTGATACGAGTATTATTACAAAGAACTATACAATCAAAAGAACCAAAGTACCTTTTCGATCAAATATCTACATTATGATAAAAGTAACAGAACGCTACAAATTATTGTTCCCAAACATAAGTTACTACAAATTTTCGTTCACGCAACTCAGATTTGGAACCAAATTCCCCATAGTACCAAGTCTATAACCAACACCAGCACCTTCACGAATAAAGCTTTTATGTACTTTGCCGAAAACTTCTAATACTTTTCTTTTCTTTATTATTTCATTATTCTATGTTATAAATATACTTTTATGTTTATCTCAACTCTGTAAGCCCATTTAAGCTTGTGCAACTTTAAAAGATTTAAATTCTATATCCTAAATGTACTTTGAATATGATTAGTATAATAAATACTAAATACTAAAATACTGACTACTTTTGTTGGACAGAGTATAGTCGCCCACACAACGCATCAATCTTTCAAAAAAATAAATCATTTACAAATCAAATTAAATTGAGTACCCCGATCGCACTATGAGAGTGCGTCAATCCACAAGCCGGCAAATACATTTTTCCCAACCTTAATCTCAACCTTAATAAACAATTATAAATTTCTCTAAGTGATTTCCATTGTTTTTTTTATTCTCCTCAAAATATCAGCACAAAAAAAAAAACAAATTACTATCTGCTGCAAAATGACTTCACCTTGTGTACTTACCACAATAATCGAAAAAAGTAGTTTCGCTTTCAAGCTATGCACGTGCTTCAATTGTGGTAAACTATCTAGCACCTCCAGCGTTTCTGTCCTATTTTCTTCATACAGATATCGATATTGTGATACAATTTCACTGAAAAGATAAATAAACAAACAAAAGGTAAAGTTTCAATCTCACTACCAAATTGGCACCTCGAGAGTTAAGTGCTTAGATGAAAAATGAAACAAAGGTGCCAATTTGTAGGTACATAATTGATGTCAATTGTTTTCTTTAGCATCAAATGAAAGTACGGCAAACTGAAGTATGAAACATCTTTAACACCTACATATAATATTATACTGACCTCATCTCATCGATGGCAGCAGAATCATCTGAATGATAACCGTCACTAAAGTTGCTGCCTGCGCTTGGGCTGGGCGGTGCCGATTCCGGTCCCATGAGACTTAACACAGCTTCGCATCCACGGGTGAAATTCATAAGTAGGCCTGCGGCAGGTCGTTTCTCTATGCAGGATTGAGCGTCAAGGCGTTTTATCAAACTAACACATTGTAGCACCTCTTTGTCGTTTTGTACCCTTTGGCCGAGATTCTCCACTAAAACGGCCAACTGTTTGAGAGCTGGCTTATCCAGTGTCGTTAATAGGGTTTTGTTATCTATAAGACGCTGTTGGATGTCACCATAATTGATGGCCAGCAATCGTTGATGTGACGAATGCGCTGGATGTTGATTGACGGTTATTATATTCAATTCATCTAGTTTATGAATGGCCGCCTTGTAAGTGTCGATGTGACGTTGAAGTTCAGTCTTGAGGGCATTATGTAGAGATATTAACTGACCGGTATGATCGGCTGTCAGGCCGTGAATTCCTAAACCTTGGACAGCCATGTCGAAGGATTTTCGGCGGTCACGGATGTTCTGGCGTATTGAGGGCTCGTATTGGCCAATAGCTTGGAGGAGCTTTGAGCAGCGCTGCCGGAGGCCTGATTCATGAGGGTTGGAGAAAAGTCGCACTAGTTGCCATATAACTGCATCAACTGGCACGTCTGGTTTTGGTGTGGGATTTAATGTTAATAATCTTAAAAAAAAAAACAATTAAAATTTATAGAAATAATGGAGTTCTATAAATAAAATTTAAAAAAACTTCAGTTATTGAAAATACAAAAAACTGCGTAAATGCTATGCTATCTTTGTTTTAGCTTCTATAAAGTTTCGGTAACGTCTTATCTTATGACTTACCGAAGCTTTATCGAAGCTGAAATGTTTATTCAGTTGCTCTTGTTGTGAAAATATATACCAGACAGAGTTTCGCGACAACTTCAATGTCATTCTAGAACGTATAGTGCCCAAGGCAAGTGTAAACATGTTAGGAAATATATTAAGCAAATCCGTCCAAACTCTTGGGTACGCGAATGATATCATAGACATTTCAATGTTCGATTGTAGCGTCCTTTACCGCGATTGAAGAACAGCCGAAACTGGTTGGCCTTACAGTAAATTAGGTCAAGACCGAAAACCGCTATCAGCAATCTATTAAGCATTTTTCAGTGTCGAATAGGACAAAATGGATTATGATAGTAGCGACCGACAAGTAACATTGTCTCAACGAATGAAACTGATGCAGATTTATCATAGCAAACCGCTGCTACTTCGGTTATAAAAAGCATTAGTTTCCTGCGAATCAAAACTGTCATACTTGACATTCTTGACTTATTGCTAGGAATACCAAGAGAGAATTTTTTAATCACATCCTCTAGTTTCAAGCTGATAAGGTTTAGGGACCCACCGAGGATGTCGAAACTTTGATGTCAAAACATTTGAACGAAATATCTTGAAGAATGAAAGCTCTTTAATGACCGACAGTATGGCTTTCGTAGCAATAGGTCCACTGGTGATCTGATGGTGTATCTCACCGAATATTTGTACAAATCCTTACATCGTTTTGGGGAAAGTAAGATTATTGCGCTTGATATTTCAAAGCATTTGATAGAGTTTGCCATACAGCTAATTTTGGTATCGATGAATCCTCTTCTTCTTTGGATTAGAAATAACCTTTCGGGCCAAGACAAGTAATATTGGACGGCTTCAAGTCTGAATCTGATATTCATAAAATAAATGCTGGGATCCGTTCATCAAATATTGTTCCCTTTCTGATTTAGCTGTAATATATAAAGCTTACAATTGTCCAAGGCTATAGTACAGCACTGTCATCTGGGTAGGTGCTCCCATAACTTACTTAAGCCTTGTGGACAGAATCCAAAAAAGAGCATTACAAATTATAGGTGATGAAACAATAGCCATGTTTTTTGGCAAAAGTTATCTGCAGCAAAGCAGAATTTAAACACCTTACAAATATAAGAACCTGCCTTCGATAAAAGTAAAAGCAAAAGTCTGCTTTTGATAGATTTTTGACGCATTTATTCGAGTATGGAATGATATTATGTTGTTTAGTTGGTATGTCCGATGACTTTAATGAATCTCGAAGTCTTTGTTCGTAGAGTTCTTGTTTCTGTCAATGGCCACGTTCACCCATTTATTTAATAAGTTATCTGGGAATCGATTGGGATATATTAGCTAAAAGCAGTCAAAAATCAATAATTTTTGGTTAAGTATGTGTTCTTCAAAAAATTGTTTCACATCTATTCACGTATAGGAAATAAAAATTACAAACGGCCAAAAAATACCTCTTATTTATTTTTGTTAGCATAAATCATATAAATTACATTGTAGGTACTTATGCATTTTGTACTTAATGTATACAAAATAAATGTAATTGTACAAACATATGTTTATTAATATATATCTTTTGGATTTAATTTATTTAGCATTTTATTGTTTATATTTTCTTTGTTTAGATATGTAGTATTGTACCTGCCTATATTGTGTTTTTGATGCTTCATAACATTTATATAAGTGTTCGGAACTAAATTCGAACTCATTTCACTTAAGTTGTGGTGCCTAAAGCATAGGTAGGGGGCACTCTTCCTCTCTCAGTAAAAGTTAAAGTTAGCTTATTCGTGCGAAACTGACACATCAAAAATGCATTAATAAAAATGTTTGAGTGGCTTTGTGTCAGCTGCTGTCAAATTGCCTAAAAATGAAATGAAAAACTTGAACAGCGCCCTCTACCAAAACTCTTTAATTGGGAATAGCAAAAAGCATTTAAGTAGCAAACCAGTGCATATATATTATTCAGAAATAAATAAGAACTCATGAACAGTACATGAGTGTGTGTTATCGATAGACCACTTTTAAGACATGCAAGACATAAACTGTAGAATTCCATTGAAAGACTGTTAAGATTTCTTCTAAAAAATCACAATTTTTTTTATAAAAAAAATTGGAAATTTTTAAATTTAATTTCATCTGCGGAAAAGGGTGATATTTTAGAGCTTTTCGGCGAAATTTGGCAAGAAGTACATTTTTATTTCAAAATAGAGCTTATTTCCTAGTCAGAAAATGTCAAATTTTATTGATGGGTGTGTAGATAATGAATCAAAAATTTAACTGAATTTATAAAATAAAAATTATTAACTTCTTCGTCCTTTATTTCTTTATTACTTGCGATATATAGGTACTATAGGGCAAGTTTTGCTTTTGGAAAAAAAATCGAACTCGAGATTTTAATCAAAATTGACATTACGATGATAGAAAACACTAAAATGTGGGTCCCGCAATTCCGTCTGTCTGTCTGTACAACTCTCTACAGCCTAAGCGGCTGAAGCGATTTTTTTCAAACTTGGTATTTAAGCGATTTAGGCGATTGTCCAAAATAAATTTTTCAATCGTTGTCTTAGCCCCAAAAATAACGGTACTTGCCATACAAATTTTTCTACCAACTTAATAATCTCGAAAACGGCTCTAACGAAAATTCAATATTTCGAAAACGGGTGGACGATTTTTTCTGAAATTTTGTTTTTAAATGTATATTATTAAATACTTAAATGTTCGTACCAATTTTGTTTTAGAAAAAAATTTATATATACAAAGAATAAGTGAAAAACGAGTTTAAAAATAGATTTAGCCGTTTCTATTAAGAATATTTTGCATACGTTCCAATCTAATCGAACATAGGAACAAGTACTTGCGATCGAGTCGAGCATTTTATTTTTTAGCACGGATTGGCACTAGTTCCCAACTTCACAACAAATTAATTACAAAATATTTTCCATTTGACCCTTAACCTTGACAGAAAAGACTTTTCACATGTATGTGTGCATTCAGATCAAATCTGCCAATCCATCAGAGATCCAATCTTTCATGTTAAGATTTGATCTAGATTTGCTCGATTTGTTGGAATGAAACTTTTTAAATTCAAAAAGATGAAATTTTTTGTCGGAAAGAGCAAGACAATGAAACTCGCTATAAATAATTTCAAAATCAACATTTAGGACCACACAGATGTGGAAAAAACAACTTTTGTATTTCTTACTGCTTCATATTTATACTCCATTTTATTTGGATTTTTAATTCGAGTTTCAGTTTTCTTAGAGCCGATTTTTCAATCTCCAGATAAATATCCAGTTAGTTGCCAGAGGAATAAACTTACTTGACTGTTAAACAACCGGATAACAACATTGAATTTTTCAATCAAGAAAAAACAATCTACAGAATAATTTAATTTGAACGTCACTTTTATTTCGAGTATCTAAGACAGGTATTACACGGCGCGTGAATTGTACCGCGCCAGCCTTGGTTATCTTATTTTGAAATTCTATTCGTTAATGCGCGTGTTATTACACGAAGCCTTTGTCCCCTTTCACACAGGGAAACCAGTTGCTGGAGATTTTTTTGACGTTTTCCTTTAATTGCCTTGTACCTTTCACACGAGGAAATTGATGAGGAAACTGAGTTGCTCGTTTTTTGAATTGCTTTTGATTTGACATTCGCTTTTTGTAAACAAACAATTTGCTTTGAGGCTGGAAAATTCTACACAATTTTGAGTTATAAATTAACCGCAGCTTAGTTTTAGAATAATAAAGAAACCTGGTGCGATTATATAGGTAAATGTTTTTTTTTTTTTATTGTGGTTGTTAATAATGGTTTGCTAAATTAATATATTAAAAGGTCACGGAAAAACAATGAACCAGGAGAGAATTGATTTGTGTGCAGATTTGTTGTGCGTTTCTCTTGCCATCCAAATCTTGGACCCAACACATGATAGTGATGATTTGAAGATTATATTGGGCTTATTGGAATGCACCGAAGCTTTATTGGTACAGTTGGACACATAAACCACTGACAGGATGATATGACTGATACCTGCGGTACTGCCTGCTGCTGCTGCCGCTCGCTAATACAGGAACGTCATCATAAACCAAATGTGAAGCCACAAGCTGAGAGCTTGTTGGTCCGTGCGTTTTTGTTGTCGATTTTACATGTCTAGGCGCATAATTGTATTTAGGAAATGTGTACCAACTCGTGATGGATTGAATGAAATGCCTTGCCTACAAGAATTAAAACTTGAAATTTTCTTTCACAATGAATTTATTTAAGTAGCCCACTTAATTTGGTTAATGTAATAATATAATTGTAAGAAACAATTTCTCTTTAAAAAAAATATGTTTTACATCTATTAGGTACAGAAGTCAAAATGGAAACCTAAGAAAATTTCAAAGAATAACGTCAAAAAAATCTCTTCAAATCGTTGACCGGGGAGATTTTTTTCATTCCCCTTACTTCTTGACCTTCTCACCAACAAACTCCCAGTTGCCGGCAACTCAGTTTCCTTGTGTGAAAGGGGTCTTTATTTCATTTTCAGTACTGCGCGTTTATTTTGTTACATCTTTCATTTTATCTTCTTTGTACAGTGCAGATATGCAACAAAAAATAATTTGTAAAAGAAAAATGGAAGGCAAAGGTATTTACATAGGTATTCCGGATGACAAAGTTAAGGATTGTAGAGAATGGGGTACATTTGGTAATTTAAAATCAGCTTGGAAGTTTTTTCTTTGCTCCATTTAAATTCGTTGGTGCTCATTCATCTACAGCGAACATTAAATGAAGCAAATCCGAAAAGGAAAGAAAACGTAAAAAGAGAAACGTCAAAAACACGCAAGGAAAATCCTACCCGCACGTGTTCTGATAGATTTATTTCTGTTTCATCGTTTCGTTATTTCGCACTTCATTCACGCATGGTTAAACACGTGCTGTGTAATACCGGACTAACTTTTCATAGAAATTAATTTTTGTTTAACGTTTATTTCAAAGTGTTTTTTACATCGAAAATAACTATTTACTTTATTCCTCAGATAACTCCTTATTCCGTTCTAAAATGAGCAGATAACTTTATTCCTAGATTAAGTTGTATCTGACTGTTAAAAAATTGATTGTTGCTCTATCTGGAGACTACATACTTATTGACTGGTTAACTGACTATTGAAAAATTGGTCCCTATAGTCTTTAATCTGAAGAAATAAAAACAAATCAATTGTTGATTTTTTGCATTTAGTTATTTGACACATGGTCGGTAATAGCAACTTAAAATTATAATATAAAAAAAATCAGGGGATAGTTTTTTTTGGAAAATCCTGCTGTGCTGCCACAGATTTCTCAAAAAAAATGCGGCTAATAACTGAAACAATTACACCTTGCGAACACCGTCGCAAAATTTTGTGACTTTCATTATTCTACCGGCATTTTAATAGTTCACTCAGTTATTCTCAGTAATCTAGAATAATTTTCTGTTGTTGTAATGTGTGCAAAAGGGACATCTGATGAAATAACAGCTGTTCTCCTGAAAGCTATCTTGAGTTATCCCACAAAATTTGGAATAACTAGCTATCTGAGAACAAATGTATAGAACAGCTGACCGCAAAATTCTTTTGGTATGCGTTTTGATCTGATTTTTTGACAGCTTTCAGCTTACCTACCTGATTCGTCCAGAGATATACTCCGATAGCTGGTATCCGAGATAACATTATCTAAGTGTTATCAGTGTTCTTGTTGCATTCTTCTCCTTAAGCTATTGAAGCGTAATACTATGTTCCAACAAAAGCGAAATCTGAGATTTCAGCAGGAAGCTTTCCAGATTTCAAATTGGTGTTCACACCGCACGATTTCGTCTCTCAAAAAGCACAAGCAACAACCACTTTTGCTTATCTAATCAATCAACCCAAGCCGTTTTGTCAAATAAAAGTTCATACCCTCTCTTTTTATCTGCTTATCTTTAGAGATTTAGATTAGATTAGATTAGATTTAGATTTATTAAAATTCAATATTTATAAAGTTTACCTTTTTGGTTTTTACAAATCTTATATGACATGGCAAAAGCCGTCTGCCAGATTGACTAATTGATTTACTAAGATAACTGCTCTAACTGCTTATCGTTAGAGTGAAAGATCGTAATTTGCACATAAAAAACTTTTTATCTAAATATGGTAAAGTTCAAAATGGACTCGGTCACTATGAATGGGCCGCATCGTCAATGGGATTTCATTGTGATTTCAACGAAATCTCGGATTTCGAAATCCCAAAACTTTATGGTGAAATGCGAAGATTTGGGCTGAAATCTACGAAATCTGGGATTTCGCTTCGGTGGGAACATAGTATAAACCTCGCGTTTCTGGGAATGCTCATTAGTTTACCCTTGAGCCTAACTTCGGATGTACTGTCAACGTCAAGTATAGAGATTCCTTCCTTAGCTTTACGTGGTCGAATTGGTGACTACCATTACTTTATTCAAACATTTAAAACCAATGTACATCGGTATCTCCTGTCTAATCCAGTATAATCCAGTCATAAATATATTAATAATTTAATTTAAAAAAAATAAAATAAAAATCTGAATGACAGAAGCGCTGCCGTGTCTTATGTGCATCAACAATTAAAACTGAAATAATCTACATTAAGATCACTACTATCCGTCGTTTCTTAAAATGTCAAGTTTCTTAAAACAATCGTAAATTTTTTTGAAATTTAACAATCTTCTACAAAAAGAAATCGGATGTCCATTAACGTCAAAAAACTTAAAATACATGTACTTGTACATACCTTGAGAAGAATGATTCCAAAAGATAGGCACTGTGCGGCAAAGCCTCCAATAGCAAGTCTATGGGTAGCTCTGATATAACAGAACGCAGCACCGACGGACCCAAGCGACCAACAACTCCAGCTGCTTCCCGATATTGTCTTCCTTCCGACAGCAGCATTAAACGTCGCAGCACCTGCCTCGGGCTGGTTAGAAATTCCCTGCCATCCCTCGAAGGACCTCGTATTCGCTCTCTACTGTCTGCCATTTTGTGTTTTCAGAGTAATCCTTAAATGCGTCTTTTAATGCGTCTCTATTTTAAAGTTGACGTGGTCAGGTCATCGTAAGACACTCAATATCGACTTCAACTGCAAATATATAATACAAAATGCAATGTAATCAGTAAAAACGTTATAGTTTCCTACGTTAAAAAAAAAACAAAAAACATTCATTTCACAAGGTCGGGTTTTTGTTGTTTTATTAATAAACAAACTAAAAGACTGTCTTCTGGTCTTTCATTTAAGACATTCACAATGAGTGCTTTCACCAAAGTTATGCAGTGTGAAAATAATTATTAATCTTTTGTAAAGTAAAAAGTGTGGGATTTCGCGACTTAAAGACGGAAGAGTTAATGGTTCGGTGAGTGAGTAGCTATGCTCTTTTGAATCGTGGGAGAACACTTGGATTAGGGAAGCAAGTATTTTCGAATGCACTTTTCATCTAATTAAAAAAAAAAAAACTCAGAGGGTTAACAGTATAAGCGACAAATAGATAAAAATGTTAATTGTGAGACCCAAGGCATATCATTGTCTTAAAAAACTTCCAATGATCTTTTCTTTAATTTTGATGTCATAATTATTTCGAGCTATACGAAAGTCATCTGAGACATTAATTAAATGAAAGTTGTAATGAAATGCTCTCGGTTGGTCTTATGGTGCGAACTTGAGCACAATAAGCATACATTTATTGACAAACTATGCTCTTTAAAGATGAGGTCTAAAATGGATAGGTATACGCAAAGAGCTCTCCATTATATTAATATAAACTAAGATCTGGAAATTGTATGTGTGTTCATGATAAACCACTGGCATGCAGTTGGTAAGTAAATGCAGTCAATTGTATCACCGGAAGTAGAGGGTGTTTTTTTTTGAGTCAGTATAAATTTTGATTATGAACAAAATAACATGAAATTTCATTAAATTGCTAATTACATATATGCACTCAATTAAAAGAATAAAGTTTAAATTAGTTTTAGTTTAAACTGCGGCGAATGTCTTCCGAGGGAGACAAATTTTTCAACCACTTAAATTATTTCGGATGTATCCTGAAGCGCAAAATTCCGGAATGCCGTTATTTCGAATTAACACAAATGAATAATGATGAAATAATGCTTCATTTGTGCGATATTTTCGGATATCAAATTGGATGCAGAAAGTCAGATCCTAATGATGATACATTGGTCCTATAGGTAGCTCTGTAGTGGATTATTGCCTCCATGGAGCAGGCTGACGGCCCCTTATTGAAAATATGGTTGGAGAAGGACTCCTTACTTTTCTTTGATCATCTTCCATTAGTGATCTGTATAAAAATAGATGGTATTATTGAAGATGATATTATTAAGCTACAACTTCTGCACAAACTTCGTGGGAACCAATTGAGCATAAAAATGTAAAATTTCTCGCTCAATAAAGGCCTGCATGTTGAATTGAATAGAAGTGGGAAAGTTCGAAAATCCAATCAAAATCTGGAACCATTATCAATTTATGCAATCAGATTTTTTTTTAAATATTTAGGTTGCCTATTATTAGTTATTTTTTTAAACTATTTTTTTGTTTAAATTAACTTTTAAAAGCTTTGAAAAATTGGTAACCCAAAGACTATATTTTGCTGTTAAGAATTCGTTATCTCAAAAACAGGAAGATCAACTTATACTAATTTAAGTCTTTTTGTAAATTATTGTAATATTCATGTCGAAAATGGTAGGCAAGTTGATGTTCTGTATACTGATTTTGTTAAAGCTTTTGACCGCGTTCATCATGGTCTACTCCTGCAAAAGCTTAAAATGCTGGGATTGAATGTTTCGTTTTTAAACTAGTTAAATTCATACGTATCTGACAGAAAACAAGCTGTTAAGATAGATGAATGTGTCTCAAATCTCATAGATGCGGGGTCAGGTCTTCCACAAGGCAGTCATTTGGGCTCACTTCTTTTTATAATCTTTACAAATGATTTACCTTCTATTTTTAAACACTGCAACTGCTTGATGAATGCTGAGGACGTAAAGTATTTACAGCAACATCTTCACATGAAGATTGCTTGTTAATGTACGAGTAGTTGGATATAAAAAATTTACTGCAATGGTGCGACTACAACCATCTTCAACTGAATTACTCAAAGCGTAAGATTTTTAATGTATCTAGATCCTCATCACTTATTGATTTTGAATATAAATTCAATGACTTTAGTTTTTTGATGGTAAATGATGTTAATGATCTTGGGGTGATTTTTGATTCTAAACTTTACTTCAGATCGCATGTTGACTATATGTATCTAAAGGAAATTCACTTTTAGGTTTTTGGAAACGTAACTAAAATGATTTTAAGGAAGCCTATACTTTGAACACATTATTTATGTCAATAGTTTTTCCGGTTTTAGAATACTGTTGTGTCGTCTGGTCTCCTTTTTATGAAAATAATATTTTGAGAATCGAAAGAGTTCAAAAAAATTCACTCGTTATGTATTACGCAAACTTAATTGGGTTGGGGGGTCTTTGCCGGATTATAAATCAACATGTTCTCTTATTGACTTAAAAACCCTTAAATGTCGCAGACAAGTCCAATGTATATTGTTCATTAAAGATATTATTGATATTAAAATAACCTCTTTGAACTGCTTTCACTAATTCCATTGTATGCACCATCACGAGTTTTTGGCAACAGAAATGAGTTATTCTATCCTCCTCTTAATAGATCAAATTATGGTCTTAATGAACCAATAACGCGTTCTCTGAATCTATTTAATATGGTTTACATTGAAATTGATCTTAGTATGAATAGAGAATGTTTTAAGAAAAAAGTTCTTCAAATATGTAATTGAATAATTAATTTATTAAAATATTAAATCAATTTTGCTATCTCTTGTAAATATGTATATGTATATCTTGTATCCTTATTATTTTGTTTATGTAATTTTGTAATCAGTAGATCTTGAATCAATTGATGAAATAAATAAATAAATTGTTCCGAGAGAACTATGAATTTATTCACCAACTCATAATGAGTATGTTTGATAAGCTCATTAAATTCTGACCTAGATAGCATTTTTAAATGGGAAATCAGAAATCGAGTAGAATTTAATGCGTCGAAAAGTCAATACTGCCTACTGTCGTTAAAGCATAATTTACCACTTTTGCCACTATCTATCAAGAAAACTGATTATCTCGAAATTCTCGGTATGTCTATCTCCATTCTCCAACAACCTCTAGTGGAAGGATCACATACAGATGATGTCGCCAAAAATGCCGCTAGATGTTAGGGTTTCCTGATACAATGCAAGAAGTTTTTCTCCTCCTCTGATCTGGCTATTATCTATAAGACTTATATTCGTCCAAGGCTAGAGCATAATTTCCATCTCTGGACTGGTGCTCCTGTAACATATTTAAGTCTCTTGGACAATATTGAACGCAGAGCATTTAAATTGATTGGTGATAATACCATCGCTGAATCATTTACGTCGCTTAAACACCGTCGCGTCGTAAAGTTTCTTTCTCAGACTTTTCTACCGTTATTTTAACGGGTTATGCTCTGGCGAAATAGTCAGTTGCATTCCACCCCTCAAACAATTCAGCCGTAACACTCCCTCCTCCAGGAATGCTCATCATTATACTCCCGAGCCCAACTTCGGTCGTATTGTCAAGTTCAGAGATTCGTTCTTTAGCCGTACTACGCGAATGTGGAATGCCTTACCACACTCTGTCTTTCCCGGTAATTGCAATGTTCAGGAATTCAAAACCAACCAACCAAAACACCTCCTCCCTCTGTCCCTTTCCTAATGCTCACACTCTGTCTTGGCATAATTAGGGTAACAGAAATTCTCTTGAGGGTGCGCTCATTATAAAAAAAATGAGCGATGAGACCCGTTTTCTTTTTAATCGTTACGTGAATAAAAAAATTTCAGAATATTATTGAATTATTGAGAATCTAAATGCACCTGTTAGATGCGCAGTATGGTTTGAAATAACCTGAGAAAGTATAATGCAGTTAATGTGGGTGGCTTTTAATACCTGACAATGATTTATAATTTATTAATGGCAGAGGTAGAGAGCAATTCAGAAATTTGGTTGGAACAAGTTGGAATCACAAACACAGCTCGGCCAGCGATTGCTCTCTTTGGGGGAAATCTTTGCTGATCAAGTAATATCGCATTTTTCTAATTTTAACTGGTTCGTTCGATTTAGCGGTAAGACAAATGATCGAAAAAGAATGAGGACACTAGGACTGACATTTTTTAGAAAAGTAATGGAAAATGCTGTGGAAACTGCACGTCAGTTCGAATCAAATAATGGGCACCATTTGAGAGATATTGGCGCAAAATTTTAAACAGCCTGATGTTAAGGGCTTAGCATGATACTACTTAACAGTTTGTTAATACTTAAGCACTTTACTAATATTTTCCAAATTTTAAACACTTTTTAACTAGCACCCTACTAAACCTATTTTCTTAATTAACCACAACTAAACACACCTAAAATAGTAAAAAAGTAAGCGAACATAACTTTTTGACGTTTGTAAATGTCAAAGTGGCATATGGATTTAGTACGATACTAAAAAAAAAAGTAGCCATTTTGTGATTATAACCTTAGTAAGATGTTAAGAAGATGGTACGATACTAAACTGGTTTAAATTAGCAAAATCCTCCTAGTATCATACTAAGAATGATTTAGCATATTACTAAATCGACTAAAATTTTGCGCCATTGTCTTTAAGACATAATAGGGGTATTCACGATCTGGTGTACCAAGTCTTGTAAAATTGTAAAATTTTATTTTTTTACAACAGACTGTGAACACACCTTTACTAATCTGTAGCAACACTGAAGCAAACGTCAAAATCTGTTTCACATTTGTTCTGAAGAAGGCTTAGGTTTGTGTTAAAAAAATCTTACACCCTTGTATTTTTCTGTTACAATAGGGTTCCGGTATTGTAAAAGTGTAAAAGTGTAAGATTTTGACATTCAATTACGCCTCTTTTTTTCATTTTTCCAAACAAAAGTCAAGGAAACTTAAAAAAAAAGCATATATGAAATTTTATAAATACCACATTGCATTGCCGGAAAATAATAGAGTTATTTCTAAAGAAAATCTGGCGTAGTTTCGGGCAGTCTTATATTCATCTACCACTCGCGGCTCGCGGCAACCAGTATAGCGTATGGCTCAGCAAAGCTAATTTAAAAATAGATTTTGAAAAAAAAAATTCAGGAAATATTCCGGACCAGACATGATATCCAGCTACATCATAAGAAAATTCCTTCAAGTCGTGGTAATTTGTCACGACCCTATTCACCAACTCTATCAGCAACTGCTATTTTTCGAAAAGATTGAAGACAGGGAAAATTGTACCGGTACCGAAGAAAGTCTATATAGGGATATCGTCCCATAAACACCATCAAAACTCTTGAGGCACTTATTCTTCGTAGGTTGAGGACATACCGCTGATACAACCATTCCGAATTCTGATTTCGAGAACAACACTCAACACAGCCACGCTTGAGGTTTTAGAAGGACGTTGCTGTTGACCATCAACAAATAAAAGGTTGCTGTTGGTTGCTTTCTAGAAATAGAGAAAACATTCAACAGCATCTGGATATGGGGATTGATCAAACTAAATATTTTTAATTTTCCAGGTACACTACTAAAATTAATTTTTAGTTTTCTCATTTTTAGATCGTTCTTTGTCCAAATAGAAAACAGCTAGTCAAACACCAAAAGCATCAGAGCAGGGGTTGTCAAAGGATCAAAGCTATGACTGTACCTCTACAATCTCTTCACATCGGACCAGCCCCAACCAAACAATTCTTTGAATTTGCTCTATGCGGACGACTTGCTAACATATTTCAAATCTTAGTATACAAAATATCAGTCTTTTTTTAAAGAATTTATGGGACAAAACCAACTGTTTTATTAGGCTAAGGAAACCATAACCGTTTTATCAACTTTTTACTAGAAATATGCCACAAATCACAGAAAAGGCCTTGGTTGCGTTTTGATACGATATAACATTTATAGTAAAACTAAATATTCTTAGCATTTGCGAAGCAGCGCGAGCAGGGGACTGCTAGTAATCTATATATATAACAGAAAGTCGTGTTAGTTACACTTTTAATAACTCAAGAACGGCTAAGCCAATTTGTCCAGGAGACGGACATAGGATACTTTTTATCCCGTTCGACCGCCTTCCTGTGTGACGTGATATTAAACGTCAAAAAGAATGCAAATCAGTATAAAAAGTGGTACAGGGTGGTATACGAATCGTGCTACAAAATAAAAAGTAATAACTTTTTTTCAGTGTGAGTAATCGGCTTATTTTTTCTTATTTTATAGGCTACTATTTAGATTTATCAAAAGGAATGCTTTGGATACTGAAAAAAGGATTTGGATAGTGCAGCAATACCATTCTTTACAGTCCGTCATTTTCGTCCAAAGGGATTCCCTGGAGTTTGGCGGTACTCCCCCGAGTAGATGGACCATTATGAGGCTGGTGAACATGTTTGCCGAATTTTCTGATCAATTTGCTATCATCATTTCGACATGCTGTCTATCGAATCCATCTAACCTGTCGTACAAATACAAGCATAATATGTCAGAAGATATTTTACATCAAATTCGTGTCAGTTCCAGAAATCACGATATTGAGATGAATGGGTGCGATATCCAACATTTGGGTTGCAGTTGCTTCTTCTGGAATAGCAGCCATTTGTTAGAAGGATGCCGTACTGCTCAATCAGCATTAAAATTGCCGTTAAATCTTCAAACTATTGAAGAACCAACATGTACTATTGCCAACAACTCAGCAATGGCAAAAGTTTTATCAATATCAAAACTCATCATCTGGGACGAAGGCACAATGGCGCGAAAACGTGCATTGGAAAAACTTAACCGAACATTGAAAGATCTACGCAATGACTCGAGATGTCTTGGATTTTCGCCAAACACTGTCAGTTATTCCAAGACCAACGGCTGCCGACGAAATAGCCTCAAATCATCGATAACGCTATGTGAAGAAATCTCAGCTGACAACAAACATGAGAGTTGCATTTCTTAATGATACATCTGCTGAAGATTTCTCTGAGTAATTGCTGACTATCGGTAATGGTCGAGTTCGTGTCGACGAATCGAGCGGATTGATTTAATTTCCTCATGATTTCTGTAAATTTGTCTCTTCGAAAAACGAACTTATCAACAAAGTATTCGAGCAATTTTAGCAGCTAAGAATAAAGATGTGAATGATCTAAACTACATAATTCAGAATGAGATCATTGAAACAATGCATTCATTCAAATTTATTGACCAATTTAATTTTTCAGCTCCTTGGATGTGCCTGGCTTACCACCGCACAATTTAAGCCTAAAGATTGGCTCCGTAGTAATCATGCTTCGAAACATAAGCCAACCAATATGCAACTTTACGCGTTTGGTTTGAAGTAAATTGATGAAAAATATGATTTACGCGACGATACTCAAAGGAAAATTCGAATGTGAGGAAGTTATCATTCCGAGGATCCCGATGACCCCAATCAGTATGCCGCTTGAGTTTAAAAGACTTCAATTCCCGATCCGTCTTCCATTCGCCATGACCATTAACTAATTACAAGGCCAATCCTTGAAAGTTTGATTTGAATCTTGATTATCCATGTTTTTCCTATGGTCAATTATATGTGATATGTTCACGAGTCAGAAGATCATCTGAGTTGTTTGCTCTAGCGCCTGATACTAAAACCAAAAATGTTCTGTATTACAAGGTACTTAACTGAAGAGGGCAACCTATGCACCAAAATACATGAACAATAAAGTATCATCAAAATTCTTAATTTTTTTATTTCTAATCAAAAATTGAAATTCATAAAATCCAAATTCTGCTTATTTATTGAATCTAAGGCGGAAAAGAGTTCGGCTGGTCAGCTAGTACTATAGGTATTATAATTAAAAGAAAGTTGAAACAAAATATTTAAAAAAAAAACCCAAATCATTTTAATAAAATCAGAGAAAAAAAAGTAAAACAGAAATTAGATATTCGTTGGGCCAGAATACGGATTTCCGAATAAATTTCTTTAAAGTTAATTGGAAATGACTCCGGAAAGGAAACCATATTTAATTGATTTATGTCTACAGTACCACTTTATCGGTTGGCGTTATAGTTATTTCACTGGCTCGACACTATCAACAAACTTCTATTGCTTTGCGTGTTTGATGAAAATTTCACTATAAATTTTCTAATATGGAAACAACTCTTATGAAATAAAAAAAATACCGTAGGCTTTTCCGGTAGAAACATAAAAGATCCAAATGCATTCATTTAAATGACGCGTAAACTGATTGGTAATATCATTTAAAATAGAGTAAGTTAATAAAATTCTTAACAATCTTCTTCAAACAACAGAATACCTTACATCCGAGAAATTCTTCTCATCTCATCATATTCCCAAATTCTTTAAGACTCATTTCCGTCCCATTATTAAAAAATAAAAAATAAACAAGCCGAAAAACGAACTATGTATGTAAATACGTACCTAACAAACTGTTTCGTACACAAACAAACTTTTGACATAATAGGTAGGTATAACAATAAAAAAAAGGTTCTTGCACCTATTAAATTGAAGCTGTGGTAATAACAGCAACCTTTGAAGTCTCATTACAACCGAAAACTGTGTGCATACTTAACAGAACGACAAAAAAAAAATTTAAAAAAATCTAAAAAGGTGAGAAAGGGGACAACAATCTACAGGTACGTATATGTAGCTCCGTAATCTGACAGTTTGTTGAACCCTAATGCGACATTTAATTGTTTGAACTTCGTATATGCTTTTTGTTGAAACAGGTGCACTTTGGAATTCCTTCAGCAAATTGCTGCATTTCTTGAACCGAACTATTTGTAAGCTGCATTTTTTTATTTTTTTATTATTACACAACAAACTGTCAAGTCAATGATTTCGAAACTATATGACTGAACCTTAAGACTGCCTCGGGTAATTAGTGATATTAATTCCCCTCATGCACAGTCAGGAGGAGGAAACGATAAGAAAAAAAAATTGTAAGAAAGAACCTAACTACAATTTCACAGAAATGAACTCGTAAAATGTCATTATAGGGTGTTGCACATGCTCACAATCACAAAGACCAGTTATTCTGTAGTCTTAGTCTATCTTGAGGAACTAGCTCTAAGTAGTTACATACGGAATATTCTAATCATTGGTTCGTGTTGTATCTACCTAAAGAATCATAAGAATGGAATGGATCATTAGAACTCTTTTGACTCTGATTATACTCAAGACTACCTTATTATTAATTTAGTTATAGCAGTGAAAATAACTTGCGTGATAAAAAAAAATCTACAAACTTCTATGTTTGGCTTTTTAATGATGGGAATTTGGAGATCAACATCTAAGTAGGTATATACTCGTAAGTTTGTATATAAATACTTTTTTGATATTTTAAATTTTGACGATTTTATCATAGGTATAGGTACATATAATTTTGGGTCAGAAGAAAAATAATTTTAGGTTTGTTTGTTTCCTTTACGAATTTTACAGTAGTTGAATTACTTTCTGTTTAATTTATTTTTAAGTCTGATTACCAACCTAATAACAGGAAAGGTTGAAACATCTTTCGTTGTTTTAAAGTTAATTTCAATTCAAATGTGCCTGGTTTTATACGTAGCAATTTTCTATATTTATTTTCCTTTGGTAGTTGATTCTATACGTAGAAATGTTCAGTAATATTGATATTTCCTGCAATTTTTTCACACACGCTCATTTGGCTACCCGTGTGCCATCACATCACTCATATACATATAAACAAATTCCAAGAAAACAAAAGCAAAGAGTTGCAAACAAAAAAACGCAGCGTATAAAAGCAGGTTATCTTTTTGACTTGTTAACGGAAAAGTGTAAGCCACAAACCGTTCGAATTGTTTGTTGTTTGTCGCTTTTCTTCTGAAATATCAGAATAGAGATAGAATAGAGATAAAATACTTAAAATACTTTAAACAAACTAAATATTTTAACTTAACGAAAAAACATATTTAAAATCAATCCAAGGTTCCCACCACTATCTCAAGAGAGATTCCACAAAAACTGACTGTTTGCTTCACAAGTGTATTTTGATTTTTTATTGGTAAAGAATCAATTTATTTTTGATTTAGATCTGTGTTGTCAGATCAAAGTCAAAATATGATTTTCTCTTCCTTGTGATCCATTAGGCAAAATGTATTGATTGATTTTTAAGTCTAGATCATTTTTGCAAATATAAATTTTTCGGTGATTGTTCAACTTGGCTCCAGTGTTGGTAAGTTACGCGAGTTTTACACATTTAAATAAGTTACGCGTAACTAATGTAACTAACGTTTTTGATATTTCTTCACTGAAATATTCACATCATAATGTAATTGGAAGCCACAAGTCACGGCTTTTGAGTTCTATGTTCTCACTAAGAACTATACATTTCTGAACAAATTCACAAAGCAAAGTGTCAGTATTGAAGGCCAATTCACTCGACGATCTGGGACTCTTACATCAAAGATTCTCTGAAACTTCAAGATTGGAGTGTTGTGCAAAATTTTCCACAAAAAATTGCGAAACAGTGCCTTATAACGATTAAAGGCACAAAGGTAAATTTTAGTCGTCAAATATGTATACTATAGCAAATACTAAAGCAAATATATATACTACTGAAATTATTCAGCCAAGTAGAAGACTTAGTATTCTATTTATTTTATTCATTATTTATTGGTAAGGTCCCCACTAGCCAACTGATGAGTCCATGTGAGTATGCGGGATGAAATGCAAATTTTGTGGATTAAGGGCCGTTATGGCTATTTTGAATCAAATATTTAATTGTTTTATAAAATTTCTGAATTGATAAATAATTGCCAACGTACACTGCTTCACTAGCTGAAACTGTCAAGTTATGAAATCTCATTAATTTAATTAATTTAACGTTCCAGAACAGTTTGGAAATTACTATAAGTCCCGTTTAGAAAACTTGTTTAATATATATGCACTAGCACCTTCTTATTTACATCGGTTCTATTCAAAGTACAAATTAAAGAACAATTATCTTTTTGAATTTAATAACGTATGTGGTTAATGAATGGCATCAGTTTAAAAAATCCAAGGATTTCATTTTTAAGACATTCAACGAAAAAATGATATGAGCCTATTTTAATACTTCTAATCTTTCAAGACTTTCTCTGAAATTGCTAAAAATTCCTACTTCATCCGCCGAAATTGAGCGAACCTTTTTAAATAAAATGGTCGTTAATTCATACGCTCTTGAGAAATCGGTTAATCGGTAATTTTAATTAGTTACGCGTAACTATATGGGTAACTTACTCAGGGCAATTTAGGTTGTCAACACTAATCGGCAATTCGATATTCTAAAAGGACCATCTTGTGACCAATAAAGCACATGCCTCATCATTAGTGACCATGCATCACAAATTTAGACAGCTACGCCAACATCAATTTTACAAGCACAACATTGCACATATGCAATAACAAATATGAAATCAATTTGAAAGCTTGTTCCATTCAGAATGAACAAATCAAAACCCGGATGTACTAATGGAAAACTCCATAAGATTTTAATCTATAATTTAATATTTATGGGGTTTTCGTTTGGTAAATTTATAAATTGATCTATAAATTGATTTTTTTCGTAACAAATCGAATACGTTTTCAGGTTGATTTTTATTTCCTATAGCATTGGTGTATATTTGTATATGTGTACCAGCTAGCGGTATCAGCTGTCGAACGTTATTTTTAATTTCAAGTTTGTTGTAAGTCCGAAGATGAGCTCGGAGAATAAATTAATTCACTTAAGACTATTGTCATTTGAATTCAAAACTATTTTAATTCTTTCCCGCAATCGAAAAAAATTATTATCAAACAAGAACTTGTCAAACTGATGGATGTCAATTATGATGCATAGTGGTGTTAGTAAAAGAGGGGTAGGGGTGTGCCGAAAAATCCAGATCTGCTGAATTGATTTAAAATCAAAAATAAATCATTGACAAAAATTGTCAAAATCAGTTTTGGACAGATCTAAATAAAAAATAAATTGATTTTTGTTACCATTAATATATTAACTATTTTAACAAAACATCCGCCACTTACAACCACCAGCAAAATTCAGAAGCTGTTATAGAGGGACGATGCTCCAGAATTAAAGAAAACTATAAGATATTTTTAAAAAATCGAGTTCTCAAAAATATACATACAATTCAGCAATACTATTATCACGGGTGTTTTTTTTAAAGACGTGCGGGTTTCAAGAAGAAGAAATAAAACGCATATATTTTATTGTTATGGCCAAGAATTTAGCTTTATTATAAAGATAAGCGATTGCCATTATGTTTTAAAAATGAATTTGGTCATGTGGCCACCGCAACTGGCTTAAATAAATTTCAGCTGAGAGGCCCAATTTTCTACCACTTTTAGCAGCAATTGGGGTCGTATGTCAGCAATAACGCGCCGAATATTCTCTTCCAAGGCGTCAATCATTTCGGGCTTATCAGCGTAGACAAGCGACTTCACATAACACCAAAAAAAGTATTCCAGCGGTGTTAAATCGATCTTGGATATGCCACGCCACAAGCCCACGACGCGAAATAATACGCTCACCAAAAGTTTCCTTCCATAAATTGATTCTTTCATTGTTGGCCGTATGGCATGTAGCGGCATCTTGTTAGAACCAAAGGACGTCCACATCATGTGAAATGGCAAACAAAACTGAGCATTAATCAAGTGACAGCTGTCAAAAAGTCCGACTCCGAGAAAAGTTTTGCCAGATTGAAAACCACAGGTCTAAGAAAAACACACGGTATTATCTAATAGTAGTCAGAGTAGTTTGTCTTTACGACCAATTGTCTCGAAAACGTCTTTAAGAATTTTGATCAAAAAAATGTGCAACAGTACGACATTATTGGTATATTCTACACTTTGGCCAATACATTTTTTTTATTGAAATGTTATTAACGGTACCTCTTATATAACTGTTTTTTTTTATTTTCGACTATCTCATGAACGGCTCTAAGGACTTCGATCAAAATTCACAGTATGTCCTTCAAATTCTAAATGATACGGCATACCAAAATGTTCGAAAAATATTTTTCGGATTTTTAAAAAAAGAATTATTAAGTGAGCAGTATTATTGATTCAAAATAGCTTTTAACGGCCTTTAGTCAAAAAAATTGTAGTTACCGACGATCTCACTTGGACTCATCAGTTGGCTAGTGAGCGCCTTACCAATACGAACATTTTGTTAAGTTCAGTTCAACTTAGATGGATTTTTGACAAAAAAAAAAAAACAATGTGAACTATATCCAACAGATTAAAATTTTAATCATTAAAATTGGAAGATTTTGTCCTGGCCCAGACAAAAAAAAACACATTCTTATTCACTATGTCCGGCCCAGGAAAAATTCTTCTATCGCACGTAAAATATGTGTCACATATTTTGCAGTTGTTTTTTTTTTATAATCTACAAGCCCTCAAGGGATTATAATTACCCTTTTATATGTTTCAACAAATAGCGAGCGTGAAGTGAACCAAAAGATAGAAGGATAAGGAAGATGTGTGCGCCGATGTTTAGAGACTGGAGGTGTTTATGGTCTCAAGTGGTTTATATTGTTGGGCTGATTTTACTCCTTTTGGCAAAGATATTGTTTTTGTTCTGAGCAAATCGTTGGATATCATTTCCTTTTAATATAAAATATCAATTGTTTTTATTAATATTAAAATGTCATCATTATACTTCAAAGTACTCCATATACCTTATTGATACAAAAATCTGAGAAAGTTTGTGGGTAGGTCCCACTCCCGCTGGATGGAAAATCTACAGTTTTCAATTTTTACATTTCAACTTTTCAACTATGTCATTATAATTATCGTTTACAGTGCCCACATGATGATTGACATTGTCGACCAATTGTCTACTTTAAAGTGTAAGCAATTAAAGTCGACCCGTGATGGAACTAGGGCTGGCAACGAGACCGAGACTAGTCTCGGTCTCGTCTCGGTCTCGGTCTCGTCAACGAGACGAGACTCCTTTAAAAGTACCGAAGACGAGACCGAGACGAGAGCGAGACGAGACCGTATTTTGGGTACCGAAATTCGACGAGAGTCTCGCTGGTCTCGGCAAACCACCGAGGTTTTGTTTCGGTTTTCGCTATTAGAAAATTTTGTTTTTATTTCATTATTTTCTTGTATCAAATCATGTTCAATTTTTGTAATATTCACAAGTTTTTTTTGCGAAATATTATATGCGCGTTAACATATGAAACCATATATGTATGTACATGGTTATACAGAGATAGGCGCATTGGGAAAATCCAGAGAAGAATACGTATGGTGTTGCTTCCTTTTTGGGTGACATTTGGTAAAAAATATTGTCAACACGTCAAAATATATTTCGTTGCCTAACTGTCAGGCCATGAACATTCAAAATGCAATGAAGGATGGCTCCGATTTAAATGGATTAGAAAACCTCTACAAAAGTCAAATTTTAACTTAGAAAATTAGAAATTTTTCGATTTAATAAATTGCTCTGGAAAAAGTTGATTTTAGACTCTTTGGGTGACATTTGAGAAAAAAATAGTATCCAAATGTCAAGGTCTAGTAAGGTACATACCTGTCAAGTCCTGAACTGTCAAAATCCATCGAACGATCGCTCCGATTTAAGCGTATTAAAAGAACCTCACCCCCTATAAAATTCAAATTTTGCCTCAAAAAAATGTTTGCTCTGGAGAAGTTGATTTTAAGCCTCTTGTATGGCATTTGAAAAAAAAATATTATGAAAACGTTAAAATATAGTTCGTTGCCTACCTTTCAAGCCATGAGCTGTCAAAATCCATTGAAGGATGGCTCCGCTTTAAATGGATTAAAAAACATCTGCAACATTAAAATCTTATCCCCGAAAATTCGAATTTTTTCCGATTTTATTTTTGGCTTCGGAAAAATGTGATTTAAGGCCTTTTGGGTGAGGTTTGAAAAAAAAAATATTTTAAAAACGTCAAAATATACAGTCCTATTCTGTTAAACGTTCACGTGAATATTTGAATTCTGCTATCCGACAGAAAAAACGAATTGTTTCAAAATGTACATAAATTTCGATCAAAAATAAATTTTAACAATTAGATTCTCTTAAGAATTAAACAAAAACTAATATTAGTAAGGCTTTGGACTCAAAAGATAGAAGACATTTCAAAATATCTAAATAGTGAAAAATTGAGTGAAATATTCACGTGAGTCGGAAGATAGAAGAATAGGGCTGATAGTTTATTGCCTACCTGCCAAGCCATGAACTGTCAAAGTCAGTGAAGGATTGCTCCGATTAAAATGGAATAAAAAAACTGTACAAAATTCAAGTTTTATCTTGGAAATACGGCTCCTCAAAGGTGTCTGATAACGTTTTTACATTATCACACACCTTTGAAAACTAAATTCGCACAAAATGTAAGCTATTCGGAGCGCTTTCACACGCAACTAATAAAATTCAACTTAAAATCATAGTTTTCGATTTACACAAGTAAATCTTATTCGTTTCAAGTGAAGTCTATGGTCTTAGCTTCATGGACCTACGTACTGCAGAACAAAATTTCTAGTTTATGATTTGTTTAGAATAAGCTACGTAGAAGGATATATCATTATTAGATTCATGCATTATTGACAAGCAAAATAAAGTTGCAAAAGACGTGCAGATGCCAAGTTTGACCGAATTCTTGAGATCCATATTGTACGTTGATTTTCACCAAGTTTCCCAAACTTGGCTTTTTTTTCTTTTGATTTTGACAGCTAAATGTGAATATGTGTACCAATTCGTACGATTTTTCACGCTACCAAACACTAAAATCGGAGCAATCCTTCAATGGATTTTGACAGTTCATGACTTGAAAGGTAGGCAGCTTAATATATCCTGACATTTGAGCAATATTTTGTTTTCGAAATTTCACCTTAAAGGTCTAAAATCAACTTTTTAGGGAGCAATAAATTACATCGAAAAATTTCGATTTTTTTAGGTAAAATTTGAGTTTTGTAGAGGTTTTTTAAAAATTCATTTAAATCGAAGACATCCTTAAATGGTTTTTGACAGGTCGTGGCTTGACAAAACCGGTTAATTTATTTTTAAAAAAATCGAGCGTTGTATGTAGGTACTCTTTTTTTTCATATTGTATTTGTTTTTGCTATGAAAAATATTAACTTACACAATTCTTGCAAAATGTTATTTGCACTTACCTCAAAAGACAAAACAGACTCACGAGTTTGTTTTATACATTTTCCCGCATTTTTCTTACCGACGAACTGCTGAGATACCACAACCATACTCTATATTTGCAATCCGAACAATGCGTCTAATCATTATCTTACATCTTTTTACTACCAAGAAAACACGAAAGAAACCAAGACTAAGGATGTTACCAAGACCGAGACCGAGAAAAAGGCGGGACCAAGACCGAGACGAGACTTGGTAAGGCGAGACCTGGACCGAAACCGAGACGAGACTGAAATTTTTCGATTTTGACGAGACCGAGACGAGATTAACAAAAGTCTCGCCTGGTCTCGTCTTGTTGCCAGCCCTAGAAGGAACAGCAGTAATTGCTTCTTAATTTTTTTTTGTCTGCATATTTTCTATGCAACGATATAAAACACTTGGATAAGTGTACCGTTTGCATAAATTTACCTTTTTTTTGACGAACTGTCAAAATTTTATATGCGAAATGACTTACAGGGAAAACCCTCTTAACTCTGTCTCTTATATCATTCTTGTTTGATTTAATAATTTAATATTATCAATTGTATTAAATGAATCTAGTTGAAAAAATTTACCAGAAAACTTAAAATTTAATAATATTTGTTAAAGGATAAAATTGAGGAAATTCGTCTAACCATTTTGGTCTTAGTTCGATGTACCAGAGCAACTCACAATGCAAATACAGCCTGCAAACAATCATAAAATTTTAATAATAACTGCAGTAACCAAAAGTATGCTCTAAGCGCTTGACTAAGTCTCTAATTAAGTATATTGTCCAAACTCAAGCAGAGACATAAAAATTCCATAATAAATTTTTGTGTTAAAAACTTTACAAAACATATAAAACTTATCAATCTTTATATGAAAATTTAAATAAAAATGATATAGAATAAATAAAAAAAAATAAACTGCCTATTGTTATTCAAAAACAACGAAATATGCATATAATTTGTTCTTTATTGTTTCCGTTCAAAACCCCCGCCTTTATAGAAAAAATTATTTAATTTCATTCTTCAACTTTCTTTGATATTCCATCGTCATCGTTAGCTGCCCAGCATAAAACATCGATTTAATAATGCATGCATTTATTAAAATGCAGCAAGCGGTTAAAGTACAGCTAAACATGTGTCACGCCTATAGATCACCACAAATCATAGAGCCTTTAGATACTTTTCGTTCATAAATACAAAAATATATTATGAGAAATATCTGGGTTACCAAAGCATTAAATCAAAAACTTCAAAAAAAAAACTGCCCAAGAGGAGTGATGAAGCATTCTATACTTGCTCAAAAGAAGAACGACACCAATAACGCCTTAAATGGAGACTATACGACTTGCAGTCATTTTTTTTTCTTCTCTAAAATGCCTATCTCAAGATACCTTTCCCCCAAGATACATCATCCAAAACTTGTATTCTTCCATTCACCTGCTGCAGCAGCACACTGACCCAATGACTGGTTAATCTCTTCACAAAAATGGTTAAGCAGTATATTCTTGTTGCGTTTTTTTTTTTTCAATTTTGTTTGGATTTGTATCTTCTATGTTCTACAGCAGCAAGATAGCTGTAACCTCAGTTTAATATTATTCAATTTGCATAAATTCTTTTGTAACCTAAATTCAATACATTAGAAGATCAAAACCGTTACATGTTCAAATTTTAAGCCGAGTCTACATTTGACCGATTCAAATTTTGAAAGAAAATTATTTTATTCGGGTTTTGTTAAAATCTCTGGAATTAATAATAACTTACGTGTTTTTCTTTCTCTAATGCGCCAAAGATTAGTTATTTAAAAAAAAATTCAATCAGAAACACTTTAATCCAAGCTTTAGGTCATCTCATAAGAGTGAAGATCAACTCGAAAAACAAACACACGAACTTTTATTCCTAAAGTGTCGGTGTCCACGGCAGGAGATTTGATCACGGCACACAAAAATGAAAAATGGGTTAATCACTTTTGCACATGAAAGCTGTTCCGGCAATTTCTTTACTAATCAATTTAACTTCATAATCTATTCGGGATATCAAGTATCTAGACACGCAGGCCTCACTGACAAAAAGATGATAATCTTCTTTGCTATTTGAAAGCTATTCACAAATTTTGGATTTCTTTCACTTAGAAGTTCACACAGAGGGGACTCTCTATCTCATAGCACAATTTGAAATTATTATGCACGACCAACGACGACCGATGTTGATAAGAAGCTAACTCAGACTGAATGTCATGACCAAAGCAAACGCTCAAACCTACCTTGCAGCCACAGGTAGTTAATTGAAGTCTTTTTTTTATTTTTTTCTCTATAGGTGAAGTCGAGACGAGACACCGACGCGACGCACGACACGAAGCAATGGTAATGCAGAGACATCGTGGAGGGAAAATTTGTTAGTAAGTTGTCGAAGCGTGCACGATGCATCACTCATGAGAGGGTTTAGTAGTTTGTCTGCACTTTTGTTCAAAAGATTAAGCTTCAGTTGTGACTTTTAGGCTACCTTCTTTTACATGTGGCAGCAAGCAGGGGTTTTCCCCATTTTGGAAAATAAGATATCATGAAGAATTCACATCATTTCGGACACTTATTTCCTTAAAACGTTTTTGGTAGTAAAAAATTGAATATTTAATGAAATTTAAACTTTTTGGAATATAAAGAAAATAATAATTAACCATTTGCTGCAATATTTTAGGGGATTAATTTGTTTAAAACTCCAAGAGTTCATTATTATAAAAGTCCCAACGTTCCTGGCCTACTCCTTGACATAGCAATAATAAATCAACAAAATAAAAATTAAATTTAAATACAACCACTTTTTTATCCCAGTGCAGTCAGGATACCGTTCTTGCCACAGCTTCAATTCTGCATAAAAACCAATAGAAAACTATATGATAACCTATTACTAAACTTTTCTCTTCTTTGAACTTCTCTATGATAAATTGTTTAATTATACAATGTGTCAATTTGGCAATATCATATGCTTTTTCACTCACTTTTTTAATCAACTTACACTAGAACTTATCCAGTGCAATTTTGTATGAATATCACTGGTACAACAAAAAAAACACATACAATATTGTGCGGATTTTTATATTTGTGAGCGTTTTCCGAATAGTTTTGAACATTTTATTGTGAGTTAAATTATAATTTTTCCTTCAAATTTATTTTAGTTTGTGGCATAGCTACGCGCGCAGCGTACAACTAGTTTATTTATAAATTATTTGTTTCACAATCCAGAACAGATAAATCCAGTGCTTTTTTCTTAATCCGTTTAATCATTCAATGAAACTTCTGTTTCGAACATAAGTTGTTCTTTTTCTGTCTGAGCAACGTCACTAATATTTGCTTTACAAAATTGTCAAACCTGAACTGAACTGGGGTGCTTGGTCCCCGAACTAACACTTTTTTGTATGGGGATATTTTAGTTCAAGGGCTTAGAGCAATAATCGCCAACTAATGCAGGGACGCTTTACTCTGGCGTGTTCAGAAAATAGTCTGCTAGCAACTTTTTTACTTGTAACTTGTTTCTTATTACTTGTTACTTGTTACTTGTTACTAGTTACTTGTTACTTGTTACTTGTTACTTGTTACTTGTTACTTGTTACTTGTTACTTGTTACTTGTTACTTGTTACTTGTTACTTGTTACTTGTTACTTGTTACTTGTTACTTGTTACTTGTTACTTGTTACTTGTTACTTGTTACTTGTTACTTGTTACTTGTTACTTGTTACTTGTTACTTGTTACTTGTTACTTGTTACTTGTTACTTGTTACTTGTTACTTGTTACTTGTTACTTGTTACTTGTTACTTGTTACTTGTTACTTGTTACTTGTTACTTGTTACTTGTTACTTGTTACTTGTTACTTGTTACTTGTTACTTGTTACTTGTTACTTGTTACTTGTTACTTGTTACTTGTTACTTGTTACTTGTTACTTGTTACTTGTTACTTGTTACTTGTTACTTGTTACTTGTTACTTGTTACTTGTTACTTGTTACTTGTTACTTGTTACTTGTTACTTGTTACTTGTTACTTGTTACTTGTTACTTGTTACTTGTTACTTGTTACTTGTTACTTGTTACTTGTTACTTGTTACTTGTTACTTGTTACTTGTTACTTGTTACTTGTTACTTGTTACTTGTTACTTGTTACTTGTTACTTGTTACTTTTGTTACTTGTTACTTGTTACTTGTTACTTGTTACTTGTTACTTGTTACTTGTTACTTGTTACTTGTTACTTGTTACTTGTTACTTGTTACTTGTTACTTGTTACTTGTTACTTGTTACTTGTTACTTGTTACTTGTTACTTGTTACTTGTTACTTGTTACTTGTTACTTGTTACTTATTATTACTTGTTGTGATTTTGGCCGGATACTGGATATTCGGCCAGCAGTTGGGCCGGATAGCCGAATATTCGGCGGGCGGATATCTGCACAAATGAAAAGTTTAATAGTTTAGTGGTCTGGTACTCAAATCAAACCGGTACAAGTTTTTTTTTTAATTGTTTATTTATTTCACTTAAAGTCTAACAATTTTTTATCTTAGTTTAATAAACAAGTAAAACCAACATAAACATGCTTTTTTTCCTTCTCCTCCACTTCCACAAGGTATTCTTATTTTTTACACTGCAAACATATACATGGCGCATTTGTTGTCCTCAATATTTTGTCACTTCATAATACTGGCTGAAGATTTATTATTATTGAGAAGAGAAGTTTATTCCTTTCTGGATTTTTAATAAATATTGCTACTAAGTAGTAGTTTTGATCACAAATAATTATTTGTTTTTATTGTTGGCAGAGAAGTGTTGTTGACATGGTATACGAAAACAAACATAATGGTTTATTATTTATTTAAAAAGATCTTGGAGTTATTTTTAAATCTAAACTAAAATTTATTAACCAAATCGAGTTTATTGCTAATAAAGCCAACTCCTTGTTATGTATCATTACATCGAAGCGCTTTTGCTTTATATGATCCTTATACATAAAAACCCCTTTACGTAGTTTGAAATCCATATATTACAATATTCTATACTATAAAAATCGAGAGTATTCAAAAAAAAATTCACTATAGGTTAGTAATAAACAAAATGTCTTCTTATAAAGTTATAGATGCAAGCTTATTGTCGCTTTTGCATTTGTTTATGACATTTTATGTATGTTTTTGTAGAAGTGCGTTTAAAAATATGATAGGCTTGTAGATTATTTAACAAACTATTAGTTATGAACATGTTAATTATTATTTATTGAATTGATTCTTATGACCTTCATCAGTTAGATGCTATCAAAACAAAACCTAAATAATATTTTACATATTGTTTGCCTTTTCTTCTTCACACATAATTATTAAGGGTAATAATGAAACGGTGGAAAACCCTTATAAACCTGTGGTTTATACGGATTTCCGCCGTTTCATGAATACCCTTATTATTTATTGTATATTACGTTTTTTTATTTTCCGTTTTAAATGTGTCATTAATAAGTCTAATGTGAGTATTATTCTAATCTCTAATTAATGAAAGTACATAAAATAACAAAAATAAAAATAAGATTACACATGAATGCAGAAAAACTAATTTTCATTCACTATAATTTGACTATAGTAAACGAACAATATTAAAGTGCTGATAGGCCAACTTTATTATATGAAATACAATCAATCAGATCATAAAATTTAATTAACATTACAAGAAATGTTACCCTTGCCGAATTAAGTAGAGAAATAAGAAAGCTTAAGTATAAGAAAGCTCCGGGATATGAACTAATTACAGCCGAAGTTCTCAAAATGCTTCCTCGCAAATCTTAATCTTATTTATATCTATAATAAATGTCACTCTAAGGCTAAAGTACGTTCCGAGCCAATGGAAGGTTGCGGAAGTTATAATGGTTCTCAAACCCGGAAAACAATCACATGATAAGAAATCTTATAGACCCATTTCGCTTCTGCACGTAATATCTAAGGTCTTTAAAAAAAATATTACTTCTGCGCCTGCAGCCAATAATAGAACAAAAGCGCCGAATACCTGAACATCAGTTCGGATTTAAAAGGAAGCATTCGACAATTGACCGAGTGCATAGGATCACTGACGTCATTGAAAAAACTCTTGAAGAAAAGAAAATTTGTTCGGCGGTCTTCCTAGACTGTCGCAAGCTTTTGATAAGGTGTGGCACGAATGCCTAAATTTTAAATTAAGACAAATTCTGCCTGAAGCACTTTATACGCTTCTAAAAGCATATCTAGAAAATAGACTTTTTAGAGTAAGACATGGAAACGATTACTCGGATCTCAAAGAAATAGTGGGTGGGGTACCACAGGGAAGTGTTTTAGGTCCAATATTGTACCTATTATTTACACGTGATATACCTCAAACAGAAGACACTATCGTAGCCACGTTTGCTGACGACACTGCAATACTAGCAGTGGGCCAAACGATTAATGATTCTACGACAAAATTACAAAAAGCTCTGAATAATGTCAATGATTGGACCAAAAACATGGCGGATATCGCTCAATGAAGTAAAATCAGTCCATGTAGATTTTATGTATAAGAAAATTAATATATTACCGGTATTTGTGAATACGGTTCAAGTTCCGTTTGCTAACGAAGCAAAATATCTCGGAATGACTCTAGACGCGAAATTAAAATGGAAACCGCATGTTAGAAAGAAGTGCGAGGAGTTAAATAATAAACTCAGAGATATGTACTGGTTGCTCGGGAAACACTCTAAGCTCAGTATAGAAAACAAGCTAATTTTGTACAGGCATGTGCTTAAGCCTGTCTGGACTTACGGTATACAACTCTGGGATTGTACGCGATCTCGGGATTCCCACGGTTCGCGATGAAATAAAATAATTTGCTCGAATAATACTTACAACAATTCAATAGTACTATAGTCGAAATTATCCGCTTTAAAATCGCGGTATAAGCAGGAACTATCACCGGATAGTTACCTGCAACACGTTAATTAAATTCGTTAAAAATAAATTGCTAGGTAAGTTTCAACTTAGTTGCAATCGGGAGGAGGAGGTGTTTTTAGTGCAGTAAGAATCTCACACTCCTATGAGCACGCGTTTTTCGGCCCCTTCTGAAGGTTTTACACCTACCCACGAAAAAAAAAAAAAAAAAAAAAAAAACTTAATATTTTGTATTTATTTTTTCTGAAAAAAACTACTAACCGATATTCGGCCGGATATAAAACGAATATTCGGCTCCGGCCGAATATTATAAAAGGAGCCGGATAGGCCGGGTACCGAATACCTACCGGATATCCGTCACATCTCTACTTGTTACTTGTTACTTGCTACTTGTCCTAGCGAATTAAAAAATAGATATTAGTCAGTCATATGTATATTCTCAAAAATTGCCTTAAAAAGTTGTCGCTTAAATAAAATTTCCTGATATTTCGAAATTTAAATTTCCAGCCGGGATTCCCCTTTATCAAACACAAATACTGCGTTATGGCTGTTTAGCTTGAAAAATAAGAATAAAAAACATAAAAACTTTCATTATTTCTGCAAAAGCGAAACAAAACCCCAAGAAAGCCTTTAGTCGGAATGTAAACTGCTTTATAAATCGTTTGAACTTTTCCGCACAACAATTTATTTGCATTCAATTTCACTGAAATAATGTGCAGTGTGCCCAATTAGACGCGTCTTATTACGTGAGCCTAGCCATAGCCATACCACAAAGCTACTACTACTACTACTTACTTCTAATTGACTTGAAACAATGTTAAGCTTCAATAGCACTTTAACCAATGATTATAGTCTGCACTTTCTTTAGTTTATCATCCATTCCATTCATAATAGAGCGAGGATATCTCTTCACAGAGTTCAAGATGTTACCTAACCACAGCAATAGTGATGTCTAATTTTATGTTTTAAAGTTAGTTATTCAATGCATTTGAAGTATATACCAGGGATAGTATTTGAATGAAGTACTACTGCGATAAATGTATGTGTATGTACATCTTCTATGGCATGCAAATGAGAAGTTTTCTGCAAAATTACCAATCCAATGTATCTAGTTAGAATTATTTTTTGACACGAACATCCAAAGATGCAAAGATTCTATAGAGAATGTGGACTCACTTTATTCTAAATAGAATGATTGGTTTGGTTATACTATTATTACCTTACCTCCCAGAATGCAGGAAATGGAAAATAACTGGGATATGGCTATAATGAAGTAGCTGCAAATTGTTTAAGTAACGACGCGACGCGACGCCTCAACTCACTATGTGGAATTTCCAGACAAATTGCCAATTTTCTAAGTGAATACTTTATTACCAAATTAGTGACATTTATGGTCAGGGATGTTATTAAATTATTGTTTTATGACCTTCTACGTTCAGCATTTGCTTTAGTATGGTATCTTATTCCTTGCATCAACGGTACTTCCTTATGATGGTACGAAAATATTCTCATCTTTCTTTACAAAAGACTAACTATACTTCTAGATTCTTATCTTTTTTATGATGTAGGTATAGGTGCTCGAAGGAACATGCGATGGTTGAACAATGATAACAGTGGAAAATTGACATTAGGGCAGTTTTTTAATTGTAAACAAAATGTTAAACGAAAAAAACATAATATTTTCTCTATTATAACGCCATTTTATTACGGTTTATACTTTCTTAAGTTTATAAAAATAAATTAAAATATTGTTATATCGAAAAAAGCATCGATTTAAATTTGTCTCCCGGTCAGAAATAAGAAACTCATGATAAAAAAATCTAAATAATTAAATTTTGTATTAACATTAAAGTGAACAACTGAGCAAGAAGATAATTCAAAAAATATTTTAAGTGCGATCCGCCCATGCCTATTTTCCTTATTTCTTAATTTTTAGAAAACGACATAAATAATTTCAAGGAAAATTTAAGAGTTTATTTGTATAAAGTCATCATTATGCCACGCCCACTTTTATCATTTGTTTGGTTTCTTGGAAACGGATATAATGATTTTGACGAACATTTTAGAGTTTGTTTTTATGGACAAGAACAAAATTTCAAAAATTTTATAAGTAGATAATATCCGGTGGCTGTTTATCTAATTTCTTAGTTTCCCGGAAGCCACTGAAATGGTTCTAAAGAATTTATCAGTCCTTTTTATTTTTTGAAACGACTCCAACGATTTGAATGAAATGTTCATAGTTTGCTCTAATGATCGCGAAAAAAAGTTAAAAATTATATTCAGCAAAATTTTGTATATCTATATTTATATATAGATAATATTTTACATTTAAAGTGTTGTTTATAGTACCTACTATAAAGTTCAAGGAAATGTTCAACGTCAATATTTTCTTAAAATATTGAAGAAATTTCAGACTCATATACAAATTATTGATGATGAAGAAAGCCTATCATACTGAACGAGAAGATATTTATTTATTTGATGTATTTGATTTTATTTTTTTTTTTCAGATTGCAAAAGTTTATACAAAAATTTTATATTATAAGAATTAACTCTCATAATCTTATTACTTGCGATATACGTAAGCGTCAAAAAAAGTGTACACCTACAAACTTCATTTTTGCACCTCTGCTAGTGAAAGTGGGGTTGATATTGAATGCTTATCTTATGTTTTAAGGCGATTCATTTTCAATTAATTGGCACATTAAAATTAACAAAAAAAAAAAAAATACTTCATTTTTATGAACATACTATTCACGGTTCGGATTATCGGGACAACAACCATTAAATTTATTTTGTTTTTCTTTCTAACTGACAATTTGGTGATCAGTGTATTTTATCTGCCATCTTAAAAATCCTAATTTTTACTTGCGATATAGGTAAGGTTCTATAGGGCAAGTTTTGCAATTGAAAAAAAAATCGAACTTAATCAAACTTGACATTGCGATTATGGAGAACACCAAAAAAGTGGGTACCGCAATTCCGTCTGTCTTCAAACTTGGTATTTAAGTGTTCTAGGTGATTGTCCAAAATTGAATTTTGAATTGTAGTTTTAGCCCCAAAAATAACGGTAATTGGCATATAAATTTTTCTACCATCTTAATTATCTCGAAAATGGCTCTAAAGATTTTGATAAAAATTGGTGTGTGTACTTCCTTGGGTATGGTCTACATTTTGGCCAAAAAAATTAAATATTTTATTATTAACGGTACCTGCCATACAACCATTTTATTGATTTTCGACTTTCTGATAAACGGCTCAACAGATTTCGATTTTAAATAATCCTGCATTTCAAAATTTCCGAAAAATAGTTTTTTAGATTTTGAAAAAATATATATATATATATATATTTTGAAAATTCAATATTTCAAAAACGGGTCAACGATTTTTTCTGAAATTTTGCTTTGAATTTATATAATTAAATAATGAAAATATTCATATATAATTTTTTTTTTTAGAAAAAAATTAAGACTTTTTATACATACAAAATTAAGTGAAAAACGACATTATATAATGTAATCGGACATAGGAGCAAGTACGTGCGATCCACTCGAGCATTTTATTTTTATTTTGCTCAATAACAGCCAAAATCTACATTTTTTCTGCTCTTAGAGCATATTTAATACAGTAAAATTATCTACAAAATGACATATTAACGACCTCTGTATGTCAATTCGTTCTTAAGTTATAGCGTGCCAAAGTTTAATTGTTCGTTAAAATGGGAGCTATATTAAGTATGGTTGCTTGAACTTATGAATTTAATCTATATCCATTTTGATATTTATTTTATTTTATAATTAAGCTTTGGTACACTATAACTTAAAAACGAATTGACATACAGAAGTCATTAATGTGTCATTTACTGTCTTAAATCTGCTTTAATTTTTTATTTTAGAAAAAATAAAGAATTTGGGAGTTATTAAGCAAAATAAAAAAAATAGGATTTTTAATATGGCAACATTACCCTTCCGGTTCCACACTAAAAATTTGTTTTTTTTTTTCATAGAATATGTTTTTGCAAACATAAATAAAAACAAAAAAAATCCCCACTCAAAAACATAAATTTATTACATTTTTTTAAATTAATGTACTACACTACAAGTTTTCGACCATTTTTCTGCAAATCTATCAATTGTACGATAAAAAGTGTTTATAAGTTTTTTGTGTAGAATAGCATTAGCTACAATGCATACTTACAACTTTTTTCAAAAGAACCTATAGTTTTCGAGTACTTTGGAAAAAACTGAATTCTTTTTTTGTGTAACTTCTTTAGGCCAAATTATTCGTTTGGCCCAGGTACTACAGTTGTGCTCATCAGTTAGAGCTGTAGTACCCTTCTAAGACGCAAAATATTAGTCGATGGCTACCGACACAAATAAAATGTGCAGCTTTCAAACACTGTGAATTATATTTTTCTAGGGGAATTCGGTCGAATTCAGACACCAAGAAAATAATGCCCGTGGTCTGGCTTGTTTAATTTTAAGAAGAAATGCAAAAATAATACAAATGCATGTGCAAACATAGGTTTTGTTTCTGTTGCTTATCTTGTAGACTGTGCTTTTAATTTTAATTGAATTTTTTGGTGACCTTTAGTCCATATTATGCGTTGCAACTTGCGTTTCAATTAAAATTAAAAGCACAGCCCACAAAATAAAGAACAAAAGCAATACCTACGTATGTACATGCGCTTGTATTGTTTTTATTTTTGCATTTTTTCTATAAAAATTAAGTAAAAAATGACTTTAAAATATATTTTTAGTCGTTTCTATTAAGAATTTTTTCATTCGATGTGATCGAACAGAAGAGCAGGTACGTGCGATCCAATCGTGCATTTTATTTTGTTATATATCCAATCACAGAACATTGAGTCTTAGATATCGTTATTGTCGAATTGATCTGTATGGTAACCCACACCACCTTTTCATCTTCTCAGATGACACCGCACGGAACTAAATCGCTCGGCGTTGACCATTGGTTTTTCACCAATTCGAGTTGCATCTTATTACCCAAAATGTTCTTTGGAGAGTTTGCGAATAACAATTTGGGTAGGCTCACTTTAGTCGTCGAACTCTTTGCGGTGTTAAAGTCTCTGTCATTTAATTTGCCAGCTTTCTCCATTGGGGAAAAAAGCTGCGTAGAATTTAATGCCTCAAAAACGCAGTGTTGTCTTCTATTGTTAAAGCAGAGCCCACCACCAATTCCGCTAACAATGAGCGGCACTTGTATTAAAAAAAACCGATCAGGTTTCAGTCCTATGGTATCTGCATCACAGACCACCGCTTGTGGAATGACCACATAGTCGATGTCGCCAAAAATGCTGCAAAGTGCTTGGGCTTTTATCGAAGAAATTCTTCTTCTCTTCTTATCTGGCTGCAATCTATAAGGGTTCCATTCGTCCAAATTTGGATAGTAGTTATAACTTTCACATTTGGACCGGAGCGGAGCTCCGAAATTTCATTTGAGTCTTTTTTTTTTGATAGAATTCAAAATAGAGCTCTACGAATGATAGACGATCAAACTATAATAGAGACATTTACATCTCTAGAAAACAGTCGAAATGTTAAATGTCTCTCATTATGTTAACGCTATTTTTATGTAAGCAATGTTCCGGCGAAATAGCCTGGAACATTCCTGCCCTCAAATTTTTCAGCCTTAATATTCACGCTTCAAACGTAATGTCAAGTACAGAAATTCTTTCGTTAATCATACAACGCGAATGTGGACTGCTTCACCCTGCTCTATTTGCCTCCCATTTTTATATTCAGAAATTCAAATCCAATGTGCATCGGAATCTTATCTTACATCCTTCCCTACTTTTTTAACGCTCGCACTCTGCTTGATCATTTTAAGGGTAGTCAAATACCCTTTAGAACTCGCAATCATATACAAATAAAATGCACGACTGGATCGCACGTACTTGCTCCTATGTTCGATCAAATCCTATGCAAAAGATTCTTAATAGAAACGGTTAAACATATTTGTAAAGTCTTTTCTTACTTAATTTTCTATATACAAAAATTCTCTAGAGAAAAAATTGGTATGACAATTTTAAATATTTAACAATATAAAATTCAAAACAAAATTTCAGAAAAAATCATCCACGCGTTTTCGAAATATTGAATTTAAAAAAAAAATATCTTTTTTGCAAAAATCTAAAAATTGAAATGCAGTATTCTGTAGAATTAATTCAAAGGAGCTCCTGTATAAAAATTGATCGAAATCCATTGATCCGTTTGTGGGAAAGTCGAAAATCAATAAAATGGTAGTACACACACTAATTTTTATCAAAATCGTTAGAGACGTTTTCGAGATAATTAAGATCATAGAAAAATTTGTATGGCAAGTACCGTTATTTTTGGGGCTAAAACAACAATTCAAACATCTATTTTGGACAATCACCTAAAATGCCTAACCACCAAGTTTGTACAAAATCGGTTCAGTCGTGTAGGCTGTAGATCGTACTACCGACAGACAGACAGACAGTCAGACAGACGGATTTGCTGGACCCACCAAATGCAAAGCTTGTCCTATAGTACCTATCACTACGTTTCCACCGAAATTTAATCTCTTGTAGATTTACTAATCTCATCGCAAGTAAAAATCCATTTTGTTAAAATACTTTTTTGTGAACAACTTCAAAATGATGATGTAGGGTCAGTTTTTTCAGTAATATTTAAACTAATACTTACATTTCCTTTAAAAATTTCGTCCGTTGATAGCTCTATTTCAACACATTAGGGTGTTTTTTTTTTAAGTATGAAAAGTTTCGATGGTTGTTGTCTATGATTTGACAGTCAAACTCTGTTGACATTTCTGTTTAATAAGGTTTGGCAATTCATCATAAATCGAATGCCGGAACAAGGCTTCCAAATTGTGGAAATTTATTTTGATGAAAATTAATCTATTCGAGAAGTTCATAGAGCACTTTTCCAGCGCGCCTAACCATAAATGTATTGCACAATCAATTTGGTGATAGATTTATTTCCAGTGGTCCTGTTAACTGACTCCCTCAACGCCTCTCGTCTTCTTTTTATGGGGCCATGTTAAGTCATTGGTTTATGTCGACAAACCAGCAACTCTTGAAGCATTGGAAGACATACGGACATATTTATTGGCGGCGGACATAATAAAAAATTAAATTATCTACCAGATAATTATAATAAAAAATTCATTCCAACAATATTTCTGTCTTGTATTATTATTTTATCTTTTCAAGTTCTTTAAAAAACACCAATTACTGATTACTATTGAAAGAAAACTTTTCCGACAGAAACAGTCAGAAGATTGTTTTCATTAAAATGTATTAAAAATATTGTTGAAAAAATCAAGATTTTAATTAGAATATAAGATATATAACCTTTATGTACCTGTAAATTGTAAACGTAAGAAAATACAAATAAATAAAGTGAACGACTTCATTTTTTATTTCATAGTATCCTTACCAAAGGTTGATACTAGACATAGTGTTCTGCACATGAAAACGGAAATTCGGTAACGATTAACTTCAAACCTTAGTTTTTTTTCCCAAAAAATGCATGTAGTAATACATGATAGTTAAGTTACGGCTGAGATATAAGTGAGATAAGTCAACGAGCATCGTTATTGCAAAATGTATACACATACCTATAATTAGTTTATGATTTTTATTCATACTCTAGCATAAGGTTGGAAAAAAAATCGGCAAACCAAAAGAACGCTATAAATTTATTCAATTTTAAATTGCTACTCTAAGTCGAGCTACAATAAAAAACTATGAAATACATAATAATTATATTGCACGCATATTAAGCACGGCAAAAGAATAATTCAATTTGAAAGTGTTAACAAATGATGTCTGGCCTTGAATAAAACATATTTTTTTTATGGATTTGTTTTGCTAATTATTGTAAAGTAAACCTCCAAAGATATTACAAGAGGTATGATATTAAAAGGTAATTTTTGGTAATTTCCATGAATTTTATTTCACACACAATTCTTGCGTAGAAGGGAGAAATGGTAACTTCTTTAAAAAATAGCAGAAAGGTTACAGACTTTTAACTAAATCTAATGAAAAATAAAATAAAATGCACGACTGGATCTCACGAACTTGCTCTTATGTTCGATTACATTGTAGGCAAAAGATTTCTATTAAAAATCTAAATATATATTTAAAGTCGTTTTTTACTTAATTTTTTTATATATACAAGATTTCTTTAATTTATATCTAAAAAAAATTGTTATCAGAATCTTAACTATTTACCCCCATTTTCACAGTGCGAGTTAAAACTTAAGATCGACTGAACCTTAAACTGAGTTTAAACTTTTGGTTTAATTCGTCCGGTTTCACAGTGAATAACTACATTTTATGAAAAATAGTTGGCAGCATTTTTCTTGCCTCGTCCTCCCTTTCTCTCTCTGACACAAAAAAACTTGAAACAACGAGAATAATATATAAAATAATATTCAAAATCACTATAACAAATCGATAACATTTGAATACATAATTTAGTTATGTTCATAATATTTTCTGAAAAAAAAAAACAATACAAACGCTGAACTGAATTTTAAACGGCGGAATAATATCGGTTAACTTAAACTACAAATTGAACTTAGTTCAAGGTTTAAACGACACTGTGAAACCAAATAAAGTGTTGATCTAAAGCTTAAACCAAAAGTGGAGTTTAAACTTGGTGCTTAGGCGTTTTATGTGATTGTCCAAAATATATTATTGAATCGTTGTTTTAGCCCCAAAAATGACGGTACTTTCCATAAAAATGTTTCTACCATCTTAATTATCTACAAAACGGCTCTAACGATTTTAATAAAAATTGGTGTAAGTACTACTTTGGGTATATGGTCTACATTTTTGTCAAACATTTCTTTTAAATATTTTGTTATTAACGGTGCATGCGTTACAACCATTTTATTGATTTTTGACTTTCTCACAAACGGTTCAACGAATTTCGATCAATATTTGTAAATAATACTGTATTTCAAAATAGAATTTGAAAAAAAAAAAAAAAAATTTCTTTTGAATATTTCGATTTTTTCTGAAATTTTGTTTTAAAATTTATATTATTAAATATTTAAATTGTTCATACCAATTTTTTTTCTAGAAAAAAATTAAGATTTTTTATATATAAAACAATAAGTGAAAAACGATTTTAAGAATACATTTAGCCGTTTTTATTAAGAATCTTTTGCATATAATGTGGTCGAACATAGGAGCAAGTAAGTGCGATCCAGTCGTGCATTTTATTTAAATCAAAACCTTAAGAGTCATTCTTGATATAATTAAGATGGTAGACAAAATTGTATGGCAGGTACCACTGGATTTGGGTTTAAAAACGATTCAAAAATTTATTTGAGACAATCACCTAAAGCACTTGAAAGTAAAAACTGTGCACTACTATAGATATAATCCATATTTTAGTTCAACAATTTTGTTTACATATATTTTGTTATTAACGGTATCTGTCATATAAAAAAAAATTATTTTACATTTTCCCATAAATGGCTTGACGGATTTCAATCAAAATTTATAGATGTTTCTTCGAATTCTTAATAATACTGCATACCAAAATTTTGCAAAAATTAAATATTGGATTTATAATTGGCATACCACTACTTTTTAATAAAAAAATTACAGAATTTTGTTTCATAAAAAATTAAGTAAGGAACGACTTTACAAATATAATGGGTTATCCATTTTGCGATTTCATAAGTAATCGTAAATAAAACACATATTTTTTTGTCATGATATTTCTTTTTTATTATAAAGTTTGAACGTTGACAATATGTGTGAAACACTACATCATTTAAATGACCACCACGCGAATTGTTGCAAGCATCGATTCTTTTGAGGTATTTTTCGACCACTTTTTGACACATATTGGGCGGTATCTCAGCCATAACTTGACGAATGTTGGTTTTCAAGTGCTCAAGAGTTAAAGGTTTATCTGCATAAGCACGGTCTTTCGCGTTGCCCCACAAAAAAATTCCAGCGGTGCCAAATCGCATGATCTTGTTGGCCACTTGATACCACCACGACGAGAAAGCACGCGGCCGGGAAATGTTTCTTGCAATAAAGCCATATTCGCTCGAGTTGTTGAACCACGTCTTGTTGAAACCACATATTCTCCAAGTCGAATTCTTCAATAGCAGGCAAAAAAAGTCGGTTATCATATGACCATAACACTCCGAATTGACGGCAACAGACGTTCCATCGTCGTTTTCGAAGAAGTAAGGTCCAATCACAACTCCGGACCAAAGAGCGCACCAAACAGTGACTTTTCGTGGATATAATGGCCTCTCTTCAATTACTTGAGGATTCTCAGAACTACAATTTTGTTTATTAACATAACCACCGAGTAAGAAATGTGCTTCGTCGCTGAAGAAAATTTTGTTCGAAAAATCGCCGTCCAACCATTCGACGTATCTACGACGTTGTGAATGGTCAGCTGGCTTCAGTAGTTGTGTGAGCTGGACCTTATATGGATGTAGGTGTAGATCCAAATGCAAAATACGCCATAATGTGCCGTAAGATAGTCCTAATTCCTGAGATAGACATTGAATCGACACATTCGGGTCTTCGGCAACACTTTCACTTACAGCAGCGATATTTTCAGTGGTTCGAGCGGAACGATGATGCACAGGTCTTACAATATCTGCAACCAATCCAGTCTCTTCAAATTTCTTCACAATTTTGCCAATTGCTTACGAAGTTGGACGATTGTGTAAACCATAATCTCCTCTTAAAGCACGATATGTGGCTGTGGCAGAATCACCATTTTTGTAGTAGGTTTTAACAATTTTTATGCGTTGTGCGATAGTTAAGCGATCCATTTTCGTAAATGTCAGACTTTCAACTGAAAAAAAAAATTGGTTTAACATCGAAAATGTTTGTATGCAGTATTATTTGATAGTTGAAGGAACTCATGTAAAAAAAAAATTGATCAAAATCCGTTAAGCCGTTAAAGAGAAGTCGAAAATAAAAAAAAATGTACGACAAGTTCTGTTAATAGCATTTTAGGTAAAACAAATCTTAGCCCAAAATGAATACTAAAATAATAATACACTGAATTTTTCTTATACAAAGCGTTAGAGCCCTTTTCAAACACCTATCATTTGTGGTATGAAAAATTGTTTACAGGTAACTATATTTTCGGGCTAAGAAAATGTAAAACAAAATATCTACATTCACGTTTTGTGGGTCCAGAAAGAATACATCGGTTTGGAGCTTTGTTACTTCAGGTGACTGTTCGCTATGTTTAGTCATCTTTTTTTTAATATTCTTAAATGAAAGCAAAATCAAATGAAGACGCATTTGAAAAAATCAAATTATTTATTGGCAAATTACCTCAAAGAACAGAAATCCTAAACATATCAATTTATTGCTATGCTATTTTCGAATGATATAGTTTTTCTTTTTTCTTAGATTTTTCAACAACACAGGATCAGACAAATCACACCTCTCGTCAGAAGAATTTATCGATCTGAAATATTTAAATTTTAAAGGCGAACGTTTACAGTATTCAAAATTTTCTTTCCATACATTTTTGATTCTCCAGGTCTCCACTTTTTCTAAATGTCATCCAAAATGCTAAAAATCAACATTTCCCGAAGCAACAAATAAAATCGGAAAAATTACAAATTTTCTGAGGTAAAATTTGAATTTTTTAGATATTTTTTAATCTATTTAAAACGGAGCCATCCCTTACTCGATTTTGACAGCTTAAGGCTTGGCAGGTAGGCAACATACTATATTTTGACGTTTTGATAATATTTTTTTTCAAGTGTCATTTAAAAGTCTTAAAGTCACCTTTTTCCGGAGGGAGAAACGAAGTAAAACATAAGCGATTTCTATTCCAACGACGTGCATACATAAATCGTATGTATTCTTTTCTGGATTTTAGCAGTGCGCTTATCTGAGTACATAGGCGGAGGAAGGCGTGGGCGGTGTGAGTAATCGCACACGGCCTCGCGGTGCAAAGGGCCTCGCGCCTCACAGCCTAAAACAAATTTGAAAAAGTATGGAAAATGAAATGAATGTGAATGAAGTAATCGATATTTCTGATAAACTACTTATATTTATATATTGTGTTATAAGATTAATTTATTAAAAGATTTCATCTCTGTCATTTCTGATAATTCTTTTATATTTAGTATGGCAACATTAGTTGGCGTTAAACTATCGCCAGGTGTCCCCAGTCAGTGACAGTGACCGGGCCTAGCTCGGGACTTCCCCTTATTAGAAAGCCAATCAAAGTACCTATATAGCAAGACGGCAAACATTTACTTCTCTTGCCACGTAAGGAGTTGTGAAGTTGTGTGTGTGTATCGTAAGCATTCACATTTTACCTAACAACACATTGGTCGGTTTTGCAAGGTCCGTAGAAAATTTCAACGGAACATGCGACCGTATATTGTCGCGTAGTCCGATGTACCACCAGCCTATTCACTGCAGAACTTGTCGTATTCGGCCAAGATTTTTGCGCCTACAGTTATTTTAACTTATGAGGTAGTAAATCAAGGATATGTTGGATTTATTAAAAAAAAAATAATAAGTACTGAATTAAAAAAATAAACAAAAATATGGAAGCAACGGAAGTTATTCTAGGACAAAATAAAGAGCACACTTCATTAGAAAAATAAAAACAAGTATGATAACATAAAATTTGATCATGATACAAAAAAAATGATGTGTTAATATTTAGTGAGATAACATTTATTTTTAATCACAGCGGCACACTGACGGTTCATAGATAAAAAAGGCTCTCAACAAGTACCGAGTACCAAGATAGCTAAACTTCCTGCCAAAGTTTGTCCAAATTTGAACTAGCGGATCTATTAATTGCTTTATCACAAGTTCTCAGAATAATTGCGATCTGGGGATCGAGCTGATTCTTCCATGTCCGCGATTTTATGCCTTGATAACCAATGCTTCACACACCCAGCGGTGTACTTTGGATCGTGTAAATTTCTTTTTCTTCAAGGTCATTTCTTCATCATCATACGATAACATTGTATTCCTCAGAATTTCCTTGTATTTTATCTGATCTAATAATACGTTCTATGCGATGAAGTCCAACGCCATACGAGAAAAAAATCACCAAAACAAGAATGCTAGCTCCGCCAAGCTTAACACTTTTGATAGTATATTTTGAATAATATTCCTGACTTTTTCCGCTTTGCTAATATTTTTACTTGCGATTATACATATGTAGGTTAGGTACTATAAGACAAGTTATGCATTCTTCGAAAAAAAGTTTTGAGATGACAATCAAACATGACATTACGATGATAGTGAAGACTAAAAAAGATGGTCTAAAAATTCTCTCCGTCTGTATGTCTGTCTATCAGTCTGTCTGTATATATGTATAGATACCTACAGCCTAAAGGGGTAGGCCGAATTGCTTTAAACTTGGCATATTGAGTTTTTTAGGTATTGTACAGAGGGGAAACTGAATTTTTTTTAGCTCAAAAAATAACGGTACCTGCCATATAACCGTTACGTTGAAGCCTATTTTTCTCGAAAATGGCTCTAACGATTTTGATTTTTAGGTAGGACCAATTATATGGTTGAAAAAACAATTTTTTAAAATGTCTTAAAACGGTACTTCTCATGGGAAGTTCTTTTGCTTTCGACTGTCTCATAAACGGCTTAACCGATTCTTTCGAAATTTCACACATATATAGGCTTAGGTAGCCCAATTTTTTATATTTTTAAAAGCATTTAAAAATTGTTTTTAAATAAGATTTTGAAAAATGCTTATTTGCTGAAAACCTATGAATTGGCGTTTTCGATTTTTTTTTGAAAAATGTTTTCAAAAAGTTAAAAAAAACTTTTTTTTTTTCAAAAACCGCTCCACAGATTTTAAACTTTTTTTTTCTCATAAATTCAATTTTTTCCAAGAAATAAAAAGGCGTACTTTTTTCGAGCTAAAAATAGATTAAGTTCTTATTTCAGAATTTTGAATGATTTTTTCTTTGATTAAGCCGATTTAATCGTTTGCTTTTGAGTTTATATTATTAAATATTTAAGATTGTCATACCAATATTTTTTAGAAAAAAAATTAAAGAAATTTTGAGTATACGTATAAAAAATTAAGCAAAAAACGCCTTTAAAAATATATTTAGATTTTTAATAGAAATCTTTAGCATAGGATGTGATCGAACACAATAGCAAGTTCGTGCGATCCAGTCGTGCATTCTATTTTCAATCGATCCAAAATGATTGAACTTAGACTCATCCGAGCATAAGATATTTTTCCACCAATTTTGATCTTTTGAAATTTTATGCTCCTTGGCAAACTGCAACCGATGACATGACAAATTGCGTTTGAAGACATGTGATTTTCTTCTGGCAATTCTTCCACATAATTGTTTTTACGGAGGTGGTTTTTAATACTGCTAAGAAACACGTTTAAGCCAAGATCTTGTTCTTTTGCTTATTTAATATTTTTTAAACACTTCCAGTTTCTTGACGATAGTTTAGAGTATTAACAACATTCTTCCTCGAAATTCTTAATTTTCCATCTATTGAAGAATTTGAGTAACCTTAATTTTTAAAATCCAGAACTACATATTAACAACTAAAGTTTTACCTATTTTATTAAAAACAACATTTAAAGTGCTTAAAATATTTACCAAAAATGTATTATGTTTACAACGAAAACAATATGTGCTATTTAAATTGTCTTCACTTGAATGTACCTTGCTTATCTTCTGACTTACATTGGACTTTGTTTATTAAATAAATTGAAGAGAAGTAATATCCCGTTTATTTGCACTCAATAGCCACAACAAAAAACTTTTTACAGTATTGGAAATTGAAAATAAACTTATGATTTAAGCCTTAGTCAAATTTCTTAAAACAAAACTGTGCTATTTATTTTTTCGCCACTGTATATTGTATTATATGTATTACGTTAGTAAAATATTAAAGTATGTACAAAGGAGGTAGGTATGCATTATATTCACCCATTTTTATTCGAACGAATTAGTCCCCTTCTGATATGTTAATTGGGGTGGCCGAAAGTTGTGTGTTCGCCTGTCAACCTCATGGTCACAGGTTCGATCCCTGCCGTAGTCTATGTCTTCTTATTTTTCCATTAAAAACCAATTCTAAAAAAATACATGTCATACAATGAGTTGCTGGCAGAGTTGCTGGTTTACTCATTACGTGCTGTTTAGGCATAGAACTAACAACATGTGATTGAATAAAACTAGTATACCGATAAAATATATCAAAAGTGGGGTGGCCGTGGCGCGATAGTTGTGTGCTCGACTGTCAACCTCGTGATTGCAGGTTCGATTCCTGCCGTTGTCTATGTCTTCTTATATTCCATTAAAAACCAATTCTAAAAATTGTCATAAAATAAGTTGCTGCTTTGCTCATTACATGCTGTTTAGGCATAACACTAACAATATGTGATTGAGTAAGCTAGTATACCCATAAATATGACAACAAAATAAATAAAATAATGCGAATTATAAGGGACATAAATAAATAAGACACTGTAGTTCTCCCCGCATTAATTCAGCTGCCATCCCTGGAGATAAATCTGAGACATCAACAAGCTCTAGTCTCAGAACATCGCGCCACACATCTTTCCTATTCTTCTTTCTCTTCTTCCACCGGATGCCCGCGCTTTATTAAGACAAACATATAAAGGGTATTCATAATCCCTTGAGCGCGTGCAAAGTTATAAAAAAAAAAAAAAAAGAATAAAAAAATTAATGCGAATCATAAGGGACATAGATAAATAAGACACGGAAATTTCTCCGCATTAGTTCAGCCGCCATCCCTGGAAGATAAAATCTGAGCAACAACCACCTACAGTCTCCGAATATCCCGCCACACATCTTTCCTATCATTCTTTCTCTTCCTTAACCTCACCATCACGCCCGCGCTGTGTTGAAACATTTAAAGGGTATTCATAATCCCTTGAGCGCGTGTAGATTATTAAAAAAAAATAAAAATCCATATTATTATTATTTTTGTTTTGTTTGCTTACAGATTACAGATAGACTATTGGCGAATTCTTCAAAATTGATCAATCATGTCAGTTTTATATTCACCACCAGAGGGCGTCGCGAAATGTACCTTGCCCACATAAATTTTATGTCTTACGCCGCCACTGTCTGAGTATAACTATGTTATGTACATATGTGGTTTCCTATTTAGCACAAAAAAACATTGTAAATATTATAAACAATTGAACATATAAGTACTAAAAAATAATTAATTAAAAATTATTTCTTATAGCGGAAGTCGAAGCCAAACCACCGAGACCACCGGTCTTGTCTCGTGTGCTTTTAAAGTAGTTTCTTTGGCAGCCCTAACTTTTTCAGCTTGTACTTTAGCGGTTCCTGTATTGTACATGTATGAATGAAACCAATTTCCTCATTAACATTTCAGGACTCTTACTACTTTCTTTTATCACAAGAAATATGTTTTATGACTCAGTATTTGGATTTTTCTCTAGATAGCCCTGTTAATTTTCCTTAATGTTAGATGAATTCAAATTAAGCCCTTCTACAGGAATTAGCACCTGATTTGTTAGGCTTAAGAATTAGTATGTGGCAAAATGCCCCAAACCATTGTTATTTATTTTTATATTTTGAGTCTCTTAATCTCATACCATAAATAAGATTACGACCAGATTTTGTGCTTTAAATATCTATTAATAAAATGTTTAAGGCATGCAAACAACAACAAACATTTTCATAAGTCATGTTGATGGTTCTTAAATTGCTTTAAAGTTCAAACTGCGAGAAAAGTGATTTACATAACTCCCAGAGATATTATCGCAAACCGACTTTATTTGTTTATTTTCTTTTGTTTTTTTTTTCTCTCTAGAATGTTATACTATATGGTTGAATACTTGGATGTGGTTTTATGCAAATATGCGGCATGGTGTCAACAAACTCTTCTTCAACGTATGGTTCTGATAAATTATTGCTTGTCATGAGGTTTTCCATTTAGTTGTGTACTTTATTTTTTCTTGTGGCGATGGACTCTTGTTTCAATGCAAACTATATCTATTAACTCGCACAGAATTAGCTGCAGTTATTTCAAATCACGACACTATGTACTTTAAAAAAAAAAAAGAATGGAGTTTCAGTTTTATTACAATCCAAAGTTTGAAGTTCAAGTTTTTTTCCTAGATTAAATAATTATACCTGTTCCAGTCATTCACACCAATTGCATCTGCAATGTCTTTGGTTACACAACATTTCTGACAATGTTTTCTTTGTGGTTTTTGAATCTAAGATTCCAAGATTCATTTGGCTGCAGCATTGTTATTTAGTCCTTCGATGTGACCCAACTAATGCAATTTAGACGTGTTTTGACATTTAGGACTACATGGACATCTTTGTTTGTACAGCTCATCGATCTCGTCTCCTACTTCCTCCATTCGACTTCTTCTTTCGAAGGGACCCAATATGCAACAATTAATTTCTAGCACTCTGCTTCGTTAACAGGACTGATGTTCTGAGAATTTTGTGTACTTCCTCGTTTTTCGCGTAAGGAGTATTACGGCTATTTCTTTCTCTTAATTGAAGTATCAGTGGTTTGCTAAAGTAATTCTTCTTATATGAATTTTCATTAAGGAATCATTTTTTTTTTTATAATCTACACGCGCTCAAGGGATTATGAATACCCTTTAAATGTGTCAACAAAGCGCTGGTGTGAGGGTGAGGTTAAGGAAGAGAAAGAATGATAGGAAAGATGTGTGGTGCGATATTCGGAGACTGTAGGTGGTTGTTGTCTCAGATTTTATCTCCAGGGATGACGGCTGAACTAATGCGGAGAAATTTCCGTGTCTTATTTATCTATATCCCTTATAATTCGCATTAATTTTTTAATTCTTTGTCATATTTTATCGGTATACTAGTTTCACTCAATCACATGTTGTTAGTTCTATGCCTAAACAGCATGTAATGAGTAAACCAGCAACTCATTGTATGACACTTATTTTTAGAATTGGTTTTTAATGGAGGCAGGGATCGAACCTGTGACCATGAGGTTGACAGGCGAGCACACAACTATCGCGCCACGGACACCCCCATGATGTTGTTAATAGAGTTACTCTCGAACTTTCAGGGACTTTTGGATGAGTTGAAGCTACATAGTTCTATCCGGGGTTACGCTTTCACTCCGAACTAACTGAAAAAGTCATACATTACATCGGTGGTTTCTAATGTCACAAGATACAGCTTGGTCAGGTTTCTCGAGGCCCGACTTCGGTCATCTCCATATAGCACTCCTACGATCAATACGATAGCATATTAAAGAATTGATTTTTTCCACCGAAGCCAAGATGCTACTTTTTTTAAGGAATGTGCCTATGGCCCAGCCCCCAGAAAGCTGAATGTATGAGATAACCCATAGCTTAGGGCAGTTGTAAAGTTTGCGGATACAGATTCCAGAGCCTTTAAAGAAGTCTGACTATCTTAAAACACGCTACAATAATTAAGTAGAAGCAAGGAGGCCCAAATTAAGTCTTTCTTAAATCCATCAGTGTAAACATGAATTAATTAATTTCTTCCAAGAATATCATAGCTTCCCACGGGTAGATCTGGCTCTGGCAGGAGTGGCAAATTTAAAGTTTTTGTCGAAATTTAGTTTTGGGATGGTGTCGTCGATATTACTTGGAACTGATCTGAATGAGATCAGAATAACAGAGTGGCCTATTTAATTATTGATCCACTGTGAGCGCTTTTTAAGACGGATGGCTGTGTTCGCTGGATTATGTTTTGTCTATTCATGATTCACCGCGATTTTCGGTCACTATAGATTTCTTTGGCTATTTGGAAGAGCTTACGTCCCGAATTCGAAACCAGCAGCTAGTTTATTGGTTTTTGTCTTATGTATATCCCCTCTCTTTTCCTCGTAGCATGATTTTCTTCTCCTCCCTTTCCAGGACTTGATACTCTTTCTTTAATGCTCTTTGTTTATGTTGCAGCTTGCAGCGTTTTCGTGTGAGCATATTTTTTTATCACATTTTCCCGGTACACTCATTCATTATCATTGGACACTTTCTTTCTTCGGGGGATCTATTAGGTTTCGACAGGTTTCCGTGAAGATGTCTTGAACCTCCAAAATGTTAAGACTTACACTTGTTACAGATAGGTCTGAAATGATAATGTATGCAATACGTCGAATACCACATTATCGATTTGGTTGGTGACTCGACTGTCGAGAATCGCCAGGTTTGCCTTGTGGATTGTGGTTCCTCGGCAAAGTATATTAATCGAAACACATGTATTGATGTAGAAGCAGTACTTATCAACTATCAACGTATTCTCTGGATTTCTTATATGCGAGGACAGAATCAAGTGTTTTCACAACACATGTATATTTATGCGGTTTTTATTTGGCAATCCGGGACCCCAACTGAACACTTTTTTTTATTCTTACGATTCTGAAGTTTGGTCTTGGTGTGATTGACAACATTAACAGTTTCATGGGACATACCTTCTTCCATACTCGTACAGTTAAAGATCTTGATATACACAAATGTGCTGGCCAAGATAATATCTTCTATACAAAACCACTGCGTAAGCTTTTCCATCGGTACTCTACTATTCACTTCCCGAGTGGATAAAAAAAGCATTTGTCCAGCACCGTCCAATTGCACTAACTTCCCTTCCTTCAAAGGTCACGGAAACGATGATTAACTATCAGATTAAGAAATAACTTGAAGAAATAAAGCTTCTTAATGACCGGCATAATGGCTTTCGTAGCAATAGGTCCATTAATGATCGGATGGTATATTTCACCGAACAGTAGCACAAATCTTTACATCGTTTTGGAGAAAGGATCCCCACGCTAGGCGTATTCTTTTCTATACCTCCAATTTTAATTGGATGCCGCCCATGGGTTAAAAAGAGACAGTCAATACCTGGTTCTCAAATCCACTGTGCCAAACTAGTGCCGTGCAATTCAGATTGCATTTAAAAAGACCATAGGTCTTACAGGCATATAGTTAAAAAAAAAAAAAAAAAAAAAGCTGGTGTGTCCCAGGGCTACGTATTGTCTCCGACCCTTTTTATCATTTTCATTAATGATATCTTATCTGGAACTTCTAATCCACTTAATTATTTTGCTGACGATAGTACTCTCAGCTTTTCATATTCGTTTTCAGATTCACCTCCTTGATCTTCGGATGTGGAACTGCAACGGCAGCGTATTATAAGCTCATTAAATTCTAATCTGGACAGCATTGTCCAACGGGGAATAAAAAACCGCGTAGAATTTAATGCTTCAAAAACTCAGTGCTGTCTTCTGTCGTTAAAGCAGAACCCACCCCCATGCCGCTATCCATGAGCGGCACTTGCATCGAAGAAACCGATCAGATTTCAGTGCTAGGTATGTGCGTCACAGACAACCTCTTGTGGAATGAACTGTCGCCAAAAACACTGCAAAGTGCTTAGGTTTTCTTCGAAGATGCAAGAAATTCTTCTCAACGTCTGAAGGCCTTCATCCGTTCAAAACTTGAGTATAACTCTCGCATTTGGGCAGGAGCTCCTAAGACGCAGTTGAATCTTTTGGATAGAATTCAGAATAGAGCTCTAAGAATGATTGGCGATAGAACTAATGTAGAAACATTTACATCTCTCAAATATCTTCGAAATGTTTCATGTATTTCGCTATTTTATCGGTATTTTTATAAACAGTGTTCTAGCGAAGTAGCCAGTTGCATTCCTCCCCTTAAAATATTCAACCGTAATACTCGCGCTTCTAGGAACGCTCATCTGTTTACCATTGCGCCCAATTTCGGAAGTACTGTCAAGTACAGAGATTCTTTCTTTAGACGTACAACACGAATGTGGATTGCTTTACCATGCTCGATTTTTCACTCCCATTTTGAAATTCTAAACTTTAAAACTAATGTACATCGGTATCTCCTTTTAAATCCTTCCCTATTTTCCTAACGCTTGCACTGTGCTCGATCATATTAAAGGTAGTCAAAATCCCTTTAGTGCGCGCACAATATAAAAAAAATTTAAAAAAAACACCTTATTTTATTACCGACTATAGAATTGATTTTTTTCCTTACTTTCCTTTTATTTAAAAGGATCTCGTAAATAACTCATTCAAGGCATAAATATAGCATCTAATCCAGTGTAACCTATCAATTTTCTTTACTTTCACGCAAACTATATTGGCCTCATAGTTCATCTTAATAAAAGTCTAATTCCTATGGCCAACGTATCGTCTATCGACTTAAATTCCATTTCATTGGTTGCGTCTGCTCATCAAGTTGATTTCCCCTTCATTTGAATCCGGAATATTCCATCCATGCAATCTCCATGTCAGGCAAAGTAGTAATTTACTTAATCCAAACATCGATAGCGGCAGCGCAGCGCGATGATAATTCCGTGCCAAATGTTGTCGATTCTTATTGCTCCATTTCACCTCAACTGACAATGGAATGTCCATTTCGTAGGAAAAAGCATTTTAAGATGAATGTGTTTGTTTGGAGCTTAATGGCCTTGGGAAGTCGTAATTTGAAACAAGAAGTTTTATTAGATCGTTTTTTATAATGAAATTCGAGTTTGATGAAATGAAACCTATGGAAAAATTTATTTCATTAGACACACGTTTAGAAAAAATAAGCGACTTCAATATATAATGAATTGTACTCTGGGCGTTAGTTTGTAATCGTCATAGGAAGTGGACGTATTAGAAACGACATCGGGAATTAGTGACGCCATTACACAAAAAATTGACAATTCCATACAAATTATCGATAACAGAGGTAAATCGCGCCTCTAACATCTTTCTTATCGATAATTTGTAAGGAAGTGTAATTTGTTTTCTGTAATGGCGGCGCTAATTTCCGATGTTGTTTTTTTATTTAAATTTTCTGGTGCTTATGTAGAAACAAAAAAAAATTCCCTTATATCATTTTTTATAGACAAACCTGGAATTTATTGTGTTTGACACATTTACAATTACATTTAGTTGATCTTATACAAAAAAGTATAATTCCAATATTTTTTTGTGATACAAAATTATTTTTTTTTTGTCAAAGTGTACAATTTTTTTCTTACCAAAGATTTCCTCAGAAACCTCGACCTTATGAAAAAATCCGTTAATTTGAGTAGACACAAGACATCATACGAATTTTCATCAGATCCTTCCAGTTATTCTATGGTCAACTCCAGATGACGAACGTAATGCGTAATGCGTTAGATATTGGCAATTGCAAAATAGCAGTTGACATCTCAGCCAGTTTTATCAAATTGCCACCACATTTCTATCACCTAACCGAATCGAGGCAAGAGCTTATTCACTATGTTTTTCTAAACATAGTTCAAAACTTCAAGAACCATATCTGGATAAGTGAACGAGCGATATTCACGGCGAATTCACTACAATTGTCGGGTTATCACCTCGCAAATTACCACTGACAGTAGGGGACAGTAGAACTATCTTTAAACATTTTACTAAAACTAAGATCACTAGAAGTCTTTTTTATCTTTTGAGCATCATCCTAAATTCATATGACACTTTGACATTTAAAAACGCCAAACAGTAATTTTAGACGTACTCAGTTGGTGAAAATGGGTTTACTATTGTCATAATTAAAAAGTGTTTCAAATAGGTAAAATTTTAGTAAAGCGTTTATAATATTAAGAACTATTAAGTAGTATAATGGTAAATCCATAACATTGGGCGCCATTGAATTTGTTTAAATAACAAAAAAGCTTAATGTACACACAAAACGAAACATAAACCGTAGGAGTTAAAATATTTTTGGAATACATAATCGCTTATGAAGAGTTGCAGTCAAATATGTAGATTTTAGATAAATGGTAAAGCTAAATAACCGTTAGCTTAAAATAAATTTGGACTGATAGTTAATTCACAGGTTATAATTTTGACACAAAAGTACTTGTCAAATTTTTTGGCCTGCAGCCAAGGAAATTCCATCCAATGAAGGAGCCAGTTATAGCTTTCATTGAAACTCGACATTGAAAACTTTGACTATCAATTCTTAATCTGAAACAAATAAAACTGATGTAGTTTATCAAAACGTATCAACCAAAATGAAGATAATAAGATATATAATATTTTTTGTCAAACAAGAATTTTACTTGCTCTACCACTTTCTTCTAAATTCACTTTTGATTATTCAATGATGTCAGCTGTTCATTGAAAACGCTTTCCATAATTGAAAAATCAAAAGTGAATTTACAAGAAAGTGGTAGAGAAAGTAAAATACTTGTAGAGTATATATACATATATACTCTATATTTTTTTCAACAAAAATTTTCAAATATTTTTAACTTTCTCATAAACGGCTCAACGGATTCCGATCAAAATTTTTGTATACGAGGTCCTTCAAATTATAAAAAATACGGCTACCAAAATTTTCGAAAAATATTTTTTTTTGAAAATTCAATATTTCGAAAACGGGTCGATGATTTTTTTAATGTTGTTTCTAAGTTTATATAAATAAATATTTAAATTTGTCACACCAAATTTTTTTTTAGAAAAAAATTTAAAAAATTGTGTGTATAAGAAATTAAGTATAGACGACTTTGAAAATATACATAGGTTCTTAATAGAACCCTTTTGCATACGATGTGATCAAACATAAGAGCAAGTTCGTGCGATCAAGCCGCGCATTTAATTTAATCTTTTCTTATTAAAAATCAAAAATAACGGCACTTGTCATAGTTAAATCTTAATTATATCGGAAATGGATCAAACGATTTTGACATGAAAAAATCAGTCCCCTGTTTTAAATAAGTCTCCATAATTTTGCATAAAATGTGATTACGGCAGGTAGTTTTTTTGATTATCGATTCTCATTAATGTTTAACTGAATTTCGATTAAAAAAACATACAAACATACAGGAAATCCTTCAAATTCTAAAAAAAAAATACAGGATACCAAAATTTTCAAAAAATATATTTTTTTTTATTTTAAGCAAAATATCCTTCTTTTAATTCAATATTTTAAACACAGGTGGACGGTTTTTTAAGTATCTTAAATTTTTTAGTTGAATACTTAAAATTCTTTGCTAACATTTTGTTTAGAAAAATTATATAATTTGTTTATATACAAAAATTAGTAAGAAACGACTTTAAGATTATATTTTATTTAGCCTTTTCTACTATGTATGATTCTTGTTAATACGATTTGATCGAAAATTAAAGCAAGTACGGTCCAGTCGTGCATTTTATTTAATATCACAATCATATATTTGGTTTAATTTTTTGCAAAATCAATAACTAATTATGTATACTTTTTTGATGTAAAGTTCCAGGTTTGACATGTGAAAAATCAACTAGTTTTCTAGTCAACATTGCGTTCGATGAATTAGGTGAACTTAGTCAACGACTAGAAAGTAAGTTCTAATTCTCTGTATCCGATTGGTCAGTTGTCAAAAAATTCCCTTGCAATTAAGGGAAAATTAATTGGAAAGTGGTTGGGTGTGTATGAAAATGGTAGGCCCTGATCGGCGTCAACCAGGCGATGCCCAGTGTTGTAACTATCTCGTACACATCAATTGTGCTTATTTTACCTTCTTGCGCTAACCACCGGGTACTGGCTTGTCCATCCGGATATTCGTGCTAAACTTATAAGCGCGAGGGCTGAACACAGAAAAGAAAGCAACACTATAATGATCTGCTTTATTGACTGTTCTGATCAACTCGCAGAAGTCTTGCATAAGCTCCTCAGAAAGAGGAAACACGGCGGATGAGCACAAACAATTGGACCAACGGCGGCTTCAACAGTCAACAAAGCAGATGCCCTAATGAGCTACTTCGACGTATTTGGAGATAAGGTCATTGGGACAACTCAATGCAAGTCAGGGCATTGAAAGAGAGATGGTGGCGAAGGAGCCCTTAATGGGCCAACGGCAGCGCTCATATCCCTAAAGCGGGTTACTGATTCCAGACTTTCCGGCTCCTTTCGTCCAGGGAGTCCAACAAAGGACCTAGCCCTTCAGGTTAGGGGTTGTGCATGGGGTTAACAACCCCGCCATGTAAAAAGATATAACTTGCGAAGCGACCAATAGCCTCGGAAAAGGACGGATTAACTGTTGACGACCCGGTAAATGCATTAAGGACAACCACCTTGGGATATGCACGTGGACTTTTAGAATTCTTAACAGAACACGTGCAGCCGAACAACTAGCGGAGGTCCTAGACTGCTTCAGAGCAGGAATTACTGCCATCCAGGAAGTGCGATGGGATGGGCCGAGCAAAAGGAAGATGAAAAACTGTGACGTCTACTACCATGATTGTGAAAGAAGACCACTGCGTCTATTTGGGTGCGGATTCGTCATAAGCGGCAGAAATAAGCAAGAAGTCTTGCGCTTTCGACACGTAAGTGAGCGACTTGTGACAATCCGTATCAAGGCTAAATTCGCCAACATTAGTCTAATATGCGCTCACGCCCCCACAGTAGACAAGGATGACGCCACCGAGGATGACTTCTACAAGCTACTCGACAAAACCTATGAGCAGTGCCCTAAATATGACGTTAAGATCGTACTAGGCGATTTTAACGCCAAAATAGATAAAGAGAAAATCTTTGGTAGGACTGTCGGAAAACAAAGCCTACACGACACAACGTCTGAAAACGGACTTAGGCTAATTGACTTTGCGGCGGTTCGTAACGACACCATTGCAAGCACACGGTTTCCTCATCTCGAGGTGCACAAAGGGACTTGGCAGCATCCAGATGAAATAACCGTCAATTAGATTGATCACGTTGCGATCGATGCAAGGCATGCCTTCAGTATTCTGGATGTTCGCACCTTCCGAGCAGCTAACATCGACTCGGATCAGTACCTTGTTGCAGCCAGTAAGAATGCGAATAAGCCGAAAGTCCCAACAACGGAGTAATACTGTGAGGAAGTATGACGTCGGAAAACTGCAATCGCAAGAGACCGCCAGAACCTATACCGATCGAATATCACTTAACCTCTCAAGAAATCTATTGTCGCCAGCATCAAGTGCCGAAGATCAGTGGCAACGTTGTCAACAAGCCATCAGACGTGCCGCAACTGATGTGCTAGGTTTCACCAGAACTCCACCACGAAACCTCTGGTTCACTGACAAATACAGGCAGACACATGCAGTAAAACAAGTGGCATATAAATCGGTGCTGCAAAGAAGGACGAGAGCTGCTCGCGAGCTCTACGAGCAGAAAAGACGGTAAGAACACCGGCTTCCCCAGAAGAAAAGATAGAACATGATAAGCGCGCGATCCAAGATATTGAGAGATGCTACTCCAGGAACAACGTGCGGAAGTTTTACCAACAGGTAAAAAGAACGCGTCAAGGCAGAAAAACCCGCACAGAAGCCTGTAGAGATAGGAACGGAAACCTCGTAGTAGAGTCGGTGATGAGTATATGGAAGGACCATTTCTGCAGACTGTTAAACGACGATGTAGACCAAAATCCCGCTGTCAGGCAGAATGAACCATTCAACATGGACTATTACACACAAAACTTCCGTCCACCTGATCAAAATGAAGTGGGGATAGCAATATCCAAACTAGAAAACAACAAAGCTGCTGGCCTGGACGGAGTACCCGCCGAACTTTTTAAAGTAGCCGGAGATGACCTGGTACAGTGCATATACCAACTCATCTGTCAGAAGAAAGTATGCCTGATAAATGGAACCTCAGGATCGTTTGCCCGAAACACAAAAAAGGAGACCCTCTAAACTGCGCCAAATATGGAGGAATAAGTCTCCTGAATATCGCGTACAAAATCCTTTCTGCTGGGTTACGTGAACGTCTGAAACCTTTTGTCAGCAATCCGCTTGAGCCCTATCAGTGCGGTTACAGGCCAGGAAAGTCTACAATCGAACAAATGTTCACGCAACAGCAGATCCTGGAAACTACCCAAGAACTCCAAATCGATACCCACCATTTCTTTATCGATTTTAAGGCCGCGGGCGATAGCATTTATAGAAATGAACTGTACAGAGCCATGTCTAATTTTGGCATCCTCACAAAGCTGACAATGACAATGGTGGACTCTCACTGGTCCGTCAAGGTTGGTACTGACCTTACTGAAGCTTTTGATTCCAAAAATTGATTCCGACAAGGTGATGCGAAGGTTGTGCGATTTCTTCAACCTAATACTTGAAAAAATTGTAAGAAATTCCCAAGTTAACTCTACTGGCACAATTTTTTTCAGGTCTCTGCAATTGTTAGCATACGCTGATGACATAGACATTATTGGCAGAACCCAGCCAGCTATCACTGGAGCGTTTACTAACATTGAAGCTGAAGCGGCTAAGATGGGACTAGCAGTCAATGAGTGCAAAACGAAGCACCTGCTGTCCACAAAAAGGGACACACAACACCGGCGGATTGGACAAAACCTCACAATAGACAGGTACAACTTTGAGGTAGTTAGGGACTTTGAAAGCGGATAAAGATATCCTTAGTCGTTTCGAGCGTAAGGTTCTTCGCAAGATTTTCGGCCCTATCTGCGTTAACGGGCTTTGGAGGAGAAGGTTCAACCAGGAACTATACGAGCTGTACAGCGACATTGACCTGGTACAAAAAATACGTACCACGTTTAACGTGGCTAGGTCATGTAGAGCGTATGGACAACACTGCTCCGGCTCGCAGGATCTTCGATTCCAACCCAGAGGGAAGACGCAGTCAAGGAAGACCCTGCCTGAGGTGGCGTGCTCAAGTGGAAGCTGACTTCAATCAACTTGGAGTACGTAACTGGAGGCAGCTAGCCAAAGACCGAGCTAGCTGGAGAGGCATGTTGGTTGGGGCCCAAGTTCGTCCCGAACTGTATTTTAAGTCTAGTTCATTTGTGTCAGAATTATCAGCTGAGAAAGAAATCCTTAAACATTAGTATATCACAGAAAAAATTGTAATAAAGTTATAAATTTGATATTGATGACATATTTAAAATTGACTAGTTTTTTTTAATACAATGTCTACTTGTAAAGTCCTTTACATCTCCTGAACTGGACAATTACTTGACTAGTTTTCCAGTCACTTTTCAACAAAAACTTAACTGGAAAGCGACTCTGACAGCTAGCCAATCAGAGACTAGAAACTTGCTACTCTTTCATTCTACTTATACTTTCTGAACTTGAGGATTATTATCTGTCTGCCTTTATCTTCCTCGTTTACTTGAGAGTTGTCAAAACTATATTTTGACAGGAGGTAACTGTGGTAGGACAGGATAAAATAGGTCAGTTGCTAATCAACTTTTCATACATAATAAACTTACTCGCATTTTCAATTGTTAGTTAAAAAAAAATCAAGAACAATTTTTGTGTTTCAGTTTTGTTTCCTCCATTTGTAATTGCAAGTTGATTCAACAAAATATCGGGCGTGTTCTTTAAATGCAACCATACATAAACCAATACCCACCGAACATTGGCAACTGGCAAATGAAAGCGAAGTGTGTGGCTTTGTTTTACGTTTTATAATTTTGTATGCTGTCCTGAGATAAGTTGTTATGGAGCATCATATCGAAACTGCATTTGGCATGGAATTCAACTTTGCGTGTACGCAATGATATGCGAAGCGCCTTGTGGCTCTTGATGGTGCTTGTCCGTCCACTGTACCAACAACAACAAACGCACATAGGATTGTAGCGCAGCAATGGAATTTGAAATTTTTTCCTAGAAAGAGAAACTTTTATATGTCCAGATACCCAGCTCCAGAGCTCGAGGTGACATTTTTTTTATTATTTTTGTTTCATTTATGGCATAAAGAAGTGTGGCTTAAGAACCTGTCTATCGATGAGCTCTGATGATGGCAGAACCGGAGAGGGTAAATATGAGAAAGACGGCGGGCTTGGTTTTGGATTTGGACTCTAACTTGGGGGCTTGGAATATGAATCGAACTCGAACTGCGTGCTAAATGTTCATAAATGATGATAAATGTAAACATGCGGACTAAATAAATGAAAGACAGACGACACTTTTATTCGATTAGTAAATCAAATTGGTAATTGCGACAAGAAGACCACAAGAGTGTTGTTTGTTTGGCTTGTTCGATGGCTCTGTTTGCACACAACAAACTGTGAGGTTTTTTTTGTTGTTATTAATGTTGCTTGGCATCTTTCTCTTCATTTATAATTGCTAATAAATTGAGGAATAGAAAAGAAGATGTTTTTCAGTTTCTTTTCCTGGGAAATCAAAAATAACGACATATACTTTTAGGATTTTTGTTTAATTTAATTAATTAATAAAAGGTGACACATAGGGTGTGGTATAATTAAAATAGGGCGCATGCTCAATTCACTTGTCATCTGACAAGTGGTACTCTGACATTTGGCTTTTTTTGCGAAGCGCCTCTGGTTTCAGTGCCTTCTAGTGGCAGTGGCTCCAGATCAGGCATGAAAGCCAATTTAATTCTATACGGGATAATAGTCCAGGAATATAAGATATTCACTTCGAAAGAATTCTGACAAAGCTGAATTTTGGTGGACAGCTTCATTTTTACATCCTAAAAACTAACCTTAATTTGGAACGGAGTAAAAAATATATAGAGGGGAAAGTGGGGGAATATTTCAATATGCAGTCTCATCTGTCATCTCGGTATCGGCTTGGTTACTAAGTAGTTTAAAGATGTAAGATAATACGCGTGTTCAGAGTGAAAAGATAGAGTACGGTATCTTACCAGTTTGTTAGTTGCGTATGAAATCGCGTCATGTGGCTTACATTTTATGCAAATTTAGTTTTCAAAAGTGCGTAATAACGTAAAAATAGGCTGCAAAGTAAAGTTAACAGACAGCCGATAAACCTAAACGATAAAGGCACTAGCAGTTTTTCAATTAAAATGAAAAAGTAGAACAGCACCACTAGAGCAAAGGAATCTGATAATCGACCTTGGCAAGTCGTGAAATATGTAGCTATAATTCCAGCCAAAATAATATGAGAACAAACTTGTGGTAGCACTTGGTCATTCAATATGGAATAATGAAAAGTTATCAGACACCTTTAAAGAGCAGTATTTCCAAGGTAAAATTAGAATTTTGCAGAGGTTTTTTAAGGGTTTTTAATCCATTTAAATCGGAGCCATCCTTCAATGAATTTTGACAGTTCATGACTTGATAAGTAGGTAACATATTATATTTTGCTATTTCGATAATATTTTTTTCCAATTGTCATCAAAAAGTCTTAAAGTCATCTTTCTCCAGACTGAGAAACAAAGTCTGGAAAATGAGCGAGTTGAGAGAGGCGAGACTATCGGCCAATTTCGGTACCAAAAATATGGTCTCGTCTCGGGTGCTTTTAAAGTAGTCTCGTCTCCGGACCGAAACCGAGACAAATCTGTGGCTGATTGAATTACTTCAGGAAAATTGTGGTAGAGAGGACAGAATATGTATATGTGTTCCCGACACTGCAGCCTTCGCAACAAGACTTTAACTCCTCCTGGAACATAGGACAGAAACAGATTCCCTGCATCTATCTCGGTTCACGGCATTGTGTCTTAGCTGTGCCCACGAATCAAAGTTAAGGGACTGAGCCTTATTAAGAACAGTTGACCTCTATATTGTTCTTGGTCTACCAACTCTACTTACAAACTGAGGATTCCACCCGAAGGACTGCTTTGCTATGTTTTCATTTGGTTTCCACAGAATATGGCCAATCCATTGCCATTTTCGTTGTCTGATGTCAAGATCCACCCTTCTCTGGTGAGTCCAATTACACAGCTCAACATTTCTTATAATTTGTGGCCATCGAATCTTGAGAATATATCGAAGACAGCGATTGATAAAAGCCTGCAGTCTGCTCGGGATGCCGGCGGAGCATTTCCAAATTTAACAGGGGTACTGGAGGACGGATTTCACGTTTGACTCGAAGAGCTTTAGCTTTGTGCGTAGCATTATTATGCTGGAGTTCCACACGGGAGAAAGCATTCCAAAAGCACTACGAGCTTTGTTTATCCTGCTGACAACATCAGATTCCGTTCCACCATCAATTGATAAAATACTGCCTAGGTAGTTGAACTGCAAAACCTTCCCAATAGTTTCCTGTTTCAGAATAATCTCCTGTTGAGAGTTGCGACCGGTCTGCCGGTCTGTTTGGAGTTGATATTTAAGCCAGCCATCTTGCCGTTCGCTTGCAGCAATTGGCACATTTGGTCCAAGTCGCTCACACTGTTTGACATGCAACATATATCGTCAGCGTAGTCCAAATGACAGTACATCATCGAATGCCAATAGAATCAAAATTGGTGACAACATATCTACTTGTCTTACTCCTTGACGCACCTCAAATGAATCGGAAAGCTGCCCATTGTGCAGCACGCAGCACCGTGCATTATTGCAAGACTCTTTAATAATAGCAACTAGCTCCTCTAATGATAAGTGATCGCCTTTTTAAAATCGATGAACATGAGGAATAGAGGCGACTTGTACTCAGCTGATTGTTCAAGAATGATCCGCAAGGTGTTAATATGTTCGACACAAGATCGGCCACTGCCAAATCCAGCTTGATGTCTTTTGAGTGTTGACTCTATCCTTTCTCTTATCCGCTAGTGCTAGGAGCATTACATTTTATAAAATCTTTTGTATATCCCGGCGGTCTTGACCTTCCAAAACATTTAATGTGTGCAAGAGTGCCAACTGTTGATGTCTGCTATTTGTTATTTGGCTTTATCAGCTAAGTAGGTAATTAAAATTAGCCGTTCCTACCCCAAATGTGTGGTTCTCCGACTGTAATCAAAGAGTTTTTTTTTGACTATCCCATCTAAACAACATGTTCTTGACCTTGACATTAACTTGAATTTTAACAGCTTTTCTTTTTGACCTATACTGGTCCTTTAAATCAACACCATCCGTCCCTCGGATTCTTCAATTTTATCATAGAAAAAAAATATACATATATCGCGCAGACAAGTTGTCTGCCAAAATACAATTTCAAATGCACAACCAATATTCAACATTTAAATGACAGCTTTTGATTTGCACTTGATCAATTATTGCACGCATTGCACATATCAAATAAGTCTACCTCATTGAAATCTTGTTGGGATCAATATTTTTGTATTTGTTTTTATCTGGTGATTTTTGTGAAAGTTGTAATGAGAGCCTTAACTCAAAAAGGAATTTTCACTTATAAACGTGTGCCATCGGTATGGCCTTGTTGCTTGTGAGCCTGTTCTTTGCCCAGTTTTAACAATCTCCAACTCATCAATGTCTTGATTTTTGCACAGCTTCTTCTAATGACTTTTTATGGATTTTTTTTTTATTTGTTGGTTTTAATAACTTTTACTAATCGAAACATTCGCGCAAAACTGCTTTTTTTAGTTTTAAGAACTTGTTTGTTTTTATTGTGCTAAAGTGATATTGAGAATATGGTCTAAGAGAGTTGAGAACAACATTTACTTTCATCGAAGCAAGTCGGGATACATCTTAAATTGGTGTCCACTAGATATACATGTGACATTGTATACATGCATATGTTAGTTAACAAAACTGGCTCTTGAATAACCCACTCATTCAGGAACGCATAGCAACCGCAGTGATGTGATGAAGATCATATGGCTCTAGGTGAGACTTTTTGTCGCAGAGGAAATCAGTTCCCCAAATATGAATGTCTATTTAAAAGAATTACTATACTTGTAGGAGGTATGTATGTATAGATTGTATAAATGTTTTTTGGTCAAAATGGGCACAAACCAAAATTTTGGTACAATCACTTTAAAAAAACGAATTTTTTTTAAAATCCTAGAAATCAGTTTTTATCTTGGATATCAAAGGGCACGGTAGTGCCCAGCCAAGTTCTGGCACTACACCCTATTTACAGGAACAAACTCAGGCGATTTTTGACCCCCCTGTAACTTCAGTACCAATAAAGTCAGAAAGTTGAAACTCTCAGCATTTGCTAAGCTCACCAGGCTTAGGCAACTCACCAAATTTTAAATCTTTAGTCATTTTGGTTCCCGAGATATGAGACTGCAAAAATCGCAAAAGCCGTAACTGACTGACAGACTCACTCACTCACTCACTCACTGACAGATCATCAAAATTATGAAGCACTTCCCGACATCGTAGAGTCTTGTAATTTCACACAACGGAAGGCCTTGTGGTGTATACAACGGAAAAAATCGAAAATTAAAGATTTTAAATTAAGGGGCCGTCAGCCGTGAAAAGTACAGTACTTGGCGTACTTTTAGATCTCAGTACTTTTGACGGCTGACTTGTTACGCAAAGGTTTTTGTATGTAGAAGAACTTGGCTACTTTTTTAACATTTATGTTTTTGGTGTGATAAATATTACCATAATAGAGGAAGTTTTACATTTGGAAAACAAATCGAACTCGAGATTATAATCCAACTTGATGATAGAGAACACCGAAGAAATGGGTCCCGCAATTCCGTCTGTCTGTCTGTCTGTGTGTACATCGATCTACGCCTAAATCGCTGAAAGGATTTTATTAAAACTTTAAGCTTCTTGGGTGATTGGCTCAAATAGATTTTTGAATCGTTTGTTTAGCCCCAAAAATAACGGTACCTGCCTTTCAATTTTGACTACCATTTTCATTATCATCTAGTGATTCATATTCATCTAATGATTTTGATTTTTAAGAAATCCGTGCACTACTATCGGTATAGCCTACAATTTGGTTCAGTTTTTTTTTTTTTTTACATTATTTTTTATTAACGGTACCTGACATTTTTTGATTTTCGACTTTCTCATAAGAAACTGGACCTATTTCGGACAAAATGTTTATATTGAGGTCCCTCAAATTCTAAAAATTATTGCATACTAAAATTTTCGTACAATTGTTTTTATTGGTTTTTGGAAAAAAATAATTGTTTTTTTTTTTGAAAATTCAATATTTTTAGAACAGTGACGATTTTTTTAGAATTTTTTTGTTAAAACTTTTTTTTTTTTTTATAATTTTGCACGCGCTCAAGGGATTATGAACACTTTATATGTTTATAACACAACGCGGCATCCGGTGAAGTAGAGAAGAAGGATAGAAAAAAGATGTATGGCGCGACTTATTGAGACGGTGGTTGTTGTCTCAGATTTTATCTCCAGGGATGGCGGATGAACTAATGCGAAGAAGATTACCGTATCTTTTTTATTTATGTCTCTTATAATTCGAATTATTTTATTTTATTTCGTTGTCATATTAATGAGCAGTTTACTCAATCACATGTTTCATGTGTGTTATGCCTGAACAGCATGTAATGAGTAAACCAGCAACTCATTTTATGACAATTTTTAGAATTGGTTTTTAATGGAATATAAGACGGCATAGACAACGACAGGAATCGAACCTGTGACCACGAGGTTGACAGGCGAGCACACAAATATCGCGCCACGGCAACCCCCTTTTTATTATTAAATATATAAAATTGACAAATAAAGCTGTAAATTTTGTTTGTTTCGGGAGCCATCGACTAATATTTTAAGTCTTACAAAGGTACTACAACTACAGCATCTAACTGATGAGCCCAACTGTAGTACCTGGCCGAAACGCATAATTTAGGCTGGTCACAAAAAACCTCAATTAAAATATACTAAATTTCTGTAATTTTTTTCTAAAAAAAATTGGTATGTCAATTTTAATTTCATAAAAAAAGCATTAACAATGAAAAACGGAATATTAAAAAATAACGGTAATGCTCACAAATAAGTGGTTATAACTTTTTGTAAAGCCAATACCGATACCTAATTTTCTAAAAAAAAATAATTAAAATTAAAAACCTAAAAGATTTAAGAACAACGGCAACATTTACAATAAAACAAAATACATATAGCTTTTCTGAAAGCCATACAATTGCACTATCTTCAACCTATTTATTTGCGTTAATAGTTTTTGAAAAAAATACCTTCAAACTCAAAATTTATCAAAAAAAACAGTTAGGCCCCTGTAAACCTCTGATTGGGCACACTATATGCTTTGGGGTGGGTTATAGGTTGGGTGTATGTAAGGTTTCTTTTCCATTTCAAGAATCTGGATTCAAAGAAACTTTGAATTTATCCTATATATCCGATGTCAACGCAGCTATTTTCTAAATATGTAATAAATAATAAAGAAACAAGAAATAAAAATCTCATAAAAAAGTAGTTTTGGTAATTTTTAATTTTCTCATAAACTAGAAGACATAAAACCATATAGTTTTCAGTTTTCGATGGAAAATCAATAGGAGTAATAAATTCAGAAAAACAATTTAGTACATATTTTCAAAATTTTGAACAAAAAATTAATTAACTTTTTTTCATTTTTTACTTGCGATCATTGGTAAAAACTTTTTTTTTTTTTGGAAACTCAAAATTTCGAAAACGAGTCAATGGATTTTTTCGAAACTTTGTATTTGGTAGTCTTTTGACATTTTCTGGAATAGGTAAAAGCGTATATTCCTAAAATTAAAAACAACTCGACTCCAAGAATTCTTATTAAAAAAATGTGTGTGTTCTTAAATTAGTGCAGTTCACTTTTAAGTACAAAAATATTTTATTTTCAGTACTTATTAACGGTACTTCCAATAGAACAACTTTTCATATTTTCGACTTTCTCACTATTGGATAGACCGATTAAAATTTTTATACAAATGCTCTTTAAAAGTGTTGAAAAAAAACTGCATACGTACTCAAATTTTCCAAAAAAAATGTTTTCTGTTTTTAAAAAATAAATATTTTTTTTTTTGAAAAATCGATTTTTCATAAACTAGTCACTGATTTTTTTTGAAATTTGAATTTTATATGTATACAGTGAAATCTCCCTTTATGGACACCTCCCTTAGGCGGACACGGACAGGAATTTTACATATGAATGACAAAATATTTTCTCTTAGACGGACACTAGAGCAGGATTGAATATGTCATCACGCTGATAATTTTGACAACGGTATTTTTTTTACTTGCGATTATAGGTACTATAAGGCAAGTTATGCATTCGTGGGAAAAAAAAGTTTTGAGATAACAATCAAACATGACATTAGGATGATAGCGAAGACGAAAAAAGATGGTCTAAAAAGTCTGTCCTTTGTATGTCTGTCAGTCTGTCTGTATGTATATATAGACACCTACAGCCCAACCGGGTGGGCCGAATTGCTTCAAACTTGGTATATAGAGTTTTTTAGGTATTGTACAGAGGGGAAATTGAAATGTTTTTTTTAGCTCAAAAAATAACGGCACCTGCCATATAACCGTTACGTTCAAACCTATTTTTCTCGGAAACAGCTCAAACGATTTTGATAAAAAAAAATCAGTGCGGCTTTTTCATTACGACCGATCATACGGTTGAAAAAATAATAGAAAAATGTCTAAAAACGGTACTTTCCATAGGACCGTTTTTTTTTACTTTCGACTATCTCATAAGCGGCTCAACCGATTTTTAGAAATTTCACACATATATAGGTTTAGGTTGCCCAAATTTTACCGCGTACAAATATTTTTAATTAGTATTTGTTTGTATTTTTTAAAAATCATTTAAAAAAAAAAATTTATTTATATTTCGAAAACTGTTCATTAAATTTTTTTCAAAAATTATACTTATTTATATTAATTGAATATGAGTGGTTCCACAAAAATTGGGTAACTTGCTGTCATCAGTCAGTAAAACTAATTGTTATTATATTTTTTAATATTTTTTATTTTATTCTAAGATAACTTAAAGTCTTTTATTTGGCCACCCAATTCCAGCTATTTATTTTAAATATAAGTCTATATAACACCACAATATATTCTCAAAACATCAGTTCTTTGGCATGTCACAACTCCAAAAATTCGCAATCAAATGGCTGTGTATTAAATATTAACTTTAATTTAAGCAAATTTGGCAATTCACTACAATCTGTGATGTACTAAATAACGTATATCACAATTTTCGTAACACAATATTCTCACTAATGTTGTTAAAATAATAAGAAACTTTGTGTTCAGTTTTATTCGTCAGTCCGCTGTCCGTTGTTCGAATTTGAATTTCCCGCGAAATGTCACATACTCAAATTCAAATTACTGTTAACGTTCAAGGTTGTTAGTAAAGTTAGCTGCAGACCAAGTCATTTGACGGTTGCCATTACTGTGCCAGTGCTAGTGTTGTGTTTGGCGTGGAAACACGTGCGTGTCCAGTCAAAATATCAGTCCTATGGCGAGTTAGTATTTTCTTATAAACATGTGTTTTATTTTAATTTATACGTAGTTAACTTTGATTTATTCAAATGTAGCTTGTTTATATTCGAAACAACCAAAATAAACGCTGGTTCTACTAATAACGTCAAATTCATGCCTTTTTCATCAGTTCGTTGCCGTCAGTACTTTATCTGATATTGCGCCAGAGGACTGATGTGTTTCCAGGGTACTGATTTTTTTTGTTTTAGATAACTTTTACTTCACCTTTTAGAGTGCGTAAACATTTTTATCCTTATTTTTATTTAAAGCATAATGTCGCCTATTAAAAAACACAAAAATATGTCATGGTCGCTTCACCCCAGAACTCATAACTCATGCTTGCATCTAGTAGCATGCATTTTGACATTTCAACCAAAGACCTGTTGTTTCGTTCAGCAGTCCCGATTTATTGTGGTGTATGAGGAACTGTGTGTTGATACGAGTATACAATGCCTTCCCTTTCACCACCATTGTCTGATCTTAGTATCTTAGGTTTTGTTGAAAATTTATTTTCTGTGTACTCTACCATGCGATCGAAAACTTCGGATTTCTCCTTATCAAATCAACAAAAGTTAGAAAATATCTTTACCCCCTAGGTGTTTTCGTTTGCATGGTTCTGCAAATGTCACTGTAAATGAGGTCTTAATGTGCAGTGCTCTTTCTGTTTGACTTGTACTTTAATGGGTGACGAGTCATTTTTGTTTCCATACAAATTTCACAGTCCTTGATCTTACTACAATTCATATAAAAGATTCTAGTCGCTTAAGTGATTCGTATTTGCGATGGCCAAATATGCGGTGCCAGTGATCTAAACAGTTACCTTCTTCTCTGCATTTTTCAATATATAATACTTTGATTTCAGTTTCTTTTTGTCTGAGCTTAAAAAGATTTCCTTCCAGATCTCCAACTGCTACCTCGAATCGATATTTAGATCGAATTTTACATATGTAGTTTACCACAAAAGAGAACTGTGTATCCTTTTTCCATTAACTTCCTTATTGATAGTAAGCTGCCCTGCAGATTTGGAAGATAAAGTTCGTCTTCAATAAGTATTGTAACCTCTTTGTTCTTGCTGTTGGTGGTCTTTATTTTCCAGGCACCCATTCCTTGATATGCTCTCTACTTGCTACTGTAATATGAATTTATCCAGCTTGTTTGAGATATGTACCGTGACTCCTGAATCCAAAACCCATCCTTCACCAAGTTTTGGTCCTTCACTTGGACCATTGTTTTGATTTTGGCGAGTATATTCTTCTGAAAGGTTTCTTTCAACCAAGTTCAAGGTGAAATCGGATTCGTTCCTTGTTTCCAGATCTGTTACAAGTGTATCACATTTTTGAGGTAAGCTGCTGAGTAACGTAGCGATAGTCTAATTATCTGATAATTGATTCTCCCCTAGAGCAGTCAATTTTTCAAACAATGTTTCATCTTTTGGATGTGTTCCTCCATGTTACAACCTTCCTCCCGTTTTAAGTTACAAATGCTATGCATTAATTGAACCTTATTACTGAGAATAGCCTTTTCATGGTGTTCCCTGAGCTTATCCCATGCTGCCTTGACTGTTTTAGCCCTTCTCACGTGATGAAGTTGACTATCTTCTACTGATAGGCCAATAATAGTTCTGTCCTCGCAATCCTTTTTGGTAAATTCCGAAGTGACTGGATCTAGAATCGCTTTGATAATAATGTCCCACAAACTATCCCTCCGTAGAGGGAGTTCCAGCTTAAATTTATGTGGTAATTATCCGCTCCCCAATTTCGAAATTGATGTTCGTAAAGAATCAGCAAGTATTTAAATTGTTAGAGCTCTGGGGCCATCGCATATTAAATCTAGTTTTTAACAAATGAATATTATTTCCCTTTGATATATAATAATATTAACAAGATATCCTTTCTGTATGGATTTTAATTTTAGAATAAATCAAAAAACTAAAGTTTCTAATTACAAAAAATATATCTGCCTTTTAGAGGAGTTTTTTACGTCGTATGTATATGTAGAGTGAATACAAGCATACGAATGTTATATTCAACAATTATATCCTAAAAGAATTACTCTATATGCCAATAAATTCCATTATTTTTTTATGAAGTTGTGTATTTTATCAGTACTGTGTCACTCTCGTCAGTCCCCTGGCAGTGAAATTCAGAAAAACCGATATATTTCTGAATCTACATAAAAAAGTGACTGGCCCGGTCATGAGCAATATCTTCATTAGATTAGCTTTCTTAAATATCAGAATTTGTAGGAATTTGGTTTAAATAATATCATAAACAAAATATCCCTAAAAGTTACCCAAATTTTGTGGAATCATCCATATCTATGAATTGGCGTTTTTGATTTTGTTTTTAAAAAATTTTTTCAAAAAGTTTTTAAAAAATAACTTTTTTTCTCAAAAACCGCTCCACAGATTTTTTATATTTTTTTCTCATAAGTTCAAATTTATCTAACAAATAAAATGGCGTACTTTTTTTTTAGCTTAAATTAGTTTAAATATTTATTTCAGAATTTTGAATTATTTTTTCTTTGATTAAGCCGATTTAATATTTTGTTTTTAGTTTATATTTATTATAATATTTAGGACTGTCATACAGATTTTTTTAGAAAAAAATTAAAGATATTTTGTATATATAAAAAATTAAGTAAAAATCTGCTTTAAATATATATTCAGATTTTTAACAGAAATCTTTTGCATTCGATGTGATTAGAGCAAGTTCCTGCGATCCAGTCGTGCATTTTATTTTATAAGTTGCAGTCTTCTGCAGCGAGCAACAAATTATTTTCTCTCATTCAAGTGATAAAAGTGATTTTGTTTGGACCTAAAAAAATTTATTTTTGGAGTCTTAGATTTTTGTTTATTTGCGCTCAGGTGAAAAAACTTTTGAATTTGGAGGACTGTGAATTCGAACCTGAAGATGATTCGCCTATAGCAAATTTAAGAGAAATTTCCAAGCTCCTTCATGAATGCAGATTGGATGGATAACCTGAAAGATTTGTGTTGATGGATGAAAATGTAAATGTGGATGAAAATATTGCGGTTCCTGTTGAAATCAACGAGTCTGGCATTGAATCTGAGGAAGAGGATCAGGACCTGGTGGGAACATCTTAAGATTCCTACCAAGAAGCAAACACTTCAATTGAAAATTTAAAAAAATATTTAAGGCCAAGAAAATTGACCAAAATAAATCGTTCTCTTCTAAAACCAAACAAGCAAAAATTGAAAATTTTTCTGCTTGAAAAATACATACACACGAATATTCTTATACTTATTATTGCAAAGTTTTTAGAAGCTGATTTTTATATGAATTTACATATGTGTTAAATCTAATAATTTTATTCCACTCGATGTGATAAAAAACAAGTGGAGTTTATATATTTTTGTTATTTTTAATTTCTGTTAATAAATAAATACTCTTAGTTTTGAAAATTAGTGTTTTGTATTTTATTTTCTTAAACAGACAACTCTCTTAGGCGGACAAAAATTTCTGCACCATGACTGTCCGCCCAAGGGAGATTTCACTGTATTAATTATAGCCGTGTTTTATTGGGAAATTTATCCGTCGTAGCATTTTACATACAATTCGCTACGGTCGATAAAAAGCTCAAGTAGAAGTTACGGTGGATGGCTGGTTGACGTTCAGTCGAGTCTCGATTCTGATTTTGTTAGTTTTTTTGGTACGATTGATAATTGAATCTCGATGGATGTGTTCATGGAGTGTTAAAATTATTAATTTCATTCGTAAAACAAATATATCTTTTTGATTCTTTTTTTTAATAGTTGGCCAGTTTATATTTCTCAAATCTTAGATAACTCCATTTTTTAATAAATTATAAGCTGTTCTTCTGAAAAGTTTCTGACTTTTACTATTAAAAACTGTATTCTTTGCTCAATTATTTTCTGAAGTACGTCTAAAATTGCACCTATATCTGCATTGTTGCATATCCCTAATGTCAATTAATCAATTTTAACAAATTTTGATATCCATTTTGAAAAAGAAACCAATATTTATCGAATGAATTCCGTTTTACTTTTATGTTTGACTAACCAAGCCCAATTTTCGTTTTGTGTTCAATTTTTATTGATAGTTTGGAGTTTGGTGAAAAAAAAATCATCTTTTTATTTAGATCTACAAAAAGCAATTTGAGAAGATAAACCGCAATGGGTGGAACTGCACTAAAGAGGAATTGCTTGACACTGCGCCGTAAAATATTTATTCGTATAAAATTCTATGAGCTATATGGCCAGAGGCGCGCACGTATGCAATTTTCAGTTTTGCAACCGTTGGGCTGCTAAAGTGAATACCCTGGACTTATATGAGAGTGCGCGCACATGCAACAACTATTCACTCCGCGATTCGAGCAACTTAAGAATTTGTGTTTTGGCACAAATCGAACGATCGCCCCAAATAAGTTCTTCAGTTTGCATCACATCGAACTATAATGTAACTGCGCGCACATTAAGTCAAAATGATGGTTGTGTGTTGGTTTATCTCGTTGATTGATTTTTAAGTTGCTTATGTGCGCGATCATCGTTCAACTAGTGATTAAACTATTTCGTTTCGGCAAAATTGCATGTGCGCGCCTAGCCTAAACGCACTAAGCGGAAACTGAACTCACAAAGTGTGCTTTTTCTTCACTGTTTAATGGACGTTGGCCATGGGCGGTATTCGATTCACTACATGGACATGGACTTGGCATACATTTTTGTGATCCAAAATGGTGAAATGGCAAACCAAATGTTGTAGTGTGCGTTTCAAACCAAGAAACATTAAAAGGAAACAAGTAAATCGCCGGCATTTTTGTTTCCTCGTGTGAAATGCATAGACCATTTTTAAAGCAATACAAAAATTGGACTGTGTAAAAAGGGACTTGACGATAGTCTATGAACAAAGCCATTTACTTATCATTTCCGTTCTATTGGTGCAAAATGAATGTTCGAATTTAAAACTGCAATTGCAAAAAAAATGAAAACAAGAAATAGGTTTGTAACATAAATTAAATATTGGTACATTTTTCTACTTTCTATTTTATATGAAAAAAAGCTAATTATTGTTCATAACTTTGATATTTTCTTAATTTTACTTTGCAAAAGACTATTTCATTACATGTGACTGCTGTGCAGGGGTACCAATTTTACAAAAATAAAAAAGCTACGGTCCGTGCTACGGTCGATGCCTTTTTTTGGGAATTACTTACGGTACAATGGATAGATTTCCAATAAAATACACCTAATGACATCAAAAAGACGTTTCAATTTTTTTTTCTAAACATTTTTTATTTTCTAAGAAAAAATAAAAAAAAAATAATACATACAAAATTATTTTTTTAAGAAAACTGATCCAACGATTTTTGAATTTTTTTTATATATTCTTATTTATCAAGGATCCGCATAGCATCTTTGTATTCCATTAAACTTTAACAACTAAGCAATATAAAAAAACATTTTATTAAGTGTACCTATTACCCATTTATTTCTACCTTAATATAGCTATTTTCTCTTTTTGTATTCACTGAATACTACATATAATATAGGCCCTCATACATAATGTGTCTTTAAGAATCACATGAATCTTGTGTATGCATATTGCACCTAAATTATAAAGTTATATGCATATACATATGTAGCTACCTACCCACATCCCAGTAGGAAATTCACTCCTCAATGAAAAATGCCTTGGAGAATTCCTATATGACAGCGGTAAGGAATATGAGGCGCTTGGTAAAACAAGAAAGTGATTCGCTTCAAATAAAAATAAAAGAAAATATTACAAAATTACATATATATAATAACATATATGTCACCAAATTATTTTAATTATTTTTGCAGATGCTGTCAAAATGGAATACCCTTCACGTAAAATGTATGAAAAAACCATACGGTTAGCCTTCAAACGAATAAAAAACTTGCATTTCAAAAATGTTTCATGAATTGGACGGTTCCACTAGTGCAGTGATTTCATTTATCCTTTTTCCTTGACTAAATCACCACATCTCAAGCATCAGTTTTTTCACCTACAAAATAAACTCATGAATTTCATGATTCCATGTAACCAGTGATTTCATTACAAAATCTTCATCGAGAATGGGTGCGCCTACTTACTTCCTAGGCCAAGACCATGTTAAATTCATTAGAGGATTCCCCAGAAAATTCATTGGTGATACTTCTTCCTTGATGAAAAAGCTACTTTTTCAGTTGCGATTTTTTGAATATTTCCCACTGGGTTATTATATGTATCTACACCTTTACATTCCTAGGTTTCATCCATGTATGAATGTAGGTGCATATTTCTCCTATGTCCTAACTTACATAATTAAAATCCATAACCTAGATTTCAATATTAATTTGTAGGTAGATACATAATACCTATGTAACTATTCCTTGATTCATCCATTCGACAATTCATTATACTAAGAATCAAGGTAATCGTACCTACATCGGCTTTATACCTGCATAGGATACGATATAGTCGTGAATTTTATTTTTTTTATATTTGAAATTATTTTTTTTAAAAACTGATTAAAGGTATTACTTAATTAATTGAAGAAAACGCAAACAATATGTTTATATTATTTTTGTTTTAGTGGACTGTGTGGATTTAAAGCCAATTGAATGATTTTGTGACCTTTAGTCCAAAATGCGTTTCGCCCAGGTACTACAGCTGGGCTCATCAGTTAGATGCTGTAGTACCTTTCTAAGACGCATAATTTTTTGATCGATGTTTACCGACTTTAACAAAACTTAAGCGATTACTCACTGTAAATTATATATATATTTTTTTTTTTTTTTTTGCTAGGGGAATTTGGTTAGATTCATTATTGTATTGGTATTACTTAATATTTGAACATGATAGAACGGACTTCTAGCTTTAAGAAAATGTATATTTGTATACTTAATTGTAAAAATTGCCGTTTTTTTAAAATATTTTTTTTTATTTTAGGTATTTTTTAGAAAATCCCCCCTCCTGCCTTAACGGGGAGAGGTAGACCCTTTTTAATTTATGTAACTATTCCTTCGACACTTCTTTTCACTCATTTCATCAAAAATATAAGAGTTTGGGCAGAGCATAACTGCAAAGATTAATAGTAACACAATAACACAATAATTGATGATGCTAGCAACATAATAAAAACAATTGAGCATAAACTTTGCAAAATTGACGTCATTAAAGAAAAAAACATTTCACTTAATGACCAAATAAAAATACATGGTAGCGCACTTAAACAAATTACCACACGCTTAGATTTTAATAAAGAACGGATTTAGTACAAGGTAATAGAGAATTAGAGAGTGACGCTCTCATCTAGGTATTATGTTCCCTTGTTCACCGACGTAAATTTTATACTCATGTTTAATCACCTGTTCAATAATACAGGTATTAAGCCACTTATAATTCGTGTTATATTTCGGATTCTAATCAAAACTTCAGCAAATCCACCCGTGAGTTAAATTTCTATTACCGAGAGCGACCAAAGCACTGTTTCACGCTCGATTGACAACCACCGAACTAAAACAAAAAAAAAAAACACTATGCGCCCGCGACCTAGGACATTTTTCGGATTTTTATGCATGAATGTCTTATAACAAAAAATCGATCACTTCTGCATAGTTAGGGTTACCATTCGTCCACCTTTTGGGGGGACTGTCCCTCTTTACCTGTAACGAAACGTCCTCGACCTAACTGTACCTTTCCTCAAAAGCCGAATTCGTCAACCTTCCACTCCTTCTATTCACCCTTCTGACCTAAGTCACAGGACTCTTAGGCCAAGCCGGGCAACTTGATGAGAGGGCGTCCAGGCACTTGCAGCTCAGGCATAATTCATCTCCCGCTAGCTCAACGGTGGGTGAGGAATCTTTGCTGCAAGCCCCAAACATGGGTTACATTTTTTTTAACTACCTGACTAAGTCTAACCAAAACTTGCTCTACGGCCCGAATTTTGCTTCACAGTACCCAATACCCAAAACTTAATCTACGCCAATACCTAGTGAGAGGAACAGCTGTGATTTCCCTCTCTGAGCTCTCCCTTCCCTTACAACCTACGCCCTTGCTATGCTCTATTTAAGCAACGGCCCCTTTACCAAACACATGTGATCACTTGTCACATACGCGCCGGTATACTATCCCTATACTATCCTCTCTTAACCCTCTCCATCCCTTCTCTACCTCTTTATGAACTCATAATAAATCAAACCTAAAACCAAACATGAAGAGAACACCAATCTTTGCTCGACATGCCAATCGAAAGCCAACTCATGAATTTTCAGGGATAAACACTTAATTTATTTTTCTTTATCGTAAAATAATTAAATTTAAAGTATGAAACCAGCAAGAATTTATAATTATGTTTAACTTTAAGTATGAAACCAGCAAGTGTTTATAATTATATTAAATTCAATAATGAAACTAACCAACGACCTTTCCTTTACCTTACCAATTTCAATTATATCATTTCTTTAAATTTGGACATCCAACGACTTACCCATCCTGTTATGGGATACCGCACGTACATGTATGATGCGTTATCTTCGGGTATTTACTTTCCTTTTTCCAAGAAGGGGAAGATGAGGTGCACCGCTTCCTTTCCTTGTGATTTTAAGCTAATTATTAATAGAAATGAATTAATTTGAAATTAGTTTACAGCTTGGTACGGGTACGGTCTTTTAATTAATTTAATTCGAATTTCAATTCTAAATACGAACTACTCAATACTTATTACATTCCTTCGGAGATATACGCATTTTGTATCCGCGACGATGAAGTAAGCAACAGCGAGATGGATGGTAGCACCGCTGTTCGTTGCTGTAAGTATATCATACAAGCTATTTGTTCGTTGGCTTCAACCCCAAGACGAAGGTCCAACGAAGGGTTTGATGGCCGGCCTAGCTGGGTGACGAATACGTGCAAGACGACGGTGGTGGTGGTTTGTAGTGCGGCAGTCTAGGAGCTTAGGTGGAACGTCGATTGACGAGCAATCGGATCATCACCGCCAGTCGATTAGATGGTGTGAGGGTCAGCCAATATTGTGTAGGTAGGCGGACGACGATTTTGGTGGTGGTTTGTAGTGCGGCAGTCTATGGGCTTATGTGGAACGTCGATTGACGAGCAATCGGATCATCACAGCCGGTCGATTAGCCGACTCAAGAATAGTACAGTTATTAATGCACAAATAAAACAATTATCTGTAGCAATTAGCCCTAACCAAATTAAAAAAAAAAAAACCACTGAATACTGGTTGCCGCGGACCGCGGATAGTTTCGTGTTCTCGTTCGTTCTTCCAAAAAAAATACTAAAGGGGCGCGCGTCCTTCTATTGTTGCTTTGTTTTTTTTTTCGATCACACTCCGATGAAGCAACGACGACGATTTTCGTTTTGCAATCTCGAGAAAAGGGTACCAAATGGCGTCAAGATTTTATTTTCTTATAATTTCACTGTTCCATCTTATTGGGCGGGCAATTAAGTAAATATAATTGAAGCGTTTGGATGAAGAAGGGGGTAAATGACATTTGCAACATTTCGAGGTATAAGGACTTAAAGTTTTTTGTTGAGAACTTTTTTCTTATTACAATCTAATTAAAATTGAATAAACTAATAAAACAAGAAAAATAATAGCTTTTTAACAATGTTACTTTTATTTCATTACAAAAGCTTGATATATTTAAAAAAACAATTTTTTTCAGAAAAAGAGCAGTTAACTCTTTCTTGCACAAAAAGTTTATTAGTATTTTGAATTTTTAAGAATACAAAGGGGTTAAGTAACAAACATTTATTTTTTTTTTCTTTTTATTTTGAAAAGTTGTTTTCTGTTCGCATGGTTCCGATAAAGCTTTTTCATAAAACCAGTTGTGTTCCCTTGGTATGAACATCATTTGTTCCTTTAAATTTTTTATTTTCTCAACAGACAGCTGCTTTATCTTTTTTTCTCGGACGAAAAAGTCTTGGGTTTTGTCTGGAACTATTCGGATGTTTTTTGCTATAACAGCTTCATTGAATAAAGCATCTTCCTCGTAGCATTCCTTATAAAAATAGGATCCATATTTGTGTATTCGAAGCCATTTAACGCTATCACGGAAATTGATTTTTTCATTTAATATGTTTTTTGTGACATTTTTAACGTTTAATTTTACTTGCAGATTTTCTAATGATCGAAAGTGGTTCTCCATGTCAATTATAACGGTGTTTTTTTTGCTGGCACTTTTTAGTATGTGTCGGTATTGCTCAGCAGTGTAAATGGTTTCGTTTTTTCGTAACTCTTTTTCGATTCTTCCAAAATCCCTGTCGCTGTCAAGATAAGTATGGCCAACTTCAGGAAATTTGTGGTCAATCAGTTCAAAATATTCCGTTAAAATAAGGACTTGGTAAAGGCACAATAAAAAGAAGTTTTTGTTTTGTCCAGGGCAAGAATCGGTCCATGCAATCAGATGTTTCCTCTTTTTAGCAATTTCACATTCTTGGAAGAATGTATAGAGTGCACTCATTACCTCGGTGCTTCCTCTGTCTGCAACATCTTCGGTCCAGGTTAACATATACGACATCTCCAAATCGGAAGTAATGACATGGATTCCTAGATTATAAAACCACATCTGCCTCAAGTAAAATGCCTTAGACGTGGTTAATTTTGGTAAAGGCATGGTTTGCTGGAGGTCAAAAGTAATATATATTATATTGGGATCGGACCGAGCCTTTTCGCGGTCAATTTTTTGACTTTCGAATCCGGACTTATAGCTGTTTTGGTGTTTAGCTGAGTTTTTACCAGAAATGCTACAAGTGTCACTTCTTGGTAGGCGGAAAGACAGATTGAACTTCGTGTTGAATATTTGTCGGTAAAAATGTTGACTAACAAAATATTCGACATTTTTCTCTTGCCCGGTGCATTTTTCAATGTAAAGGCTATATAATTTAGAAATATTTAGTAAAGGTGAGAGATAAAGTTTATTTGGGTTTTTGTTCCTTGAGTAGTGCGATTCTTCGGCTGGAAATTCGTTAATATGCTCAAAAATATAGTCGATTACATGATCGGATATTTTATTTGGTCGGTTGAAATGCTGACCTCTTTAATCCAAAGGTGGAGCGAACTCACAGCTGTTTATTTTGCTTTGAAGAACGTCCAATTTCTTCTTTCCAATTTGAAATAAGGAACACATTGCACTTTTGCAAACTCGTATGGAATCTGTACCCACTGTAACATGTTATTCATATGCAAATTTTCTTTGCTTAAGGGTGTTTTTCTTGGCATTAATGTCGAGTGAATAAAAGCTTGATAAAAGTGCGAATCTTTGCTCAAAATTTATTTTTTCGGAACAAGAATAACGGCAGTTATCACTTCCGCAAAAGTTTCCAGAAATAGGTTCCTTTTTTTTAACAATAGATCCTTTTGCTGTGATATATTCTTTTCCCTGTTCTCTTAACAAAGAGGTTGCTCGTCGTTTCCATTTTAATGGATTTTTAATTTTTTTTTTGGTTTTTTTCGGTGACTTACCACTTCTATCATGTGAGGGAACTTGCGTTTTTGCTATTTCCGGAATCTCCCTTGTTGATGACTGCTCCGGTGTGGCTGGTGCATCTTCTGCACCTTCGCTGAGCGTTGAATTGTCTGGAAAGTATTCATCACTATCGCTCGCAGAAAAATCAAGCCCATGATCACTTTCCTCAGAAAGACCATCATCAAATTCTGTGTAGAAAACTATAGATAAAAATTCACATGTATTTGAATGACAAACATTTCTTACTCTGTAAATTTTGCACACAACTCCTTTGCCTTTGGTGTCTTTCGACAAACGTTGAGATTTGTTTCGAATCGCTTTCTGCTTCTAAGCATTATTTAAAAGTATTTTACAAACATATAAACACATAACATTAGAAGCAGTATTTAATACTTACACTTTTTTTTTTTTCATTGTCTTTGAAACATCTGTAAATCATTTTTCCTCGCTCCATATTGTAAATAATAACTTAGGTATTACACTTTGTAAACTCAAAATTGATTTCAAGTGATAAGCAGAAAATAATCAACGCATCACACAAAACACTGACACTGAGTAAATAAAAATTCAACAAAAGACGGTTACTACGAGTGTATTTTTGTCACAGCCTACTTCGAATAGCGTTAGCATAAGAGGAATATCAAACAAAAAACAGCGGTTTCGCTGCCACAGCCTACTAAATAATTTAAAAGATAAAAAGCAATGCGTGAACTCCAAAATAGAAAAATTGGGCAGCAGTTAAACTTTTCGTATTTATTTTTTGTTTTGCTTCAAGAAAATGCATTGATGGAGTACATAGTCCCTTAGAACCTTCATCGTTACTAAAACCACTTTAAATATGGGTTTTAATTTGTCTGCAAGAAGGAGGTAAGTAAGCACTTAACCCCTTCATGCAAAATACATTTTTTAAAGTTATTTTTATTTCACCCAAAAAGGAGTTAAGTGCTGTTAGCCCATTCTTCCACTCATATTATACGATTTTTAGTTGTTGGTAACCCTTTTATACCAAAAATGAAAGCGCTAAATAAGAAAATACGAATCGTAGCTCGACGTAGATTAGACAGAAATTTAAGTTTTCGCAAGGCATCCTCATTTTTCGAAAAAAAAACGAAAATCGAAAAAATGTCACTTACCCCCTTCTTCATCCAAACGCTTCAATTGATAGATGCGTTTTAACTATATGAACAACATTAGGTTGATGTTTTTATATACTTTTGGATTCGAGACAAAGGTTAAAATTACAATTTTTATCACTGAATAAAACATTTTTCGTTTTTTGCGAGCGAACCCACGCGCTCGATGTTTTTTTTTTCCACCACCAAAAGGGAAGAAACCCACATTTTTCTTTTCATTTCCGTTTTTTTCTCTCATCTACCATCGCACCTCGCTGTTGCTATTATTTGGTTTCTGACTTTTGGTAGGCATGTTCGGTTTTGTTTTAAAGGTTGAAACACAATTGAAATTATGGTTTCTACATACATCAAGATATTTATTGTCCCCCAAAACCAAAAATGGCAAAAGGGGACACAAATGTCCCTCTTTTTCACCCATATGTAATATTTTTTGCACCTTTCCTATTTTAAAATAAATAGCAGGTTTCCAAATTAAAGCTGTGAATACTTCCATCACAGTAAATACAATTTTCACAACTGGATACATCCATTTACTTCATTCAAAAACCAGTCGAAAGAGTGTATAAAGGGTTGGAATCAATTAATGAATACTTTTTAGGGAAAGAGATGTGTTCAGCACTGTTAAAAGGTTTTTGAAAAAAACAGCTGAATTGTAACCATTGGTTTTGAAGTTAATAATGTTACCCGAAAGTTGGAATTATTGACTTGTAATAAATAATATACAAATTAAGATCGTCATTAAAAAAAAAACTATCTGAATATTCTTATCACTCAACTGCTCAACAAAAATTTAAGTCTTTTCTTAACGAACAACAAATTGCAATTTTTATAAAAACACCTAATGCTGTTTTAGAAGATTTAATTAGATATATTGATAATCGTTTCTTTTCCGAGTATTAATTGTAAATAATTAATTAATAATAAGTAAGTGATTGTATAATTGGAAATATAAACGATTTTTATAGAATAAAGTGTGTTTACAATTACCCCTGTTCACAATTAACTTGATCCTTACACTATCTTAAAAAATTAGAAAATTTAAAATTGAAAAAATTTCCTGTTTTTATTTGATTATTTAGAACTTGTATCTTCTTTTAAAATTGCTAACATAAATGAAGATAATATTTTCCAAAAGTACATAACTTTAAAAAATGGTTTGATTTAATGGAAAATAAAGAAGCATCTTTGGAATTAGAGTGGAGACTTTTATTAACAGAATGTGAAGTTCCGAATTTCGAAAAAAATTATAAATTTCATTTTTTCTCTTCCACACTCAAATGGCCAACCTGAAAGATTTTTCAGTTTGATGTTAAACGCTTGGAGAAAAGATAGAAATCGCTTGCTTGTAGAGTCCGTTGAAATTGAATTAATGATAAAGCAAAATTACCAGCTGAATTGTAGGGAGTTTTACAAATTTATTATTTAAAATGACCGAAAAAAACAAGTCAACTGAAAAATATGTTTAAATCTTAGTGCATTAGTTTTTAATTATTCATGTCCCCAGGTATTATATTATGAATTTACACATACTGTGAAGGAAACCGTTGTCTTGCTTTTTTTATTATTTTTTTTTTAATGAAAAAGTATTGTTGTGTTTGTTTCCAGTGATTCACTTTAGCTGATTAGTTAATTTTTGATTATTGTGATTTTGTTTTAATAATAAAAAAATCGAATAAAAATGTTTTTACTTCCCTTTTTTTGTTCGGGTTTTGTATTTTTCAAGAACATGTTTTGTCCCCTTTTTTGAATACCTGTCCCCCTTTTCAACATTTTCAATATGGTAACCCTATGCAGAGTGCATTGAAGCTGAAAAATTACGGTAAACTGTTCTCGACAGTTAATATGACAGGGTTTGTTTATATAAAGAAGTACCGGATTGATTATTTAACCCTTTTAGGAGAGAACACCGATAATCTGAATGAACTTGCCATGAAACCTTTTATGACATCAGAAACAGCTGTCCTGTCGAGCAAGATGATCTAAATACGCACTGAAAACTGTAAACAACGTTATTATCAAAATGAAGAAGTATGATTTATGTTTCACAGAATTATTGTATGGATTTGTTGTAAGTATAAGAATGTGAAGCAGAAGATGTATTATGAAAATGTACTCTTTGTATAATCTTTGAAACAGGGCAGATGCTACTGAGATGTCAGGGGTCTCAGTAACAGAAAAATTCTTTACTTTTGCCTTCAAAACGCCGAAACTCGAATTCTTTGCAGTCGTTTGCTAAAGTATTTCTTGTTGCAGTTGGTAGGCCGACGACTTTTATTATGTTTTATAGGGGAAACGTTATTAATGCACAGTCTTTCATATTTGTTGTAAATTTTTTAATAGGGTTAGTGTATAGCAAATCATAATAAAAGGTCATAAAGTTGAACGAAATTAAAACAATTTTCTTGGTTCTGATAATCAGGAAGATTCAGAGATAGAAGCTTTTTCATGTGACTAGGTCACAACGTAAAAGAATTCTAGAGCACATCAGTTCCTTTTAAGAATAAGAATGTGATACAGAGTCTGAGATTGGTTCGTCGGAGGTATAACAAGTTGAATAAATCAATCCAAGATTAGATGAGATCTTTGGAAAACTCCAGCTTGAATTACTGTTCCCCACTCATATGTAAGATTTACGATTCGTGAAGAAACTACGGGTGATAAAGATAAGATGCTTGGCTAAAAAATCAGCCATTCCTTTCATCGTTTGATGTCGAAACATTTTTCAATGTAAAGAAAGTCGGCGACAGTTGTTCCTTTTTTATTGAGAGCCTTCTTATAGCTTGCTGTCAGCATGTAGCTTTAACAACGGATCAAAAGTGGAATGAAATAAAAGCGCAAAGCAAGCGAGGTTTTTTGTTTAGTTTTCGAATTTCGAGAGGTTTATGCTGATTTTCTGGAGGATGTAAATTGATCAAAAATAATTGTTTACACACTTTTCTCCATGTTTCTTTGGGATATGGATTATTTCTTTCCTAATTTACATTTATTTGGGATATAACTTGTGAGGGATACAATTATTAAGAATAATTGTTATAAATGTAATATTTAGAGCTTTTGTATATGGTCCTCATGTTAACAGTTGATAAATGTAATTCAAAGAAGTCCGAAATGGCCGTCGATTTTTCCATCCTGTCATTAAAATTAATTATATTATTATATATTAGCCAAGTCTTGGAAATTTCATTCCTACAATTTATTTAATTTTCTTAAAAGTGTCCGATCCAGCTTTAATGAAGTTAGTGTGTTCCTGGACTGGAATTCAATGAAAGTATTCATATTTTGGTTAATGAGAGTGCTTAGACACTTGAGAGAGAGCACTTTGTTATTCAACTTAGTGTGTACTTAGTACGATGATAATTCGTTGCACAACTTCGGTCTTTGTGTTTCGATATATACATTCTAACTTGAGCCTGCGAAGCAAGTGTTCAGCAATAGAGTTCTCAAGCGGTATCGAAGGAGTTGTTGTGGCAGTTAGTGAAAGGCCAGTCCGATATGCCTTTTCAATGAGGAGAGATTAAGGACTCCTTCCACATCGGATATGTAAATCGTTTAGAGGCGATACCTAAGTTCAGACCAAATTCATGCCGAGAAAGTCATTCAGTTGTGCAAATTTTGCCCTTGATTGATTATTCATTTTTTTGCGACTTAGGTTAGGTTAGGTTGAAGTGGATGTAAACGTTACCGAGCTGACACACTTAGACCAGAGTTATTGGTCTCTTGTGATACCACATGAATCCAAGGACAATCTGCCTGAATTGAACCATTTGGAGCTTCTAATGAAGCTTAAGAGACTGTAGATGTCTATGTTGCTTAGATCGCTGTGATCATTGAAGAAAGCGTCTCCAAGATGGAGCTTACATCTCTGAGATAGAGCAGGGCATGTACACAAAAGATGAGAAATAGATTCCCCCTCTTCTTCGTTCATGCAGCTTTTGCAAAAATCGTTTGAATAGAAGCCAAGCCTCGTTGCGTGCTCGCCCATGAGGCAGTTTCCGAGTATGACACCAATGACGGAGCTGATGTGCACTCATCAAACAGTTGGAGTGTTTCAGATAAAAGCTTTGGACAGAACTCTTTTGTCGTCAGACATGTAGTTGTATTTTTCCATTTTCGGTTTGTCATTTCTAAAGCATTTTGTTTCAGCATGGAGCGATGGCTGTACCTATATTTGCCTTATCATGTACTAAAGGTAGTGTTGTTACACTGTTGGCAGGTTCATCAGCCTTAAAATTCCCTGGAATATCCCTGTGCCCTAGCAACCAACATATGTGAAAATTGAACCTCTGCGCCATCTCCATAAGAGTTTGAAGAAGACGATTCCAGAGATTTAATAACCGCTTGACTATATGAGAAAATACGGACGTCAGTGTTTAATATTAAGTTTTCTTTGAGCCAGGAGAGAACTTCTCTAATTGCCATAATTTCCGCCTCTAACACACTTAAATTAATTTTAATTTTAGTCTGTTTGAGTTCACACCAACACAATCCCATAATCTGTTTTGGATCCATCAGTATAAAAATGGATAGCATCATCTTCCAAGAAGCTTAAGTCCTCAAAGACAGATATTGGAGGAATAGTGACTTGGAAGTTTTTGCCGAATTCTACTCGTAGTTTACGGATGGTGTAATTAATATGACTTGGAAGTGATCCGAACGAGTTCAGTTACACCAAAGGTGAGAAACGGTCTGATCACCGTAATATATAGCTAGTAAGTCAAACGGAGTCGAAGGCCTCATTTATTTCCTATAGCTTTTTTTTGTGAGAAAAGTGCAACTGTGGCTTTTTTAACTCTCTCTTTTTTATTAGGTTTCCATCTTATATTTTAATCTAAAATAAGACCCAAGTATTTTGCTTCATCTAAGGGTTGACTCCTATTCCACACATTTCTTCCTAATTTGTTAACTTATTTAAAGCATTTAAGAATTCTTTTAGGATTTTGGGGTACTTTCCTAATATGGCAATAATGGCAACATCGGCCGCATAAGCACCCAATCTGTAGATCTCCCCTTACAGATCCATCAGCAGCTCATTTGGTTCCAGATTTCAGAGAAGAGAAGATAGAACACCGCCTTGCGGTGTACCACTATTGACAAATCTTCTTGCAGAGAAACCACCCAGGACACAGTTTTGAATAGAAAACCCTACTAGTAACGGCTTAAAATTATTGTTAAAATTAATTTATTCAAAACGAAAATACATAACTACCTTTATTGTAACGATATAATTTAAAAGGGCAGATGTTTTGGGAATTTACATTAACTTATGAAATGAATAATACATCGGTTACGAATTTACATATACATAGCTCATAATGTACATAATAAACTATTATTACCAGTTGCGGAAACTTTTTATATAACTTAATGAAACACAACCTAAAAATATGATATTTTAATATTATGTACCATTGCTAATTTAGTTTTTTTGGCTTTCCTAGAAGTCAGCTTATTCTTGAATAGTAAAAGTAAGTTGCTTGCTACGTGACGTTTCGAATTTGTTTGGAGTCTTAATATCCATTATAGCCAGAATTCCCAGGAATAGTAGACCAATTAAAATGGCACTTACAAATAAGCCGGACAAAATTGGTACCGTAACGAATCCAACACAATGATAGGCATCACTAAAGCTATCCAAACCGTTCAACCAAGGTTGAATCTGAAAAACATTGAAAACTCTTTTGATTTTTTGTTCGATGGAACACAATATTGATGGAAGCTTACTTGATAATCGACAATTGTTAGATTGTCCTGTTCGCTTCGGAAAACAAGAGGTTGTGATGAGCATCTGTAGGAGAATCCTTCTGGCGCAATTGGTTCGTCCCCAATTAATGGCAAACTATTTCGAATGTCCTTATATTCAACTTCAACTGCAGTAAGAGACCAATAAAGGTAGGCGGAGAGTGTAAAATTAAAACGCAATCGGAGCTAAAATGGACATTTAATCAACAGTTTATTAGAATATTGTTGGTAGTGAGATTCAAACAAACTTACTCGTGTATTGTTCACTTTGAATCCAATATTGAGGCGGCTCCAATCATTGCGATCGTCGAAAGTTATTTCTTTGTCGTGTTCCATCAATGCAAGCGAGTGTATTTGACCATTGATTTCCATATTTAACAATGGGGCAGTTGTAGTATACAATATTGCTTTTCCTTAAACAATTAAAATAAGTAAAACATATTTAAGATAAATATAAAATTCGAGTACCAACAGCGAAAGAAAAAAAATGTATGGAAGTGTTTAAAATTCTAGTCGATTGATTACCAATACAACCAATAGAAATAGCTATAAATCTGGCCTTGACTTCGTGATAGAATACTTAAGTTCTTGTTGCTTTCTTCAAAAATTTTGAAAGGTATGTAATTGCTGTTTGCTAAGCAGTGTGCACTACCTTTAATCATTAAATGGCGCCCAACGCTCTTTGAAAAATGTATGGGCAAAACCTGTTTACAGGTGGATACTTATAAATAAAATACAATTGAGCGTATTCATAGTCATTTTTAAACTGTGTCTAAGTTAAACCTAGTCTTAGTTGCATTTTCGGACATTGATTCTATTTGCTTTAGTTAATTATTCCAAAATATTTGAAGCTATTTGTGTAGTAAAACAAGTTAATAATCTTATAAAAATATAAAACCAACCATTTGTAAGTAAAATCAGTCTTGGTTCATTGAACAAGATTGTCTTAAACTGTAGTTCAGTAAAACCTGTGTTTATCGGCGACTATGAATATGCACCAATATAGTTCAATTTAAAAATATTTTGAAAAACTTAAATTTTTCAGAAGCTACTCGGGTAATTAACTTTATTTGAGCAATCGAATTCAAACACTGTAAATTGTTGAAAGTTTAACTGATTTTATGCCTGCTGTTCTTCATGGTTCAATCCTTGGCCCTTTATTATTTTTATTACTTTTCGAAATCTGATCTATTCATATGTATGTAAGCGGATTAATGTGAAATATTTTATATTTAAAATCTTGCGGTTACTTTCAATGGCTTTTTATAAGCCAAATTTATAAAATGTAAGGCTGTATCGCATGTACTTTTTCTTATGTTCGAATAAATCGTAAGCCCAAGGAATTTAGTAGAAAGAGGTAAATATATGTATTTTTAAAGTCATATTTTACTTAATGTTTTTTTTTTACAAAAAATCAAAAATTTATATTTCGAAAATGTACGGTATGCGGTATTACTTAGAATTGGGACGAACTTCTGTATAATTTTGTTTATCGAAATTCGTTGTGCTGTTAATAATATAATTGATGTGTTTTTCTATCCGCAAACTAAATCAAATTATTTTGAATATGAAATCACGTTCCGTTTCGGATCGAAAATAATCAAAATCTTAACTGAAATCTGGACTTACCAATGGAAAACCACATAAGATTGACTTCTTTTTTCTACAAAAAAAAAATGTATAGTAGGACCGTTAGATTTCGCGCTCAGGCCACCACCAAAACTCTTAAATATGAATTTTGAAGAAAATTGCTTCAGAGGTTAAGGCTGACAGATAGACGGAATTGAACTTTTTTGTATGCTCCGTCATCTTAATTTCAAATTTGATTAAAATCTGGTGCATTGTATATTTTTTAATGGGAAAAAATTATTAGAAGTCAAAGAAAACTCTATTTGATTAATTTTTCAATTAATTCAATCAATTTGTTTAAGAGATAGTCCAGGAATTTCAAAAAAAAAAAATCCGAAAAAGCTGAATTTTTATGCAAAGCTTCATTTGTACATCGCCAACATTTAAAAAAAGTACCTACCCTAAGTTTTGAACAGGGTAAACTAAATGCACGACTGGATCGCACGAACTTACTCTTATGTTCGATCACATCGCATGCAAAAGATTTCAATTAAAAATCTAAATATATTTTTTAAGTCATTTTTACTTAATTTTTTATATATACTAAATTTCTTTAATTTTTTACTTGCGATATAGGTACTATAGGACAAGTTTTGCATTTGGAAAAAAAATCGAACTTGAGATTTTAATCAAAGTTGATATTACGAAGATAGAGAACACAAAAAAAGTGGGTCCCGCAATTCCGTCCTTCTGTCTGACTGTCTGCTTGTCTGTAGAACGATCTACAGCCTGAACAGCTAAACCGATTTTGTTCAAACTTGGTGCTTATGCATTTTAGGTGATTGTCCAAAATAGATTTTTGATTCGTTGTCTTAGCCCCAAAAACAACGGTACTTGCAATACCTACATATTTTTCTACCATCTTAATTATCTCGAAACCTGCTCTAAATTGGTGTGTGTACTAATTTGAGTATGGTCTACATTTTGGCCGAAAAAAATTTAAAAATATTTTGTTATTAACGGTACCTGCCCTGCCATACAGCCATTTTATTGATTTTCGACTTTCTCATAAGCGGCTCAACGGATTTCGATCAAACTTTGTATACGGGATCTCCTTCAAATTCTTAAAAATACTGCATTTCAAAAAATAGTTTTTTTTGGATTTTTGAAATTCAATATTTCGAAAACGGGTGGGCGATTTTGTTTTTAAGTTTATATTATAAGATACTTAAAATGTTCATACCAATTTTTTATTAGAAAAAGCTTAAGAATTTTTATATTATACAAAATTAAGTGAAAAGAACTTTACAAATTCAGCAGTTTCTATTAAGAATCTTTTGCATATAATGTCATCGAACATAAGAACAAGTACGTACGATCCAGTCGTGCATTTTATTTCTAAAAAAATTTGGTATGACAATCTTAAATATTTAATAATATAAAAAAAAAATAATTGAAAATTCTGAAACAAATACTTAATCTAATTTGAGCCCAAAAAAAAGTACGCCATTTTATTTCTTGGATAAACGTGAATTTATAGTTTTGAGAAAAAAACTTTTTTTTTTTTTATGACACTCTTTATCGCACAATTAACAGATTCGGAGAAAAAGGTCGAAAACCTCAAGATTTATGCTAATCGTTTCCTAGTAAATTCTCATTTACTTTAAATTGAGATAAATAATTCATATTTCATATAAGTTTAAATTGAAGCTTAATAAATCCTAAAGGCCTCTATTTCCAACTTATAAATTTCAACTATACAAAATATATTCCATTTTTGTTTGTAAAAAGCAAAAAAAACTGGTACTCCAGCATTTGTTTACTCGACGAAGCACGACAGACGTTATAAATAAATCTTTCTATGTATGTATTTATGTATATTGTATATGTATTGTTTTGAATATGTGAATACTATTTATTTCATAGCCGCTTACTGCAGTAAATAAAAATTTTGTACGAATTACAAAAAAATCAGTGGCTGGTTTTTGAAAAATCTATTTTTCTAAAATTGAAAAAAAAAACACATTTTGTTTTAAAATTTGAATATGGAATATTATTTGCACCTGTAGGAAGCATTTGTAACAAAACATATTAGTGAGAAAGTCAAAAATGTGGCAACGTGTTCTATAGGAAGTACGGGTTGAAAAGGATGCAAAATGAAATATTTTTTTTCCTTAAAAGTGGACTGCAATAACTTAAAAACACGCACATTTGTTAATCAAAATTCTTGGTGGCGCTTGTGTGAAAAATAATTTTTTCTCAACGGTTGTTCTAACACTTCTAAAGTTGTTTTTTGTTTTATGAAAATAATTTCAAGTATTCAAGATAACGTGAAAAAATTACTAAATACAAAGTTTCGAAGAAATCGATTTATGTATATAATTTTCGAAATATAGAGTTTTCAAAAAAAAAAAAAAATAGTTTGAACAATTTTGGGTCAACAATACTGTTTAAATCTTTTTTGGAGCTTCTTCATAAAAAATCTCAAAAAAATCAATTGAACCGTTTTCTAGAAAATGAAAAACCAAAAAATGGTCCCACCATAGGTACCAAAAATAACAATTTTTTCAAAAAAAAAATTACCAAAATCATTAATGAACTGATTTTTTTTGTAAATATCGCTGTAGCCGTTTTTGAAGAAAAATAAGATTTATGTACGGTCATACATTTTTTTAGCCAAAACGGTAATACTTAAACATTAACCGTTATTTTGTATTTAAAATAAAATGCACGACTGGATCGTACAAACTTGCTCTTGTAGCTAACAACTTATATAGCTAACCATTGAGGTTTAGTTAGTTAGGTGTAGTTATCCTATGCAGGTTTAAAGCCTATGTAGGTAAGATTTACTTGATCCTTAGTATAATGAATTGTCGAATGGATAATTGAAGAAAAAGTTACATAGGTACCTACCTACAAATGTATATTAAAATCTATTATTGGATTTTAATTATGTAAGTTGGGACAGTCAAATGTATGTACATGCATATATGATATATTATACATATAGATGGAACGTAAGTGTGTAAACTTGTACATATAATATTGAAAATGAAGGATGTTGGTGAGTAGGTAGCAATATGCATATAACTGTGTAATTAAGGTGCATTATGCATACATAAGATTCATGTAATTTTTAAAGGCACGTCATATATATATAAATGTATGAGGGCCTACATTGTATTTAGTATTCACTAACGTACGCAAAAATTCGTAAAAAGGGAATAATAACAAGGTAGAAATAAATGGATAATACACATAATTAAATTTTTTTATATTGCTTAATAGTTATAGTTTGAGGGAAAACGAAGATGCCCTTGGCATGGATAAATAAGAATATATCAAAAAAAAATTCAAAAATCGTTGGAGCGGTTTTTTAATAAATTAATTTTTTATGTATTAAATTTTGAAAACATTTTTAGAAAAAAAAAAATGAAACGCCAATTTGAAAATATTATTAATGTACCCACATATGAAATTCAAATTTCAAAAAAATTCTGTGACTGGTTTTTGAAAAATCGATTTTTCGAAAAAAAAATTTATTTGTTTTTTAAAAATCGAAAAACTTTTTTTTTTGAATATTTTGGTGTGCAGTTTTATTAACAACCTTAGGGATCACTTGTATAAAAAAAAATATTTTAATCGGTTCATCCAATGTTGAGAAAGTCGAAAATATAAAAAGTGGTTCTATGGGAAATACAGATAATATGTACGAAAACAAAATATTTTTATACTTGAAAGTGAACTGTACTAATTTAAGAACACGCACATTTTTTTATAAAAAATTCGGAGAGCCGTTTTCGAGAAATACATTTTTTTCTTAACCGTTTTTTTTTTAACATTTGTATAAAAAGTACCTACCGTTCTTTTTTTATTTTAGGAACATAGTTTTCTTAACTTTTCAAGATAATGTCAAAAATCTACCAAATACGAAGTTTCGACAAAATCCATTAAATCGTTTTCGAAATTTTGAGTTTTCCAAAAAAAAAGTTTTTTTTTAATTTGCAAAAAAAATTTTTTTTTGAAAAATTTAGGCTTACAATAGTGTTTAAACTTTTGGGAGCTTCTGCGGAAAAAAAATTCAAAAAAAATTAAATTAACTGTTTCCCAGAAAATCTATTACAACTAGAGGTACCAAAATTAACAATTTTTTTCCCAAACAAAATTACCAAAATATTCGTTTTTTCTTTATTAATGGGCTTATTTTTTTTTATAAAAATCGTTGGAGCCGTTTTTAAGAAAAATGAGATATTTGTTTTTTGGCCCCAAAAAAATGTTGCCGAACTTGTGCGCATATTACCGTCAAAACAATATCTACCACGTTTGAATCAAATCTATCCAACCGTTTAGGCTGTAGACTCGAGGACAGACATACAGACGGAATTTTGGAACCCACTTTTTTTGTGTTCTCTATGATTGTAATGTCATGTTTGATTGTTAAATTTTTTTTTGCACGAATCCATAACTTGCCTTATAGTACCTACTCGTATAATCGCAAGTAAAAATGAAAAAAAAAAATTGTGGGCATATTCTCAAAAAAAAAACATTATGTACCAATTTTGAAGAAAATTCATCCCAACACTTGAGATGTAGACTCGAAGAAGTTTAATCAAAATCTCTAGCTTGATTTTGTTCACAAATTCAAAACTTGGTACCTAGTAAGTCTCATGTATAATTCAATTCTACTTCCATGACTATATACTCGTACATTTTCAAATCGTTTATTTGTTTTGTTTGGACTTTTAAATTTATTTCATGTTTTCCAATCAAAGCGAAATAATTTAATATATGGATATTATGTATGTATGTAGATATGTACATTATATGTACACTTCAATTGATTTGTTTCCAATATCTGTTTTTACGGAGAAAAAAAAACAAACCAAGGCAATTCATCTATTATATTCTTCAAAATTTGTAAACAAAAATTTAAAAACCAACAAAAAAAAAAAAAGAAACATGAACGGAGGGATGGGACACGCATCTCTACAACACTCATGTTTTCATATAAATTTTGCTTTTCATTTTGTGTTGGAGAACGTTTTAATTATAGATGCACAGTTTTTGAGGCAGTTTTATGTTATGCAAGCAATAAATAGAAATTTTATTGTGCTAATAATTTTTCCCCTACGTAATTTTTGATAATATATATTGTATGTACTCTTATAAAAAAAATATAAAAATAACTTATTTTCGTATCTATGTAGGTACCTACCTGGAGCTCTGTAGATGAAATTGGTTTCAGTTGGTTCTTCGGTTGGGGTAATTGAAGTTGTTGTTGGTTCCTCATTTGCTTCTCTCTTGTACATATAGTGAACCTCTTCCTCACGATAGGCCAATATTCCCAAAACTTCACCCTCTCCATAAATAGTGACTGAATCCTTGAAAAGGGCTACAATTTCTGTATCTTGCTGAGACGTTTGTCCAACTAGATTAATCACCTTGTTTGTGAATATGATTGGGAGATTGATGATTAATCGATATTTTTATATCAAGAATCTTACCTCAACATTTGTATTGTAATTGAATGGTTCCACAGCCAGAGTATGCTGGGGCAAATAAGTCCAAGCATTGTCGTTTACTAGTTGACGAAACTTTGGATAGTTTTCGCTATCCAAACGATTTGTATTGTTTCTAATAAAAACCACGACAGCTTTTGCTTCGGTGAAAAGTGTCGATAGGCTTTGTTCGTCTGCTTCAATTAGAGCTGGCAATTTTAAATCGTTCAGTTTTTCATGACCCCACATTAAATAGGGTCCACTTAAGCTGCAACTAGAGTAACTAAGAATCCCCAGAAATACAATTGAAAAGTTTATCCACTCCATTTCTTTTTTTTTTTAATTATTTTTTTTTTATTTCACTGAACTGTGAACAGTTCTGATGAGAAACTATATGATGAAGAATATTCACAACGTTGTCAGGAGATCGATATTTTTAAAGACTTCTAGGACATGCGCATTGGGGGATGTGAATGAATATGACACATCTGTCATTGCTGGGTGGATGTTTTGTATTTATATTTACATTTTTGAAATTTATATAAAAGCCGGTTTATGGAAAATCTGTCATTTGAAAAGGAAACCACCTGTTGCGTTGTGCTAAAATTATACAGTATGTTCGGCATTTTAGTGAACACTTAAAAAAATATATTTATTTATAATTCATTTATTTGAACTAAAAAAAACGGTATTTCAGAGACTTATTGAATAAAGTAAAAGATAGACATGACAATATATAACAAAAGAAAAGTCTTTGGTTTTAGGTTTCCGCTGCTTCCTCTGAACGTTGATGATTCTGGAAATTAAAATGAATTATTGTTATATGAAATTAGATGAACTGGAAAATATATAATATGTCTCACTTCTTCTATTATTTGTATCTCGTACACCACAACTTCTATATGACAAAGTTGGCTTCCTCTTTTTATTAATATATCCAGGAATGTATAAAGTTGGGGCGTCTAATCGACCAGCTGCTATCAAACGTGACATATCCTGCAAAGGAAAAAATATTGAATGTTATATTTTTTTTTTATTCGTTATTGTAAATGTGTAATTTATTTAACTAATTCCAAACGATGTGCCAGGGGTCCTTTGAAGTGAATAACCAGTTGAATACAAGCTCCACCATGTAAGGTTTTTGTCCGTCTGGCATCAACATTTAACATCCATTCAGGTATGCCCATTACTTCACGGAGGTCTTCAAGAAATTGCGCACTAAAATAAGAAAATTAAAAAAATAATTTAACTAAAATGTTAATGTTAAAAGCTAATTTGAATCAATAATTCAACAAGTCCAAATATTATAGTGCTAAGTCTTCTACTTGGCGGATGTATTTCAGTAGTATATAGAATTTGTATTATTAAAAAAAAAACCTTCTTATATAAATAATGCCAGGCCATGGGCAAAAAACAAAAATTTCCAATTTAATGATTAGGAATTCTAGTCTTGTTAGATATAGTTCACAGTAGATGTTCTTCACGAAATCTATGTAAGATGAACTGAACTTTGCAAAAATCGCGTATTGACACAGGTCCTAACTAGTCAACTGATGAGTCCATGTGAGATCGCCGGGACGAAACGCCAATTTTTGTTGGACTAAAGGCCGTTAAAAGCTATTTTGAATCAAAAATGTTAACTCTTAGTTCCTGCAATCCTCTTTTCAGATTTTGGAATTTCTAACATTCCAATGATGTCTTAGGATTAAATTTACTTTCTACTAATGTGAAATAATGTACTCATATATTTGAAGAAGCCATTTTGTTAAAATGTCATCAACGATTTGGGAAGCCTAATTTTTTTTTTTTTTTGGCATAAATAAATAAATGCTAGTTTAAAATGAAAATAAAATAAATAAATATATCGAATGTTGAAATATATCTTGGACTGAGTTCGATGGAAAAAGCTTATCCTCCTCTTTTTTATGTCAATCGTTATAAGATAGCTTTTTGTAACAAATATAATTCTAGATTGTATGCAACGTTCGATGTACTTAACTATTTTTTTTTGTTTTATTTTAACATTTATGTATTTATCCCAAAAAATGGAGGTAAAGTTTATAATATGTAGGAAAGTAGATTTGATTAACAATTATTGTAATCTAAGTTAGTGATGGGCATAATCGAATGTTTTCAATAATCGAGATCTTACTATTCGAGTGATCAAAATAATCGAATGATTATTCGAATTATGAAAGAGTAAGGAAATTTGAATAGTTTACTCCAATTGCTTACTATGCACATGTTCCATTTTTCGTTTGAATTTAGAGAGGTCACGAAAAGAAATAATGTTAAACATGCGAATAGATATTTAAACATTTAAATTTTAAGTTTATATTATTTGTTTTCCTATATAAAATAAATACTTTAAATTTGTTTTAATTTATTTAAAAGATGTGACTCGGTGAATGCCAACAGTGTGTTCTGGCTATTTATATAAGATTGTTATACATACATTTATAATATAACGTTGTTATGTATATAGGTATATGATTATTATGAAGCTGCATAATAATTAGTCCGCTTTCTTATGCACCTAACCACAGGCTATATATCTAGCTCTTAAGTGATACTTAATTACATGTTTAGCAGTCTTAGAAACGTACAATATTACTCAGTACACTTAGTACACTAATAAGCACACACCACAAATAAAAATAAATAAACGCATCTGAACAAAAGTAACAAAATCTTTGGAGGGCTATATGATTGGTCGCAGACTAAAGTTACTTATAACGAAATATAAAATCCGCTTGAAAACGCTTCGCTGTTGAATAAAAAAATCTGTCGAGAAATAAATCTTTGGAAAATTTTGAGTTTCAAACCATACTTCTTCTTATGTTACAGTCAACTCCGCTTAACTGAAACGGTAATTAGCCACAATTTTTCACTTAAGTGAATTTCGAATAACTGACCAAAATTTCACGTGACTGGATCGCACGAATTTGCTCTTATTTTCGATCACATCGTATGAACAAGATTCTTAGTGGAAACGGCTAAATAAATTTTAAAATTGTTTTCTACTTAATTTTTTAAAAACAAAAATTCTTCAATTTTTTTATAAAACAATTATTGTTATGGTAAATTATAGTTATTTAACAATTTAAACTTATAAAATTAAATAAAAAATCGTCCACCCGTTTTTGAAATATTGAATTTTGAAAGCGCATTTTTTTTTAAATCCAAAATGCCATATTTCGAAAATGGTTGTATGCAGTATTATTTATAATTCGAAGGAGTCGAGTCGTCTATGAGAAAATCGAAAATGAAAAAATATTGTATGGCAGGTACCGTTAATATCAAAATATGCGAAAATAATTTTGCATCAAACTGTAGTATATACCTATGCAGTATAACTTATAATTCGAAGGAGATCCTGTATACAAATTTTGATCGACTTCCGTTGAGCCGCTTATGAGAAAGTCGAAAATCAATAAAATGGTTGTATGATGGTAGGTTCGTTAATAACAAAATATTTTTTTAAAAATGTTTGACCAAAATGTAGACCATACCTAAAGTAGTATACATGCACCAAATTTTGTCAAAATCGTTAGATTCGTTTGTTGAAATAATAATTATGGTAGAAAAATTTTGATGGCAAGTACCGTTATTTTTGGGGCCAAATCAACGATTCAAAAGTCAATTTTGGATAATCACCTAAAACGCCTAACCACCAAGTTTGAACAAAATCGGTCCAGCCGTTTAGGCTATATATTGTTCTACAGACAGACAGAGGGGATTGTGGGGCCAACTTTTTTGGTGTTCTCTATCATCGTAATGTCAACTTTGATTAAAATCTCGAGTTCGATTTTTTCCCAAATCCAAAACTTGCCCTCTATAGTACCTACATCGCAAGTAAAAACGACGACCGTTTCTACTAAAAATTTTGATTGAACAGAAGAGCAAGTACCTGTAATCCAGTCGTGCATTTTATTTATATGTATATTGTATACACAATTTTTAAAATTTTTTTTTCTAAAAATTAGGTATGAAAATGTTAATTGTTTAATAATATAATTTATAAACATAAATTATAAAATTAAAAAAGTATATTGTTTCCATCAGGTCCTACTTATATACCCGCTGGTAATAGAGGAAGTCCTTCAGTGTTAGACCTTTTTGTTACTAACACTGCTAACACTGTATCTCAGCCTATAGTTTTTGATGAACTTCCTTCTGATCATAACCCTGTGTTATTAGAAGTTCTTCATTCTTCGCAAATAATAGAGGAATATTATCTTGATTTTAAAAATAGTAACTGGTCAATTTTCAAATCGGATTTAAAATCGAAACTTAGAAATATGCCGACGGAAATAGAAAATGTTACAACGAAAGAAGTTGTTGATTTGCTTGTTTCAAGTTTTTCTAATCAAGTTCTAAGCTCAGTAGAATCTTCTTTCCCGAAGCTACGCAAAAAGCATCACATTACTAAAGTTCCTGGTTATATTCTTGAATATATTTCAATAAACTTATCTCCATGGAAATCCAAAAAAATCGAAATACTAGTTGAAATCAAACACTAAGCCAGCTAGAGAAAAATGATAAAACTTTTCGGAACATTGCTAAAATTATAAAAAACAAAACCAGATTGATTCCTGCACGTAAAAATTCTAATGATGTCCTTTATACTGATAGTGAAAAGGCTAATACTTTTGCTATAGAATTCAAGAAAAACCATGAAGTATCCCATCAGCTAAGTGACTTAGATACCATTCGTTTGTAAAACGCTGCCTCTCAAAGATTTTTATCTTATATAACAGAAACATCTCAAGATGAATACGTTTCTGTTGATGATATTTCCGCTATAATTAAGGAGTTGCGAGTAAAGAACACCGATGGACTCGATAAGATAAGGAATTTATATCTCAAACATTTACCCAAATCAGGAAGAAATTATCTGACCTTTATTATCAACGCCTGTCTGAAAAACCAATATTTTCCAGAGATCTGGAAAATGGCGAAGGTCATACTAATATTAAAAGCTGGCAAAGATAGGGAGAACCCTGGTAGCTATGGGCCGATTAGCCTTCTAAGTAATTTGGGTAACGAAAAAGTCTACGAAAAAGTATTAAAGAAAAAACTTTACTTATTAATTGCAGAAAAACATATTTTTCCTGACCATCAGTTTGGATTTAGGAGTCACCACATTGCTTCCCATCAAGTTCTTAGGATTTGTAATATAATCAAAACTAATCGTACTGAAGGTAGATCTACAGGTATGGTCCTATTAGATATCGAAAAAGCTTTCTACTCTGTTTGGCATAATGCTCTTATTTACAAAATGGAAACATTCGGGATTCCAAATTTTCTTATAAAAATAGTCCAAAGTTTCTTATCTGGTCGATGTTTTCAAGTGTATGTTAATAAAAGTAAATCTGTCTTAGTAAACATACAGTATGGTATCCCCCAAGGTTCAGTTATTGGCCCTGTTTTATATAATGTCTACACGTCTGATTTTTCACAGCTACCATTTTGTGAAACAAAGATTTATGCAGATGACACCTGCATACTCTCTTCGCATGAGTGTTGTCTTAATATTGAGACCAATCTTCAACATGTGCTTGAAATTTTAATGCGATATTATCACAAATGGAAAATTAAGCTTAATGCTGGAAAGATAAAATCAATCTTTTTCACCAGAAAAAGAAAGCGATTGTTTCTACCCGGTAACGAGCTGAAAGTCAATGGAACTCCTATAAAATGGGAGTCTAATGTGCAATATCTAGGAATAAGCCTTGACAAGCGGCTTATCTTTAATGAGCATATTAATAAAACAGTTAAAAATAATTCAATATTGCAATTAAAATGCTATATCCGAAAATCGCATTTAAGTATTGAAAACAAGATTATTATACACAAGGTTGTTTTTCAAGCAATTTTGTTATATGGTTGTCAGGTGTGGGGGAATTGTGCAATTTGCCATATTAAAAAACTGTAAGTATGCCAAAACAAAATTTTAAAAATGATGTTTAATCTACCCCGGCATCATTCAACTAATGATCTTCATAGTCAAGCAGATGTTGAATTGATTTGCAGAAGAATTCGAAAATTAACTGATAGCTTCTTAATTAATTGTGATATTTCTGATAACCCTTTGGTAGTTCAATTACAAATATAAGGATTTTTTTATTTATTTATTTATTTAAGTTTTCGTTTATATTCAGTTATATATATATTTAAACATAATTTATTTATTTATTTTTTTGATTATTATTTATTTATTATTTATTTTCATCTTTGTATTCATTTATTTGTTTATATTTATTATTTATGATTTATTTTTTATTATTTATTATTTATAATTTATTATTTATTATTTATTATTTATTATTTGTTATTTATTATTTATTATTTATGATTTATTAATTATTATTTATGATCTATTTTCATTATTTGTTTATTTGTTTATTTGTTTATTTATTTCTTTGCTTATTTATTTTGTTAATTATTTATTTATTTATTTAATTGTTTATTAATTTACTTGTTAATTGTTAATTATTTACGTCTTGTTATATATTTATTTTTTACTTATTTGTTTATTCATTCATCTAAATGTACCTTTTTATATTACTTTACCTGTTTTATTTGTTTTAATTTAATTTAATCTATTTCTTAATCGAAGTAATTTTTGTACTTAAATGAAGGTTTTTGTCATATATTTTCCTTCAAAATAAAATTATTTTCTTTTTAAATTGTAATTATAATGTTGTAAAAATAACGTATTCAGTAGAAAGATATATTTTAAATATCAATTCTCTGTGTAAACTGAGCGGTAGCAACCAAATACTATTTTAAGAATGAAATAAAAATATCTAAAAAAGTATAATAAACCTCTTTGGAATTTTCAAAAAAAAAAAGTTTTTCAAAAATGCAAAAAATATTTTTCACAAATTTTAGTATGAAGTAAAATCGCAAACTTTGCGAGCACATCATTACATTTTTTACTAATCGACTTATTTATATGAGGAAACAGTATGAAATATGATGTAGAATTTGAAGGACCTCTATGGTGTATTACAGGAACCGTTATTTTTGGGGCTAAAAAAATTAAGAAACTAATCTAATAAATGAACTACCTAAGTATCAAGTTTGATGAAAATCGCTCCAGCGGTTTAGGCTGTATATAACCTACATAGACAGACATAGGGAATTACGGGGCCCACTTTTTTAGCATTCTCTATCATCGTAATGTCAAGTTTGGTGAAAATCTCTTATCCGATTTTTAATGCAAAATTTGCCACTGTATTATAGTAATGAGTGAATTTGACTTAATTTTTTTTAAAAACTTAGCTTACATATTTAAATCTAACAATTTTAATAGCGCATGAATATTTCTTACAGCGAGGTATTGATTACAGTATTTTCGGAGTGCTACAAGTCAAAAAGTCATTAACTGCAGTCAATTGTAAGTCTTTTAACTGCTTCTAAGTTATCGAGAAATTATAAGCTGAAATTGATAGTTTTTTGATTATCATGGAGGCGATAGGCGATGACGAAATGAACACTAACAACTTATTAAGGAGCTAATGATGACTTTTAAAAGAGAATATTTAAGGGGTTTTTATTTTATTTTTGAGTGGAAGAATAAGACTAGTTTTGAAAATAAAAGAAAGCATTGGTGGTAACATATCTCAAAAATATCAAAAAAAAAGTAAAACACCCCAAAGTTTTAATTCGAATATCGAAAAAGTTAGTCGGCCACATAATTTTTTTAAAATTTTGTTTCTGTAATTTTTCCTATTATCAATACCAAATAATATCACAAATTGTTGTTTTTTAAACTTTTAACAGACTGTTTCTGAGAATATTTTGAAAAAATTAATATATCGAAAATACTCACACAACAAAACGTGGTGGTTTCTGGATATTCACAAATTTCACAATATTATGATCCGGTTCAATATTTGCGCATGCGAATCTTTCGTTTGACCAATTTTGGTCGAAAATAACAATTGACCTTCCAATCGCCCCAACTGGACTTTCCAGTGGGAAATTCGGATCCGTAAATACAACACGTTTATCGCCAATATCTGAACAAAAACAAAAATTAATTAAATATAATTTAAATAAAATAATATATTTTACTTATTGGTCCCAATCTGGCAGATACATCTCCGACATAACATCTTAAAGGATTGTCCGGTCCACATTCTTGCTCATAGAGTTCTGTCTGTAAATTGTAATATTCCATTTTAACATTAAGCATTAAAAGAAATTTATTTGTAATTATTACATTCAAGGGATCAGCAAGTTGGGTAAAGAACGGATTCCACACATAACCTCCAGCTACACACCTGGTTGCTGTTGGCTTCACCGCCGCATCTACACCAACTGAGTTGACAAATATCTGCCATTTATGGTTTTGAGTCTGAAGCATAAAATTTCATATGAATGTCGAACTGTCTATGGCAATGCCTTTTACATACCACATTCCGGTCGTTCTTTCCCGGATGCCTCAATTTAACCTCAATCACAGTGTCCGATTGACTTCCGTCCGTATGAATCAATTGGGTCATTTTAATATAGCCATAAGCATATCCAGTTGGATGATGAAACGAAGCTATAGCACGAAGTTCCCTAGCCTCCGAAGGGCTATAGCCCCGTTCCAAAGTACTGCAAGCCCATCTTAAATTCCTTTCCTCCTTGTTAATCACAACTGATCTTCCCAGAATACTGTTGTAGCCAAATAGAGGAAGATTGGAATCGTTGTAGGCACCCTCGTGGTGTCTCAGACCATTTAGAGTGCCAAACTTTCCACTCAAGTCTCCCATCTCATATTGATCTGTAGATCCGAGTGATGGTGGTGGCGATAACTTTGGATTTATTTTAAATGGATTCCAATGATCGTACAAAGATGAAACCTCACAGGGAAAGGCTAAATTTTCTTCAACAGAAACCTCATGAATATGATATCCACTGGCTGCGTTCAAGCTTTTAAACTCGACTTGGATATTACTCAAGTCATACTCGGATTGTTGAACAATTTCAAGTTTTCCCTTCACAGTTAGATTGTATCCATTGGGATACCAATCTTTTGCAACAACTTTTCTCTTAAAATGCCCAATGATTCTAAAAGAGAAGATTTATTTTTTAAAAGCAATTAAGTATACATATTACTGAAGCAACTTACACAGAACACCCTAATCGTTCTCCTCGAGCCTTGGGGCCGTTATCATCGTAGATCACTAGAGATTTTCTCATTATACTGTGCTTGCCCAAAAGTGGTAGATTGGTGTCCGTAAAAAGCTTCCGACTTATTTTTGTAGCTTCAGACTTCCGTCCGGAGATTGCAAGATTTCCCAAACGACTATCTAAAGCACCAACTTTGCACATTTGCATTAGATTCGGTCGACAAAATTCTTCGGCTCTCCGATCAGTCCAGTCTACTTTGTACGGGTTGTAAACATCACCAGCGCTGGTGCACCGGTTCTGCCAGTCGTAAAAATCTTTTCCAGGGGCGTTCCCGTGAATAGCCCACCGATGACCGAATGTATTGTTCTGCGTTGACCCATCGGCATGGATGAGGTATTCAAAGATCACCGTAGTGTCCTGCCATGGCTCCTCCGCTGGCTGACGGAATATAACCCTTCCAACAATCGGATAACGAAACAAGACTTGTGCTGTTGTTATATCCTTCTGATAAATGCCATTCTTCTGATATTGGAATATGGTCGAACAACCCCAGGGTTCTTCCTTAATATTTTTCAGATTTGATCGATCATATGTATAAATGACCAACCCTCTATGGACGATACTATTGATCCCTTGCAAGGGTAAGAAAATATCCCAATATATTCCGCTAAGTTCTGAACTGGCTCCGGGGAGCTTATAGTTATGATAGTAATCTTTGTTTCGGCTTTGAAGCTTTCCACTCAAATCACCAATGGCGTACTGTTCCTGAGTTCCAAAACCCGGCGGAGGAGCTGCCTTCAGATCGATCTCATGCGGGTTGAATATTTCGTCTGTTGTGATGCAGTAGTCAGGCTGGCCCTTTCTAATAGGATCCGGTGGAAGGCTGTGAATTCGGAAGCCCGATACATCCTCAGCGAACTTTTTACTTACGCGATCAGTATCTCGTCCTGTTGAGGTCAAAGTGAAGTTCAAAAAAGTTGGATCGAACCTCGATCGTGCGCTGAATGATATTTCACCCTTGATTCCCCCAGAATTGAAGAATGTTCTGAAAATAACAAAACAAAAATTTAATTGGTCTCTCTTAAGCATTTGATCAAAACGTATATACTTGTAAAGAAGAGGCTTAACATTCCTGATCTTCGTGCAGGCCAAAAACTCGTTAGTATGCAAATGATCGAAGAGTACCAAGTACAGTGTTCTATGGGGAATTGTCAAATCCGATGGCAGAAGGTCCAACTTGCGGTCCTTATAAATCGATCGTGTGGTTTGTGTCAACGCATTCTTTGCCACTTGAATCTTTCCCAACCGGTTGTCCAAATCGCCTATGCCCTTTCCTTCTCCATTACCCTGCGGATCGAAGACCAATTGCAGGAAATTGCAGTTATCTTCGTGCCTGTGATGATCGTTTGCAAGAATATCCGTCACATAGATCTTCCAATGATGCTTGGTTCCTGGTTCGTCATTATGCGGAACTGGTTGCGACCTAATGTGGAACAAGTCCGAATAAATCAGGGTGTCGCCATTCCCTATGCTTCCCGCTAGCCAGCGGAAGTACACTGAACCAGATATAGGAGTTGTAAATCGGGCTTCAGCCATATGCTCCACATTGGCATCTACAGTTGTTATGCTCCCACAGACTCTTGTGTTTTGATCCGCGAATACAAGAGACTTACCCCAAATTCCGTTTTGCCCTAAAAAAATGGATTCAAATTAAACTCAAGTATTTTTTGCACAAACAAACCGGTCAATTGCATTTCTTTTGTCCACACGGATGTCTCATTGCCCGGAAGTGTCAGATACCCCAGATCGTCATCGAAACTTATCAATTGATCGCCCAATTTGTCCAAATCACATCGAGCATTCGCATTCGTTTCGGTATAATCGACGGGAAATTCATGGATGCCCCAACTCCAGACTTGCTCTGGGAACTGCAATGTTGTCTCTAGCTTTGTTCTAATTTCTACCGAAGATGGTGAAGTCTGCTCAAAGGTAATCTCTCCATGAAGGCCATGTTGTGATAAATATACAATCAAATTATCACTTTTCACATCAACTATAAAAAATCCAATAAGAATTTGAATTAATTAACATTTTTTAGTTTGAGTCATTGACTGAGTTAAGCTTCTTCTGCTAGCTTAGCTATGGACTATGAACACGCATCACTCACCTGTTTGGTAAGAAATTATCACAAAGGCCAACAAAAAATTTACAAAATTAAGAAACATGGTACATTGGCGTTGGCGTGTGCTTACGCTTTTTGAATTTTAATTTCACTTCTACTTTTGTATCTTTTACTTATTTTAACGTTTTTTTGTTTTTCTTAATTTTTTCTTATTAGATGCAATTCAGGTTATGGTTGCTTTCACATTTTTGTTTCTTTGTGAATTCTCGTTTCGAGCGAGTAAGTCAGGTTTTGTTAGGATGTCAGAAGCAACTGAATTATGTTCAATGGAAGCAAGAAGTTAGACCTTCGCTCAATTTTCGAGCTTGGATTGTTAAGATACTTTCTTGAGTTGAAATTTAGTTTAGGTTTGACTCAGAGTGGTTTTGTTTGTATTAAATAAAAAAAATATCAGATTAAGATGTGATTCACTTGGACAGGGTGTATGTGATTTGAAAATCTGGTTTTGAGTGGAGACTTATTTATTAAGCTCAGCTTATACAAGTAGTGATCAAAATTTCAGTTTGTGGACAATTATTGCACTATTATGTGAATGGTTAGATTTCTAGTACATTATATCATGGTTTCGTCACGGTAAAAGAAATTTCCAACTAGTTCTTAAATTTAGAAGTAGCAAATATTATATACTCATATAAGTCGTTGTGGTCGTTATTCCGTGACAAAACAACAACTTTATGCGTTTATTAGGTCCGTCCTAATAATTTTACATAAATGACCGGTTCACCAATACAACAATATTGTACAATTATTTAGAATTCCAGTGGAGATAAACTAAAAATATAATTTTTTAAAATAAATTATAAAAAAGGGGAATTCGTAGGAGTATATCAGAGCTTACAACAACAATGGCTGAATGTTTACAAAGATTTACTGGATATGAAATTTATTCTTAAAGGGTGTTACGCTTATGGGCACGCTAAACTGAGTAATGTTCACAGTTGAAGAGAACTTGAGCTTTAGCAAATGTTATACTGAAACCCATTATCATGTTCAAATTATAACGATTTTGAAGAACATACCTCATTTTACATTTCACAGTTCGAAGAAGCTCATATTCATTTTTGTGTGCGTATTACGTTTTAGCTTACGATACGAGTACATATAAGTATAGGTAAGATCATAAATATGTTGGATTCCTAAAAAAATAGAAATCGAGATTTTTATAAGCTTGAAATTACGATTATAAGGAATACGAATAAAGTTGATCTGACAATTCTGTCTGCCAGATAGCCAAAATGAGCTTTCTTCAAACTTGATATATATTATTTTTTGGTAATTTGATTTTTTAAAAGACAAAAAATAATGTTACCCTTTCATATGTTTTCTAGCCAAATTCAGTTAATTAATAAAAGAAAAAAATATAATTTTCCGTAATTTTGATTGTCATAAAATGTGTATTTTTTTTTGTGGTACGTTCTTCAAGTGGGAACCACCAATTTTCTTGAAAGCGGTTGAGACGATATTTTTGAAAAAAACTAAAAACAAATGTTTTTTTTTAACTATAGACTACACTTATTTCGAAAACGACTGAATTAATTTCTTCGAACATTTCTATTTAGTATTTTTTTTTACATTTCCTAGAATAAAACAATACTTACCACTCAAATTTTAAATAAAATGCACGACTGAATCGCACGTACTTGCTCCTATGTTCGATCATATTATATGCAAAAGATTCTTAATGGAAACGGCTAAATGTATTTTTAAAGTTCTTTTTACTTAGTTTAATCTTAAATTTCTTAAGAATAAAGCTTTTCAAATTTTTTCTAAAAAAAAAATTGATATAAACATTTAAAATATTTAATAATATATATTCAAAAACAAAATTTCAGAAAAAATCGTCGACACGTTTTCAAAATATTGAATTTTCAAAAAAAAAACATTTTTTTTTTCAAAAATTCAGAAAAACTATTTTTTTTTTAAATTTTGAAATGCAGTATTATTTAGAGTTCGAAGCAGATCCTGTATAAACATTTTGATCGAAATCGGTTTAGCCGCTTATGAGAAAGTCGAAAATCAATAAAATGGTTGTATGGCGGGTACCATTAATAATAAAATATTGTAATTTTTTCGGCCAAAATGCAGACCATACACAAGGCAGTACTCACACCAATTTTTATCAAAATCGTTAGAGCCGTTTTCGAGATAATTAAGATGGTAGAACAATTTGTATGGCAAGTACCGTTATTTTTGGGCTAAAACAACGATTCAAAAATCTATTTTTGACAATCACCTAAAACGCCTAAGCACCAAGTTTGAATATATACGGTTCAGCGGTTTAGGCTGTAGATCGTTCTACAGACAGACAGACGGAATTGAGGGACCCACTTTTTGGTGTTCTCATTCATTTTTCGCAGCACAGCGTCATCTATTATATATCTCGTTAACTTCTGCAACCAAAATGCACGCGAAACGTCTTTTATCACAATGAATTTCACAATTATCTGAAATTTTCCAAGCTTCGCAACGAATTTTCCACCTGTAAATCGTCCATAAAATCCATGGAACATTCTAGACAATTCGAGAAACGTCCGGAAAAAATCGGATCAAATCCATAGAACATTCAAGTGAGTTTGACAAACAAAATAAAATATCAAAATCCATTTAATGAAAAATCAAATGCTGTAGTTCTGTGAATTCACGCTTCAACAAAGAGAAACGAAAATGAAGTGTGTGTATACATAGACATTATTTATACTACTAAATCATTGACCACCATGTAATTTACGTTTTCGGCCATAACTCCGGTCTAGAATCGGACACCAAACAGATTTCTTATGTGCATTCGCCAAACATGAAAAAAGTAGTTCGCGCATAAACATAATTTGGATTGCCCTTCATATTTATAAATATAAATAGATAGATAACAAAATCTTAATTTATATAATAAGGGAATCTTATTAATTTTACTGATTTTCATTATGGTGGTAGGGGGGGACATCATTATGGCCGCCCCGGGTGCCATCCATGCTAGCTATGCTACCGACTATACAGCTTTGAAGATTCTATTACCATTTTCAATGTCGTACTTGTGGCTTTTCTGCAGTTGCAGTAATTAAATCAAAGTACGGATCACAAATTAATTTAGAAATTGAAATGTTCAAAACGTTAGTAATAATTTGAAAAATTGTGGTCAGAAATGTAAGCCGAAGCCGATCCATCTCATTAACTATTGTACCTACTTTTTTGTGTAGTAAAAAGTACTCGTAATACTTTTTTAGTATTTATAAACGTTATGATTCTATATTCTTTGGAGTTTTCCTTGTATTCTAAAGCTGTATGGAAGTTAAGTCACCACTTTGACATTGAATCTTAACCAATAAATAGCTGACAAAGCACTTGTCGCAAAAAGTATCAACGACATATACCTACGAAATAGCCTTCTAAGCATATCCGCTGCAGTTTAACAGATATATCGGATTACATATACAATACTCCGGATCCTATGATGCAGATTTATTTTAATTTTATAAAAGACAAATTTATTATCAATCAATTTTAAGAATACTCTGTAACCTAGTGGTTTATCTTTTAAGATATTCCAAAGTAAAGTTTTTAAATCACTCATGTTTTAGTGTTATAAATAATTTGCAAGTATCTTCTTTAAAAGGAATGGAAGTAGTTATGTACACGCGCTAGAAGTAAAACTCTTTCCTTTGTCAGGAAGGACATATTTAAATTTCATGGAAATCGGTAAAAGAATAACGAAGTTAACATATACTCCTTGGGATCGAAGAAAAGTATTCCAACTAGGAGGTGGTCCGATTGTAGAGGTTCCTTTATAATCGGACCGGTCCACTTAGAAAGGTTTTTTCTCATGCATATATTATTATTTTTTGGTATAGGCAGTGCTTTTGCGATTTGTTGCAATCAAATTTCTTTGCAAGAACTCCCTGAGATAAAAGTGCATCTTTGCAACACTTAATAATTTCAATCTTATTTTCCATTGCTCTTTTACTCTTTTTTGAAAACTTAGTAGCTTTATTGAAAACCAAAAACAAACACATTTAACAAATCAATTGCACTGACTGAACTGAAACCTCTGCCTATAAACAATATAAAAAATTCAAATTCTTTCATTTTTGCCAACTAACGAAGGCTACAATTGCTTACAGACATATTGGGAAATCACCAAATAAATCAAAAGTAACCGGCGCGCGGTACCAACAACTAAAAAAGAAATTGTATGCATACATATTTCGTATTTCCTACGCTTAGACCAATTAGACAGGTGAATACATTAAGCAACGCATGTCATTTTAGTGGTCCATGGTCCGATTAGCAGGTGCCACGTTTATAAGGGGAAATTTGTATGAAAAATAGCAAGGAATGCATAAGGTGCGGTCCGAATATGAGGTGGTCCGATTATAGAGTGTCTCGATTAGCAGATTTGACTGTATTTTTTTCCTTCATAATTCTACGTCAGCTGGAACATATTTAAATTTCTTGGAAATCGGTCAAAAAACTTGCATAAATGTAAATGCATCCCCCATAACATAAAAATGTTGTTATTAACGGTACCTGTCATACAACCATTTTATTGATTTTCGAATTTCTCATAAACGCCTTAACGGATTTCGATCAATTTTTTTACACAGGAGTTACTTCAAATTCTAAATAACACTGCATTTCAAAATTTGCGAAAAATATTTTTTTTTTTGATTTTTGAAAATTCAAAATTTCGAAAACGGGTGGACGATTTTTTTTGAAATTTTGTTTTTGAATTTATATTATTAAATATTTAAAATTTTCATACCAATTTTTTTTTTTTTTTGGAAAAAATTTAAGAATTTTTATATTAAAAAAATTAAGTGAAAACGACTTTAAATATATATTTAGCCTTTTCTATTAAAAATCTTTTGCATATAATGTGATCGAACATAGGAGCAAGTACGTGCGATCTAGTCGTGCATGTCGGGTCGTGTAATATGTCGGTCGGTTTGAAAGCTCCATAGAAGTTTTTTTTACCCCCATCCCCCAAAAGAAGTTTTGCTTTAATTACAACATGTATAAAGGAAGTCGCAAAAGATTCGGAACCTCTGTACTGTGTAATAAATTTTGAAAAGTCTTCCAGATTCTCGGCTTTAATGTCTAATTTCCAGTGTTGCGTTGGGCATCACTTTGGCAGAAATTTCTCTCAACGCGAAGGTTCAAACAAAGCAATTTATGTATAATGTAATGACGCGTTGTGTACTAATGTTACAAGTCGGCATATATTAGCAAGTACACAACCAACGTAACAGAAGCGACAGCAACGCTCAAATTAATAAAAAATAAACCGTTGCGCGCGTTTTGTCATTCGGGCATTGCATTTTTCTATATCCCAATATGTATCACCCGCTAAAATTTGATACATAACATCTAATTGATGTCCAATGGAAATTCCTAATTTCACTTTACTTTCACTTAAAGTCCTCTATCATGTCGACGCACCGTAATGCTTGTTAAAGTAATGTAACGTGAAAGCGTTATTTGAACTCAGCCTAAGCTTTGGTGGAATAAAGAGACAATGGTGGATTAACCTTCTCGGCGCCCTGAGGCACGCTCAGTGGTTACCGCCCCGTTTTTTTTAATACTGTCCAAGGATCCTAATTTGAATGGGCTAACATCGATTAGTATTGGGTAATCGGATATAGCCTCACCGGCAGTGAGATGTGTTTCGAAGATATTATGGTTGAATAATCATCACTTTAATACAAATACTGTATTACACACAATCTTACAAGTTACAAAATAACATAAAGTGTACGAATGACTTCATGCAGTTTATTTTCGAACTTTTAATAGGGAAAAATCACTTCGAATAAAAAACTTAAGGGCAAATGGCACACACTTAAAAAAACTTTACCTTTCAAAAACAACTCACGATATTAACACAGATTTCAAAACCTACTAACAAAATTATATTTGAATAATTTCAAAACTGAAATGGCGCGACGTACGTATAGGTAAATTGATATAAAGTAAAATTACATAACTAAAGGCCAATTTTTCAATAGACAGTTAAGCAGTCAGTTAGTAAATATTCTCCAGATAGAGCAAAAATCAGTTTTTCAATGGTAAGATAGAACTTAATCCTAGGAATAAATCTATTTTCTATGGAATAAAGTTATATGCTCATTTTAGAACGGAATAAAGAGTCATTCTGAGGAATAAAATAAATAGATATTTTCTATGTCAAAAACACTTTGAAAAGTTATTACATATTTTGAAATAAACGTTAAGCAAAAATTAATTTCTATGAAAAGTTCGACACTCGAAATAAAAGTGACGTTCAAATTAAAATATTCTATAGATTGTTTTTTTCTTGATTAAAAATTCGGTGTTGTTATCCGGTTGTTTAACAGTCCACCAGCTGCGTATTTGAAAAATCAGCTCTAAGTGTTTACTAGTGTGGTAAAAATATAACGGGTCATCCATTTTGCGGTTTCAAAAGTAAACGTAAATAACACACATAAATTTTTTTTTTTTTTGTGATATTTCTTTTTTATTATAAAGTTTGAACGTTGACATTATGTGTGAAACACTACATCATTTAAATGACCACCACGCGAATTGTTGCAAGCATCGAATCATTTGAGGTAATCTTCGACCACTTTTTGACACATATTGGGCGGTATCTCAGCTATAACTTGACGAATGTTGGTTTTCAAGTGCTCAAGAGTTAAAGGCTTATCTGCATAAACATAGTCTTTTGCGTAGTCACACAAAAAAAAGCCCAGCGGTGTCAAATCGCATGATCTTGCTGGCCAGTTGATATCGCCACGACGAGAAATTACGCGGCCAGGAAATGTCTCTTGCAATAAAGCCATATTCGCTCGAGTTATGTGGCATATGGCACCGTCTTGTTGAAACCACATTCTATCCAAGTCGTATTCATCAATAGCAGGCAAAAAAAAGTCGGTTATCATATGACCATAACGCTCCGAATTGACGGTGACAGTGGTTCCATCGTCGTTTTCATAGAAGTAAGGTCCAATCACAACTTCAGGCCGAAGAGTGCCCCACACAGTGAGGGGTGTTCGAAAAATCGACGTCTACCGCCTGTTGTTCAAGCACGCATTCGACGTATCTACGACGTTGTGAATGGTCAGCTGGCTTCAGTTGTTGTGTGAGCTCGACTTAACATGAATGTAAGTGTAGATCCAAATGCAAAATACACCATAATGTGCCGTAAGACAGTCATAATTACTAGAACGACGAGTGATCGACACATTCGGGTCTTCAGCAACACTTTCACTTACAGCAACGATATTTTCAGTGGTACGAGCGAAACGATGATGCACAGTCCTTACAATATCTGTAATCAATCCAGTCTCTTAAAATTTCTTCACAATATAGCCAATTTCTTGCGTAGTTGGACTTTTATGTAAACCATAATCTACTCTTAAAGCACGATATGTGGCTGTGGTAGAACCATCATTTTTGTAGTAGATTTTAACAATTTTTATGCGTTGTGCGATAGTTAAGCGATCTATTTTCGTAAATGTCAGACTTTCAACTGAAAAACAAATTGGTTTAACAACTTAGTTTGACAGATGTCGAATTCCAGCCCTATACTTTTGAAACCGCAAAATGGATAACCCTTTATTTTTCCTTTATTTCCACGAGGAACCTATTAAGTTTTAAAACTAGGAACCCTTTAAATATTTTTATACGGCAAAAGCTTATTGCGTATAGTCTATTGCAATTAATTTAATAATAAGACCAAGTAAGAAATATATAAGAAGTTAAATGCTTTTGTCCTTAAATTAAATGTTGTATATATTAATGTATTTTGTTGTTTTGTCCAAATAATACTTTGTGAATTTTCGTAAGTATTTTTAGTATCTTAATACTTTTTAAGCGGATATTTTACAAGACTAATCTACTTATTTATTTTTGAATAAAACGTGGAATAAGTGGTATTAGCGAATTGTCGTTAATATAACTATTGATATAAAACACTTAATCTTAACTATTATATAAAGACGAAACAATTATTACTTATGAAACGGGTAATCTCAGAAAGTATTCAACCGATTTACTTGAAACAAATTTTATAATTTTCCTTATTTTATTAACCATGTCTTAGGATGTTTTTTATTTGTTAAATATATTTGTTGCATTAGATTATTAACTTTAAAAAAAAATCGTTCACTTTTTTGTCGAAATTGATCAACATATTCACTTACGCTCTTAAACCTGCTTGATATTTTACAAAACTGAGATTTTTTGTAAGAAGACAATAGTTTTGTGCAAATCTTAAGACCTAAATCATTTCCTAACTGCACTTATAGGCTGAGAAATAAATTTATTTACAAATTATATATTTATTAAATTTTTGTATTTTTGAATGTATGAATTAATGGGCCAGCGCACACGAGATGAATTCTTCCGCCGGAGTATTGAATTGTTGGAGAGGGAAGCAAAGTGTGGGGAACGAAACGGAATGAAAGTTCCGCCAATTTTTGAGTGGAAGAACGAGGTAGAACACTAATGCACACACAAATTTCTCCCTTTGAGGGACAAAATGTGTGCATCATCTAACTAACATGAAAGAGTTAGGTACACGTATACATTTTTTTCCACCAGAATAGTTCATCTCGTGTGCACTGGCCCAATCGCTATGACTTGGTAGCTGCTTTGTTCCATTTCATTATCGTTCCGTATTTGTTTACATTTTCTTTTGTTTATTTACTTCTGAATTTCTGTATACTAAATTGTTCGCTCATCGATTAACGTAGGAAGAGAAAGTATTTATACACATATTCAAAATTAAACATATATGTTTTAATATTGAATATGTGTGTAGTAAAGGAAATAATTATTTGCGTTTATTTTTTCTTTTTTCTCTCAGCGTCTTGAGTAATAAAGCACATAATATAGAAGTGGTAAATAGAGTTTTAAAAGATTTAACGTCTTCTTCTTCGAAGCTTATGGGTGGAGTAACAATCTTTATTGGAGATTTTCGTTAAACAATGCCAATTATTTCCAAGGGGACTTGGGCTGATATCATAAAAGCTTGCTCTAAATCATCTTCTATTTCGAAGAGTGTCCAAAAACTTCAACTTCAAACCAATATGAGAGTAGAGCTTACCAAATACACTGACAGTGCTAAGTTCGCATCTCTTCTGCTAAAAATTGGTGATAGAAAGTATATAGATAATCTAATTCAATTAAACGAACGTTTCAGAAAAATCGTTCACAACACACAACAACTTATTCAGTGCGTCTATGGAGACTTGTACTCTTTGCAATCGATACCGTTTTCTTGGTTTTGCGAAAGAGCTATTGTGTCACCAAAAAATAGTTCAGTGGATGAAATAAATAACCATGTGCTCCTAAGTTTAAAAACAGAGTCATATCAATACAAAGCAATTGACAGTGCTGTCGATGACAATGACATAGTAAACTACCGTCAAGAATTTCTCAATTCTCTCAACCCTGCAGGTCTCCCATCCTACCAATTGAATTTAAAAGTTATGCTAATAAGAAATCTCAGTCCCCCGAACCTATGCAATGGCACACGACTCCAAGTCAAAAAGCTTTGCAAAAATGTAATCCAAGTTCAAATTCTTACCGGACCTGCAGTAGGAACTCATGCACTTATTCCCAGGATAGCAATGATAGCAACAGATCTTCCCTTTCGATTCAGACGTCTACAGTTTTCAGTAAAACCAAGCTTTTGCATGACAATCAACAAAGATCAGGGTCAATCATTTCAATTCATTGGGTAGATATCAGAGAAAATGTTTTTTTCCCATGGACAACTATATGTTGCACTTTCAAGGCTCAAAAAATAAACAGTTTTTACCTCTTCATGAAAATGCTAAAACGGCTAACATTGTATACCCAGAAACCTTGAAATAAAACAAATTTAATATGTGCTAATATCTGTTTTTTTTTTTTTAATTATGGAACAACATCAAACACTTTTATTGGGCTACGGTGAGATTAACCATATTATTAACTTTTTACTAAAAATATGACACCAATCACAGAAAACGAATTATTCTTGGCCTTTGCGAAGTAACGCGAGCATGGGTCTGCTAGTATAATATATCGCAATATAAATTATAATTTACATATACTGACCTCGACGAAATAATGTTGTAATTGTGGTTGTACGCACTATGCTGCAGAGAAACTAGTAACTACTAACAATTAACTGCAAGCAGTAGGATAAAAATATATTCATGTTGCGTTTAAGATGATTATCTCACATAGATTTTTGAATCGTTTTCTTAGCCCCAAAACTAACGGTACCTGCCATAAAAATTTTACTTACGGCTTAACGATTTGAATTTAAAAAAATCTGCATTTTGGTCTAAAATTTTTTTTTCAAAATTTTGGTTTTTTTTCGGCTTTCTCATTAACGGATGGACGGATTTTGATCCAAATTTTTATATTTTTGCCAAAAAAAAATCATCTTTTCAGATGAAGCTCATTTTTAACTTGGCGGGTATGTAACAAGCTCAATTGTCGCATTTGGGACACAGAAAACCCGCACGCATACATTGAAAAGCCCATACACCCAAAACGAGTCACTGTTTGGTGCGGATTTTGGTCCAGAGGCATAATTCGAAAATGTGCAATGGGTGGCCGTTACAGTCAATGGCGATCGTTATCGAGCCATGTTGAACGAATTTTTGTTCACAAAAGAGGATAGAGGAGGATATTGGCAATATTTGGTTTCAACAGGACGGCGCTACGTGCCACACAGCCGAAGCTACACTCGATGCTTTGCGCCCATTTAAAAAAAAAAAAAAAAAAGTTATTTGGCGGACCCTGTACATTAAATTCCCATACCCACCAATAATTTTTATAAAAAAAATTAAAGAAATGTTGTATTTAAACAAATTGGTAAAAAGAGCGACTTACAAATATATTCAACCGTTTCTACTAAGAATCTTGTGCTTAAGATGCGATCGAAAATAAGAGCAACCACATGTGATTTCGTGCATTTTTTTTTTTTGGACGTAAAATAATTTTAGCCGCTCAGTAATTGTCGCTCATTAACGGCCAGTTGCCGCTTAAACTTGTCGCTCTGACGCTCTGCAGCCTTTTCACTCATTGCCTGGCCAGGGCCTTACGTGTATTGCGTAATAATGCAACTTGCAAGTTATAACAAGAAACAAGTAGCCAAAAATTTCTTATCGGGCGATTTGTCATCACGTGTTTTCGAACCGCTCGCGCAAAATCGGTGGAAAATCAGGCCAGGGATATAAATTTTGTATTTTCAGATACCCCATTGGAATGTGATGAATTTTTTACTTTTTAACTTTTTTTACTTTATTTTTTTGAAATTAAAATAAAATAACATACAAAATTTGCGGCCCCCTACAAGTTGCCGCCCTAGGCTCGAGCTTCACGAGCCTAGTGGTTAATCTGCCAATGTAAAGAGAGTGTAGGTAGGAAAAAGGATAAAAGTGAGATGATCTCTTTATCGCTTTGTCGTGATGGTACAATTTGTTGTTAATTAAGATCAATGGTATAAGTTGTTGTTAATAACGATCGATGAGATGAAACATAATTATAATGATTTCAATTGAATGCATTAATATTTGATGTTTTAAAAGCAATGATAAATTATAACGAATAAATTATATATTAGACATATACTATCATAATATGCTCTTCTCAATTCACCTCTATTTTCTGAACTATAAAAAAAAATAATTATAAATTAAAATAAAAAAAGAGTTCTTGACGACTTTTTGCAACACAGATATTTTATTTTTTTTCGTTTGATGTTGTCTTAAAATTTTTCTTAAGTCATCAATGCAAATCACGCAATTTTTTTTTTTTCAAAAAACAAATCATAAATATATATTTTAATTTATTATTATACATTTTCTTATAAAAAAAAATTAATATTTTGTCTTCTTCCAAAGCAAATCATCCGCGAAAAGCATGTTTATTTTCGAAAAAAAAAAATCATATCCAATTTTTGTGTTCAAAAAATAATTTTGTAGTGTTAGTGAAGAATTTCATAGACAAACAAATAGTTTAAAATTAAAATAGAATAATATTTTTTTCGTGCGTTTAAACATATTATGTATATGTATATTTTAAATAACAAATTGTATAATTTAATGTGCGTATAGCTGTTTTGATGTTTCTTGTTGTTCTTTAATAATTTGAAGAAAATCAATTCACACACAAAATTGATTTTCTACACAAAAAATATATAAAATATTAATTTGAGTATATTCTCTGCTGGGTAATATTTTTTTTTTTATAGCCATGCTAAATAAAATCTTAAATAACTAAATATGGTTATATGTACCTATTTAAGGTAAAAATGATTAAAATATATATAATTTAATTTTTTCGTCATATAGCATCGACCAAAATAAATCTGTTTATCGCCACTTAAAATGTAGGAATTTCGATATTTAGTCAGTATCATATCGAAAAATGTTATCATTCTAAATTATGTATCATTATAATTTTTTTATTTTTTTTTGTATGGAAATTTAAACCCTTTTTTTTGTAGTTATATATGCTTTATGCAATTGTTAGTAATATAGTATTGCACTCATTGTTAGTATTTTGATTATTTATATAGATTTTTTTAGGAAAAAAAATATGAATAGATAATATTTATACACTATGTATGTGCGAATGTTTAGTGCACCTTGTCTTGTTGTTTAAATAAAAATAAAATAGCAACCTCGAAATTATTATTAAGTATATTGAGTATATATGTATATATTCTTGTTTATGCAATAAAAACGATAAAATCTAAGGATAAAATATATATTTGAGCCAGGGTTAATGCAGTTTAATAAAATATGTCTTCCCTTCGTAGATTAGGTGATTTTGTTGTATGCATTAACAATTTTGATAATAGTAAATAATTTAATTTTTTTTTTGTTTTTTTAAATTGCTTGCTTTCCACACAATAAGATAAAAACCTTTCACACTAAAAGTAAATAAATAATTTTATATAAATATATACGAGTAGATAAGGTAATAAAATAGGTTATAAATGTTATTTTAGACTATCGATTATCTATAAAACTCTTCACTGCTAAATTAATTTGGTGTTAGTTTAACTGATATGATTTTTATGAAATATAAACATGAACGAGGATTCAGAGGATGATTTTGATTTTTGATTGTTGTTGTTGTTGCTGTTGTAGAAGATTGACTAATTGAAGCCATATATTTTTGACCGCGACCAAATGAGAGATTTGACGACGTGAATAAGAAAATTTGATTTTCGTTTTTTTGTATATTTTTTTTTAAATTAAAATATATTTTTTTATGAAAACTTTTTGGTGATGTTGTTGTGTTTTTCTTTTTTTTTTTGTCCATTTTATATTGAATTTAATTTCGACCGCAAGCAGCCGAAATAGATGTTGGGTAACAATATTTGTTTGCTTTGATTTGTTAATATTACTTTTTTAAAAAATAACAATAATAAAAAAATTATTTCACTTTTTTTTCAATAAATTTAGTTGTTCATATTTACTTGCTGGTTGTTTGTGTTGTTTTTTTTTTGCAAAAAAAATGAAAATTGTTTTCGTTTAAATTAAACTATTTAAATCAAAATAATTAAATAAATAAAAATTGTAAGAAATTAAAAGGTGTTTTTTATGCACCCTCCTCGCCTTCTTCTTCTTCTTCCTTGCCTGTAAGCATGGAGATGAGGGCAGCTGTGTCGATCATGTTCTTATCATCGATTACCATTTGATCGTAGGCATCGTCGACTTCCTTCATTGTGAATTTATCACCGAAATTCATGAGCATGTCGCGGAATTTATCACCATCGATGAGACCATCGTTATCGAATGTTTTGAAGGCGGCAATAACAACTTCATCTTCGTCATTGGCACCGGATTGGGCCATACGGTTGGCGAACAACGACAACAATTGGGTGAAGTTAATTGGGCCAGATGCTTCGGATAACATGGAATCTAATTCCTTGTCGTTGGCGATTTTACCAACGGAATCGAAAGCGGCACGCAAATCGTTCTTACCGATGATACCATCTTTGTCAGCATCCATTAGTTGGAAAGCCTAAAATAGATAGAATAGTTTTTTTTGTGAGTTAGATCATATTTTCAATAGAAAATTTGGGAATTTCAATTTTTTTTTAAATTTAAAAATTTGTTTCCATAAAAAAAATGAGACAATTTTCTGAAAGTTCCAACTTTACAAATTTTGAACAATTTTTGTATTTATCATTTTAAATTAATTGATGAAAATTGAATAAAAATTTAATTAATTGAAAAATTGGATATTGACCAAAATTCTAACGGTTGGAGAAAATTTGTAAATTAAGAAAACTTGTAAAAATTTTAGTATATCAATTGAATATTTAAAAAATTACTAATATTAATTTACTTGAAATACTAATTCAAATTTGTTTTCTTTCGAAATACATTGAGACTGTATAAATTTTGGAACAAACTGGTATCAAATTTCAAACAATTTCCACAAAGAATATTGAACTGCTTATGTTCCTCAACATTAAAAAGGGAAATTTTGAGCGTAAAAACTCCGTACTTGAATTTTTTTTTTGAAGAAAATCAAATATTAATTATTTGAAAACAATAAGTTTTAAACTATTATGTTTTTTTTTTAATTTTGAGGTCAATTTCTTATAATAAAAAATGTTGTTCTACTTACTTCCTTGAATTCAGCGATCTGTTTCTGTGAGAATACGGAGAACACACTTGAACCAGCACGCTTCGATTTCCTTGATCCGCGTGATCCACCTGACGCCCTCTTTGAGCCAGTGGTCGAAGCAGGTGCAGGAGTTGCAGCTGGTGCAGGGGTTGCTGCCTCAGATGCTGCCTCAGAAGCGGTCTCTGAGGTGCCACCTTCTTCTTTTGTCTTCTTCTTCTTAACCTTCTTCTTCTCATCGGCCTATTTAAATTTGTATTTAAAAAAAAAACAAATTAATATAAAGGAACACAATTATTTTTTTAAGTTTAATATTTTTTGAAATCAACAAATTTGCTCGTTTTCCTCTTCCTGTTGTAAAATTTGTACTTAATTATTTTTTTAAGCAACCTTCAGTTCTTCACCAATATCCTACAAAACGCCCAAAAACTTCATTTCACGCGATCTAATAGATGTACAATCTTAGGGCACTTTTTAAAGCCATCAAAGAATAAATTTATTATATGTTTTTAATAATTTGTATTGATTATTCTGTATTTATTTTGTATTATTTTAATTTATTATATTTTATTTTTTAATTTATCGTATTTAAGTTTAATTTTATTATTTATTATTTTTTAAATGTTTATTAGTATGACTCGAAAACCTAATATTATTTCGAATTTCCAATTTTGGATGTCTTATTTTAATTGGTTAAAAGGTTTATTAATTTTGTATCGATCAAACTTGTTTTTTAAAAATAATCATTGAAAAATTGATTAAAAAAACTTTTTAAATTTTCTTTTACTGGATCCCTATATAATATTACATAAAAATTAATTTGAAAATAAAATGATCTTTTATGTATATTTGAATTTTCAACTAAAATCAAAATCTATTTTTCATTTTATCTAAATTAAATAAATCGAAATAACAGTCTTACATAATTTAAAAATAATAAAAAATTAAAGAAAAAAATATTAATTTTTGGTTGAATTAACAACAAATCAATAAGAAATTTCAATTAATTACATTTTGAAATTTTTGATTTATTTTTATGTTTAATTTTAATTAAAGTTAAAAAATAGTATCTGCCACGATGCATTTAAAAAGACCTTAGGTCTTACGGGTATATAGTTAAAAAAGAATTAAGAGCACAAACAAATATTTTGTAAGGAATTTCAAAAATTGAAATTACATACTTTTAAAATTTCATAAAAAAAAACTGATAAAATTCCCTTCACTTTAAAATGTAAGAAGAAAAAAAAACATGGAGATCACATTTCAACTACATAATTTTTTGGCCCCAAGAAATAAAAAGCTTTTTGCGTATAATTCTATTTTCAGAAACGATTTAGAAATACTTTTGGCTTATGTCATGAGACCGTTAAGATCACATTACCGTTACAACACACTTGTATTTCAACACGCACACAATAATCTATTTCTGGCCCATGTTACAAAAATGTTAGTGGTCTACTTTCACTTTGGGCTATTTTTATTGCTTTGTATCTAATACTTTAAAGTTAAAAAATTAAATAGTTAGGGATGATGTATTTTTTTGTTGAGGTTTGATTTTCTTAAATTTTTAATATAAAGGATGCACAGTATTCTTATCCTTGTTCCATGTGTTATATATTATCCATTTTTCAAAAAAATGTTCTTATATCGTTTTCAACACTAACTTTTCATAGTTCACATATTTTTTTCTTTGAAGTATATTTTCACATAGGTATTTTTTTTAAAGGTTTTCAGCAAATTTGTTGTATTCTAAATATTATCACTTTTCACTTAATCTTTATCTTGTTAAATTTTAATTAATTTATTTTTTCTTGTTCCACAAATCCTTACCATCTTGCTTAACTTTAGTTGTCTGGTTGGATCGAGCGGTCAGAGCGTACTGACGGTTCTGATCAATTTTCGTGTGAAGCCAACGTACTTTATGTTAAATTTCCGTCGTTCGAAAATTGTCCAAATTTCCCCAATACATTCACAAAAAATAAACAATTTTCTATCTGACGAGTGTGAAAAACAAATTAGAAAACAAATACGATCTGAGGTTTCCTAAATAAATAGATACAAATGCCCGTGGTATATCTTTGTATTGTACTGCGCTAGCTATAGGTTTTGAGATACATATGGTGATTCCTTATTTAGTAGGTTTGATTTTTAGGTGTGTGCGCTGTTCATGTTCTACTTGTAGTCTTTTAAGAATCTATAGTTCTAAATTTAAATTTTTTTCTCAATTGAAAAGAATACAGGAATGTTTTTCTCGAACACAGATAGGATTTTAAAAATTTGGTTTTTTTTGTTGCTGCTTTCAATGCGTACATAATATTGAAAGTGAGTCACACGCATACACCTTTTTGAATTTTTTTTTCGGATTGGCACATTTATACTTGTTGGTGAAAAGAAAACAATATTAATTTTTGTTTTTGCCTTGGTATATGGAGATTAAGTTTAGTCGGGAAAAAGCTGGCATTTCCACGGTCTACAGATGGACTTGTAGATTTCTGTTGAGCTGATCTATAAATATGTGCGGATTGATGTGCGGTACAATTTTTTTTTTTGATTTTGGGAAAATGCAGAAATGTTTGTCATAATTTATGCAAATATGTGATTTATTGGCAATTAAATTGCTGGCAAACTTTTCTATCATATTCCTGAATATGCCATTTTAGAGGTTAGAACACCAAGTTCATATCGATCAGTTTTCAACAAAAAAAAAAAAAAAAAAACGTTTTATTTTTATTTTTTTAACATTACAATTTACTAATAAAAAACAAATACTTTTCCCAGGATATTGGTCCTTCGGGTCAATACTAAGAAAATGCACGACTGGATCGCAAGTGCATACTTGCTCTTACCTTCAATCACATCATTATCACAAGTTTCTTAGTAGTAGCAGCAAAATGTATTTTTAAGGTAGTTTTTTACTTAATTTTTAATATAGGATTCATTTTTTTTAAATGTGTGATAATTAGTATTTAACAATATACAATATAAATTTTAAAAAATTGATCTAACAAATTATTTTTCGAAAAAATACAAACATTTTGATTGAAATCCGTCAAGCCGTGAGAAAATCGAAATCAAAAAAATGGTTGTATGGTAACATGTAGACTATGGCTACAATAGTGCACACACTTTTTTATATCAAAATTTTTAGACCCGTTTTCGATATAATTACCTAAGATGGTAGAAAAAATTTAATGGCAGGTACTGGCTAGACTGATGTCAATAGACCCTTTTTCCATAGGATATAAGATGCACGACTGGATTGCATGAACTTGTCCTTATGGCCGGTCACATCGTATGCAACAGATTTCTATTAAAAATCTTTTTAAAGTCGTTTTTTACTTAAGTTTGTATATGTATATACAAAATTTCTTTAATTTTTTTCTAAAAAAAATTGGTATGACAATCTTAAATATTTAATAATGTAAACTTAAAAACAAGAGACTAAATCGGCTTAATTAAAGAAAAAATGATTTAAAATTCTGAAATAAATACTTAAAATAAGTTTGACTAAAAAAAAGTGCACCATTTTATTTCTTGGTTATAACGAATTTATGAGAAGAAATTTTTAAAAATCTGTGGAGTGGTTCTTGAGAAAAAAATGTTTTTTTTTTAAACTTTTTGAAAACCTTTCAAAAACACCAATTCATAGGTATTCAGCAAATACATATCAATTTAATTTTTGAAAAAAAAATGAATGAGCAGTTTTCACAAAATAAATTATTTTTTTTAAGTGCTTTTAAAAATACAAAAAAAGTATAAATTAAAAATGTTGGTATGCATATGAATTGAATAAGAGTATAGCGCATAGCAGTAAATTTAAGGTGTTTGAAGCAGTAGCTGAGAGCATACTTTTATATGGATCGCAAGTATGGGGATGTATAAAGTACAACACCGTTGAAAAACTACTAACGCACTTTATTAAAAGAATATTTCATTTACCTCAGAGCACGCCAAACTACGTCATCATGCTTGAAACTGGACTCTCACCTTTGTTTATAAAAAAACTTTGAGTTTTAATATAAACGTCGAGGATCTATCGTTAACTAGAGACATGTTGTATAAAGTTATATCGAGTGTTGATGAAAAGTGTAGAGCTGAATACATAGATGAAGCTTCTAGTTCTTTGTTCAGATCAACGCCAGCAGGCTAAATCATAACCTTGCCGAAAAAAATTGCTTTCGTGATTCCAATAAAAACCATGTGATTTCAACAATGGTCAGACTTCCCTTTATGAGATAGTCGAAAACAAAAAAAAACGGTCTTAGGGGAAGTACCGTTTTTAGCCATTAAAAACAATTTTTTTAACCATATGATCGGTCGTACCTAAAAAGCTGCACTGATTTTTTTTAAATCAAAATCGTTAGAGCCGTTTCCGAGAAAAATAGGCCTTATCGAAACGGTTATATGGCAGGTACTGTTATTTTTTGAGCTAAAAAAATTGAATTTCTTCTCTGTACAATACCTAAAAAACTCTATATACCAAGTTTGAAGCAATTTGGTCCACCCGTTTGGGCTGTAGGTATCTATTCATCCATACAGAAAGACTGACTGACAGACAGACAGGTAGACGGACATAATTTTTTAACCATATTTTTTCGTCTTCGCTATCATTGGAATGTCATGTTTGATTGATAATAATTTTTTATTTTACGGCACCACACCGTAGTTATATCGTACTCTTCCATCTAAGCGAAATAACCGTAAATGCAAAAACAAAATCCATAAAAAAGTAGTCTTAGTAATTTTATTTGTATATATCGTTGTTTTTTATTCCATCTTTAGTAGTTTTTTTTATCAAATTGCCCATTCCGCCCAAACAGGATGCGATAGTCCCACCTATCAAAGTTAAATATGCTTGTATTGAACTGTGCTACAAAAAGCCATCAATATTTCTTTTATTATGTCCTTTTTTTACACAAAATTCAGTACGATAGGCGATTGGCCGCATTCAAAAATTTAACCATAGCTATCCGGATATGATGGTGTTATTGTAATCCCGTGTAAAAACTCAGCTGATGATAAGACAGCTATTGCCAGAAAATACATCTCAAGCTATCCGAATAACTTCGGCGTAATTTTGTATCCCATGAAAAATATAAAAAACCCATTCCCACACCCATAAATAATTAAAACTTTTCGGGTTTGGTTGTTCAGGAACTTAAATTGATACTAACTATACCTTTTCGATTGGTTCTGGAAGGCTTCCGAACGAAGGCGTCCGAATGCTTCTGACACTGTTCGATTGGTATAGTTACGTACGAAACTCCACCTGAAACCATAATCCCGTTTCCCCGGAAACTCCCCTTTGCCTAACGGCAATCATAAATTCCATTTTTTATAAGCTCCAGTTTTTCACGCCATTTATGCATACATTGCAAACGGATACACCCTTTCTCCCGTAAACCAAAAGTCAAGCGGTAATCGGAAACCGCCAACCAAATCGTGTGAAAGTTCAAAAAAATAAAAAGCAAAGTAAGCAAAAAAGCAAACTATTAAGAAACAAAATAATAATTGTAATGCATTTTTTTAGTTCAGTCTTAAATCTACAATCGACTTGAGAAGTGCAGCCTTTTGCTTTGGACAGAGGCTTCTCATGTCGAAAATTAATTATATATATTAAAGAAATAATCAATATAAAATGTTTTAGTAAATTATAAATTAATAAATTAAAATAAAGAAAAAAAAACAAAGAGAAAAAAGAAATGTTTTTTTTTATGTTAACCTCGGTGTTAAAACATATAACTGTATCAAATGACAGTTCTTTTACTGAATAGAAGAGAAATTTACTTCTGGATTTCAAGTCAGAATCAAAACCAGTAGCACGCACACACCCACTAAATGTCAAATTCGAATTAAATTTCAAGAACAATAGGCGTTTTTCTTTTTAAGTTCAGAGCAGAGTCTGAGCTGTCAAAAAATTTGTTTGTGTTTCTTTTTAACTCAGACCATGCAGAACTCCAAATGTGTGTTTCTTTTTTCGTTCTGAACATGTGTAGATCGCACTCGACATGCTGGAACATAATTGACAATGCCATATGTGAGGATAGGTTTTGTGTTATATTTCTTTTTATTTTTTTGTGGTTAAAATGAAAATGTGTTCTGATTTGTGTGGTCCAAGTTTGTTTAAAAAACATATCAGTGTTCAGAACTCGTTCTGTTTGCATAATCTATGTGTTCGAACTCTGTTCAGTGCTCTGCTTTGAACGAAAAAAGAAAAACGAGTAATGTCGTTAGACATGAGCGATATTGAAAAACATCGATGTCAGAAATTATCGAATCAGGAATATCGATGTTTTTTAACACCGATGATTTTTTGAATCTATTTTTTTTAATAATAGCATGTTAAAAAATCGATTAAAATTTCCATATATTATAAATGCAAAATATTATATCTTCATTGTTTTGAAACTTATAGCAATCTTAATCGATCGTAATTTTCTATTCCTTTTGGTGTGTATGGGCTACATATATCGCACTAAGCGGCAATTAAACTTTACATAATTTCACATAAATAGTCGAGTGCGGTCTAACTTGTATAAGCTTGAGGTCACTTTATTTTAAGACCATGTCTTAAATCTTAACATCGATGTTGCGATGTTTCACATTTCGAATGTTTTTCCGACATCGATGAACATCGCCCAATATTAATGATTAAAATTTTTAATCTGGTTGGATAGAGTTCACATTAGTTCTTTGTCAAAAAAAAAAAATGTCATTAAAAAACTGCCAGCCAGAGTTTTCTTTAAGTTGTGGCGTTATACTGACATCGTCTAAATTCAGTACTGACAACAATTTTAAAGTAATGACAATTTGCAATAAAGAATGAACTTGCTCATTCTTTACTGCAAGTGTTGGCAGTATTTTTATGTCACTATTTTATCTTCGTGTAAACGAATGTCGTTAAATAAACTAATGACCGCAGTATTTTTGCAGTAAATATTGCGAACTTGGTAGTTGTGTAAGTCCGGCATAAACTTAACAAAAAGTACATATTGGCAAGGGCATCACTAGTCAGCTGATGAGTCCTAGTGAGGACGCTCGGCGGCCGGTGCGAAACCCAATTTTGTTGCATAAAGGCCGTTAAAACTAATTTGAATCAATAATAAGCGTATCATTCAGTGTCAGTGTGAAATTGCTTCGGTTTCACTACATAAGTACCTCTATCGTATATTTTCGGCAATAACAAATTCAAACAGTTTGAATTTTAAACAATGCGTTCGATGCGAGGAACTGCGTCGTTTTTTGTATATGTTGTATGGAAAGTTCTGTTTGTCCTTTAAAATCTTGTGATGTTTGGCAGTTGCATGACCCGTGGCGACTTTGCGGGTAATTGGCCAAGCTTAGTACGACGGCTTAAAAAGTACTTGTTCGTCTGGTCCTGACAAAATTCCATCTATATTCGTTAAAACTTCTAAACCTTATATATGTCCTGCAATCACATATTTATGTTATTGTCGGTGTCATCTGGTGTTTTTCCTGAATTATGGAAATCTTCATTTATTACACCTATGCATAAATGTGGAAATAGAAACAAGGCTGAGAATTATCGAGGCATTGCAAAACTCTCACGTATACCAAAGCTTTTTGAAAATATAATCTGCAAACACATTCAGTTTTATTGCCAATCACTAATTGTACCTGAGCAACATGGATTTTGCCTCAAAAAGTCTACGACAACCAATCTTCTCGAATTCACTAATCAAGTAAACATTAATATGCAAAATTAACTTCAAAATGATGTATTTTACGCTGACTTAAGTAAAGCCTTTGATCGGGTGAGCCACTCTATTCTTTTAGTGAAATTAGAAAGATATGGGTTTCCAGAGTGGATACTCACTTGGATCCAGTCGTATTTAAGACATCGTACCCAATATGTCAAATACAAAAACTGAATATCCAATTTAATAAATGTCACATCCGGGGTTCCTCAAGGAAGTCATATTGGGCCATTGCTTTTTATACTATTCATTAATGACATTACTACGAACATTCTTTATTCAAATATATTAATCTTTGCTGATGACCTTAAACTTTTTAATGGATATACAAATCCGAGTGGATACTTGTTCTTACAACATGATATTGATAGTGTCTTCGAATGGTGCACTTCAAATGGAATGGAATTAAATAGAAGGAAATGCTAAGTAATGTCATATTCAAGATCGAGAGAACCTATTTTGTCTTCCTATTTTATAGAAGACTGTTTAATTGACCGAATTGAGACCTTTAATGACTTGGTTTTTTATTTGACACGAAACTGTCATTTAATCCTCATATTGACATGCTTACAAGTAAATCAAGAGATTTTCAAAAGAATTTAATGATCGTCATATTTCAAAGATTCTGTACTGTTCACTTGTCCGTCCCGTCTTGGAATATTGCAGCTGAGCTTAGTGTCCTGCTTACGAGGTTTCCATTACTGAAATCGAAAGTGTTCAAAAACAACTTCTGTTATTCGTTCTCCGTGATCTTCCTCGGGATCCCAATCAACATCTACCACCATATGAAAATTGTTTGAAACTGCTCAGCCTTTCTACGCTAAAGAAGAGGAGGGAAGTGAATAATGTTCTTTTCCTTTTTCGACTTTTATCGGGATGAATTTATTCTCCAAACATACTGTATATGCTAAACATAAATTCCCGTCCGAGGTTAACCCGTAATCCTGCATTCTTTTATATAACTTCCGCCAGAGTTGATTATGGATTCAATACATCTTTAAATAGTATGTGCAATGATTTTAATCGTTTATATAATTTAATTGATTTTAACGTATCGAAAAATTGTTTAAAAAAAAACTATTATCCTGTTAATTGTTTTATTGTATTTCTTATGTAAAGTTTTATTTCTTTCTCGTATGTTAGTATATTTAAACTTACTGTTATATTGTATAATTAAATTTTTTTAACAACTTAGACATCAGCCTGCAGTTGAAATAAATAAATAAATAGAAGCACGTAGTCGATTTGAAATCTAGTCAAACATCAAGGAATTTTTGGACAGCTGGTCAATCAGAAACGTCTTCTAACTTCGTCGATACTCAAAACCAGAATCAAATGTCTCATCTCCCAAGAAGAAGAACTGTCACATAATACTAAGCGAACACTTTCAGAACCATTCGGGAGCCTTCCGGATGACCAATCGAACTCGATATTAATCTTAAGCCCCAATAATAAAAATCACCATTTAGTGTTGGTTTGTCGCTAAATATAAAATATAATTAATATAACAAAATATTTACTGTTTGATATTCATAAAAATATTCCTTCTTTAACCCACAAAAAGAAGGTAGATTAACGAAGAAATAAAAATTATGACATTTGACAAATATGTATTTACAGAGACAGGACAAAAAACATACGAGTTCATACTTATTGTAGAAGATTTTCTTCAATAATGTTTGGATGGACCCTTTATTTGTATTAATAGAAAATTTAAACTTGCGAATTAACTTCTATTCATGGTTTACAAAAGTCTGTAGACGTTATCCTACCGTTTATTGTGCCAAAACATAGCCAAAATAGCTTCTTGCTTACTTTAATCCATAAAAACTTTTTCTGGTTACACAAACCTATGAGCTCTCTTCATATCCTAATGGGGTTTTTATGTAAAATGTAAATTTTTTCTCTTAACTCTCTATTGAGAAATATAGCTCAAGCATCTAAAACCTGAAAACACATTTTTCATGTCACTGTCGCTGATAAGGATAACAAAATTCTATTGTTGGATTTGGATGGTAGCAATTCTCAGCGTTCTCGGAATTTGATAAGTCAAATGTTTCTTTTGGTACTGGACTATAAGGCCGGTATACACCGACCGCTCATAACTTAAGAGGCTCATAAACCTATTTACCAAGCATTAATAGAGAATATTTATGAGCGCTCATAAGATATGAGTGGTCGCGACCACTCTTAAGTTATGAGCGCTTTCATAGAAAATATGTTCGAAAACTTTCGAAATACAATGTCATTTTTGTCAAACTGTCAATTTCAAAATTCATTATTTCTTTTAGATTTGCAAATCAAACAAGAAAGTCAAAGAAACTAAAGGTCATAAAATATTTCAATTTTGCTTAAAGGCACACTGTCCACAAAAACAAAAATAATATGTAGATATTATTGCGTTTTCTGATATTACTTAAAGTCAAAGATGTGAAAAAAAAATTTAAACAAAAACAGTAACTAAAATATTTTGCGTTTTCTTTTACGTGGTTGACTCTGACCAGAGACTATAAAGATATACAGCCCTATTAATAAAAAACGCTTAGTCCACGTTTGGTATATAGACTTACAAAACCATGAAATAAGAGTTAAACCATGGACTTAAATTAATAAAAAATCAAACAAAATCTAATACAATAAGTATCAACTCTAACTATTTTCCCTGTAAATTTTGTTCTTAAATGTGAATTCTGAGTCCATCGCTAGACCACCGACTTCGATGGTCTCAGCGAAGGACTAAGTTGGTAAACGTCAAATACCGAAATTGAGTTTTATTAATATTATTTCGCACTTAAGCCACGGAATAAGTCCTAAACCGTCCCTGGTCCACGTTTTGGTTGTAATTTGGGTGATAGTATATTTTTCTCTTCCTTTGACTGTAATTTGAAGCCCTTAATGAAGCAAAGTATCTCCAGCTACAGCTGCATCAAGTCATAATCGTCTGCTGCCGAATACAATTTTTAAGCACTAAATTTCATTCGCAAAATCAAACTTTTGATTTTTCCTTATCTCAAAGAGCATGGTATTTCTAGCATTTCTAATTAGGTACTCAGAGAACAGAGATTGGATCAGAAATTGGATCAGGTATTGGCATCCCAATTGTTTTGAAATCGCAGTTCGGACTCAAGTGATGTCATTCGCACATACATGAATGGGCAGGCTGCATTTCCTGTTCTTAAAAGTCCCCTTCAAAAAGCTATTACATCAATTGCCTGTTGATCTTGATATTCGTTTAAAGTCTACCTAACCGGCTGTCAATCAAATTCGATGTTTTCACAGCTTGGGTATGTTTGGATAAGATAGAGTGGCTCTCAATTTCGGACATCGAAAAATACTTATGGTTGTATGGGTTTGGTGAATATTGATAATATTTGTTTTATTTGAATTATGAGTCTTGTAAATTTAAGAGCAGCTTATGAGCGGTGGTGAATACCGGCCCAAGTCCCTTGTCATACAGGGAAACTAGTTGCTGGAGATTTATTGATTATTTCTATTATGTAATTGCTTTAAAAAGAGTTGATCGTCTGACCTATTGATCCATGGTTCAGTAATTTTAACTCCCGATTTCGGCGGGTTAACCAAAGTTTAACGATGGTTCTAGCATGTATTTGGCTGTTATCCCAATGTACAACTTGCCCTTAACATTTTACGAGTACTAAGCTTCTTCAAAATAAGCATAACTCAATAAAATGATTTCCCTTAAAAAAACTGAAACTTTAGCCTACCAATTTGCCTACGAGTTAAACATATCCCAGGTAATGCTTGCCAAAATACATCTAAAAACAGCTTACACTGTACGATATATACTGATGCTTCTCGAAAGCCTTTTCAATCTAATTCTTAATATACCAAGGTATTTAAAGGAGAATAGTGAAATATTTTCGCGCTAGGTATGTATTAGACATTTTTAAAACATAAAATCTTTCAATTAGTGCCAATACTTTTTGAATATTAAATTGCATAGGGAATTAGACCTTATATTTTATTTTAAAGAAAAGAAACTAAACGGCCTTAAAGGCAAGAAATACCTCGACACAGGAACAACATAATATGTAATAGCAGTTTGGATTAAAGCCAAATTCTATAGCTGATTAGTAATTGCATATATTTCTATATTATTTTTCTTTAAAGTCTTCTCGTTTCTCGAACTATTGAAACATTCCACCCCCTTTCTGGTAGGTATTGTGTCTAATGAACTTTTTTTACTTTTCAAAAAAAAAAGGTAGAAAGACGCAATCATATAGACCGTGGGCACCGTGTTATTTTTTTCGGCCGAAATAAAATTAGAAAATAAATTTAGATGAAGAGAGGATATTGATGAAGAAAATGCAATTCTAAATTTTTGGCACTAATCCAAATTACCAGACTTACCTATTATTGTAAATTAGTATATGTAGGCGTGGACACCAATAAACAAAGTATAGAAGCGGTATATTATGTAGATAAAGTATGACTAAATGTTATAGAAAGATTTTGAACAATTTTATCTATATGTAAAATTATTACACGATTCATTTTTATCGAAAATCCAAAGGAATTTATCACGTTTAAATTATTAATGGTTACATTAAATTATTAATAACAACTCGATTAGATTGTTTTAAATTTTAATACATATCTTGCAGATTTTAATAATTGTAGGTAACGTTTCGTCAAATTTGGTGCGAACAAAAACAACTACTTGTCATATCACTCGTTAACGGACATCCTTTTAACAGGTGTCGTTTATCTACTGTGGTTTTCCACTGAGCATCCAGAAGCATTCCGAAGCGTCCGTGCACCGTCCCGATTTCTAAAACACTTCCACTGGCAAAGCAAATCCTTCTCCGACGATTCAGAGAAAAGAAATTCTCTTCTTGATTTGAAATAAAAATGCACTCAAGAAGCACTAATACATTCATACTCAAATGAAGGAATGTACTCAGCCGGAAGACGAAACTGATTATCTATAAGCAACTTCTCTGGCCCATTGTCACATATTGTTTTCCTGCATGGTTAACTGTATCCAACACCAGCTTTAGAAGACTTGGAATGTTTGAGAGGAAAATCCTCCGGATCTGCACGGGACTCCACTTTGACCAGCGACGACAAAAGCACTTCAGCAACAAACGACTTTTCGAGGCGTCCGGAATAACACCCCTCGACAAGGACATGATCAGTGCTGCCAAAAGACTGACGAGCAACCTAATCAATTTTAATTTAATTTAATGTTTAATTTTGGTGGGGGCAATACCCCCATTTAGTTGGCTTAATACAAGCTTCATAACTTAACCTAACTTAAAACTATGAAACTTAGGGCTCTGATTGCGTTGAATTGGGCGGACGATTTAACAGGTGGATTTTAAGGCTGGGAGTACTGAGATTGAAGTCGAAACAGTTTTCGTTTAAGTCAACCCTTCGCAGCATTCGGGTAATAGGTTCATTGAAGCCATAAGAGGTACGATGAGGAGAAGGTTTCTTAGGTTGCGGGGGTTAGTGTTGAGAAAGATAGAGTTATAGAGGGTTACAGAGTCAACACAAGCGTATTCAAGTAACGGGCGGACAAACGTTATGTAGAGTGATCTGGTGACGTAGGGCTCGGAGAATTCTTTGGACCATCGTTTCACAAAACCAAGCTTTGAATTGGCTTTTGAAATAATATTACCGAAGTGTGTTATGAAATTGAGCTCTCGGTCACATAATATGCCGAGGTCTCGAATTGATTCAACTATGGCTAAGGGTTGATTGTAATGAAAGTAGCTCCTGGGACAAGATTTTATGAAGTGATTGATTGACACTTAGCAATCTTAAGCTCTAAGCAGTTTTTGATAAACCATTCTGAGAAACTGTCGAGATCTAGTTGAATAAGGGAAGAGTCGTGTGAGGAAGAAATTGTCTTAAAAAACTTGGTATCGTCAGCGTATAATAAGATATGGGAATGTTTAATGGCCAATTCAATATCGTTAATTGTAAGAATAAGAAGGAGAGGTCCTAAGTGACTTCCTTGGGGGACCCCGGAGGTAGCTAAGAATGAATTGGAGAAGGCAGATCTGAAACGAACACTGTAATACCGGTTTTCCAGATAAGAATAAATCCATTTTAAGGAAATGGGTTCAAAGCCGAGGGTGGACAATTTGAAAAGTATAGGTCTATGTGAAATTTTGTCAAAAGCCTTACTAAATTCAGTAGAGATAACATCTACTTCCCTTCCGCTTTCTAGAGCTGAGACAGTATACGCTACAAATTCAACTAAATTAGTTGTTGTAGACCTACATTTGAGAAATCCATGTTGTCTAGGGGAAATGAGCGACTTACAACGGAAACTTAAAATTTCGTACAAAATAATTTCAAATATTTTAGGGATATGTGAAAATTTGGCAATGGGACGATAGTTTTTAATATCGGTCTTAGTACCCTTTTTGTATATTGGGGTTATGAAAGAGGTTTTCCATACCTGACAACATTGCCCTTGAGATAATGATAGACTGAACAATTTGGAGAGCGGTAAAGAGAGGGCTGAAGAACATTTTTTTAGGAATATTGCGGGGAGGCCATCAGGGCCAGGAAGATATTCATCGTTAAGTTGATTCAACTTATTTTCGATGATATATGGGTTGACGGTAGGGGAAAGAAAAGGACCTAGTGCGAAATTTGGCAAATAATCAAAATAATCTGAATCAGGTACGAAGGAATCGTCGGTGAAAGATTGCTTGAAAAATGTGGCAACAAAATTGGCAATATCTAGCGGATTATTCGAAGTTTCGGTATTGAAGGAAAGAGAGGAAGGTTAAACATCGGATTTTCTTTTAAAATTGACGAACTGAAAGAACGACTTAGGATCATTTAAAAGGTTGGTTTGTGTTTCTATTAAATAGCGTTGGTAAAGGGTGTTGTATAGCTAGGAAAAGTGAAGATAAGAACCAAAATAGTTAGAATAGTCAGGGGGCGATCGGGTACGAAGGAAAATTGCCCACAACTTGTTTCTCTTGTTACGCAAAGAGCGAAGCTCGCGTTTATACCAAGGTGGGGAGGCAGCCGATGTCTTTTGTCGACTAATGGGTACATGGAGAGAAATAGAATTAAATATTTCCCTGTAAAGTTTTTCTATGACGGAAATTTGCCTTATGAAAATCAAAGGAGTACTGATTTGTAGGGAGATTAGTTGGTAGTGGACAATCATGATAGAATGAGAGAATTAGGGGAGGATGATAGTTGTCGATAGTAGATAAGGATAGAGGTGAGAGTGATACTGAAGAGTTAATGGGATCGGTTGTGAAAATAAGATCTATTTGCCTGTCCATATAGTTTGGGATACCACTAACTTGACAGAGGCTTGAATCTGCTAGGCGATCTATAAAAAAGCATTCCTTTGCAGAAGTGGGATTTGAAGCAATATAATAAGATTGGTCTTCAGATCAAGTCCATTCAAGATGGGGAAGGTTAAAGTTGCCGAAAAGAAGGATGTCATCGTTGGGGACATATAAAGCTATTATGTGGTCAACCATTTCAAAGCAATCCATTTCTACAAGGACGCGGCGTCAAACTACCACCGTGGTTAGATGCCACATTAACCCCCACATCCCCAGAAAACATCCGGGTTTGAACAACCCGATATTATCCACGCAGGTTTTAGTAAAGAGTACGAGAAATTCAAGGACAATTTTTTTAATAATTTTAACAAAAAAATTAAAACAATGCATAATATTAGCCTCATAAGTGCTAAAACAAATTAAAATATCAATGTAATACAAGTAATGTAAAATAGAATTAAGAGCAATTAGTATATAAACCAGTTCAATAAACATTATTATGATTATCATACTCAAATGTCAAACCTCTGATTTTTATTTGGTTCTTCGTACTTCTCGTCATCAGATAATGAATTTATATTTGCAAACTAGACACACATTTATGTCGTTTTTATTTGGCAACCCGGAATGCTTCTGGAATCTTCTAGAAGTGTTCACTTGGAAAAAATGGCAGTTATTTTCTGAAAAGAAGAGGATTTTGATTCTGGATTTGAAATCAGAATCGAAACCAGAAGCACTGACACATTTATATACGAATGTAAGACTCGACTGTTGTCAGTTTTTGCATCATAAGGTTCGTGCGTTTACCCAGGGTTGACCTGGGTTTTTTTGACAACCACAGGGATTTAAAAAAAAACCTGGGTTTTTCGGTTCTCAAAAAACACCAGAGGGCCATTAATTTTATGTTGCAGAAAAGCAAGTTATGTCATTTAATAATCAAAACTTGAAATATGTTAAATTAATTATTTTCACATATAGATATAATCACATCCAAATTTAGAATCGTCAGAATCAAAAAGAGTTGAGTTGGGATCCCGGATCGGAGAGGAATTCCGGATTGCCAAATATAAAAACTAGCACTGTTCGATTGGATTGCAAAATGAGTGAAACCAATGGAAAACGGCAAACGAAGTTGGACGCGGCAATTACATTGAGGACGTTCACTCATTTATTCTCATCAATCTCGAATAACATTATGTTTTAATCCACAGCTAGTATTCTTATAAAAGCTATTTTGAGTTTTCCCAAAAATGTTGACTGTAAACTTCATTTGATATGAATTTTGTTCTGGATTTTGAGAACTGCAGCTAACCTAATCTCCAAAAGTTTCGCCATCTTTCATTTATGACATTTTTATTTTGTATCATATTTCTATTCATATAGCAAATGCTTTCAATCGGTATTACAGTTCGGGTCGCGAATATTCAAAAGAAGCTTCGACTACAATGTCAACATAATATGTACCTACTGGTGAATATCATGTCCTCTTCGATTTGTAATCGGGAAGAACTGTCTCCGATCCGGGATCCCAATCGAACAAGTAAGCACTAGATTCTCGATTATAGGCGTTTTTCTTTTTTTAAAAAAGTTATTTTAAGACACGGGATAATATAAGGCAGCATTATAAAAGAGCGTGATTATAAAAGCGGGAATAAAGAACTGGGATTTTTAAAAGCCAGCTAGATATCGAACCCAATCCGTGAAAAATGAACGCGAAAACGTTCGAACTGAATGAACTACGAAAAACAATTTTAATAATTTTAATTGGGGGTGTTCGGTGTCATTGCTTGAAAAATATTCTCTGCGCTTGTGAACGTATAAAACCCAATAGATAACCATCTCAAAAGTCAAAACAGAGAAAAAAACTAATTGCTTACGATTACGCCTTAGCTCAAAATTAATTAAACATACATTTGTTGGGTAAAATATAAATTTTAAATGAATCAGGAAGTAATACCACAAATGTTTCAAAAGAAAAAGATAATCATGGCTATTACTGAATCCATAGAAAGCAAATTGAATACATGTCGGTAAAATTACCTACACCACCGACATTTTGTTCAACTAATTTGGTATTGCTGAATCCTCAAACCTTTCGCAGTCCATACAAACTTTCTCATTTTATTTCCGCGTCAATTTTGTCGCGAATCTTTGTATTGATTTTGTCTAAAAATCGTAATGAATAGCACAAAAAATGTAATTAAAATTAGAATATGTATTTAATTCTGAATTAAAAAATATATATACTAGGTACTCATATTAATTGATATAATTTTCTTTAATATTCTTTTTTTAGAAAACGAACCACAACCTGACATTGCCAAGAATTTAACCAATAAATTTCCAGAACAAAAGTTTTGGGAAAACTTAAAAAATTCAGTAAACGGTTTGGGTCCTCCTTTTAAGGACTACTAATCCTCAATCAAACAAAAACTTGTCCAAACAAGAGGTCCATGAATGTAACCAGTGATAAGAAAGAGAAAATCATTTCCTATCGCCAGTTGACGAAGATGTGGTTCAGCTGTCCTGCTTAAAAAATTCTCATTTCAAAGTCTTCTGAAATATGAAAATTTAAACTTGACAATGCATCGAAAATTTCAAATATATACCTGGTTTGGTAGCGCATACAAATCCGATAATTCCTTTGCGAATGATCCCGAAAATTAAAATAAAATGCAATAGTTTCCATTTCTTTATTTCGATCAACAAAAATTACTTCAATGCTTTAGCTACAATTTAACATTGCGTGTGACATTTAAGATGTCAACAAATGACGACAGGGATAATATAGTTCGGAAATGGTAAGGTAGTTCAAGAATCAATAGTATAGTCAATTCTACGAGTTCACTAATTGAAACAAACGCGAAAGCGAATCTATTGCGAATCTCTTCAGCTTCCATGGAGTAGAAAATTGCGAATTCATTAATCGGCATGAATGTATTAGGCACGTAAATAAAGTTCACAAACAATAATTGAAAAGACAGCTGATTTCGGAGTCTGCTGTGCACTACGATACCTAATGCCGGATTTACACGACTGCCAAGTTCGCAGTATTTACTGTCAAAATACTGCTGTCATTAATTTAATTCACGAAATTCGTTTACACTAAGCTTAAATAATGACAGATAAAAATACTGCCAACACTGGCAGTAAAGAATGAGCAAGTTCATTCTCTATTGCAAATTGTCAGTATTTGAAAATTGTTGTCAGTACTGAATTTACGCGATGTCAGTATAATGCCACAACTTAACGAAAATTCTGGCTGGCAATCTTTTAATGACAAATATACTGCCATATTTTCGACCATTTACACGACAAACAAAAATAATGCCAAGATTTTGACAGTAATACTGCCAATTTGGCAGTCGTGTAAATCCGGCATAAGTATACAAGAAATTTAGCGCTAGTTTGGCTTCGATTTGGAAATCATATGTTTTGTTTGTTATCATGGTCGTCAGCTGTTAATGGCGTGTTATTTAACACGTATTACAACAACAACGAACGCATTGCACAGCAAAGCTGTGCGCCACCGAACGCCCCCATTGTCGTGTCAGTTGTCGCAAGCAGCTTTTTATGTTTAAACACAGCGCGAGCATCCGGTGAAAGAAGCGAAAGATGTGTGGAGCGATGTTCTGAGACAAGGGCTGGTTGTTGTTTAAGATTCATCTCCAGGGATGGCGGCTGAACTAATGCGGAGAGAATTGCCGTGACTTATTTATTTATGTCTCTTATAATTCGCATTATTTTTATTTATTTCTTTGTCATATTTTTGGGTATTCTAGTTTTTACTTAATCACATTTTGTCAGTGTTATGCCTGAACATCATGTAATGAGTAAGCCAGCAACTCGTTTTATGACAATTTATATATTGGTTTTTAATGGAATATAAGAAGACATAGACAACGGCAGGAATTGAACCTGCAACCACGAGGTTGACAGGCGAGCACACAACTATCTTGGAGTTCTTTTTGAATCCAAACTAAACTTTATTCATCAAATCGAGTTTCTCGATAATTATCAAACTCCATGTTTGGTTTCATATATCGAAGCGCTTTTGGTTTAAATAATCCTTATACAGGGTGGCACACGCATCGTGTTAGAAAAATAAAACGTAATACCTTTTTTCAGTGTGAGTAATCGGATTATTTTTTTTTATTTTATAGGCTACTATTTAGATTTATCAAAATGAATGCTTGGGATACTGAAAAAAATATATGGATAGTGCGGCGATACCATTCTTTGCAGTCCGTCATTTCCATCCAAACGGAATTTAGGCTGGAGTTTGGCGGTACTCCCCAGAGTAGATGGACCATTATGAGGCTGGTGAACATGTTTGCCGAATCTGGAAGCATCGAACGAAGAGACCGTATCATCGAGATCCCAATGTTCGGGTTCAGGATACAATCGTGGCTGTTGCATCGGCAATACAGGCAAACCCAAGTGTTTCGACTCGAAACTTATCAGGCCAAATTGGAGTAAGCAGACAGTCATTACAATGGATACTTCATGATGACTTAAACTTGTTTCCCTACAAAGTATAAATTACAAGCAAGTTAAACCCTCAGGATTTGCCTGTTCGCCTGGAATTTTGCCGAAAAATGATTGCAATGGCCGAAGAAGACAACGCATTGATAAATTGTTTGTTCTATCTGATGAGGCTCATTTTGACTTAAACGGCAATGTTAACAAGCACAATTGCTGTATATGGAATGAATCTAATCCAGAAATGCTCCATGAGATGGATCTGCATCCAGAACGAGTCACAGTGTGGTGCACAGTTTCATCAAGGTGTATTGTCGGGCCATACTTCTTTGAAGAAAACGGTGTAACACAAACTGTCAATGGGGACCGTTATTTAAAGATGTTGAAGGAGTTTTTTTTACCCAGAACTTCGCCGAAGACGTATCCCTTTCAGCATGATTTGCTTTCAACAAGATGGAGCAAGTGCACACGTAGCCACACAAGTTATGGCGGAGCTCCAACGAAAATTCCCAAGCAAATTGATATCCAGAAACTGCACTTTCCGCTGGCCCTCAAGGTCACCTGACCTGACTGCACCAGATTTTTTTAATCGGGTTATGTCAAGCAGAAAGTTTACAAAACGAAACCCATGAATTTGACTGAATTGAAGCAGCCAATTCAGACAATAATTTAGGCGATCCCAATTTCAACCCTTCAGGCCGCAATGAACAATTTTCTGATCAGGTGCCGCATAGGCGTGGAGGTCATTTGCGGTCTATCATCTTTAAAAACCATTAGTTATTTAAAATAAAATTTAATTTTTAATTCAATAAAAAAAAATTAATGAAATACATCGATTAAACTAAAAGTTAATTAAATTTCACGATTCGTGCGCCACCCTGTACATTTAAATCCCTTTACGTTGCTTAGTCCCCTCTCACACAGGGAAACCAGTTGCTGGAGATTCTTTCGACGTTTTCCTTTAATTGCCTTGTAGCTTTCACATGAAGAAACTGGCACCGAGAAACTGAGGAGGAAACTAGGAAGATTTTGTTGGGCTAATTGGAATGCAAAGCAAAACGTCAAAAAAATCTCTCAAATCGTTGACCGGGGAAATTTTTTTCATTCCCCTTACTTCTTGCCCTTCTCGCCAACATACTCCCAGTTGGCAGCAACTCAGTTTCCTTGTGTGAAAGGGGACTTATGTAAGGTCGATTCTTGAATACGGCTGCGTAGTTTGAAATCCCTATTACAATATTCTATACTATAAGAATCGAGACCGAGAGCATTAACAAAAAATTCACTAGGTTAGTAATAAACAAAATGTCTTCTTATAAAGTAAGATTCCAGCTTATTGGCATCCAGTCATTGGTAAATCATCGCAAGATGTTCGCGCTTACATTTGTTCATGACATTTTATGTTTTAAATAGATTGTCCTGATCTGTTTCTCTTGCTCTCAGAACTCGAAGCTTGTTTCATGAGATTGCTCATAGATTATAGTTATGCCCACAATGAGCCTATAACTCGAAGTGCCAGGGAAATCAATAACGCTTCGAGTTACATAGGCGCAAAATTTTAAACAACCTATTATTAAGGCCTTAACACGATACTAGTTAGCAATTTACTGTATACAAGTAGTCTACTAACTTTTCATAAATTTTAAACCTTTTGTTAACTAGTAAAATGCTAATTAAGCAGAAAGGAAAGCATTTGTAGGGTTTGAATTTTGATGAACACAATTATTGTGTTTATGCGTTGTAAGTTGATTATATGTTGATAGAAACCCAATATGTCCTCTAAATAAGTATTCGATGTTTATATTTTCAGCATTTTAACTTCATTATTTACAAAAATAGAAACAAATTAATACCAGCAGGACTCGAACCTGGATATCGCGCGTAAAGCCGGTATACTATCAGAATGACATGTAGATTTAGTACAATACTAAACATTTAAAGTAGCCATTCGGTGATTTTTACTTTAGTAAAATATTAAGAAGATAATACTATACTAAACTCGTTTAAGATTAGAAAAATCCTCTTTTTAACCTAGTATCATAATAAAAATGATTTAACATATTACTTAATCGTTTAAAATTCTGCGACATAGATTTTAATCTTCATTTTAGTAGAAGTGCGTTTAAAAATATGCTAGCTTTGTAGACTATTTAACAAACTATTAGCTATGAACTTATTTTAATTATTATTTATTGTATATTACGTTTTTTTATTTTCTGTTTTAAATGTATTATTATTATTATTATTATTATTAGTTTATTTATCAATTTGAGACTTACATTCTCTTTTAGATTACAAGGGTTATAATATTATCTAATTAAATAAAGCATTATTAATCAGTCTAATGTGAGTATTATTATAAACACTAATTGATGAAAGTACAAAAAATAGAAAAAAAATAATAACAGTACACATGAATACAGAAAAACTAATTTTCATTCCCCATAATTTGGCTATAGTAAACGTACAATATTAAATTGCTGATAGTCCATCTTTATTGTATGAAATAAAATCAATCGAGTCATAAATCTTAATATTTTGTTATTTTTTTTTTTACTGAAAAAACGACTATCCGGTATTTTGCCGGATATTAAAAGATTATTCGGCTCCCGTCGAATATTATAAAAGGAGCCGGATACCGAACACCTACCGGATATCCGTCACATCTTTAATATTTGCTCAAATTTTTAAAAGCACGTTTTTAAAAATAGAGTCACGAATTTTATACGTATATTAATAATTACTATAAGTTGGAGTTTCAATTTTTTTGCCTACACATATTTTCTTAATTTTATAAAAATATTTTTTTTAAAAACCAGTTTTTAATTTTGTTTTATATCCCTATTCAAATTTGTCTAAGAATTCAAATGGCATTTCTGCTGTAACAAATAAGAAATCTAAGAAATATTTTATTTATTTATTGTATCCATGCATATAATGTAGCTATAGCTGCCTACCTATTTATGTACATAGGTACATATTACCCTCCTGATTTACCTTATTAAGGCCCGTTTGCTTAATAGGATCAACTTAAAACGCTTAAGGACTACTTTTTCCTCTGCGTAAACTGTCACATAAATTCTCAAGTAGAACTTAAATGCTTAAGTTGTGTATTAGCAAACGGGCCTAAAATCCATAATCTATAATACTTTTAGTACTACCTGTATAACTATTTCTTGCATCACCCATGACACCCATTCGACAATTCATTATACTAAGAACCAAGGTAAGCTTTTCCTCGGCTTTAAACCTACCTAATGTTTAGCTACATTAAAGTTTTTTGTTACATGAACATGAGCAAGTCCGTATGCTCCTTCCGTGCATTGTATGTTTTAACATCGATGTTTCGTTAACATCGATGAACATCGCTCATCTCTAATCTGAAGCATTTGTTTTGTTGTGAATTCTCGTATTGTATGCAATTTATTATTTTTTAAAAGGAAATTTAAAAAAATACTTAAATTTATTTTTATGCACAGAAATAGGGCCAAAACATATGCATATGGTAAACCGGGGCACATTCGGCGGAAAAAATTCAAGGGTCCTAATTTATGATAATTTTTTGACAAAAACCTTCAACTTAATATGAAACGTTAATATTTTACATTTTAAATAAAACAATGAACTTTTCTTGTTACTAACAAGAAAACATTTATATTTTAAATTTCAGAAAAAGTCATTTAGCTGAATGTGCCCCGGCACGGGGCACTTTCGTCAATACTCGGGCACTTTCGGCAAAAAATTTCTTCGCATCAAAAATAGAAAAAATACAGTTTTTTATTCAACTTAAACTTTTATTTCTTAAACAGGCAAAAAAGAAAACTTCAATAAAAATAAATAAATGAATACATAACAAAGTCATAAAAAAAGAAACACAAACATTCATATTACGTTTTCCGTAAGACTCTTATAAAATAATATAAAGATCACAAATTTGTTTATTTACTTGACGAAGTAGCGAGTCATGTCAATATCGAAACAATAATTAGTTCGAGATCTTGATGTTGCTGCTGGATTGGAGGGATGATGTAGTTTAAATTCAACTTCACTCTTCAATTTTAAGGAAACGTCTTTTATTTGGGGTTCCACAAACACCCAAGAAACAGTGTCCACTCTTCGTAAAAAGCTGACATTAAAGCTTAAATTGCCAAATTTTTCAATTATTTCTCCAACATAAAAGGCTTGTTTTTTTAATTTTTCATTTAATTTAACAAGAAAGTAATCTCCCACATTCAAAGGGTCATCGTAAGAGAAATTATTTTTTGAAACGTGCGTTTCTTCAGTCTCAGAATTAACTGAACCAAATGCAAGATCTGACTGGTCCGACTCGGCGTATGGTACCTCGGTATCACTTTCATCGGAAGATTCAGGGTCCTTACGTTTTTTCTTTTGATTAAGACAGTTCTCATTTTTATTATGCTGCTTTTGTACCACACGTTTCATTGGGAATTGCTCAACTCTTTTCACAGCTTGGATTTGTTTTTTAACTTTTGGAGTTTGTGTTAACTTTCTTTGCTTCATTCTCTTCCACTCGTTGTTTTTCGGTGGAGCTCGTTAAAATGCGAGAAGATCCGGTTCTTGAAGTTGACTTTGCAGCGTGCAATCGTTGGAAAGGACGTATCATTTCAGGTGATTGCAAACACGAAGTAGCACTCACTGGTTCGATTTGTTTGAAAGTTTGAGTAGTAGTTATGTTGTCATCGATTTGATTTGCTGTCACCCTTTCCAATGAAAATTCTTCCTCTTGAAGAACTTGGGAATTAAAGGGATATATTCCAGTTGTTCTAAATCAGCTACGTATGTTGTCCGCTGAAAACGTTCTTAGAAACGACTGCCTAGTTAGCTTGGCGATTTCATATATAGTTATTTGTTTCCCTTTATTGGCACATAAGAAATCGTTAAATGATGTTCGGCAGAATTTTTTAAAAGGCCCAAACACATAAATGTCGAGCGGTTAAGGACTGTGTGGTGAAGTATGAGGTGGAAAAGATAATAAGTAAATACCACTACCTCTGCAAAAGTTGATGCTCTCTAGGCTACAGCGAGATGAGTGGTTGTCTAGTAACAAAAGGATAGGTTTATTGAGCAGTTTGTATAGCGTTGTACATGTTTAAGGACATCTACAAATAGCTCTCATATCATCCATCCACTCTTACTTACCAAACCTAGGGAGGCAGCCAAGCATCCGTTTCCTAAAGCGCTCTGTATATTGCTGTCTTGGAAAAATATAAACTGGTGGCAGATGATTTCCGATGGCACTTATAACTCCCACAGTTGTTACCAAAATTCCACGTTCAGCCAATGAAATTTGACAAACTGATCTCTGGCCCCTTTGCTCAAGAACCTTAAATTTAAATTAAAAAAATGAATTGACAGTTAATCAAACCAATTATATGATAGCATACTTTTGGAGTTTCCAATACTGTTGTTACACCAGATTCGTCCAAATTAAGAATATCTTTCGGTTCAAATGATTTTTTCTCACAGTTTTTTTAAATTTTCAAAGAGTATATTAACATCTTCTTTATTAAGACCTTTTACCAGGGCTAAACTTATTCTCTCTGGTTTTCTTAAAGCAAGGGTACGAGTATTATTTCTTTTTAAAAATCCAAATAGACAATTTGTCTGATGAAAGATATTTTATTCAATACGACGAACTCATAAACAAACTTTTTAAATGTATGGTACGTTAGTCCATGTTGGTAAAGCGCACATTTTTTACATACTCCGCCAATTCTTTACCTTGGTCTTTATTCAAGACTTGGTGAGATGTATACTTGGATTGATATATTCGTTCTTCAGTCTCTGAATCTGACCTATTCCTTAAGGGGTCACGATTCTTTATTCGTGACTGTAGGGTTGTGCGCTTAATGCCATGCTTGTAGGAGGCCGAAGTTATTGTTTCTCACCCATTTTTCACATCTGATATGGCTTTTCGTATAGCAATTTCGCATATATTTGCTCTGTCGATCTTTTTTTTCTATAATTTCGAACCGTGTCTACGATAAAAGAAACAAAAAGAAAAGATGTCTAGACAAAGTATTTAAAAATTTTGCTTCGGGGTACATTCGGCAGATACCAAATGTGCCCCTAGACGGCGACGAAAGTGCCCCTTTCACAAATGACGAATGCACCCCTGTGTATCAAAATGCATCTTACAAATTTTGTAAATAAACGACTTAAATTCTGAACACATTTAAGTAGTTATAATTTAAGCTTAATATTTGATAACACAACTCACAAAATATCACTTTTATTGCCATCAAAACAATATACTCGTAAAAAATGCTTACTTACCCAAACACGAAAATTACTAAGAGGAACCACAAAACAAACAAACACTTCCAACTTTCTTTGCCGACTAACTAGAACTGTCAAATAATAATGCATCGTTTACATTTGCAAATGGAATTGATCGACATTTAAATAACGGGTTTACACAGAAGCGTTCATAGTAAGAACGCCAATGACGAATGTACCCCAAGACGAATGTACCCCAGTTTACCATATAACATATTTTTAAGTTTCATTTATTAAATGACATAACATGCTTTTCAACAACATAAATATTAATGACCTTGGGGTGTTTTTTGAGAACCGAAAAACCTAGCCTATTGACAACTCTTGGGGTTGTCAAGTAAATCTGGGTCGACCCTGGGTAAAGCGACGTGTTGTTAGCTCCATAATAATCGCGTAACCAAAGAGTTATAAATAACCGAATTTGGTCTCGCAATTTTCCATCTTGGTACACAGTTATTTTTGACCTTTCAAAATGTGTACTTCCACTTGGGATCATTAGATCTATGTAAAAAAAATTCTAATAATTTTTTTTTTATTTTAACCGGAAAATTTATTAACGATACCAATAAATTTCGGAATGAATGAAAATTGGATAGGTTTGACAAATTGCCTACTGATTTTAAGTCCAATAGTCAGTTAGAATTGTATTCCTTCTTGAATAGTTTACAATCAATAAGATTTGGCCTTGGAATTTGGAACCTTATTTTTGACAAATTATAACATTACATAATTATAAATACAATACATTTCTTATCGTTTTTTTTTTTTTGAATAATTCTCTTAAATCTAATAAAAAATAACTAATGCAAAAATTCATAACAAAGCTATGTAGGTACATTTATTAACATTTTACATACATTGACTCATTAAATTTATCAATAATTCATTCACATTTATGTATGTACATATAATAATTACAAATTTGAGAATAAAAATAAAGGGAAACCTAGAAAAATATGTTAAAATGGAGCTAGTGTGTTGCTTAAAAATAAAAACAAAAAAAAATAGAATTCATAACATAATGGTATTTTCTATTTGTATTTGTAGATTGTGCATCTCTCCTCTAGCTTGGGCTGTCGTTACACATCAACAAAAGATCTTAGGCATTCTTCTTCGCACGGTGACCGAAAATAGAACTTCCAACACGAACAATTGTGCTTCCCATTTCAATCTGAAAATATTTAATTTAAACAAAGTATTAACCAAAGTCAAACAGGTCTCTCTCTCTCTCCCGTATCTATTCAATTTAATATTTTGAAAATAAAACTATTTGCATTCGTGAAACTATTTATAAAAAAAAAAAAACTAAAAAAGAGATTTGATATTTTGCTCGGATACATACTGCCTTGTCGAAATCATCGGACATCCCCATAGAAACTTCGACTGCCGATGGATTAAGATTTAGTTGCTCGCAAACTTGGCGGTGACATTCCATCAAGGTTATAAAATCTGGATTTGGGCCTGTAGTATAGTCGTGACCAAATCGACCAATAGTCATAAGGCCATCTACTTGCAGACTCTTCAGATTTTCGGATATGTGCTTGTAAAGACCGACTGTTTCTGATGGAGTCACGCCATTTTTTTCTGTGAATTTAAAAAATAATTAACAAAAATTGGATATCTAAGCATTTTAATTGATATAATAGAAAATAAAGCCTTCGTCTACACCAAAAGACCATAAATACAGTTAGCGAAGTTTGGTTCTCAATAGTTGGGACACCCAATGGGAGTACAACTGGGTATTATTGGAATATTCATATTTCGTCGGTTGGTAAGAAAACTGTCAAAAGATTCTGAATGATTTTTTTTGGAGACAAAAATTCAGAAAAACAAAAAAGCTTTCGTTTAGTATTTGGAAGCTTATGACTTAATTTTGATTTCTAGCCAAAAAAATCATTTTGGCCCAACCTTGAACATATTATGCAGAAATAGTTCAATTATTGATATTATTTTATTGAAAATTGTTACTGTTAATTGTAAGCGATATTGCAAAAATGAGTGTATCAGCAGTATTCTAGCAGTAATTGCCATTGGTTACGTGAGTCAACGTAGGTACCCAAGTAAATGTCTGAACTTTTTTGTTGGTGGATAGCGATTAAGCGAGAAAGCTGAAACAGCCATCGACCAAAGAAGACTGTCCAATCGGCCGAAAAGATGTTGGCCACCGTTTGCCGAATTATTGGTTCTGGTTATCGTAGATCTGCGCTGGATTGGAAACAGTTGTTCTTATCTTTTTAGCAGCACTTATAAATCGATAGGCCTCTGTTGGATGCGCAGGAAAATAGCCACAAATGAAACACGTCTTGTTTTCGTAAAGTACGAGAGGGAAAAAGTATCCATGTTTATTACAGAGAAAAGGTTTAGAATAAATGATACCAAAAAGTCAAAAAATTACGTTTTTACATTCAACATCACCACTAAAAATTAATTTTTAATTTAAACTAAATACTTTTATTAATTCTATAGCTCTTGTAAATGGTAATGCTCCTTAGTCATTACATCGGCTGGCATCCTGTCTGAAGCAAGATAGGCTAACTGATTTTCCCATCAGTGATGACATCACGAATAAAGTGGTGAGGAATATCTATATGCTTAGTCCGTGGCCGGTAGCTTTCATTGGAAGACAAATGGATAGCACTTTGACTATCACAAAACAGCTTCGTCATTGAATGTTGTTTTATAAGCTCGTTCTGTAAGCCTTGCAGCCATAGGGCTTCTTGTGTAGATGTGCCAATTGAAATGTATTCTGCCTCTGTTGTGGATAAGGCAACAGTTCCTTGTTTCTTAGAACCCCTTGATACAGCTCCACCCTGAGATACAAAAACGAATCCACTTACAGATTTTCTTTCATCCAAATCATTTGCACAATCAGCGTCGCAGTATCCGGTGACATCAGCGTTTCCATTTCTTGAATAACTCAGCTTTGCATCTGAAGTACCATTTAAATATCGTAAAATCCTTTTCGCAGCCAGCAAATACTGTCTACCCGGATTGTTATTGAAACGACTTAGAAAGTTTACAGCATAGCAGATGTCCCGTCGACTTATTTGAGCCGTGAAGAGTAAACTACCAATCAGCTCGTGGTAAGGCAATTTTTCCATTTCTGCTCTTTCAGTTCAGAAGGACTAGGACAGTCATTTTTGGAAAATTTGTTGTTAACATCCATCGGTGTTGACACAGGATTGCATGCCTCCATACCAAATCGATTTAACATCTTCAGGATATACTGTGCTTGGCTAATATGCAATTCACCAAATTCTTGTTCATATTGTATATTAATTCCCAAAAATGAACTTATTTTTCCCAAATCATTGATTTAAAAGTGTGCTTTGAAATAATTCTTAAGACTTTGAGAATACTTCGGATCTTGTGAAAAAATCAACAAATCGTCGACATACACAGCAAGAATTAAAAACTTATTTGATTGTGCATTATTAAAATAAATACATGGATCATATTTTAATTTATATATGTTAAATTTTCTTAAAGACTGACTAAGTTTTTTGATTCCATGTTCTTGATGATTGATATTTTAAATTTCAATACTTCCTTACTACTAATATCAAGACCTTTCGGTGGAATGATAAAGATATCTTGTTTTAACTCACCCTACAAAAAATGCTGTTATTGCATAAAGTTTTTCGATATGTAAATCCAACTTGATTGCCAGCGAGAACAAATACCGCAGTGAGCTATATCGGATAACTGGTGAGTACACTTCATCAAAGTCGATAACTTTTCGTTGAGCGCAACCTTTTGTGACCAGTCTTGCCTTGTATCTTACAACTTGACCGCTTACATCTCTCTTGCTTTTGAATACCCATTTTGTATTTAAAGCTTTCATCCCATTTGGAAGATCGACGACATCCCATGTTTGATCTTGTTTCAATGAATGAAACTCTTCCTTAATTGAAAGCTATACAATTTGATGCCATTGGGCCAAAAATCGCATCGTCATAAGTGCTGGGGTCATCATCTTCGGGTACCACATTTACAAACGTAACGTAATTGTCGATTTTTTTTGGCTTTGGCACTCCACACTTGTTGAACGTAGCACAGGCTCGTCACCATCACCACTGAATACTAATCCAGATGGAACGAAGTCAGAAGATAAGGACGCATCTGAGCCAGAATCACTTTCAGTCGCAGTTCTATATGATTCATTATCGCCATCACCAACATCAACGTTAGACTCTACGATTGTATGTTTATCTTCACTATTCTCCTCATCTGGAGCAGCAACCTTGACAACATTATCAGCAGCAGAATCATCTTTGTAGGACAACGAATGTCCACCTACTCCTTTGGTTCGAGTTTCAAAATCAGAATTTATATTCAAATCCCCCATGAAATTGTCATTGTAACGGAGGTTTTAAAAAAACTTTACTTCTCTGGTGATGTTCATTGTCTTATCAGCTGGATTATACATTCTATATCCTTTAGTTTTTTCAGCATAACCAACCATAATTTGATGGATTTCACGTCAAACTTACGACGCTTCTGTTTTGGAACCAAGAACATACCTACTGAGCCGAAAACACGTAAACTTGTTAAATCAGGCTTCACACCAGACAATACCTCCTCTGGAAAACGATTTTGCAAACTTTTAACTGGCGTCCTGTTTATTAAGTACGCAGCTGTGTTGACTGCCTCTGTCCAGTAAAGCTTATCCAGTCGACAATCAACCAAGAGACAAAGAGCCTCTTCGACAATGCTGCGATTCATCCGCTCGGGCTTACCATTTTGCTCGGGACAGTAAGGTGCAGATGTTTGATGCACTATTCCCGAAGCTTCAAAATAATAATAATAATAATAATAATAATAATAATAATAATAATAATAATAATAAATAATCAAAACTTACGAACTCGGTGCCTTTGTCAAAACTAAAAATTTTTATTGTTTTACTCGTTTGATTTTCTACTTGGTTTTTAAAAACAAAAAATTCTCATTTTTACTTTTCATAGTATAAACGAAAACTTTTTTCGAAAAATCATCCAAAAACAAAACATAGTGCATGGCTTCTCCTATGGGTGACGTTCCCATTGGCCCACAAACATCCGAGTGAATCAATTGCAATATACATATCTGTGGTGTAACTAGTTGATAGTTTAAATTTGAGATTGCATTGCCTACCCTGGCTGCAAGTAATCAGTGTTGTTCCATGTAGACAAAAAATGTAGACTACACGATTGTCTACGTGTAGACAATTCAACGTAGACAATTCATCATTGTCTACATGTCAATGTAGACAATGTAGGCAATCAATTTTATTTAATTTTTTTTACTTTTTTTTGTCTTCTTAATCATATAAACAAAACAAATTTGTATTATTTGAGTCTTTAACTCTGCATTTTTTATTTATTTCAACAAAAATAAAAAATCTTAAATTCTTATGTATTTCATAAATACAAAATTATTCATTTTCGTCTTCGACGTCTTCATCAAAACAATTATATTGTTTATCCTCGATTCTCAGTGAATAATAAAGATGAAGGAGTTTCTTCCATCGTTCAAAAGTCAAGCGGTTTCTCGACATGGAATGAACATGCGACCAACTTGAAAAAACTCTTTCAATTTGAGCGGAAGAGGCTGGAATAAGAATAAGTTTTTTTGCCATATTTGCCAGATTTGGATGTTTTATAGAGGCCATATTCCAAAAAACAATTGGTTTTTTAATATCTTTTTCATAAATAATCTTAAAAAAGTTGATTTTTCTATTAAAAGAGTCCCAATCTTCAATTCCATCACTATTCAGATGCTTAAACAAAAACTGGCACACGATTTCATTTTGACTAACCGTCAGCTTCCCATTGTCAAAATGAGGGTGTAAATAATAAGCTGAGAGAGCATATTTGTTTAGAGCCATATCCACGCGCGATTTCAAAGATGTTTCGTGTTGCGCCTTAAATCTATCTTGGAGTTTTAAACTCAACCAAATACTTCTCCAGCAGAACAATCAACCGCTTGACACCTGTTTATTAAAGTGCAGACTTATCAAGAAGCTCGATGTAATTCTTAACATCATCAATAAACTTTTCATCAAACATCAACAAAGCTACAGTCTGCTTTATTTTTTTGGTAGTTGATTCTGCTGCTACAATTTTCATTATATCATAATTGTTTACCAAGCATTTATATGAATCACGGTATGAACACCATCTGGTTTCACAGGGCAGTATAATTCTGGAGCCTCGACGATTTACTACCATTTTTTCAAAATCTACTTGTTTGAACTCTTTTAAAATCATTTGGCTAAAAGATTTCCAATATGACTACTACAAGTGCTATGCCATATAAAATGCTCTGCATTTTTTCCCATTCTCTTCATAGTGCTGTCGTTGCCAGATACAACAGCGTAAACTTGAGTGGAGTAAATTTCTTTTGCAATATCTAAAGATTCTGAAAGTATGTTTGTTAGCTTTTCTGCAGTCTCTGATTCTCCAGATAGGTCCCAGGCCTGAAGAAATGCTTGTTCGCCTTCAGCATTATGTAGCATTGAGACGACAGTCTTGCTGTTGCTGGAGCTATTCTTCCAGCTGTCAATCAGCAAAATAGAATCCGAACTGATAGACGCTTTAATTGAAGAAACACATTTATCATAGGCCTGATCCAAAAACGCAGGGCGAATTTTTTTTATAAAATTTTTAAAATGAATTGAATCAACAATTCTTAACGGAATGTTGCATCCAAAGACCAGTTTACCCAAAGCTTCATTCAACTCGTCTTCCTCTCTTTCCGTCAATCGGTCCATAAATTTAGAAACAGTGTTTGATGGGGTTGGACAACGTTTCGATCGTTGTATGTTCTTATTGAAAGTTGTTACAGGTGGGGGTGGGCCCAACGATAATGATGAGGAACTGCAACTGTTGGAACTCAATGAAAATGGTGAGTTTGTTGTCGCAACTTGTGATTGAATTTCGATTGAATCAGTATAGGTAAGAGTTGTTGGATCATGAGTTGAACAACTGTTCAATGGGTCGGTTTTGTGAGCTGCTTCCTACAGAGAATGCGTCAGATTCAATTTGATCGATTTTAGTAAAATAAAAATACTTACACAGCTATTTAAAACATAAACATTATTGCTGTCAACATCGTTTGTAAGAGAGATAGACATCTAACAATTAACATTTGTGAGTTATAAATTTTATACAAAAACACAATTTTTTACTACCGTCTCAGAGTTTTGAATGCCGGAGCTCGAGCTTAGATCACTGTCATCAATAAAAACAATCATAGAAACAACACCGGATTCAGATGCCTCAGGTGATTGGGATGGTTTGCAGGCATTCCTTTCCAAATAGAATGTTAAAGCATATGGTCAATGGTCAATAAATAATATGATTTTATGGTTTATATAATACGTTTCTATATTTACCTGTGGCTGCGCAGACGGCTTTCTGCAGTGTTATGTAAATTTTTATTGCACACTGTGCAATAGGCTACATATTTGTTGTTGGATTTCATTAAAAGGAAACCCAATTCATCAAATGCTTTATTTTTGCGTCGACCAGTCATAATTTTATTATCAAAGAACTCAATTTTTCGATATTTAATTGAATTCAAACACGCACCTTTTCTAAATAGAAGTCAAGTAAACCTTGCGAAAGAACAATCGAGAATGACAGATGAGAATGAAATATCCTCATTATCTACATTGTCGACTTCATTGTCTACATTGTCGACATTGTCTACATTGTTGACGCATTTGTCTACGTAGAAAGGTAGACAATCAAAGTCGACGCGTAGAGGAACAACACTGCAAGTAATGCACGAGTGCTCGCACCCTTGCTTAACTTTAACCCCCACATCAGAGGATACCAATTGCTGCAACACACTTGTACTCGGATGCCCCATATGCCTATGCCAAAGTACTCTTTGTGTTTAACTGTAGACAGCATTCGTCAATGGAACATTCAACTTATAAACCGTGTCCTTTTTAGTTGCAGTCGCAAAAACTTTTCGTTTGCAGTCAAGAATAGAACAACCGTTATCGTCAAAAAAAAAAGTTCCCTTCGGTTGAAATTCTTCAGGCAAACCACTCAAAAGCAGACTGCCAACCCATTCATCAACCTTTAATTTGATAGAATTTAATTTGTTCGCTGTTCCAATAATTTCCAATAAGTTTACGTAATCTTCTATTGAAGAACAATTATCTAAGCGAGTAGTTGTTACTTCCCTTAAAAGTCCAACTCTTCTGGTTAGACCAGAGTCATCAAATACTTGATAATTTGTCCCATACTTCCTTTGGCATACTCGCTTCCCTTAAATGCACGTACAGCGAAGAATCAATTAACAAAATAATCTTTGCCTTTGCCTGTGCCAATTTTTCAACCTTGGTTTCATTACCCAACACGGATTCCCATAAACTATCAAGGATTAAATAATTTTCTACAGCAAATTTCCACGTGTCATAATTTTCACGCCATCTAAGACGTTCAATGGCCGGCAAAATATTTACGGACATTTCTTTTACTAAAGAACTAAACAAAATTTTCATTTTATTTTAGACTTCACTTCCTCTCACAATAAATTCTTTCTATTATGGGCGCATAACCTGTTGGATGCGCAAATTATTCCAAAAATAAAAAGGAAAATATACCACAAATGAAAATAGCCACAAAAAAATTGTTTTCGTAAAGTCCGAGAAGGAAAAAGCATCCATGTTTATTACAGATAAAAGGTTTAGAATAAGTGATACCAAAAAGTCAAAAAAATTACGTTTTTGCATTCAACAGCCTCATTCAAAAATCGAACAATAGGCTATCCGGATAGGTTGGTGTTGTTGAAATACCATGTAAGATGTAACTGATGACAAAACAGTTGTTGGCAAAAAAATAAAACTGAAGCTATTTGAAAAACTTTGGTATACTCTTGCATCCCATGAAAAATGAAAAAAACTTCGTCCATTATTGGTTTATATTATTTTTTTTAGCACGGACTGGCACAAATTCACAACAAATTAAGAACAAAACATTTTCCATTTGACGAGTGTCAGAAAATACTTTTTACATGTAATGTGTGTTTAGTAATATCAAAATTCGAATTTGCACAAATTTTCACATTTTGCTGTCAAAAGCCATAGGAAAAAAAAACAAGTTTTGGAAACTTGGTGAAAATTTCTAGTTACCAAACAGGCATAGAGCGCGGTTACACAGCCTGAAAAAGAATCAGTTTTGTGGATTCACACAGAAAACAAATTGGATGGTAAATTAGGAACCAAGTCTGTTAGAAATACACCGAAATGGAAATGGTATAAGGAAACAAAGCTATTGGGTAGTACCTTCTCCTTCGGCGGCAAAATAAAAATGAAAATATCTGCCAAACGTAAACGTTTTAGAATGAAATATGATTTTTAACAAAATACTCATATCTGAAAATGATGAAACTTGCCCTTTTTTCATTCCTTTCTTTCATTCGAAAAATCATCCGCTCTCTTTCTTAAGTTGATTACTTTTTACGCTCGTGTAACCAGGCTCATAATATGTGCCTTCAAATCAAATCTTCCAACCAATCAGATAGTTGAGATTTGCATTTTTGCAATGAAACTCTCAAAATTCAAAAAGATTAAATCAATCTGAAATGAAACTTTCTATTAGATACGCAATCGTACCGACAATCGAATGTAGATTTAGCAAAATTACAGTCTTGAACCACAATAGTCGCCGGTTTGTAATTTTTCATATTCATTGGTTTCTTTTCATGCATGTATTTACATTATGAGTGTTTTTCCTTTAAACTTACAACACCGACTTTTTTTTTATCAAAATTACAGCTATCAATTAAGAAGTTTACTTAGCATTTGCGTTTTTTTTATTTTCTTTTAAGACGAAAAATAACGGTACCTTTTTTGCCAAAAAGGTAAATCTTATTTTTCTAAAAACGGCTCCAACGATTTTTTATAAAAAAAAATCACTTCTTAATGAAGATAAAAGTACATTTTGGAAAAAATGGTAATTATTGGTGCTTCTAGTTTCCAGTAGAGCCATTTTGTTGATTATCGATTTTCTGGAAAACGGTTAATTTTTTGGAAATTTCTTATGCAAAAGCTCCTAGAAAGTTTAAACACCAATGGAAGCCATAATTTTTCAAACAAATTTTATTTGAAAAGATAAGACCATCTTTTTTTTTTTGAAAAATCAAAATTTTGAAAACGATTTTTTAGAAACTTCGCATTTGGGAGTCTTTTGACATTATCTTGAATAGTTAAAAAACTATTTTCCTAAAATAAAATAAAATGCACCCATGTTTGATCACATTACAATTCACTACATTTTCAGTTACAAAATCATAAGCGATGATTCCACTGATGAAGAGTAATGTATATTCATGAGTTCACAAATGATGTTTGGTCCTCTGCGGTGCGGTGGTTGTTTTGTTTTCTTCCCGGGAACAAACAAAATTGCACACAAAAAAGCCTTAAAACAAAGAGGTTTTATCTGCCATGATAAGAGCGACGAACATTGCCTTTTTTCTACCTGCCCCGAGAAATGCGCTCAGTAGTCAGGCTTCTCTGGTCATGACATGAGTTCGTGGGTTTTTTTTTTAGAGAAAGTGAAAAAACATATAAACCAAAAATTCCAGTTTTGTTCGCGATCATTATTATCATTTAACACAACAAAAGAAGTTTATTTTGTTTTATCAAAATGTTTTTGTTCAGAAATTGTATTGAGCCAGGTGAAAGGTTTTAATTATTAACCTTAAGATATGTGGCGACTGGTGGGTATTTCTTCGACTTTATTCAAAACTAAATTTAAAAATACCAATATTTCTTTTAGCGCTATACTCAATACGTAAAACTGGCGACTGAAAGTGCAAAACCTACGCAAAACAAAATGAATTGCTAAGACCGACATCAGATCAAATTTAAAAGAATCAATTATTGATAAGGCTTACTTTCGCATCAAGATTTTATTAAGACTACATTTTAATTAAACGCATTTTTTTTCTTGGGGTATAACATACATATACAATGTTGCTGTTTCGGTAAAAAAAATATATTTCCCTTTTCACAGAAAACTGACACTTTCATGTGTTATTTAATGTATACAAAATGAGGAAAAAAAAGAAGTAGGTATCATACGGGATTTACCTAGTGATTTCATAATTGAACATTCATGGCATTTTTCATCATATAAAATTCATATGCCAATTAACGAGTTACATTAACAGAGTGAATTAATGGATGAACATTCATTTCATTTTTCACCTGCTGAATAAGCAACTCTAAGTTATCTATTGATTTCACAGCTTAACGTTCATGCCATTTTTCATCACATTTATACCCCTATTATGATTGTCAATTGATGGTTGATAAATACTGAAATTTATTATTAAATAACCTCATTGATAAGAGTTTTGGTAATTGAGAATGATGCAGACCATTGTGAATTACAAGAAAATCGATAATTACCATTAAATAATTGTGCAGTTCTTAAATAAGCCGAAGTTTTAAAACCAAATTTCAGAGTTTATCAATAATCAAATTGGTAATTGACAATCGTAATAGGGCCCATAATTTGCTTATGAATAAACTAGTTACCCCTACTTCGTGATTTCACTATTAAATATTCACCTCGAAAATCACTTGGTGAACGCCTATGATAGCCCTATGTTAAAGTCATCGATGATACCAAATTCATGGGGTGTAGCTTCCACTTATTGATGAAAAAGTTGGTGATTCATGCATGAATATTTTAAATTTCCTACTGGGGAATAGACGTATTTTGATAAAAACGCACCCAAGCATCTTTTCTGTTCCTCTTCCTATAGACACTAAGGGGTATTCACGATCTGGTGTACCAAGTCTTGTAAAATTGTAAAATTTTACTTTTTTACAACAGACTGTGAACACACCTTTACTAATCTGTAGCAACACTGAAGCAAATGTCAAAATCTGTTTCACATTTGTTCTGAAGAGCTGGCTTAAATTTGTGTTAAAAAAATTGTACACCCTTGTATTTTTCTGTTACAATAGGGTTCGGGTATTGTAAAAGTGTAAAAGTGTAAGATTTTGACATTCAGTAGGGGTATTCACGATCCGGTGTATCTGGTCTTGTATCATTGTAAAAGTGTAGCATTTTTTTGCACTACAACAACAAAATATACTGAATGTCAAAATCTAAAACTTTTACACTTTTACAATACCCGAACCCTATTGTAACAGAAAAATAGAAGAGTGTAAGATTTTTTTTTAACACAAACTAAGCTTTCTTCAGAGCAAATGTGAAACAGGTTTTGACATGTGCTTCAGTGTTGCTACAGATTAGTAAAGGTATGTTCACAGTCTGTTGTAAAAAAAATAAAATTTTACAATTTTACAAGACTTGTTACACCAGATCGTGAATGCCCCTATAGTAACACAGCCCTAGTAATGTGTGTTTGTTTTGTTTTTCGATTTCACATCTATTCTGGAATAGTGTGTCGAAGGTACAAATACAACAATGTGAACAAATGGGTTTTGGGGGGTGAAACGTACGAAAGTTTCCAATCTTAAAGCGAGTTTCATTCAAATTTCAAAGATCTCCCAAAATCGAGATTTGATCATTTCAATCAAACTTTTTTCCAGATTTAATTGTAGAATTGGTGAAAAACTGATACGCATTCCTGAAAAAAAAATCTTTATCATCAGATGACGAGGAAGACGAAGACGAAGAAATCAAAATCTCCACTGAAATTATAAAATATAAATTATTAACTTCTTCGTCCATTATTTCTTTATTTTTTAGCACGGATTGGCACTAGTTCACAAAGAATTAATAACAAAATATTTCCATTTTACCATTGACAGAAAAGACTTTTTATATGTATGTGTGCATTCAGATCAAATCTGCCAACCCATCAGAGTTTAATAGCGAGTTTCATTCAAATTTCAAAGATCTCCTCTCAAAATGGAGATTTGATCTTTTCAATGAAACTTTGTGTCCAAATTTAATTGTGGCATTGGCCGCGTTCGGTGGCATTCCTTAAGCAATCCGTAGCAATCTGTAGGTGCGTTTTTTTGCAGTCCCCGGGGGAATGGGTTGAAAAAAACGACCAATGCGCTTAAGTGAAATACTTGGTAACACTATTTATTAATTTGCAAGATGACATTTGAAGAACAGCTGTAATGCAAGAAAAAAATAAACATCATTGGCCTCGTTCGGTGGCGCAACCTAACCGATCCGGATTGCTTGGTGTTGTTGTAACGCCTAAGTAAAAAACGGCTGATGAACTAAACATATGTTGTCAAACACAAATCTCAAGCTACCCAAAAATTATTGGATTCGTTGAGATTCGGTTGGAAATGTAAGGAACAGCTGATTCAAAACTTCAGATGTGCATGCAATACAATTGACATAACGAGAAAGCTACCTGAATCGTTCGAAAAAAAATCCGCTACAAAGGTATCTTGGATAGGCTATCGGCCGCGCACCGAACGAGGCCATTGTTTGCCTCATCCTCATTCTTTTAAAAAGCATCGGGTTGATTTGTTTTGTGTAATTTCGATATATTTATTGAATTTAAACTACTTTTCTATTAAAAAAAACATAAAAAGAACCAAGTTAATTATTATTTATACAAAAAAATGTGAATCAAGTAATTTGAAAATTGAAATAAAGTATTTTGGTAATTGTTTTTAGCCGATGTGATTTTCTTTTAATTTAATTTTCACAAATACAGTGGTACATAGAATTCAACTACTTGAAAACTACCCCATTCGTCGGTCACTGGTGACATGATATTAGTGGACGAGTTGCTTATTCGGGCGGGACGCTCAGTTCCTATGTCTTCTCAGAGAAACCTTTGTTTTGTTGTTCATTCAATTCTTGTTAATTGAACGAATATCAACTTCAGGAAATGCTTTTTTATTTAATAATAATTTTACAGTCAAGTTTTAATATACCTATAATAAAAATAAACGCAAAAATGAAAATCGCTGTAGAAGGTTGTGCTCATGGCGAGGTGGAAAAAACCGTAGAGGCAATACAAAAGCGAAAAATGTTAAAATAGATTTGTTTTTGCGAAATGTATATTAAAAGGTAGGTTAGGTTAGGTTGACATGGCCATCAGGAAAACAACTGATACACTTAGACCAAATGCTCAACCAAACCAAACAAAATTGATAATTATCTGACTTGTCAAAATGTCAGTTTTGAAGTTTCTATACATTTTATCGATAACTTAGTGAAAAAGTTTTTGGTAGCACAGTTTTTATCCTCTCCAATAGCTAAGCCCCGAGAATTCTCTGGGTTTAAGCTAAGCACCCCCGGGGATTAGTTGTTGTTGGATTTAACATGCAAATTGTTAATCCTACTCATCGTTTTTTTCGTCCAATTTCCCCGGGGCTTAGAAAAAAACACGCCTTGTAACGCCTAAGGAAAAACCAGATGATGAACTAAACATATGGTGTCAAACACAAATCTCAAGCTACCCAAAAATTATTATTAATTTGAGGAACAGCTAATTCAAAACTTCAGATTTGTATGCAATACAACTGACGTAACAGAGAAAACTACTTGGATCGTTCGAAAACAAACCCACTACTAAGGTATCTTGGCTATCCTATCGGCATTGCACCGAACGCGTCCAATGCTAAATGACTGACACACACATTTCTGAAAAAAAAAAAATATATCTTCATCGTCAGATGATGAGGAAAATGAAGGCAAAGCAATAAAAAAAATTCCACAAATTTTTAAAATTTAAATTATTAACTTCTTTGTCTATTATTTGTTTATTTTTTAGCAGGGACTGGCACAATTTCACAATAAATTAATAATAAAATAGTTTCCAATTTATGTTTGATAGAAAAAACGTTTTACTCGTATGCGTGCATTCAGATCAAATCTGCCTACCCACCAAATATCAGATCTTTCGTGTTAAGATTTGATCTAGATTTGCTCTTTTTGTTGGAATGAAACTCTCAAAATTCAAAAAGATGAAATCTTTTGTCAGAAAGAGCAGATCTTTTTCTTGAATGAAACTCGCTATTAGTATAGCTTATTTGTGAGACCAAGTCTCGTTTCATTACTCATAGACAGTGATTATCCCTTCGTAGGGATAAAAGAGCTTCTATAGGAAATATACTCTCTAAAGACCCCCCTTACTTATTTTCTTTGCACTGTTTGAAATGAATGTTGAGGTAACCAATAGAAAAGCATTGCAACATAATAAAACAAGCCGGTCAAAATTACTCGAAGTGAAATGGAACTATTTGTTGGTATATCATTGTTCACGTCCCTCATCTAGTTGCCTTCAACTAGACGCCATTTGAACTCTCAATTAGGACAGCCTTTTGCTTATGAGACCATGCCATGTCGTAGAGAGGAAATATTTTTGTTGTTAAGTTATTGACCAATTGGTTGAATTAATATAGGTGTTTGAGATTTAAATATACCTCTTTTGGCTGTTTCAGTATAAAGATAACTTATACAGACAAATTCATGGAATGCCAATGGGAAATCCACTTTCTCCTACCATTGCCGATTTAGTTTTGGACAACCTGTTGGACAATAAATTTGCCGATAGTAACAAACCAAAGATAATCGTCAAATATGTAGATGATATATTTGCAGTTGTTAATGAGGGGGAGGTCGAAAATATTTTACGATGAGTTAAAAAATACAATTTACCGTTGAGAGGGAACAAAACAGAGCGATAACGTTCTTAGACGTCAAGATTCATCGCGATAATGATAGACTCTCTTTCAATTGGTATCAGAAAGACACAGCATCTGGAAGACTTGTCAACTTTAGATCCAATCAAGCAAAGCATATTCTTATTAATACAGCATCTAATCTAGTTCAAAAAGTCTGCGTTGAATGACCGGGAATTTCACGCCACAAATGAGAAAATAGTCACACAAATCCTCCTAGATAATGGCTATCCAATGGAAATCATACGGAGCTTGATACTTCGCCAAAAACACAAAGCTCCTGTTGATAATCGGCAAAAAGAGAGAGGTATTTATAAGAGTATAGTTTATGTTCCCAAACTGTCAGAAAACTTTAAGGAGACTGTAAAAAATAGCACTAATGACATCAGTTTAGCGTATAAATCCAATAGAAAGCTGGCACCTATTTTCACCAACATGAAAACAAAAACGGAAAAGGATAAGTGCACAGACGTAGTCTATAAAATTAACTGCCGTGGCAATGCGGAAGAAAATTGCAATCTTTCCTATATCGGTAAAACGAAATAACTTCTTCGTCAACGAATTTCCAACCACAAACCCGACATTAATTTAAAAAGCACTGGGAAGACAGCATTAGCCTTATACTACGTTTCCACCAACCACTAAACCGAGATTTAAGTAGATTTAGCTAAATCTCCTACAAATCTTGAGGACTTACCATACAAATTTTAATCTTCTCAGATGAAAATTTAAAATAAATCTCATTTAAATCTTCAATCGATCTACCATATTTCCATATCGAAATGAACAAATTCATCGGGAAAGTGAATTTTTCTCTTCGGTTGACACAGATGAAGCTGCCTGTCTCACTTCTACATAATAAGAGAAAATGAAAAGATATATGCATTTTGAACAGTGCTGTCAAAATTAATCTACTTTTGGAGCGGTGGAACCACTTTTTGAGATTAGTAAATCTACAAGAGATTACAGTTCGGTGGAAACGTATGGCCTTTTCGATTGGCCGTCCAGAACTGTTCTGACCCCCACAAAATGACAGTTGTTACTCAAAACAGAACAGAAAACGATTCTGGATTTCATTTCAGAATCGAAAACAGAATACACTAATCACTTACACAATTAAAATGTCAAAATAATCGGCTTGATTTGTTGTGTAATTTCTTTGTGTTTATTGAATTTAAACTCATTTTCTGGTGAAATAACATAAAAAGAAGCAAGTTATAATTATTATTGATACAAGAAAATGTGTATCTAAATTGAAATCCAGTGTTTTGGAAATTCTTTTTAGCCGAAGTGATTTTCTTTTAATTTAATTTTCACAAATACAGTGATACATATAATTCAGAATCAGTCAAATTGTTTACGGCTGTTTTATTGGGGGAAAGTGTTCCGAACGGCCAATTCGAAAAGGCCAGTAGTATTACACTCCATTCAGCGTGGACACAAACCGGATTTTGACAGAGTGGAAATCCTGGGGGTCAATTCCCGATCTGTGAAGATGTGAAGTGATAAATTTTATCACGCTTTCACGTCTAATTCGATTCTCGATTCGTGAAAAAGTGAAGTTAAATGCCAAACATTTTTCATATGATAATTTTTTTATCACAGTTAATTGTTTTGTGAAGAAAATGTTTCTAATCGAATATTAAGAAGAAAAACAGGATTTGGTACATGACAAGTAAGCAACAATTATATTTATAAACAAATTTATTTTGGTAGTAAGTTATATTTGTGTTAATTCGAGTAAATAACGAAATTGATAAATCAACAGATTCACACCGGCCGACGCGACGGTGCTCATTCCCGCGACAGTTCGTTGGAAACTACCCATTCCAAAAAAATGCAGAGCACTTTACCATATTTAAATAGCTTTGAAGCGCACTTATAAGTTGTTTTTCAAGAATGGTCTCAATTCACGTATTAAATCCATGCATAAATGTTTTGGGAATCTATAAAGTTCAATAAAGTGCTCCTAGTTGTAACTTCGAATATATTCTGCCCATCTCGAAGGAAAAGCCTCAATATCCTCACATGAAAAAATAATAAATCTTACTTAAAACAGAGATATTGAATATAATATAAAACCCACAATTGTTGAGTGTGACGTCTTTTATTAATTTATTAAACGAATTATTATTACGGACATTATTCTTAAGCAAATTTAGAAACTGAAATGAAATATTTACCTTTCCCAACAAAAAATCTAATCAGAAATGACAGAATTTATCATTTAGTACTTTTTAGTACAAACTTTATCACAATGAGTTCTAGAATCGCATTAGGCGTGTGCGTGAAGTTGGAAAATGATAAACCTCTGTGAAAACTGAAATGATATTTTTTTTATCACTTCATAATTTCACAGATCAGGAATTGACCCCCTGGAAAGGGAGAAACTTGTCTCCAAGCGGTATACTCTAGAAACGCTTCATATTATTAACAACAAAAACAAAATGAATCGTAAACAAGACAGCCAGAACATTTCATCGGTTTACTGCTCTTTGGTGACTAAGCAGAATCCGTGACAATTTAAAGCCGACTAAACTTCAATCGAAGTGGTTTTTTTTTTATCATTGCTTTATATTTGTCTTTCATTGTATTATTTATGTTTATCTGTGATACATACTAAATGTAAGTTTGCCAAATTTTACACTAAATGTTCTTATGTGTATAATATGTTCAATTTATTTTTGTTAATAAAAGATCCCCTGAAGAAGTAGGCAACCACCGTCGAAACGTCGGGAAAGGAAATGAAATTGTTTCATTAAAAATACATTACGACCAAAACAGCCAAAAGAGGTATATTTAAATCTCGAACACCTATAATAGGAAATATTTTTGTTATTTTAAAAAAATGTGTAACTGCACAACCGGCCTTAAATGCAAATATTATAAACTTTTAACAAAATTTGTTTAAACAATTTGTTTTGTTTTAGTCTCTTAATTGAACAAAATGAAAGAGAAAAATTATGTACGTGCAGTGGAGACTTAAGAAAGAGAAAGAAGGATAGATAAAGATGGGTATACTAGCCTAAGAATATTTACGTATTTTCTGAACTCACAGAGACGGGAAACGTTGTTGGTTGTATTTCCTAAACTACGAATTGATTTCTAGAAATTGCATTAAGCATAATTACCTAAGGAAATGGTACATGTCCCTACCCAGATCAAATTGCTAGAGATTGTTTTAAATAATTGATGCAACTGATACAAAACGAACTCAGGGTATCTATAATTTGTTTAGATAGCTAGATAGATACTACTAATATTTTAACTCCCAGATACCCACTTTTGTTGCATGCTAACACAACATTATTTTCTCGGAAGATTATTCACCAAACTATCAATTAAATAATAATAATTAATAAGGTTCCTCACCTTCTTCTCCACTTGTATTGACTTGCACCAGTACCCGTAGTGGTTGTTTATTTTGCTTTGGAATTCGTTCCCAAGCCGAATTTAATGAATCAGCAATTTTCTGACTATCAACAGTCTCAATCATATACAAGTTTGGTGTATTCAAAACCTGTAAAACAATACTAATTAGAGTTTTATCTAATCTCAACAGAACATCTAAAGATAATAGATTATTACTTTATTTATTTTGTTTTTCTGCAAATGTCCAATAAAATGCCAACAAATTTCCGGACACTCAGTTTGTATCTGGGGATTGGCACCTTTCTCAATCAATTCCTGTACGTAGTTCTCACCGAAATGCCTTTGACCTGCAGAGTATGCATCAATGATCATTTCGGCGGGCTTTGTTTTACTTACAGCGACTAGAAGGGGCTTTGGAGCGGTGATATCCTAGAACAGGCAAAAGATGACACCAAGTTTCTTATGAGGAAATAAATTAGTGGAATAGTTTTTTTTCGTACCTTTGGTCTATTGGCGTATGTTTCATCAATTTTTTTCAAAATTAGATTTATTCCGGCTTTAACATCAACGTCAGTCATGATTTTTTTTAGCATTTATGTAATACAGCGATCATATAATAATACAATACAATAGAATTTTATCAAATTAATAAATTAAAATTATCAGTTTTTGTTTCTCTTTTGACAGCAAATGTCAAATACTTGACGGTTGGCTGGCTACTGACAGCCAGCGGATGCGTTCGTGTTGTGAAGATAAATTGGGTTTGTTTCCTTAGTTTGCCAAGGTACGACAAATAATAACAGAATCACATTACACCCTGGCTCCACTTTCAGTAGATTTTTTTCGTGGTAAGCAATGAAATATCATTATTTGCATAGCACAGTGGAGATACTTTTTTGGTATAGATATGAAGAATTGAGTTCGATAAACAGATCTGTACCTTATACCGATTTCGTTTCCATAAAAACATCGATATCAATAAAAACGTCGCACCACCTTCAATTTTTTTTTCTGGAAATCAGATTCGTTCATTATTGTATATAGATATTAATAGTACTATCATGACGACGAAATTCATCCAGCCTGCAATAAGTTCTACAACTTATCGTGGGTTCCACTACCAAATCGGAGGTGAGGTAGTGTTGGTGTGTTATGAAAATGCGAATGAAAAGAAATAGTGTGATAATAAATTGATGAGTGAACTATATACAAAATTTATTATGAGTTAGAGGAGGAAAGGAAAACAAGTATTTGATAGGTTTTTTTTGTTGTTTATTTATGAGGATTTTTTTGTTGGGTAGGAGTTGGTTGGGTGTGTGTGTTTTTTGTTCTACGGACAGAGTTAAATCTGCTGGCTGTAGCAAATATAAAAATATGTAGGCATACACTTGTGTGCAACGGTAACTACTCCAAAAAAAAAGTTTCTTACCAAACGCAAATACACTAATTATAATAATTATTTTACTATAAATTTGAGATTTGTGGTAATCGTTGTCCAAGGAAATTTTTTCTTATGTTCCCAAGGGGTTTCTTTTGAAATTTCAGATTTCGATTTGGTTAGTATTTTCGTAAAAAATCGACGAGACGAAATTTCAAATAAGAATTTTTTATTAATATTATTTGTTTTAAAATAATATTTCTAAATTTATTTAATAAATAATAACATTAAATAAAAAATAAGTAAGTGTAAAGTATTGTATTTTTTGTTTGTTAATAAAAATAATAATTGAAAAAACAGCTTTTCAAAATTCAGCTTTAATTTTAAATTAAATAATTTAATTATTAAATAATAATTAAATAATTATTATTAAATTAATATTTAAATAAAATAAAGTTCGCCCACATTGTATGCACAGGATAAGAAATGTTCAGTGACTAGTTTTTGAAAAATCGATTTTTGAAAAAAAAATTGTAGGTAGATAGGTATATTTATTTTTTTTATATAAAGAAACAATTTTTTAGAAAATTTGAATATGCAGTTTTATTTACACTTTTAGGAAGCGTTTGCATAAAAAAATAATTTCAATCGGTTCAAAATATGAAAAGTGGTTCTATAAGAACTGTAGCCCACTAATCGATTCAAAAATTTTGAGAATAACATAAGGTCACATAAATTACTAATTGTGTTCTATGAGAAGTACCATTAAGAACTACGCAAAACAAAATATTTTTTTAATTAAAACTGGACTATCCTAATTTAATAACACATTTTTGTTGAAAATCATTGGAGCCGTTCTTGGGAAATATATTTTTTTCTTTTTTTTTAACATTTCTATGAGAGGTACCGTTGTTTTAAATCGTAAATGTTTTTTTTAATTTTTTTTTAATTTCGGCTTACATTAGTGTTTCAACTTCTTACGAGCTTCTGCATAAAAAAAAATTAAAAATAAATTACAAAAAAAATACCTTTTCCCTTCATTAATGAACTGATTTTTTTATTAAAAATTGTTGGAGTCGTTTGTGAGAAAACTAATATTTACCTTTTTGGTCAAAAAAAGTATGGCAGGTAGTTAGGTACTGCCATTTTTCGTCTTAAAAAAGCTGAAAAAAAAACTGGGAACATGTTTATGAAAAAAAAGTTTAGGCTGTAAACTTGAATACATATAGACAGAGACGGAATTGCGGACCCATTTTTTCGTCTTCGCTTTCATCGCAATGTCAAGTTTGATCAAAATCTCGATTTCGATTTTTTTCGAATCCATAGCTTGTAATATAGTACCTACATATATAATATGGCTAGTCAAAAAAAAAATAATAAAAATAATACTACCTAGGTATACCTACTTTATTTCCTAATAAGACTGTCTGGAGAAAAAATTAAATTATTCTTAATAGATATTATACTTGAAAAAAAAGCAAAAAGTACCTATGTACATACATGTAGTATGTAGGTGGGTATCTGGGTACACATGTACCTACCTAAGCAAAACATATTGAAATATATCAACATTGCTTTGCTATTTTCGCATAGAAAAGGTGAAAAGTAGCAACGTTGCTACAATTCAAAATCCTAAAATCCACCAAATATCTAAAATTTGAAAGAAAATTTTAAAATAAATTATATAATAAACTACACAAGCATGTATATCCATATACATTCTTACTTCAAATTCATATATACGGCAATATCCTTGATATAATTCATTTATAGCCACCACATTTTTAAGGTTGCCATGGCAAAAACAGCTTATTCGGTTCTTACACTCTATATTGTTGTCAGAAGTAATAAGTTTCGACAGTCTCCCTTGCTTTTTTCTTTTTTGCCTCTACCTTTTCTTCTCCCACATCAACAATTCACTATCAAGAAAAGAGAAACTAGCGCCCTCATCGACGGAACTACTAGCTAAAATATTCTGTCTTAAAGTAGTACTATAGGTTTCATATACAAAGATTCGTTCAAATTAAAATCATTTTTTTCGGGAAAAACAGCTACGTATTGAATCTCTTTTACTAGCATTCAAAACGGATTTGTACACAGTTTCTTACACACACTACAATATTTGTTTTGAAGTTTCTCAATTGTTGTGTTGTCAATGAAGTTTTTATTTTGTGGCAATATACAGAAAAAATAAATTAATATTATTAAAAAATAAAAAAAATATTGTTAAATACTTTTTGGAAACAAATATTACAAAAGTTGAATTGGATTTAGGAACTCCCCAGCGTCGGAATAAGAAAATAAAATCGGATTAATGATGCATTAACGAATTGATGGTAACGGATTGTGTGGTAAAAAAATTTAAATTCACTGAAGATGGATGTTAATGACAACCGTGTTTTGTTTGCAACTCAATATAGAGTTGTTAAAAAAACGACAACGGGACTTAGGATTCTTAATCTAAACTTAATGGCGGCACTGGTGGATTCAATGACATTTCAAATTTAAAAACTGTATGTTATGGCGATTTCGTTTCAATAACTAGGATTCGCTACTAAAACCAATACATTTTGGCTTTGAAAAGAACGATAACGGATCTAACCTCTTTTTGTGACTGTACAGTGTGTGTGTTGCTTGGGAGCTCTAAAAAAAAAAAAATCTTCAATTCGTAAATACACCGTTATTTCGTTTTCATTTTCTGATTCCGCCGCGGCGGAGTTCCTAAACCCACTTGCACTTTTTAAATATTTGTTTTAGCAATAATTTTTGTTAGCAAATTCCTTAGTCAAAGTAAATAAAAATACCGACATCCGGTTATATGTATATATCAAATAAACTTTATTACAAGACGTTCACGTCTGCTCGCTAGGACTTTACAAAATCGAATGGATACAAAATACATTTATTGCACAAATAGTATCTATGAGATACACTAAGTGTCGCCTCGCTTTTATTTCTCTTTAGCATTTTTTTTAAATATTAATTCGTTCTTTCTGTAAACTGCCACAAAATAAAATTAAATTGAGAACACAACATTTGAGAAACTTCAAAACAAATATTGTAGTGAAAACCATAAATCCTCTTTGAAATCTTCTAAATCTTGAGATTCCCCATACAAATTTTAATCTCCTTAAATGAAGATTAGAAATTAATCTCATTGCGGGCGATCACTCACTTATTAGATATGTTATCTCGGATACCAAGCTATCGGGGTATATCTGTGGACGAATCAGATAGGTTAGCTGAAAGCTATCAAAAAATCAAAGCAAAACGCATACCAACGAATTTTGCAGTCAGCTGGTTCTATACATTTGGTCTCGGATAGCAAGTTATTCCAATTTTTTTGGGATAACTCAAGATAGCTTTCATGCGAGCAGCTGTTTTTTCATCAGATGTGGTTTTGCACGCATTACAACAACAGAAAGTTACTCAAGATTGCTGAGAATAATTGAGTGAACGTCCCCATTGAAATCTTCTTCGAAGTAGAAGATTCGCAAAAGAAACAAACCTTATTTCATAGAACGCACCTATTCTAATGTCATATTTTCTCCATTGACATTCAAAAAAAAAAAAAAACTGTCACCATTATTTAAATTGTTTTTGTCTGGTATAATTTGTCGTTGCCTTCAAATTCTGTTTTTGTTTATAAATAAGTATGAAAATAACAAATGCAATAAAGCTACAAAGACCAAAGCGGTAGGTGCCTCGAATTTGTAATGGAAAATGTTTTAGCTATCCTACAGTAATACTTTGAAGTTGTTCTTTCCCAAATATATAAAAACGAAAACCGTGCAAAGGCGATTACAGTATTTATGTAAATATATCTATTTGCTGCAAGATGTTGGGATAACAATATTTTAACGTTATTACTCATTTTTGTTTATTGAAATTAAATTTCTTCACTGCACCGAAATTATTATTCTTCTTCCCAATTATTTTGTTTTTGTCTTGTTGTATTGACTTTTGAATGACAATTTATAGAGAAAACGTCAAACTAATCTTTTTTTCACTGGTGAAAACACTCAATTTACTGGATTATCTTTAGGTGAAAATATAACATAACATTTTATACGTTTGTATATATACATATATCTTATTCTAGTTTGCAAGTATTGTAGGTTATAGTGTATGAAACTATACTAAAAGAAAAAGAGAAGCCTTGTTGGCACTACACTGTAAAACAGAAACCTGAACAGGACGGTCATACGTTACAGCCTCCGATATACACATATTACATATAACAAGTAAGAGATAGAATTAAGAACTCGTGTATAATGTAAAAGAAATTTTAGTCTCAATAAATATACATAAATACATTAAAATTTGGTACGCTATAACTTAAGAACGAAATGACATACAGAGGTCGTTGATATGCCATTTTATAGATAATTGTACTGTCTATAAGTTGTTCTTAGAAAATTTTGAGAAGAATAAAGATTTTGGGAGTTATTCAACAAAATAAAACAAATTATTATTTTTAACGTTTAAAAGCGCGTCCATATTATGCCGAATGATACCGATCGGCCTGTGCCTCGCCACTTATTCTGGTCGACACGTTCAATTTGGCATGACGTCTACATTTCTTTTGTATTGTGGACGTGCCGAAACAAATTATTTAACCAACCCTACTACAGAACAACACGTAAAATCACTCAATGTCTACCAGATAGAAAAATCAAAACCGTAAATTTAAATGTTAAAACACGAGGAAGTGAAACGGTCGGTTCGGCATGACCACACTTTGACTGCTTTTACACAGGGAAACTGAGTTGCCGGCAAAAGGGAGCTTGTAGGCGCGAAGGGCAAGAAGTAAGGGGAATGGAAAAAATCTCCCCGGTCAACGATTTGAAGATATTTTTTGACGTTTTGCTTTGCATTCCAATAAGCCCAATATACTATTCCCAGTTTCCTCCTCAGTTTCTTTGTGCCAGTTCCTTCGTGTGAAAGCTACAATGCAATTAAAGGAAAACGTCAACAAAATCTCCAGCAACTGGGACTTTATAATTCGGTTCGGGTATCTGTCATCGGATCCATTTCGTTCGGTTTCGGCATGGACCAAAGGCCGATCGGGACGTCCATACTTATTTGGTTTGGCCGATCGTCATAGCCCCCAATGTTTTCAACCACTTTTCTCCAAATCTATCAACTGTACGATAAAAAGTGTGATAACCTTTTGTATGTAGAATAACATGAGCTACAATGCGTACTTACAACTTTTTTCAAAAGAACCTATAGTTTTGTAATTTTGAAAAAAACTGAATTTTCCCCCAAAAAATGTTTGCTCCACCAAAATTCAGCTTTGTCGGAATTTTTTCGAAGTTTAATCATTTTTTTCTCTAATTTTCCTGGACTATAAATGTTATATTCTTCCCTAATTCATTAATTATTTAATTTATTTAAATATATCTTAATTTCATTTAATTATAAGGTTTAATATTAAGATGCAAATCTTAATATTAGGTTCTATAGAAAAAAAATAAAATACAATCTGTCAAAATTTAGGTTGAGAATTAATAGCCGAACAGTTATTTCCCGCGCTAAATTTAAAAGATAGTGGTGGTGTGGAAAAAATTTCATTCTTTAGCTGGCGATGCTTACTTCTCCGACAAATTTTGGAGAAAATTTGTATTAGAGTGAAATTATGGGGAAGTCTACTAGTCTTTAGCAAATTCTCATTCTATTGTGCTTTGTGTTTCGAATTTTATTAAAATATTTCCTGTAAGATACAAATTGCGGGATGTATTTGATTATTGATAAGCATCCGTTGTACAAATAATTGCAATTTTAATTCAGGGATTTCAGCGGATTAACTCAGGTTTAACTACGGTTCAAGCATGCTGTATTGATCTTTTATTGCATACTTCTAACTTTAACAATCGTTGGACCTCTGTTAATCCACCAAAATCAAGGGTTTCCATTTCCTGAACAACGAAACAAATATTTAAACCATATATTAGTACAATTACGTAACGGTCCTTAGAACTAAATCATAATATTTTTTTTCGCCAAGTGATTAAAACGTAGTTTATATTTGACAGCACTTTCTAATGTTTTGTTTTTGCTTAGAAGCGAAACATCCAATAAAATTGTTGTTTTCGATATGCTGCCAATAATTGTATAGGTTAGTCATAGATTTGTACAACAACTATATGCCATATTACGAGTATATAAATGAAATTTATTTTAAATTTCTTGGTTGCATTACACCAGCTTAAACAACACAGTGAATACGCAATATCTTTTGAATATGTCATGTATGTCCACTTTACTCAGTTTTCTTTAGCGTCGATCAATTTCAGTTTTGCTAGAACAGCTAAACTGGCCCGTACATACGGACATTTGAATAGCGTTAGGTTTTCAACATTCAGATAAGAAAACCGCATAATGTCAATGTCATTAGAAGCTATTGTGTTATTTCTTAGTTCAAGGATTTTGCTGGTAATTTTTCGTTGATGTTGACACTAAATTAAAGCTCGCGTAAGCCATGGTTGGTCTTTAGGTTAAATCTAATTAAATCTTGGCCTATAGAGTAGATCAAAACATACTTATTTTTGTACAATATTGTTGAATAAACCTTAAATTTATTGAGTATATGTGTCTGAAAGATAAAAGGTGATTTTTTAAGAGCTTGGTTTTTGAAAATTCAAAAAAACACAGAAACTTGTAAAAAGTGAATGAAATTTTTATTTGGATCGATAAATCAATTTCTGCCATTTACTTTTTAAAAATAATTTCACTTAAATATTGCCCGCGGCTACGCTTCAGGTGGTCCATTCTGAAGGTCCAATTTTGGCAAACTTTTTCACACATTTCGGCCGGAATCTCACCAATGACACGTTCAATGTTGGCTTCCATGGCAGCAATCGTGTTTGGCTTGTCCCCATAGACAATAGACTTAATATAGCCCCACAAAAAATAGTCTAACGGGGTCAAATCACATGATCTTGGTGGCCAATTGACTGCGCCAAAACGTGAGATCAACTGCTCACCAAATTCGCCTCTCAATTGATGCATGGTTTCGCGTGCAGTGTGGCATGTGGCACCGTCATGTTGGAACCACATGTCGACCGAGTTCAATTCTTGCATTTTCGGCAAAAAAAAATCTGTTATAATCGAACGGTACCTTTCTCCATTGACCGTAACCCTGCGGCCTTCATCGTCCTTGAAGAAGTACGGCCCAATGATGCCGCCTGCCCATAAACCGCACCAAACAGTGCATTTTTCGGGATGCATTGGTAGCTGCTAAATTGCCTCTGGCTACTCTTCACTCCAAATACGGCAATTCTGCTTATTCACGTATCCATTTAGCCAAAAATGAGCCTCGTCGCTGAAACGGACGTAGCTTGCGAAACACATTGTTCACAGAGCACGAATTTTGATAATAAATTTCAATAATTTGCAAACGTTGTTCAGGCGTAAGTCTATTCATGATGAAAGGGCAAACAATACTGAATCGAAATGTCAAATGTTCGTGGAATTTGTCATGTGTGATCTGTCAAAAATATAAACGTCAAAAACCAAGTAGCAAAAAAATCACCCGTTAGTTGTCAAAAAAATTTTTTTAACTCGTGTGGCATACTTAACAGAGAGCTATTTCTTCAGTATCGCCATTATCTTTGGATAGGATATTGAACTGATGAGTTTAAAGATATTACGAATGAATATAAATGTTTTTTTTTGCACTAAAAGTTAAAGTTAATTCCCCACAGAATAACGGATCTTTGTGGATTTGGGTTTAAATTATATGATACAGCAATTTTGATGAGGAATCCTGAGCTGAGACATCTATACTTAAACGGAGATTTGGGTACTTCGTTGGTTTCAACCGAAGAATAATACTACGTTCCCAACGAACTTTAATCTCTTGTAGATTTACTAATCCCAAACACTGTTTCCACCGCTCCAAAAGTAGATTAATTTTGACAGCACTACTCAAAATGCATATATCGTTTCATTTTCTCTTATGATGTAGAAGTGAGACAGGCAGCTTCATCTGTGTCAACCGAAGAGAAAAATTCACTTTTCTGATGAATGTGTTCATTTCGATATCTAAATAGGGTAGTTCAATTGAAGATTTATCTTAAATCTTCATCTAAGAAGATTAAAATTCGTATGGTAAATCCTCAAAATTTGTAGGAGATTTAGCTAAATCTACTTAAATGTCGGTTTAACTACGCTTGCACCGACCACTAAACCGAGATTTATGCAGATTTAGCTAAGTCTCCTACAAATCTTGAGGATTTACCATACAAATTTTAATCTTCTTAGATGAAGATTTATACTACGTTTCCACAAACCACTAAACAGAGATTTAAGTAGATTTAGCTAAATCTTCTACAAATCTTGAAGATTTATAATACAAATTTTAATCTTCTCAGATGAAGATTTAAAATAAATCTCATTTTAATCTTCAATCGAACTATCCTACTTCCATATCGAAATGAACACATTCATCGGGAAAGTGAATTTTTCTCTTCGGTTGATACAGATGAAGCTGCCTGTCTCACTTCTACATCATAAAAGAAAATGAAACGATATATGAATTTTGAATAGTGCTGTCAAAATTAATCTACTTTTGGAGCGGTGGAACCACTTTTTGAGATTAGTAAATCTACAAGAGATTAAAATATGACGTTAGAATAGGCGCGTTCTATGAAATAAGGTTTGTTTCTTTTGCGAATCTTCTACTTCGAAGAAGATTTCAATGAGATTAATTTCTGATCTTCATTTAAGGAGATTAAAATTTGTATGGGAAATCTTCAAGATTTAGAAGATTTCAAAGAGGATTTATGGTTAATCCACTTAAATCTGGATTAAGTGGTAGGTGAAAACGTAGTATAAATCTACTTAAATGTCGGTTTAGTGGTCGGTGGAAACGTAGTACAAGACTTGACTGTTGCTGCTTATTTAGGCTTAGAAGGTCGCAATTATTGAGTGTTATAAACTTTTTACAAAACACCCCTATTAAGGAAACCATAAGTAGTTTTTTCAGTAATTCCATCATTTCTTTATTTTGACATGTATCATTATATCCCTAAATGTGTATTTGAATATAGTACCTAGGCCCACGCATACAATTTGACATATTACTAACTATCGAGGAAGACCAAACCAATTATTCTTTAAGTCATCATCAATTTATTATCAAAAAAGTGCAGATATATTAATACTACTTGTGTTTATTTATTTTTTTTTTGGATTCTGGAGAGTTGGGGTCGTGATCACTTGACTTCTCCGTGAATACATACTCGTTGCATTTGATGGTATTTCGATGACATACGGATATTTTCCCGATTTAAAACTACTGTTACTAGCTCCGTCCACATAGTACTTCATTAAATTGCTTGAAACAGTAGGCGATAAAAATACATTTCTTTCAAACTAAGAAAGAAATAAAAGAATAATTAGAGACTTATATTAATTAAAAGATAAAGAATAATATATACCATGTAAAATATAGCCACTAGTATTTCATATGTCAAAAATAAAACGATGTAAAATTTGATTAACTCCAGAATAATATGGACAAGGAATGCTACAATTTTTTGCAAAATTATACGTATCATCTGAAGCTTGAGATTTTTAAGCGAAAGTCAGAAACATTTTGAAATACTTTTCAAAGAAATTTTTGATTTTTTTATGTATGTTACATATGTTCATATGTAGGTACTAAAAAAGTAAATTAGTTTCGCGATTCTTTTTTTTTCTGACAGATAACGTGTATCTGTACAGAGATAGCCAAATTTATTCACGCATATTTTGAGAGTGAATAATTTTTTTGCACATAAAAGCATTTACGCTTGCGGAATAGGACGACAGTTTCATTTGTTTCATTCTTTTGTATTCCCTCCTGAAGTCATGTACTATTCTCTTTCAACGCTGAATCAGTTTTCAATGTTTACTCCAAGGTTATACGTTTAATCTCGAGAGTGCTTCCCTAAAATAAGGTTTCACACATTTCACAACGTGTGTATAATTCTGGATTCGATTCTGAAATACAATCCAGCACAATGATCACTTCTTTTCCGAAGTGGAACTGTCGTTCTTAATGGGAATAAATATAGAAAACTTTCGAAAGGGTTTACACGCACACCGAACGCCCCTCGATTAGGTACTAATTGGAAAAGGCAACAGTAAATTACAAAATAATAAGTAAATTTATACGATATATTTTCGATACTTGATTAAGTTGATGGGGAACCAAGAAAATGACGACGTTCATCTGGGGCCCAATTCCGTAAGCGTAATTGATTTTCCGTGAATAAAATGTATTGACGTTCTATGCAAGTTATCTGTCAGTCAAATTGAATCTCACCTTTGCGGAATCGCAAATATGTTTTATAACCGATTGTTTGTGTAGACAGAGAAAACTCACGCTTGTGGAATTTGGGTCCAGTTTCTCAATCCCTATCGCCATCATAATTTTCGAATTTTTCATTCTGACTTGCGATGCGAAGTTTTGAAAGATTTGAAAGAAAAGGCAACCATATGCACAAGTAACTATAAGATATATTTATATAAATAATTTAATGTTTCCAACTGTGTATTTTTTGTAAAACTATTTTTCAGTCAGATATTTTTAAAACTTCGAATACTACTCAAAATTAAAAAAAAAATCTTCCATCAAAATTTTCAATGATCCAAAATTTAATTACAAAATGCATGTGGTTTTGCTTCAGTATAATCATTTATATTTTTTGGATAATTTTCAAACTATCAATTTTTATGTTTGTGGCTAGTGAACTTTTTTCGGCACTTTATTTTTTGGTATGTCAATCTTTTGTGATAAAAATTTTAAGTTCACTTATTAAATTTCAATTATTTTAGACCTCTTCTGTAATAAGCAGGATTTTGGACCGTCTAAAAGAAAATATGCGTTCAAATAATATGCAAGCATCGCATTTATCTGTCAATGACTTGGACTAAATTATAATTAACACAAAATAGTGTAATCTTGAGATGCAATTAATAATATTTGATTGTGGGAGAATCCTTGAAAATCGAACTGAAACTTGATGTGTGTTTGATAATTTTTGCAAGAAGTTTGATGAATTATAATGGCATTTTGTCACACGTGTAAATTCGAAGAATTCGTCATTATGCAAAATTTCCTTAGATTACTCGCAAAATTAAATTCATGCCGCCCTTCTAAACAAATTGTTATAAAATAGAATTAGATCAATGAACTGCTGAAATATGGCAGTCATATTGCCAATCGTGTAAATGTAGAATGATCGATAAGCACCAATGACACAACTGTCCCAAAAGTTATGAATTTACAGCCTTGGTCATTAACGCATCATAGCGATCGCATACATGCAGAAATGTTATTCATTACCTTATGTAACGTTGCATAGCACCAATATAAGTTAAATGTGTAGTTTTGGTATGTACCAACGACGATGCTCTGTGGGAATCGCAGTCTTGTCTCTACCGACGACGTCGACCATACAAAATAATGTTTTAGAGCAGGTGAATATTTGTTTAAAAACAAGCTTATTATATAACTATAAAGGTAAGACCACACTGCGGCGGAACTACACTGCGACGGAACTACTCTGCACAACGAATTCGTATGACATTTTGTGAAGTTCAGTTTGCCGCTAAACTTATACAATTTCATACGAATAAATAAATATTTTGCCGGGCAGGTCCTCTAATGTGCAGTTTCATCCAGTGCGGTTCAACATTATTGCATTCAGAAATGGTATTGTGTAAGGATGCACTTATGCAGTGCATAACTACACATGCGTTTAACGTATTTTATTGAATAAGACTGTTAGGATCAGTTGCACAAATTTAACTTAAACCAAAGATCAGTTGAAATCGAAATATTTCTCGAACCATGTTCAACTTCGAGTGCGTTGCACAATTGCGAGTAAAGAGTGAGTTAACTGATGTTGAGTTCAAACTAGTATATCTACTCGAAATTCGAGTATATGGTTCTTCTCACCGTAAGCTGTCATCTCAGTGTTATGTTACAGGGTCTATCCACGTTCCATATTTGATAGTATACTTTCTATAGTTTTGATAGAAAGAAGGAAAAAATAGAATGCTAGACAATTTGGCATTGGGCATTTCATAGCATACTATTTCAATTGCACAAATGTCGCGAAGGCAGATGTATCGCTGTGTTTTTGCTCTAGTAGCTTTACAAGAATTAAAAAAAAAACGTTCAACAAAAGAAATTAAACAAAAAAACAAGGAATTATAACAATAGGTAACACACACCACAAATTTTCACCAGGCACAAACGCGAAACGTCGAAGTGAGAATGGCTGCCAAATAGTATACTATCCATAGAATGATATGAGCTGAGTAATGAAATTTTGTATAGTATGCGATTTGCGGTCTTCACGAGCAATTTTCATAGAATGATATCTAGCTTACAAAAACAATCTTGCGTGTGCAGACCCCATGTTATTTTATAAATTCATCATGATTCGTAAATAATTTCACAAGGTAAAGTGCTCTATATTTATTTAAATAAATTTAAATTCATTTTGAATAACAATTGTTTAAAGGTAAGAAGTATACATACATGAAAATTACGATGAAGATGATAATTATTTATTGGAACTCTTGACATTACGGTAATTTCCACGAAGGGTTAAAATATTTTACATAATGCGGGAATAATAATCATGAGTTTTTCCATCGTCTTAGCAAGTCCAAATAATATTAATCTGGAAGTGGCAGGCTCTATAGATTTTTTCATATTTAACGTTTCAAACTGAAATTAAAAAACTAACATAACTCTATAAACAAAGAATTAATTAATTTATTTGTGTTGGGTAAATACCTGTTCATATGATTAGTTTGTTTACGTTTATATATTGACTATTTAGGTGAACTGTCAAAAAATTCCGATTTAAATGAGAAGGCATGTATTAAGAAAAACACATTCTCTTCCAAGAGAATAGTCTATCAAATGATTAGCTGAACGTGAACCACAGTTAATCTACCGATATCGGCAAAATAAATTGGTGAGTTATGTCCTAAACTTCGGTTGTGCAACACTTCATAGGAGCTAATCTGAGTTCAAACCGAGGCTGAACGACGATTGTACAAGTCGCCCTAAGTATTGTTCTTTTATAAATATTTAAAACGTGCTTGAGCATTGGTTCAATATTTTAACTCGCGGATTTCGGTGGCTTAAAACATTTTGAACTATATTTTAAGTGATGTTGAACAATGGTTCAAGCATATTATTATTATATCTTAACACATAATTGAACCATGGTTAAGCCGCCGAAGTAGGTGAGTTAAAATCTTCAACCGAGGCTGAACCAAGGTTTAAATATTCTTATAACAGGTCCTAAATGACTGTATCTACATGGTTGTGTTTTGTATTAAAACGGTGCTGTCGAAATTAGTACTAATGGAGTACTACTCTAATACTGTTTTCGATGGTTCTAATGTACATACCTATATACAATTTTTTAGAAATTAAATAAGGAATTATAGATACATATTTAAAGATACATACCTATTAATTACATCAAGAAATCTTATAGATTTAAAAACTTTATTTAGTATCTATACATAATACCTGCAGACCAGTTTCACTTAGTTGTTACCTTTCGAAAACTCAATTAACTTTCGCCCTTCAGTTATCCACTTCCTTATGTATCTAACCTATACGCTTCACAGGTATCTGTATATTATTTTTATTTATTAACACAAAATAAATTGACCCAAATTAGGAAGTGAATGAACTTTTACGGCTCGGAATAACATACGACTTACCTATGTGTATAGGTACATATATAAAATAAGAAAAAGGCAATTGCGTAATGTTTAAGTATCTACAACTTGATTGAAAGTATCTAATGGTTATAGAAGAATTAAATTTTTAACATTTTTTTAGTGGCTTTTGAATTTCTCTTAAATATAGGCAGATTCAATATTGACTCAATCTTAATGGTTGATATTATTTGTTAACCATTTACCAAGATTCCGATAATGGCTTGTGACATTTGTAGGTGAGACCAGACATACAACCAAAATCGTTGGTGTAATTTCAAACCCTGACATAAATAAAATAATAATAAAATTTGAATGACATAGAACTTTAATTTCTTTTTTTTTGTAGCATTTTATGGAAAATCACAAATTTTGGTAAGTAATTTTTTTTTGGAAATCTCTAGTAATTGCAAAATTCAGTAATCAATTAAATGTCAAAAAAAAACAATTAATGAAAATGAGTCCGTTTTGAATACGTAATGGACTTCTTCACTTGGAATTCCGATCCATATACACAAATGTGGCAACAAAATTGGTGAGTGAATTTTCGCAAAAAAAAAGTAAAAGAGAGATCAAATATATGAATTGTCAAATACAAAAATTGTAAATATTGTGTGTTATTTTTGGTTAAGGTGTCAGCACAAAGCTTTCACAATTATATTCCGTTTTCAAAAAGTAAGGAATCACTCCTTAATAGCTTCTAACAAACGGTGTGATTTTGATTTGACGTTTAATTGAGTATTATATTATTGAAATGAAAGATGAGGTCTAGGTCTACTTTGAAAACTAATATTGTCAATCAATGCACTTAGACCACAAGTGGTCCCATTTTCCATTGAATAACAATTTGAACTTTTTTTTTTTAAATTATATTTGTATTCCCTTTTAAATGCTTAATTTTATGTGGTTTTCCATTGGTTCTTTTTTACACCTAGATCTGTCAAAACACCAATTTTCCCCTTTTGTATGTACCATTGGGCATAATAAATTGATTAATTTTTGAATGTAGATCATTTTTGCAAATCTCGATTTTTCAAAAGATTTACCCCTCCTTGAACAAATACAAATACAATTTTCAGCTGTGAGCTTGCAAAATGTGGTTTTGAATTTGTAATTTGTTTGTGAAAAGTTAAACAAAATATTAAAGAAAATGAATCCAAATACAAAAATAGAAGCAGTTTTAAATGAACTTTTGCTAGTTTCATAAACACGAAATTACACTAATACAATGCGAAAAAAAATAAATTGCTATTGCATTCCATTCGCCACGAAAAAAAATCAATTTTTAGATTGAAATCTGAATTCATCAATCGAAAACTCCTTTAGAAAGTTCCATTCTCAGATCATGTTATCTGTTGTACTAAAGATGCGCTCTCTCAAGCTTAATGGGGTTTCGTTTGGTAACAAAAATCAACTTATTTTTTATTTAGATCTGTCAGAAAACTAATTTTGACAATTTTTGCCTTCGATTGGTCAAACAAATTGATTTATTTTTTGATTTCAAATCAATTTTGCAGATCTGGATTTTTCGGCAGATCTCTCTTATTAACACCAATACGCATTATAATTGATAATCATCAGTTTGGCAAGACAGCTGATAACGCTAGCTGGTTCACCAAAAAAAAAATATACACTAATACTATAGCAAATAAAAATCAGTCTGAACACGTACCCGATTCATTACGAAAAGATCAATTTATAGATCAAAATATAAATTTACCAAACGAAAACCAAATAAGAGATTTGATCTGGATTCACTCGTACATGTGTACAGACCCTTTATGTCATATTGATCAAAGTCATCTGTTCAACAATGGTTGGTGTTGTTTGCCTATTAGACAATGTCCACTTTATATAGATGAGATGATACACTAGGGCCGACCTAAATTTTCTTGACAACCCCAGGAGTTGTCAAAAAAATCTAGGTTTTGCGGTTCTCAAGGAAAACCCGTTTTTTGTTGTTGAAAAGCAAGCTATGTCATCTAATAATTCGATTTAAAATATGCATTCTTTATTACATTTGTGTTGGTTTATATTTTCTATAAATAAATTTCATTATTGTTCTAATTTACAAATAACAAATTGCACACAAAACGCTAATCCACAAATTGTGTTATGTCATCAAAAATGATGTTTACCCAATTTAACAACAGTTATTTTTATGGGCAATTTCAAGTACAAACTGAGAAGATTTAGATTATGGAGTTGTTAATCACATATTTTTAAAATTTTTAAAGTTATTATTAAAAAGTTATAAATGTTTTTATGTTGTTACGTGAAAGTAACTTTAAGCAACGTTATTTTTCGGTTAGCATGATCGCCTTGACCAAATATTTCGAACAAGGTTTACTCGTTTTTTTTATAAGTATGTATGTCGCAACGATACGTTAGTCTAGTGTAAATAAACATAAAGGGGTCAGTTATAGCGACCAGGAAAACTCGTCAGGAAAAGTTGAAACAATTGCTTAAAAGTGAATATTTTTTAATGATGGTCGTATATAGCAAACAGGAAATTATGTCAGATGGCAAGCCTCACCACCAGTATGCCATCAAGTCTTCCATATTGAAACAAAAACGAAAGCTTTTCATTCACAATTCTATCACTAGAACGACAGAAATTGGAATCCAAATCATTGGAATGATTTGTTCCAATTTGTGTCAAATGGCAATCAGCTGGCACGAAAAATGAATTTTCACCAGGATAAAACTTAAATACATTTTTTACTTTTGCTAAAAAATCTCTGAGTTATTTGTCATCGATTAATGTAGCATTTGTATTTTAAAACGCATAAAAACATCATAAATTGTCCATTAGAACTTAGAAAGGTACTTTAATAAAAGATGTTTGAGTGGCTTTGTCTCAAATACTGTCAAATCGCCTAAGAAATAAACTAATATCGAGTTCCAAACAACCAAACTTTCGATTTTTTTTTAACACAATCGAACTATTTCTATACAAAATCGATTGTATGCTGTCACAACAGATCTGGCGTTTTTATCAAGATTTCATAGACCTTACACGCACACTATTTTTTAAAAGTTCCTTAAAAAATACGAAAAAATCGATCTGAAATCGAATTAAAATGGTTGTTTGGAATTCAACATAATTGAAACTTGAATAGCGCCCCCTACGAAAGCTTCACAATTGACATTGCAACAGCACTCCATGTCCAATATTCTAAATAACCAAAGAGCAGAATATGAGTTGGATAATTTGGCATAATATTATAATTTGGGGGTGGCCGTGGCGCGATAGTTGTGTGTTCGCCTGTCAAGCTCATGGTCACAGGTTTGATCCCTGCCGTAGTCTATTTCTTCTTATTTTTCCATTAAAAACCAATTCTTAAAATAAATGTCATACAATGGGTTTCTGATTTACTCATTTCATGCTGTTAAGGCATAGAACTAACAACATGTGATTGAGTAAACCTAGTATACCGATAAAATATGACAAAGAATAAAAAAAAATTAATGCGAATTATAAGGGACATCGATAAATAAGACAAGGAAATTTCTCCGCATTAGTTCAGCCGCCATCCCTAGAGATAAAATCTGAGACAACAACCACCTACAGTCTCCGAATATCGCGCCACACATCTTTCCTATCATTCTTTCCCTTCCTTAACCTCACCCTCAAGCCCGCGCTCTGTTGAAACATTTAAAGGGTATTCATAATACCTTGAGCGCGTGTAGATTATAAAAAAAAAAAAAAAATAGGTAGCCTAGTTCAATGATTTTATTTTTTTTCAGGCTTTTCGGGCTCAAGTCCCATTCAATGTGTTTTCTTTGAATGTCTGGAAACTATCTCTATCTACAATGATGCTTACTAAATTAATTTATCATCGGCAATTCAATATTCAAATGATGTATTTCTTATATCGATTAAATTTGAATTTGTCGAAATATATTCCGAAATGGGTTGAATAAACAAAGAAAATAGTATGGTGGTAAGGTATGATTTCTTTGTCATCTTAATCTTGATTCTGAGTAATCGCATTGACTATGTAGCTAAAGTCACGTTGACAAACTTTATGATCTTGTAGCCTTAGTGCTATGAAACACGTACGCATGCATCATCACAGTGATAAAGATAATAACTTAGCTTTATGATTGTGATGCACTTCTTGCCATCATACATCGTCCTGGGGGACATCATCAAGAAAATTTCAACTTGACTCAGACCACGTATTTTCGCTAATACAATCTAGTTTTCAGTCAGTGTGAAATAATATTAAATTTATGCGAATGATAAAATGAATTTAAATTAAAAAAAGCAAAAAATCAAAATGTTTGACGTGAACGCGTGAATTTAAAACACTGTTTTCTGCAATGAATTTTTTATTATTAACCTTGACACTTGAAGGTGTCAAATGCAAAATAGCATTTAGAGGAATTTCTTTTTTCTTGTTTTTTTTTTGCAAAGCTAAGTTCCACGACGAAAAAAAAGTGCATGTATTTCTTATGAGAGTAATTTTTTTAAAAATAAAATGCACGACTGGATCACACGAACTTGCTCTTGTAGCTAACAACTTTAATGTAGCTTACCATTGAGGTTTGGTTAGTTAGGTGTAGTTATCCTATGCAGTTTTAAAGCCTATGTAGGTAAGATTAACTTGATTCTTAGTATAATGAATTGTGGAATGGTTGATTCAAGGAATAGTTAAATAGGTACATGACTACAAATGTATATTTAAATCTAAGTTATGGATTTTAATTATGTAAGTAAGGAAAGTAAAATGTATCTACATATAACGGGTGATTTTTTTGCTACTTGGTTTTTGACGTTTATATTTTTGACAGATCACACATGACAAATTCCACGAACATTTGACATTTCGATTCAGTATTGTTTGCCTTTTCATCATGAATAGACTTACGCCTGAACAACGTTTGCAAATTATTGAAATTTATTATCAAAATTCGTGCTCTGTGAAAAATGTGTTTCGTTTATCGTTTATCGCAAAATTGTCTTCAGCGACGAGGCTCATTTTTGGCTAAATGGATACGTGAATAAGCAGAATTGCCGTATTTGGAGTGAAGAGCAGCCAGAGGCAATTCAGCAGCTACCAATGCATCACGAAAAATGCACTGTTTGGTGCGGTTTATGGGCAGGCGGCATCATTGGGCCGTACTTCTTCAAGGACGATGAAGGCCGCTGGGTTACGGTCAATGGAGAAAGGTACCGTTCGATGATAACAGATTTTTTTTTGCCGAAAATGCGAGAATTGAACTCGGTCGACATGTGGTTCCAACAGGACGGTGCCATATGCCACACTGCACGCGAAACCATGCATCAATTGAGAGGCAAATTTGGTGAGCAGTTGATCTCACGTTTTGGCGCAGTCAATTGGCCACCAAGATCATGTGATTTGACCCCGTTAGACTATTTTTTGTGGGGCTATGTTAAGTCTATTGTCTATGGGGACAAGCAGAAATTGATTTATCGATCCAAATAAATATTTCATTCACTTTTTACCAATCTCTGTGTTTTTTTGAATTTTCAAAAACCAAGCTCTTAAAAAATCACCGTTTATATACATATTGATGGAACCTAAGTATGTAAACTTGTACATATAATAATGATAATGAAGGATGTTGGTGGGTAGGTAGCTATATGCATATAACATTATAATTTAGGTGCAATATGCATAAATAAGATTCATGTGATTTTTAAAGACGCATATGTCTATATAAATGTATGAGGGCCTGTATTGTATTTAGTATTCAGTGACGTACGCAAAAATTTTAAAAGGGAATAGTAGTAGAAATAAATAGATAATACACATATTTAAATGTTTTTATATTGCTTAGTCGTTATAGTTTGAGGGAAATTAAAGATGCCATTTGAATTCATGGATAAATACGAATATATAAAAAAAATCAAAAATCGTTTATAAATTTTGAAAACATTTTTCGAAAAAAAAATTAAAAAAAATTCGGTGGTTTTTTTTCGGGTTTTTGAAAAATCGATTTTTCAATAAAAAAATTTATTTATTATTTAAAAATCGAAATACTTTTTTTTGAAAACTTGAGCATTTGTATTAAAAAAATTTATTTTAATCGGTTTATCCAATATTGAGAAAGTCGAAAATATGAAAAGTGATTCTATCGGAAGTACTGCTAATAAGTACGCAAAAAAATTATTTTTATATGTAAAAGCGAACTGTACTAATCTGAGAACACAAAAATTGTTTTATAAAAATTCTTGGAGCTGTTTCCGAGAAATACTTTTTTTTCTTAACGGTTTTTAACATTTGTATGGGAGGTACCCTTGTTTTTTATTTAGAAAAATGTTTTTTTTTAACTATTCAAGATAATGTCAAAAAATTACCAAATGCGAAGTTTTGAAAAAAATTATTAAGTCGTTTTTGAAATTTTGAGTTTTCAAAAAAAAAATTAATTTCCAAAAAAAAATTTGTTTGAAAAATTTTGGTACGCAGTAGTGTTTAAATTCTCTAGGAGCTTCTGCGTAAAACATTTCAAAAAAAAAAACAAAGTAACCGTTTCCGAGAAAATCGAAAAAAAATGGCTCTACTAGAGGTACCAAAAATAACAATTTTTTTCACAAAAAAATATTATGAAAAGGTACCTTTTCCTTTCAACTGATTTTTTTTATGAAAATCGTTGGAGCCGTTTTTGGGAAAAATAAGAGTTCTGTTTTTGGCCAAAAAAAAATGTATGGGAGCTACTGTTATTTGTCGTGTTAAAAAAAAATGAAAAAAACGTGTGAGCATATTACCGAAAAAACAATATGTACCAAGTTTGAATCAAATCCACTGAACCGTTTAGGCTACAGGCTCGAGGACAGACAGACGAAATTGGGGGACCCACTTTTTTGGTGTTCTCTATGATCGTAATGTCATGTTTGATTGTTAGAATAATTTTTTTTTAACGAATACATAACTTGTTTTATAGTACCTTAATATAATCTCAAGTAAAAAATGTTTATATTTATTTTTTTTATCGAATTAGCCCAAAGAAAAAAAAATTATCCACCACGAATATTTTTTCTTGCAAAACAATGGCAGTGATATTTTGTTTTGTGGTTTACATTATATTCGTTTTACCCTCTAATGTTTTTATTTGGGAAAAAAATAATTTTTAACAAATTGTATTCGTATTTTTACTTGGCATGTCGTTGTTTCGCCCTTTCTTAGACCCCTTTCACACAGGGAAACTGAGTTGCCGGCATCTGGGAGTTTGTTGGTTAGAAGGGCAAGAAGTAAGGGAATGAAAAAATCTCCCCGGTCAACGATTTGAAGAGATTTTTTTGACGTTATGCTTTGAAATTTTCTTAGATTTCCATTTTGACTTCTGTCTTTGATAGATGTCAAACATATTTTTTTTTAAAAGAGAAATTGTTTCTTACAATTTTATTATTACATTAACCAAACCAAGTGAGCTACTTAAATAAATTCATTGTGAAAGAAAATTTCAAGTTTTAATTCTTATAGGCAAGACATTTAATTCAATCCATCACGAGTTGGTACACATTTCATACATACAATGATGCGCCTAGACATGGATAATCGACAACTAAAAGGACGGACCAACTAAGCTCTCAGCTTGTGGCTTCATCATCACATTTAGTTTATAATGACGTTCCTGTATTAGCGAGCAGCAGCAGCAGCAGGCGGCACCACAGGTATCAGTCATATCATCCTGTCAGTGGCTTATGTGTCCAACTGTACCAATAAAGCTTCGGTGCATTCCAATAAGCCCAATATAATCTTCCCATCATCACTATCATGTGTTGGGTCCAAGATTTGGATGGCAAGAGAAACGCACAACAAAACTGCACACAAATCAATTTTCTCCTGGTTCATTGTTTTTCCGTGACCTTTTAATATATTAATTTAGCAAACCATTATTAACAACCACAATAAAAAAAACAACATTTACCTATATAATCGCACCAGGTTTCTTTATTTTGAATTTATTTTCCTAAAAATAAGCTGCTGTTAATTTATAACTCAAAATTGTGTAGAATTTTCCAGCCGCGAAGCAAATTGTTTGTTTAGAAAAGCGAATGTCAAATCAAAAGCAATTCAAAAAACGAGCAACTCAGTTTCCTCATCAATTTCTTCGTGTGAGAGCTACAAGGCAATTAAAGGAAAACGTCAAAAAAATCTCCAGCAACTAGTTTCTCTGTGTGAAAGGGGACTTACATATATTTTTATTTACTTCGTTTATATTTATTTACTTCGTTTTTGTGTTACTTTGTTTTTAATTCATTTCGCCATATGATCACTTCGCATATCTTTCTTTCTCTTTTTACTCGTTTCGCATTTCCGTTAAAAGTGCAATGAGGTATTTAGGTCAAAGTTTAGTTCGCATAGTGTTTGTTATTAGAATTTATGTAAATTTATTTTGTGTTTATGCTTTTGTATAATGAAGGAATAAATATTTTTTTTTACTTAGAAGTTCTTTTCCTTTTTATTTGCGAGCGTATGAGAATCCCGCTTTTCAAAAACCCCGAAAGAAAAGTTATAAGATCCCTTCTTCTAAGATCCAGTTTTTTAAAAAACTGTTTATTTTTTTAAATCCCTCCTATTCAAAATCCCGATATATTATAATCCCGCTTTTTTAAATCCCGGTTAATCCCGTTTAACCCGTTTTGTATTTTGATAAATGTTACAAAAAAAAACTTTGCATACACAAACTCGACCCCACCCCAAATCCTATAACTGGCCTAAGCAGGGGATTTGCGCGCCGTTCGCGTGAACTTGAATGCTGTTGGTATCTTTAAATAAAAAAAAAGTAAGTAATCGAAATCGAAATGAAAAATACATCAAATAATCGAAAAACTAAATAATAAATCGCAGAATGAACTTAAAACGAACTAAGTAAAAGATCTAATGAATTTTTTTTTCAAACCAAATGTGAACAAAGTAATTTTAAAACATTGGCACAAAATTTTAGTCGATTTAGTAAATTGTCAAGTTACTATGTTAAAAAGAGGATTTTGCTAATTTTATACCAGTTAAGTATTATACTATCTTCTTAACATTTTACTAAGTTAATCACCACATGGCTACTTTATCTTTTTAGTATCGTACTTAATCCATATGCCACTTTGATATTTACAAACGTCAAAAAGTTATGTTCGCTTACACTTTTGCACTTTTTTAGGCGTGATCAGTTGTAGTTTATTAAGAAAATAGATTTAGTATGGTGCTAGTTAAATAGTGTGTAAAATTAGGAAAATATTAGTAAAGTGCTTTAGTATTAGTAAACTGTCAAGTTGTATCGGCTGCTGTTTAAAATTTTGCGCCATTTTGATTAAAATGCTGAATCAACGAAATGCGAAACGACTCAAGCGAAATAATAAAAAAACGAGATGAAAAAAAAACGAAACAAACCATACCCGTACACCATACACCTAAAAAGCTGCCACCCACGGACCATAGCCAAAAGGTGATAGTCAATTTGATCATCACCTTGTGAAGCAACACTATTTATTTTGACGATGGACAATCAACTATATAATAACTCTGTGACGGTAGTCCATCTGAGCTGTGTTCGGAATTAGAGATTTTGATCAAATTTGACATCTTACGAGGATAAAGAAGACGAAGTTAGTGGGTCCCGCAATTGCAATTCCGTCTCTCTGTCTTTCTGTAGATCGACCTATAGGCTAAACCGCTGTTTTTCTCCAATAAATTTTTTTTATCGTTTTTTAGCCCCTAAAATAACGGTATTTTCCCATACAATTTTTTTCTACCATCTTATGGCCTTTTCGATTGGCCGTCCAGAACTGTTCTGACTCCCACAAAATGACAGTTGTTACTCTAGACAGAACAGAAAACGATTCTGGATTTCATTTCAGAATCGAAAACAGAATCACTAATCCACTCACATAATTAAAATCTCAAAATCATCGGGTTGATTTGTTATGTATTTTCGAGGTGTTTATTGAATTTAAACTACTTTTCTGGTAAAATAACATAAAAAGAAGCAAGTTATACTTATTATTGATACAAGAAAATGTTTATCTAAATTGAAATCAAGTGTTTTGGAAATTCTTTTTAGCCCATGTGTTTTTTTTTTAAATTTAATTTTCGCAAATACAGTGACACATACAATACAGAATCAGTCAAATTGTTTCCGAGTGTTTTATTGGGCGAACGTGTTCCGGACGGCCAATCGAAAAGGCCATTAATTATTTCGAAAACGGTTCCAACGATTTTGATACTAAAAAAGTGTCTGGACTACTTTAGACATATTCTACTTTAACGGCACCTATCATACAAACATTTTTTATTTTGGACTGTTTCATAAGCAGTCCAACGGATTTCGATCTAAATATTTATATATGTAGGAAACCCTTTGATTTCCAAACAATACTGCATACCAACATTTTCGAAAAACATTTTTGTTGAAAATTCAATATTTTGAAAACGCGTTGACGTGGATTTTGAAAAGAATAATATTTAAAATTGCCATCCTTAAATTTGTTTTAGAAAAATATTAAGAAAAAATGTGCGATTTCTTAAACGTCAAAACAAGTGAATTTTTGTAATAAAAAGTTTCTCGCGAAACAATTTTTAAATATTAATTTACTCGATTACTTTAAGTTTTGTAATAACACATCTGACAACTGGTGGCAACTACTGACAGCTTATACGTTGTTTATGTTTTTATTTATTCGACAGTCTTCATTGATTTTTCTAAAGAAATTTCTTGGGCTAAAATTCGCAACCTTGGAAATATTTTATTCTCGTGAAATACTACGAGAATTTGGTCTACGGAAGGGTAGACATTCGTAGATTTTCGGAGTCTGGGGAAGTACGGGCGGAATACACCTATTCGTTGACGTTTGGGACTCGAATGCCTTGAATGTTTGTAATAAAAAGTTTCAACATAGATCTACTTTAGGACCAGTACAGGGCAACCCTAAGTTTAAAAAAAACACAGAATTTTTTCACCAAGATGACTTCAGGTTTTTCAAAAAACGCTTTTGGGCGACCCTAGCGTGAATTCAGGGCTCACAAACCTAATATTAAAAGTCGTTTTAGGCCCTTCTGAACGTTCATGTTCGATCTTTCCAAAAATATGTACAAACTGCCAAATGTATATAAAAAAATGAAAATCAACAAATATTTTTTTTTGTATAAGTTGTATTTATATTTATTTTTAAAATAAAATTTATTAATACAAGATTCTTAAAACTAAAATAATTATACTTGATTGATGATTTGCACCACTCAAATGAGGTTTTTGTATTAAAAACTAAAAACAAAACATATTTATAATACCTACGATGTGTGAGCTTTTCGAAAAACAAAAAAATTAAATCAAACGTGTTTCAAACTTATGTCAACTTTTTTTTGTTTCTCAATAAAGTGTGTGCATGGTGATTAAATAATTGTATTTGTAAAAATATGTATTTTTTTATTTAATTTAACTTACAAAAATTTTGTTCCTATATCCTTCCAAAGCAAAAATGCAGAATAACTCCCTCAAACATAAATTGTTAGTATTCAAAAACCTAACCTTAAAGAAATATGAACTTTCAAAAAGTCCTATCTATGGTGGTAATGTCTGATTTGTTTGCCTTTTTTCTCCTACCTTAATTTTTAATTCCCATTGTAAATACTCTAAAATTAAACAGCTAGCCCCTTCGGCTAGTCATTCTTAAAGTTTTTATTTTGATCGTAGAACGACCCTTTATCCGTGGGATCTGGAATTTCAGCGATGTGCGCATGTCCATTGGAAAAGTGTGTTCCATCGCCATACTTTTCGATGGTTTTCTTCACCAATTCCTTCGATGGCTGCTTCATATCCCACGCCCAACCCATTTTTGCGAACATGTCCAAGTAGAATGTTGTAAGATTGACAGAATATTTTCCCAATTCAGCTGCTTTGTAGTCCCAGGGGAAGACGTGGTGGTAGTTGTGCCAGCCTTCACCCATAGCAATAATTGATACACACAGATTTTCACTTGGATTGATGCGTCTAAAATATGAGAGACATAATTAATTCACATTGGCAAAGATTTTTCTTATTGATCAAACTTACTTATCATAAGGCCTTCCTCCCCACATATGAGCAGCACTATTAACTGACCAGGTGAAGTTCAAACTGCACACATAACGAAAAACACATTGCGTCAGGAAAGCGCAATACCACTTCTCATCCCAGCAGTAAACCGGAATAAGTGTCGGAATCAGGAAGCACAGCAACAGTTTCAATACTATGAAATACTTCTGATGGAACTGTACAACGGGATCACTTAGCACATCGGACATATCGAGTTGACGTCCTTTCCTAAGGACTTCTGGATGCTTCAACATCATCAGCCATCCAACATGCGCGAAGAAGAATCCACGGTTCGAATTATGCGGATCGGCATCTGTTTCGGAGAACTTGTGATGGACACGATGATCACGCACCCAATCGTAAATAGTATTCTGCAAATGAAGAAAGTAAACAGAACAAAAAGTGTGATACAAAATATTTTCGAGGTAGATATTAAATAAATATGGGCAAAGCCGAAGATTTGCTGTTCAAATATAGGTATTAGCTCATTGCCAAAAATAAATTAAGCCTTGTCATTAACCTTAAGTAAGTATATGTGAAAGAAATCAGTTTGAAATCAACAAAACTCGAATATGAAATTAGAATTAGACGAATGGTGTTAAATAGTTTGTTCTTGAATATGAATTCTTCAACTTGTGCGGCAAAGCAAACAAACAAGACTAGGAGAGGTTTTATTTTCTGTGCAATTCAAATATTCAAATGCGAAATTTATTTTGAATGTTTGAAGTTTTGCGCTTGAGATGATTAGCTGGCTTCGAGCTTGAAGTCACGCTTCCGAAATAAATTCTTTGGAAGGGGTTGGCACGGGAAATTAATAGGAACTTTCTCCCAAGATACACAAGCCACCAGATCTGGACAACTTATTGCCGAGTGCGAAACCGATTTATTTGGTGAAGTAGATGCTTTCCTAGTTTTTAAGCTCATTTTAAAATTATGTTACTGTTTTCGACACCTATAGTGACAGTGACATTTGCATTTTTGAAATTGGAAGGATGATGTCAAGGGAAAAACTTCGACACAACTACTTTTTAGTGATAGCTAAAAAGTTTTTATCCAACACTACCACACATTGTGGCAAGAATATTTTCTAAGCTATTATTCCACTTTGAAAAAGGCCAATACAAATGTGTCAACATTCTACTTGGAGTAATAATGACCCTATTAGAAAAAGGAAATATTTTATAACTTCTCTTTAGAGCGAATAGTGGACACAAGTATATATACTTATATAATTAACTCGAGATATTAGGGGCTCACCGGACTTACACTTAAGTGCATTTTAATTGTTTTCGATGTTTGTTCGATAAAAGCTCTGAGTGCCAATCCCAGTTTTCAGTAAGGACGTATAACTGCGTTTTCACCGATCATTGAACTGATTAAGTAGATTTAGCTTAATCTCTTATGTATCTTGAAAATTTACCATACAAATTTAAGTCTCATCAGATGAAGATTTAAAATAAATTTTATTTAAATCTTCAAATGGCCAATAGATGTAGAAATCGAAATAATCTATTCGCATATAGAAATGAACATATTCATCGAAAAAAGTGAATTTTCCGTATTACGAGAATTTTACATTACATTAAGTCCTTTAGGTAATCTCCCAGGGAATTTCGTTTCCCACGGGATATTTTATTCGCTCGTAATTTTTCCTGCGAACGTGAATTTCTACGGAATACATTTCCGTCAAACAAAAAAATCCTATGAAATGACAGCAAAATTCCGTGGGAAAAATTATTCCCCATACCAATAAATTCAGAGGGAAACTTTTGAAAGTCAATCATGTTCCCAGGATTTAAATTGGAGAAAAATTTCCAGGGAAATTTTTGTTTACGATAGCCCCCATTATATTTCACATTACTCCATTTGCAGTGTTGTGCCATGTAGACTATAAATGTAGACTACTACATGTAGACAATTCGATGTTGATAATTCAGAATTGCCGACAATGTAGACTATTCGTAAAACCATTATATTTCATAATTTGTTCTACTAAAATTTATTTATCCAACCACAAAACATAAATGTTATAAAAAGAACCAAGTTCTTCTATAATACAAAAACATGTGTGATAGAAAAAAATAGTCGTGAAAAATTCATTTGATCTAAATCTAAACGTATACCTAATTCTATATTTATAAAAGTCTTATTTTCAGAAATTTGAATTAGAGATATCGATAAACTTTAAATTATGAGTGAAATCTATTATGATAAATCTCTCACTAAAAGTTGATAGGTTCAGTAAATCACTTCTTGTTCACTACTGGTCAAGTTTTAAGAACGTTTAGGCGTTAGTTACAGCTTCCATTGAAACTCATCATTGAAAACTTTGACTATCAGTTCTGAGGTACTTAAACAAAAAAAACTGATGTCGTTTTGGTACCAAAATGAAGGTAATTAGATATATAATATTTTTTGTCAAAAAAATATTTTATTTGCTTTATACATTTCTTGTAAATTCACGTTTGATTTTTCAATGATGGGAAATTCAAAAGTGAATTTACAAGGAAGTGGTACAGTAAATAAAATAATTTTTTGACGTTCATTTTGGTACCAAGTTTTATTTGTTTAAGTGCCTCAGAATTGATAGTCAAAGATTACAATGATGAGTTTCAATAAAAGCTATAACGGGCGCCTTAAAATTTGGGGGATTTAGTAATAAAATTAATAAATGCCAGTAAACCTTGCAATAATAATGGTTCAATAATCAAATCATTAACTGACAAATTTCTCACATAATTTGGAGTTGTTTATTTTTTTCCGATTTCAATTCTTTTTGCAGAGATATTGTTATTATTCTGATAAAATGGCCGAATGACAAAGCCTTTAAATATTAAATATTTCTATTCCTATAAACAGGGACACCTTTAAAGTCAAAAGATCATCATTCTATGTGAACGTACTTCTTATAATTGATATAGAATTGAAAATCGAAAATCTCCAGTTTTCATTTTTTCCTTTGAATGAACTTCAAATCATATCACTTTACCAAATTTTATTTTCCTACAGCAATGGGAAGGGCTTCATAATTCATATCGGTTCTAAGAGAGTGGGTGGATATGCCCCGAAACGGAAGACCTGCATTTTTCGATTTTTATTTTGTACATACATAGGTATAATTCACTTCAAGTCAAGACCTACTGTTCTACCGTATTTTATGATCCTACAGCAGTCTGAAGAGCTCTTTTTAATTGAACCAACAGTTGGAAGAAGGGAATAAGTCCCAAAGTTTCCAAAAATTCAAAAAAATAAAAATAAAGCCTTTTTTTAACAGAAATGGCGTTAGGCAATATCGCCCAAATCGATTTGACCATAAAAGCCAACACAAATAAGATCTTAATCTTATACGCAACCAGATCAAATCGATTTTGAAAATATCACCCAACAAAAATTCTGACAAAATTGTTGTTGCATTTTTTTCTCCTTTTGACGTTATTTCTCATCTTTCTATTTTTTTTTTAAGAAAAGAAGGCCCAAAATTCAAATATAAAAATTAAAATGATAAGAAACGAAAAATTAGAAATATCGCCTAAATAAGGGAATAACCACCAAATATTAGGAAATTGGGACCAAATATTAGGAAAAAAAAACGCCCAAGTCAAAATCTTTTCAATAGTTGTAGGTACCCCTTTTTTGGAATGATTTTATTTGTGAGGTTTAGATGTGAATGTTGCTGACATTGTCGACATATTGTCTACATTGTCGACCGATTGTCTACTTTGAAATGTAGACAATTAAAGTCAAATTGAAATACTTTATGACTTTTAGTCCAAAATGCGTTTCGCCCGGACACGATAGTTGGGCTCATCAGTTAGATGCTATCGTGTCGCTCTAAGACGCACTATTTTTTGGTCGATGACTACCAACTCTTAATAAAATTTTCAGCACATACATGCTGAAAATTATATTTTTCTAGGGGAATTTGGTCAAATTCATGCACCCAGAAATATATGTATGTTACGCCCGTGGTCTGGCTAGTGGTAAATAAATAGAAGAAAACGCAAATAATACCTACATATTATTTTTGTTTTTGGTTTAGTGGACTGTGTGGGTTTAAGTCAAATTGAAATACTTTATGACTTTTAGTCCAAAATGCGTTTCGCCCGGACACGATAGTTGGGCTCATCAGTTAGATGCTATCGTGTCCGGGCGAAACGCATTTTGGACTAAAAGTCATAAAGTATTTCAATTTGACTTAAACCCACACAGTCCACTAAACCAAAAACAAAAATAATATGTAGGTATTATTTGCGTTTTCTTCTATTTATTTACCACTAGCCAGACCACGGGCGTAACATACATATATTTCTGGGTGCATGAATTTGACCAAATTCCCCTAGAAAAATATAATTTTCAGCATGTATGTGCTGAAAATTTTATTAAGAGTTGGTAGTCATCGACCAAAAAATAGTGCGTCTTAGAGCGACACGATAGCATCTAACTGATGAGCCCAACTATCGTGTCCGGGCGAAACGCATTTTGCACTAAAAGTCATAAAGTATTTCAATTTGACTTAAACCCACACAGTGCACTAAACCAAAAACAAAAATAATATGTAGGTATTATTTGCGTTTTCTTCTATTTATTTACCACTAGCCAGACCACGGGCGTAACATACATATATTTCTGGGTGCATGAATTTGACCAAATTCCCCTAGAAAAATATAATTTTCAGCATGTATGTGCTGAAAATTTTATTAAGAGTTGGTAGTCATCGACCAAAAAATAGTGCGTCTTAGAGCGACACGATAGCATCTAACTGATGAGCCCAACTATCGTGTCCGGGCGAAACGCATTTTGGACTAAAAGTCATAAAGTATTTCAATTTGACTTAAACCCACACAGTCCACTAAACCAAAAACAAAAATAATATGTAGGTATTATTTGCGTTTTCTTCTATTTATTGACAATTAAAGTCGACACGTAGAGGAGCAACACTGATGCCTAGATAAATCTTTCAAGTAGAGAAACCGAAACATTGGGCAACTGAGAAAGTGCTCCCTACATTGAAAATTTGTGAACTTTTACTATGCGAACTTATACGAATATTATACCTGTATAACAACTGGCAAAACATCGAGCTGTCAAGTTTTGTTTGACATTGCGGGACTCTAGAGTCAAGATGTAAGGTAACGTGCAACACGGGACGTGTAACCGAACGGTTTACACTATATGTATAATCGAAACGGGTTACGCGGAACGTATGCGTGATATCCACGCTTTTGTTTACACACTAAAAATAATGTACAAAAGAAAGTATACACAAAAAACAACATGATGTAAGTCAAGAGAAGATCTGGCTGCATCTCGCAGGATGTATTTGTAAGTTGTGGGCTTGGGAGTAATTTATTTTCAATTATCTTTTTAATCTAAACCTTTAGATTAATAATTTTAACACAGATTCTACGAAGACTTTTACCGTTTTTTTTACTTAGCTATCAAACTAAATTGACTCATTTGCAGAATGGGTACTTTGTGTAATTTTGCAATTGAAGTCACATAATTCCGCCAATTCGGTTCCAATGCAAACATAATTTGTACCCCAATATTTAAAATTTTGTCTACCTTGCTGGCAAGATGTCGTTTTTATTTGGCAATCCGGAAGCCTACCGGACTCTTCTGAAAGCGTTCACTTGGGAAAAAAATGACAGTTCTAAAATGGAAGCAGTCACACATTCATATACTTGAACGTCGACTGTTGTCATTTTTTGTATCATAATTGTGCAACAAACATTTTTTGGAATTTGAATATTATCACGTAAACAATTATTTTCACACATCCAATCTCATTAAAATTCAGAATCACACAAGTGTTCAGTTGGGATCCCGGATCGGAGAAGAATTCAGGATTGCCAAATAAAAACGCCTTTAGACATTTTCACAAGTCCGATTCAAGTATACAAAGACCTAAATCCTGATTCAATACCGATTCAATTCTAAATATAAACGTAGTATGAATACTTGAATCGGATTAAAATACGATTACTCGATCCGATCCCACTAGAAGAGCTGAATCGAATTGAAAATGTATTTATATACCTGAATCGAGGAACTGAAGAATCGAATTCACATCTGATTCTTGGTGTGTGTGTGGACCAATAGTGTTTTTTTTTTGTTCAGTGGGTTTCCGATTTCTTTGTATTTTTTTCTGTTGCATGTTTTTGTTGTTTATTCTGTAAACTCAAATTGTCACTTCGATTCCATTTTAATTCAATCTTTCGATTCCACGAGGCCATATACCTGCATCGAAATCTCAATTCGATTCCATTCAATTCCTCAATTCACTCATATAAACGGGGTATGTCACCATGAATCAAATAAAACAAGATTACGACACTTCTTGTTTTGTCATATTTTATTGACGTCACCAGAGATCCAAAGCCATTAATCCACAAACAACAAAGAACAACAATTAGCATATTTTTGATATCTGGTGGCGTCAATAAAATAAGAAAAACAAAGAAGTATCGTAATCTTGTTTTCTTTGATTCATGATCTGTCACCATCGTGCGTGTCCATTCAATAATTCTTAGCCATAGTTATAACTCTGGCACTTGTACAAGCTCACTATTTCCGACCATATTTACGGACTTGGAAATTGTTGGAATATGTATATATATTGCAACAGAATATGTTATAAATTAGTTTATTTGATAGTATATTTTCTTTTAGACCAATTTACTTGCGGTCGCATGAAAAAAATGGACAAGAAATTGGCAAAATTCTTGCAAAATAAACTCAAAACTACCATTTTGAATCGCAATGGATGCATCCAATAAAGGCAATATTAAAAAGTTTTCTCTCATTATTCAATATTATAATAATGAAAACGGAATAGAAACGAAATCACATGTTTAGATTTTAAGATCGGCACGTCATGGTGAAACTTCAAAGACATATACAAATCTTGCTCAGTTTATTTTTTGTTTGCGTTTTGTATTTTTCAAAAACACGTTTTGTCCCACTTTTTGAACATTTGTCACCCTAGAAAACTCGTTATGTCCCCCATTTTAATAACTTCAATCTGGTAATCCTACTTATAGTTTGACAGCTGTCACCTACCTTACTACAAAAAATATAAACAGATTTTTGAACTATATTTGACGCCATTTGCAAAAAAAGAAAAAATAGGCATCTTTACGTTACTACACTCTTTATTCACAACCTTTCAAATTCGTAATTTGGCACACATGATCTTACATTATTGGATGTTTTGACTTTACACCTATCTACCTTAAATATATGTCTGAAAAGGTAATTAAATACACATGCAGAAGTAGATACTTTTATTTAAACAAATTAAATGTAAAAATCGGAACAGATTTGCTCTGTCACCGTCATCGTTTCGTCGGTAAAGAGGTTTTTTAAATGTCGATATTGAAAACTTTCTTTAAAGAAAATAGAAGTTCTAGTGACACAAACGATTTCAGATACAAAATGTTTACCACATCCATGTTATTTTTTTTTTTGAGATATGATTCAAACATTGGTTCGAATGTAATCGCATTAGACCGTGGGCTTGAATCATATGATGTAGATACGTTTGACACAAAGATAATTTCACACTCACCTGTCCGGAAAGTGAAAAACAAGCCATCAATATAACTCTAAGTGGAACATTGGCCTTATATGACTTATGCGTCCATAGACGATGAACGCCTCCAGTTACACCGAAACCAGCTAGACCACCAGTGAAGAATGCTATAATGAAAATTAAAAAGAAAAATACATTAAAACAAATAAGAAAAAAAAAACATTATTTAATCATAATAGAGGTCAATTTTGAAACTTTATTAATAATTAAAAACTAATATTCATCTAATTAACTGAGCTAATTCGTTTGAAACTGATGTGATCAGTGTAGCATGGAAACACCGGTTTTTCCTTTTTGGCAAAAATCGTAGCTGTCAATTAACACTTATCTACCAACCAAAATTTGACTACACGAACACATTTTAAGCGCTAATTGCATTTGCTTTCAACAAATTCGTTAAAAAAAAAACTATAATTTTTGTTTTACAACATAACTTATTGTAGAAGCGTTAAGGTTAAAACCTCCAACAATTCCACAAATATTACTCAAGAGTCTTAAGTTAGTAAAAGTTGCAAAAGATTGAGTTTGGCATTTCCGTAATTTCTTGTTTGTTTTCGTGCGTTGGTTTTTTGTGTGTATGTACCGAAGTTATGGACGGAGCGGAAAGCGGCGCCGAGGCGTAAGAAATTTGAAGCAAATGGGAGTGGATAATTATTTTGGACAATAATAAGCCGGAACTATTGTGTGTATTTTTGGAAGAAATCCTACTAACATGGTCAGTTTAACAAAAATATAAAAAATAAATTTGTATATGAATTACTATAGGCTTAGGGTGAATCCTCTAGACCTATTTGTACAGAAATCTGCAGTAACCAGTTGTTCTATAAGTCAAACCGGAATCTACACATGGGAAATAATATAAGATAAGATAATGTCACGTTTTCCATATATAGCCAATCAGTCTATCTTTTAATTGAGAGCGTGTTTCTTTATTTATTCCGGATAAGGAATAGAATAGATGGAAAATACGAAATGTTTATCTAGAATATCCAGAATGGAATGAATAAAGAAACAAGAATTCTCTCCGGAATAGAAAATAAAAAAGATGACATCACTCAGCTCTTTTAAGGTATTGTGATGATGACAAGAAAACAGATATGGAAAATAGTAAAAATAAATTATTAATTTATTAACTCATGAAAAGTCACATTTAATTGTTATTTATATATATTTATTTCAATACAAAATATAAACAATGTTTGGTCATCCATTTTGTTTACTTACTTGGTTTTCGTCTTTGGCTGCTGTCATTTGTTTTGCTTTCATCATTGTATTTATATCTACATAGTACTACCATGGAACATGAAAATCTGTTTATGAGCGCGCCTGTTCAGATGGCGCTTGTGTCGAAAAATTTGCCTTTGCCGGCAATTTTTTGAGAGCGGGGTAGAGAAATAAAAGAGGGAAAAGAAGAGATGAGGTAGTTTCATTTCTGTTCTTATAGCAATACTGAATAAAAGCGAGAAAACCAAATGTGGTATATTTTTTTGACATCACATTTGTAGTTTACTATTTTATATGAGGATAAGGCAAAGAGGAATATAAATACAATGAATTTATGAATGGATTTTATTTTTCGTTTTGCCTTAATGTAGCAAAGTAAGTGATTTTGTTACTTCCATCGCTTATTGATTCTTCCTACGTGAATACGTACCTACATTGATACATACGTATTATAAGTTAGGTACTGAATTGTTGGGGTAGTTTGGATGTGTACCTACATGTTTGGATTTTAGTTTTTTATGATTTGGATTTGGTGAAGAGAAGAAATTATTCTAAAAAATTTTAAGTACCTAGGTATTATTTTATTTAGCCTTTTAGAGTTGATTTCTTCTGATATATGGTAGGTACTTTACCAAAAGCGGCTCAGTCGTGCTTAAAACAATCGTAGGTAGGTAAATTAACATTTATAATGTATAAGACAAATGTACTTACATACACACCTAACTATTCTTACTTACGATTATAGGTAGGTACTAGGCAAGTTATGCATTCGTAAAAAACAAGAAAAAAATATAACAATCAAACATGACATTACGATCATAGTGAATCCTCGACAAAAAATGTCTGTCTGTAATGTATAACGAGCTGCAGCCTAAACGGCTTGAGCGATTACCTTCAAATTTGTTACGTGGGTATTTGTTTGGTATTCATCAGAGGGGAAATTGAAATTTTATTTTTAGACCTAAAAATGAAGGTACCTGCCATACAAGGAAAAGCTTTTTTTTCTCAGCTCCAACGATTTTTTGCGTTTTTCGGTAACGGTATACATTGGATTTATCTCAAATTTTATATCTGAGAAGATCTAGGTAGCTAAACTAATTCTGCATATCAAAATTTGAATAAGTTTTTTTTCTAATTAAAATTAATTTTTGAATGAATTTAATTTTTTTATTTAAATAGGCTGCATGTGGGTGATGTATGTCCTAGAAACTAGGTCACGTATCATGTTAAAGCTATTATCTACTATAAGTGCTTTCCTGTTATGTTAAATTATTTTATGTTTTTTTAACATATTTAAGGTTGTTAAGTATAGGTAGGTATTAAAACTTTAAAATAAGAAAAACTTAAAAAAAAACATATTATTAAAATGCAGTAACTATATTAAAAAAAACAGGAATGAATAAGGAAGTCTTATTAAACCTTTAGGACTTATTCCATATGGTGTGTGCAATAATACAACAGAATTTCTGATATTTCACATTTAAAAACTTAGTCTTTCGCTTAAACCATCGAAGACGGTGGTTTAGTGAAGGAATAAGAATTGACATTAAGATAAAAATGTACATGAACATATTCAAATCAGGACTGGATCGTACGAACTTGCTCTTGTAGCTAACAACTTAGTAGGTAGTTATAACATATGCAGGTTCAAATAGAATAATAAATTGTTGAATGGTACCTACCTACAAATGTATATTTAAATGGATTTATTTTTAATTATTAGGAAGGTAAAGCTATATTTTATGTACATACATACATAGAAGGAAAATATGTATGTAAATATGTACATAAAATAGTGAAAGTGAAATATATATGTAGGTGGGTATGTATCAGTGGCGAGGCGTGAATAATTTCAAAAAGTAGTTCGAAGAAAATTAGTCACCAAAAATTAAATTTCGGAAGTTTACTTGAAATTATTTCGTTCAATGCATAAGTTAGTATAAAACCATAAGGTTCAGCAATTTAAACCAAATTTGTTATACCTTAAGTCATTTAAGTTAAATGTAACAATGAGCTTAATGCATAATAAAAGCGGTTTCGCAAGAAAACTTTTTGGCGGATGCAAATATAATATCTTAAATAAATTTATTGTTAAGTTAAAAATTTGAGGGAATGTATCACGCAATATTTCGTTTTCTAAAAGGTTATGAAGTGCTAAAACGTCAAGTTGTCGGAGAGAAGAAATTGTATACAAAACTTTAAGTTCATTTTTTAAAGCTGTAAAATCAAAAAGCCCAGGGCGAAAATTTATTAAAGAAGATATTTTTAAATTTTGATTGGAAACTTCGAAATTATCATATTATAATTTACTAAGTAAATCTAAAAAAATAAATTCGTGAAAGTTTTATATCTTGTATTTATTTGGGATATAATACTGTCTTTTATTTCTACAAAACGACGTTTGTAACGTGTTTTGCAATGAATTTCGAGCAATTCTCGTTTTTGTGGTGTTTCCGCGCAATCGCTTATGCTTTCCAAAATGGATTTAAATTTATTAAAAGAGTCAGAGCTATGCCAAGACTCAAAATTTTCGATTTCTCTTTTCGCAAATTAAACATCCGTTTGCTAATTTTGAACCAATTGTAAAGAAAGTCAGTCTTAGCAAAAATTTCAGAAATACTATTAAGAAAAAAAAATTTAGTGCCTCTAATATAATTAACAAGCTCTCGGCAATAGAAAGCGAGTCAGTGTCCCATTCACTAGGGTTGTCTAATATTCTAATAAGAGTTAGAATTATATCTAATCTACAATTTAAAATGGCGTTTATTATCCGCGAATGATAATACCAGCGAGTTTCCGATAACCCAGGCTTTCATCGGTTGGCTATTTGCTTTAAAAGTTTTGAACATTTAGTTGATTTGTTAAAAAAAATGGACAATAGTATTAACACTGCCAAGAAAATCTTTTAATTCCGATATATTTTTAAGTGATCGGGATTAAACTAAATTCAAAACGTGAGTTAGCCATTGGACAAGCATCAAGGACTTTCTTTTTAACACCACCCACTTCCCCAGACATAGCTGCCGTAAAATTCGCCAATTAGTTTGTCCTTGCAGGAGAATATATCAAGTACATATATTTAAAAATATGTGGCGAGACTCACTAACGTCAAAAAAAACCAAGAAACCTTTCTTCAATTCCGCCCTCCAAAAGGTACAGTAGAACAGCACTCCAAGCACTTGGAGAGTTGCAAAAAAGAGGTTAAGGAAACAAAACATTTTATTTAAATTACAAATCCCTGTCATTCAAGTATATATATATATATATATATATATATATATATATATATATATATACATAAGTATACTTTTGTTATAATGAAACGTTAAAATAGGAAACGATAAACCATCTTTTCGTGCTTAATCTATTTTCATGGAAGGTTGAATGTTTTGAAAAATTTGAAAACAATCAAATGAACCGTTTTACCGAAAATCGAAAGCCAAAAAATGTTTTTTATTTGAGGTACCAAAAATAACCATTTTTTTCAAAGAAAAGATTACCAAAAACTACCTTTTCCCTTTATTAATGAACTGATTAAAAAAACGGTGTATTATTTTCGAAAAAGATTGACTTATGCTGTTATGAGCAGACTCCATAAATTTTAGAATATAATTTAAAACAAAAACCAAACAAGTAAATAAATATTAAATTAGAATTTATTGACAAATAAAACAAACAAAATAAAACAAAAATCTTTTTTTTTAATTGCGATATATTTGGTGTATATATTTAGGCACAATTGGGTAATGTAATAAAAAAAATGTATATATTAAGATTTTCATTTTTTTACGATTTTCGAAATCCTCGATATGAATCAATTTTTTTTTTGCATATTTGAAAAAAGTTAAAAATATTCATAGGCAATCTTCCGAATAGTTTTTAAAGTCAAATCCAATCCTGGTTGCAATAGGTGCACGTGAAATATAATTGTCCTACTTTAAAAAGAGATAAATGGTTTTCTATTAAATATCTGTTATTAATATATAATGGAAACATTTTTTAATTTTAATTTTAAATGTTTGTAAATGCATAAAATATTTTTATATGTAGGTATTCCTTTCGGATTTATTTACATTATATTTCAATTCAATTTCAAGGCTTGATATATAATGTAATATGTGCAATTCAAATTTCAAATATGTAGGTATGCAGGTATAGAACCATTTTTCATATTTTTTATATTTTTCATCATTTTTGAATGAACCGATCAAAATATTTTTTTAAATATAGAAATGCTTCTAAAAATGTTTAATAATTTTGCATATTCAAATTGCATATTCAATTGATAACTAGAATACCTACTTTCTAACAGCTTCAATTCTTACCTACATTAAAGTTGTTAGCAACAATATCCAGTTTGTACGATCCAGTAGTGGCGCATTTTATTATTATACGAATGCATTTTTACTCACTGCAGGTAGGTACCTACATACCTAGGTATTTTGATCTGAAAAAAATATTTTTATGTACCTACCTACCTATAGGTAGGTAACTACTATATAGGTATAAAGATATTTCACAATTTGTTCACCCAACATCACGAATTAACTTCAACTTCACAAACAAAAACACTTTATCACACAGAAATAAAAAAATACCGAATTGCATTTTTTTTACACACAACCGACGGAAAAATATATTTCACACACGTACCTACAATCGCCAAAGAAAAATTACACAAAATCTTGGTTAAAAAAACCAAAACAAAGCGAAATATACATACCTATGTATATCCTAAACAAAAGTAGGTCGAACGGGATACTTACTAATTGAAATTGGGATATTCTTCCTACATAGGTATTTTCTCCAGTTTATGATAAATGTGAAAGAAAAATGCAAAAAATATATTTTCTTTTATCCTGCTTTAGCTTTTTGCATTCTTCTCCCTCATTATCTATTTGTCTTACCTTATTTTTTATTTGTCAATCCTTCAAATTCTCGCTCTCTGAGAGTCTGCCCAATCAGCAGAGTTGTAAATCTGAGCGGTGTCACCAGAGGGCGCCTCGGACGTTCCGCTTCATGATAGTACTATGTAATATAAATACAATGGCTTTCATATGAAAGGGTTATTCCGAGAATATTCTTTTCATTCCGTGTTTAACATGGAATAAAAAGAATGCATTCCAAACGTTCCGGAATGAATAAAGAAACAACAAAATAGCTTATCCGGAATATTCCATGGAATAAAGAAACGCAAAACTGGTATTCCGAATATTCTGGACATACCAGAATGAATAAAGAAACACACTCTGAGTGTCATTCAAGAGACAATTACCCCATATACAATCAGGATCAAGATATCGAGGTCGCTTCCAAATAGCATTTGTGTTTATGAACATTTTGTACGAACACGTTCTTTATTAGTATAGTTACATATATTTACTGCAAATGAACTACCGATTATGGCTGCGTTTCATTGGTGCCTTTGAAGTACTTTTAGTACTTCTTAACAGATGTTGAATGGAACGCATTCAATTTATAGAATGTAAGTCGCCCTACAGACGATCAATGTTAGGTTAGGTAAATGGGCTACCAATTGATCTCGGTACCGCCACGTTACTGGCATTGATACGTGCTTAGCAGCATTTTTCACTGCCAATTAAATTAATTTTTAACTTACTACACTCGAGCAATTAAAAAGATTGTACAGTCTATTTGTAAGAGATTTGATTTAACTGAATAAAAATATCGAAATATCTAAATATCTCTGTACATTTATGTAAAGTGTAATAAATTATAATAAAAGACCTCAGCCTGGAAGACACTACTGTGATGAGGTAGCCTAGCGAAGCTGGCTACTTTAAGGTTTTCTGAGAAAATCCTGCACCAACTCCAGTGTCCATCTTTGAGCCGTCGGTTACTTGACAATATTAATTGAAGAAGAAGGAGTTCAAGTAAAATTGATCATTTGTATAGGCTCTTCAATGTCAAGTAAAAGTGAAACATTAGCCGTGTTCTCGTGGCTGTCAAGTAAAGCAAAGTAAAAATTTTACAAGGAAAACAACAATAAGTACATACATCCGAAGTATAATTGAGTTGCGATAATTAGTAAGTCTATTCAATCATAGAGGGCATTGATGTGATTTTTTTAGTAATGTATGTTTGTATTTCTTTTTTCCTTGTATTTTGTATGCTTTTTGCTGTACTTGATTGTCACGAGAACACGACTATTGACGAAAATCAGATCCGATTTGGTTTTCATCCATTTTCATTGTCACTTGTTATTGCGTAGTGGGAATTATTTTGATAAAGTAATAGGGGTATTCACGATCTGGTGTACTTAGTCTTGTAAAAGTGTAAAATTTTATTTTTTTACAACAGACTGTGAACACACCTTTACTAATCTGTAGCAACACTGAAGTAAATGTCAAAATCTGTTTCACATTTGTTCTGAAGAAGGCTTACGTTTGTGTTAAAAAAATCTTACACCCTTGTATTTTTCTGTTACAATAGGGTTCGGGTATTGTAAAAGTGTAAGATTTTGACATTCAGTATATTTTGTTGTTGTAGTGCAAAAAAATGCTACGCTTTTACACTTTTACAATGATACAAGACCAGATACACCGGATCGTGAATACCCCTAATATTTTTGGGGAAGTGTGCAAAACAACACAAATTGATATACAAATTCTTTTTACTGATGGTGGTGCCGTCTGTCGGGTTTACGGTGATAATGTGATGAATGGACATTTCCAATAAAGGCCGCAAATATCATGAAATAAATTATTTTATGAAATTGTTTTCGGAATTTATTTCATACCATCTCTGTGGGAATAAATTAAGAAATAATTTGACGTCTTATGTCAGTTCGACTGACTTTTGTGTGCTTTGCTTTTTACCTTACTATGTACGTATATTGATAAGTTGAGTTGAAATTTCGGGCCGAGAATGTAAATACAATAGATGTTGTTTGCTTGGCACTCTGACTGTCAATAAGATTTCATGAAATAATTTGCGGATTGAAGGGAGAAATAAAAATATCTGCAATAATTGCTGAAATAAAAAGAAAAATTAAAATTGCTTGTGGAGGTCCATTGTAAAGGAAGTTTCTATTCTCTGGTTAACTATCTGTCAAAAAGTGGCTTTCCAATTAAGGGAAATTTTATTGGAAAGTGACTGGGAAGCTTGTGAATAAATATCTCTCTTAATTTAAATTCAGGTGCATTTTTGTCACACTTCTGTTAATTATCTACCAGTTAAGCTTTACATATAGATATACATATATGTTTATTTAAATTGTTTCAATATAGTTAAAAGTAAAGTTACAAACTTGATATATTAGGTTTGTTTGAAGTGCACATTTCGGTGCACAAAGGTGTACGGCATTGGCGGTGTCACACTTTCGTCTTTTGATGTCAGACTTTTTTTTCGTATCCCATAGCTGTCAAGTCAGATATCGGCAAACGATTAGCTGTAAATAATTAACATCTGTTTTCTGCGAATGCTAACATCTTTAAGTTCTAAAGTGTTCCATGATAAATCAAAATCAACCAGCTATTCAGCGTTTAGACAATTGATTAAAATAAATATCATTTCAATATTCATCGGGCCGAATAGATGTACAAATCGAACGACCCTTGCCCATATCGAAATGAACGCATTCATCGGGAAAGTGAATTTTTCGCTTTGGTTAACACAGGTGAAGCTGCCTGTCTCACTTCTACATCATAAGAGAAAATAAAGCATCATTTGCATTTAAAATAGTACTTTCAAAATTAATTAACTTTTCGAGCGATAAAAATACAATTTGAGATCTAGTGAATCTGCGAGAGATGAAAATGTTGTAACTTATAATTTGTAGAAGAGAAGGGCAAGAAGTAAAGTAAGTGAACAAAATTTCTCCGAATAACGATTTGAAGAGATTTTTCTGTCTTTTTGTTTTAAACTACGTATAGTGCACTTTCAAATCAAGGAACATAAGGTAACAAATAAAATCTCCGGCAATTTTGTTTCCTCGCGCGAAATTTATCTACAGAAGATTTTAAAAACAATTCAAGGAAACCGCGGAAAAATCTTCAGCAACTAGTTGCCTTGTGAGAAAGTTCGTCTTATAAAAGTAAAAAGGAGTGACGTTTTGGAGTGAATTCTTAAGTAAAGAGCTATTATGGAGTGAGGGAGTTATTATAGACGCAAACAATTTGGAAACAGAAATGAGAAAGTTTTTTTCATATTTTTGGTTAGAAGAGCATCAAATATTAAACCTGTTCAAATATTCTTAGAATTATTTGCCAAAAAATCCACATTTCAACTTTTGTATGGAAATTAGTAGTTGTTGAATTTTCTCCCACACAATTTCCGGTCAAGTTTCTTGTAAATTTGTTGGTAGTTACTTATGCAGCTTATTAAAAAATGTAAACATCGACTTTGAGAATATTCAACGAAATTATATACCAATAGGAATACCTCGAAATATTCCAAACCATAGTCCATATTTTACTAAAACTTAAATGCAAATAAATGTAATGTAGCTTTTTTTCAAACATATTACTTTTTTCAGACAAAAAAACCCACCTGTTTCTTTTTTTTTAACTCATTGTGACCTTGACGCAGTTTTCTTGCCTCAATTGGAAAACCAGTATAGTAATTTCGACGGAGTCATACCAAATTTTAGCCCACACTACTTGCGTGGCTGTGATGTTTCAGGTTTCCATTAAGCCATATTATCATAATAGGAAAAATGTTATACCCTTTCCACTTTTTTTTTGTATATACATATGAACCTGTCTATGGTGTTTTGTCTATCATATTTGTAAGACTTCTTGCCTCAAGGTCAATTAGAAACAACTTTTATTATAGTTTTTTTAAATGCTTTCCATATTTCTTTATGCAGTTTGATGTGCAATTTAAGAGCTTATAGTATACCAGACAGTGTTGCATTTATAAACAGTTATATTTTAATTAATTGGGCTTAGACTCGCCGAAAAAACTCGCCGACAACTTTGATTTCTCGTGAGAAAGGTATTGGAGATTTTTAAACCAATTAAAAGAAAACCTCAAGACAATCTCCAAAATTTTTTGACAGCTGTTTTGTTTATTTGGTGTTTCGTTTAATTTTGGTTTATGGTTAGAGTGCATCTACTCCTCTTTGCTTTTAGTAATTTGTTATTAGCTATAAAATCAAACAAAAATTAACTACCTATAAAATCAGAAAAAAATCTATATTTTTGTTTGTTTGGCATTGTTTTGACAAAAGTTCTAACTTGTTTTAATTCTAATTTCATCTGTTATTCTATTCTGATTTTTTCTCCACTGAACACAGTTAATATATGGTTGCAAAATTTCAACCAGTAGATATGTTTGTACACATTTTCTGTTTGCATATAGGAATAAAGTATTAAAATATAATATTAGTCGTGTTCGCGTGAAAAGCAAGTACAGCATCGTTTTCGTGAATATGTCTTACTTTGCTATACTTGATTGTCACGAGAACCCGACTATTGTAGTTCCGTGGCAAAGAAAATAGAATATTTATTCGGTTATGTTTAACTGTTACAGTGTTACAGAAAAAGCACATATTATGACAAATCTGAAACTGAACGAATGGAATTTCTTTTTCAGTATGAACAGATCTGAACTGGTTCAGCTCGGTATGTTTGTGCAATTTTCAAGTGCATTACTGATACGAACTTTACAGAAAACGATATTATCATTGAAACAAAATGTAGGGCCAAATTTGAGTATTGCTTTCATACTATCGAACATTAGACTCACCCAAACCACCAAGTTATCAAAATTGCCAGCAACTCGTTCGATGTTGTATAGATTTAGTTGCTTTTTACACAAAACTCAGCTATTGTCAACCGGCCATCATAAAAGTTTGAGTTTTGAATGATAGCGATCAATTAGTCAATTTATCTTTTCTTATTTAGTTCAGAGCAGTGTCAGTTGTCAAAAACAATTGTGTGTTTCCTTTTTACTCAGATCATTTAGAGCTCCGAAATTTTGTTTTTTTTTTCCGAACATGGTCAGAATGCGCTCGATGAGCGCATTATAGTTTTGGATGGTCGCTTTTTCCGAAGAAAACATGTGCGTCTCGGGATGACCGACAGAAATGATAACTTAAACTGATCTAATTATTTAATATTGAAATTGCTTAACTTGAAAAAAGCTTCAAAAGTTCTGCATTAATTTGATTAATTTTAAAATTTCTCCGTATGCGTGAGAGAAAGGGAAGCCAGGCAGAGTGGCATCGTAACGCGTTACGTAACGAAGCGGTTTAATAAAAAATTATCACTTCAAAAAAGGAAAAAAACTTTATAACATACCTATGGATAAAAATCCTCTCTATACAGGAACATACTTGCGGTTTTCTGTCAACTGCGCCGACTAAAATAAAATTAGTAGCAGCTTAATATTAGGTGCATTTAAACTAATGTGTTATTTTTTTTTCTACACTAAATAAAGGCGCCATGGAAATCGGAAATATATATAAATTCGAGTACCTAGCTTAAAATCTTAAACAAATATTTTCAAGCTTATTTCTCGGACTATTAACCATTAAAGGTTAACACAAAAAAAAAACAAAATATATGGTTCAACAGCCATTATTCCATAACAGAGCTGAATACACGATGAAAACAAGATTTTGAGAGCCGACAGCTGAGAGTGGTTTGTTGGTGCATCGAGCGCAGTCTTCAATAGAAGTTCACGAGTGATTAAAAAACAAGTTTTTTGATACGATTTCCTAATAACGGTTGCTGTAGTGCTTATAAACTTGACATAGTGACGTAGAATTTAATTCATCATCATTAGCTCAATCAAAGATTCACAAAACTGGTTTTCAAGAAGCCGATCTCGTTTAAGAAGTATAATGTCAGTGAATTTTATTGTGAATGATTGGCAAATCGATGTTGTTTTTTTTTTAGATTGTGCATAAAAATTATGTCTTGATGCATTAGGTGCAATTTAAATAATATGTGGCAATCATTTGCCATAAGAGGACAAAATATTTTTGTTATGGGCTGGGGTAATAAGAGTATCTTATTACAACATATACATGTACATAGAAGGGTATTGGTATAGACAGATTTCGAATTAAGGTATAGGATTTATTTAAACTACGCTTACATCGATCTCTAAACTGAGACTTAAGAATTAGACTAATTCTGCGTTTCCACCAACCACTAAACCGAGATTTAGGTAGATTTAGCTAAATCTCTTAATGATTTTATCTTCTCAGATCAAGATTTAGAATAAATCTCATTTAAATCTTCATAGGGCCAATAGATGTACAAATCGAACTAATCTATTTCCATATCTAAATGAACACATTCATCGGGGAAGTGAATTTTTCACTTTGGTTGACACAGATAAAGCTGTCTGTCCCACTTCTACAAAAGTAGAAGAAAACCATTGGCCACAAATAAGCCATACTAAGATCGGAAACCTTCGTACGTTTCACCCCCCAAAACCCATTAGTTTACATTGTTGTATTTGTAGCTTTGAAACTCTATCCATGAATAGATGGGAAATCGAAAAGCAAAACAAAAACAAATTACTAGGGCTGTGTCGCCTATGTGTCTATAGGAAGAGGAACAGAAAAGATTCTTGTGTGCGTTTCTATCAATGTGTCTATTGGAAGAGGAACAGAAATGTTATTTGTGTGCGTGTTTTAGCTTGTAGGCAAATGTCAAATGAAAGCAGAGGTTTCCGGTCTTTACATTATTAGTTTATGCCATTGGCATTTCAAATAGCGCTGTCAAAATTAATCTACTTTTAGTGCTGTTAAAACACAATTTGAGAGTAGTAAATGTATAAATGTATAAGAGATTAACGTTCGTAGAAACGTATTATGGAGCAGCTACAAATCTTAAATTTACAATATTAAATCTCCTCCAATCAAGATTTAAAATAAATCTTTTCTAAACCTTAATTCGTGGAACAAATCGAACTAAACCACGTCAAAAATGAACGCATTGAACAGTCCTGTCAAAATTATCTAAATCTATTTGTGATTAAAGCCTAGCGTACTTGGCTGATTCGAAACAAAAAATCTCATACAAAAATGAAACGACGAAATCATGAACGAAAAATTTCGCTCTACTTTTCGTTTTCCAGTAGGCTGCTGAACGACGAAATGTGTAATTTTAGTGGATAACTGTACTAGATTTCTTAGTACAATTATCCACTCTTTGCGTTCTCAATTTAATTGACCTGCACATTAATTGCCTGAGAAATTTTGACGTTTCGTTTTTTTATTAAAAAAAAAGTTAAGTTGACGTGTGTGTTTTGTTGATTTGATTTTTCTTTGGTTTCGGGTTTTCTGGTGTCTGGTTTTTCTCTGCATGTTCTGTATTAAATTATTCAAAATAAATTCATTTTTTGTATTAAAAACAATTTCAACATCGACTAAACTAATTCTGCTTAATGAAAATGGAAAGATGGAAAGAAGCACACCATTCACATATTTTATCGGGGAACACCGAACAAGATTTACTCCAACGTAATGATACTAGCCTACCTACCTAGAAAATATACTAACTCAACAGAAATATGGATGAACTTTTATTAATTGAATTAGGTGCAAACAATTAAAATTTGAAGCTGCCATTTGTTTTTATAAGCAAATCAGTCATTTTTAATTGTTTTATTTAATTTTTGTATACAAACGACACTTCAACGTTCACATAAGAATTGAAGCTACCACCACACGATCAAAAAATTGTCAATAAACATTGACCACATTGAAGAAAACCAAAATTATTTTGATTCCCTTCAATGTTCATTGACAATGACATTGAAGAGCATGACTTGTTCAATAAAAATTGATCGTGTGTAGGGCTCTTTAAAGTCATATTTTTATGGCAACACATACACAGTGCAATAACTACTTAATAAAATATCGATTTTTAATTACTGTTTCTGTTTTTGGTTCCTTGGCAAGATACGTTTTAACACTATCATATTTAAATGATTTTAGCTTTGTTTAGACAGTATATCTACACTCTTTACTCCAATTAATTTACAATCATACCCTAACGAAAATCATAGAGAGGAAAGAACGAGAACTCTGCAATTTTTAAACTTAAACAATTCTGTCTACCCCGCCCACCACATAGCTGCGTCACTCTCCAGCGTGGTTGAAAATCGCATGCTCAAATTGCATAATGTAAAAGCAGTCATTGGAGTCGCAGAAGCTCGGAGGTATTAAAAGCGTTGTGTTGATTTATCTGAGCAAACAAAAGTGTGTTATGTCTTGAATACGATTTATTATTTGCAACGATTGTAAACCGCATTACTTTTAAAGTCAATATAATTATTGTAACAGTGTCGCCTTCATTTAAAGTTTATTAACGCGCTTAGTTTAAGCGTATAGTGCGGCTATTAAACGTTACAAAAGGTAATGAATAAGATTTTTGCGTTTAGGGAGATTATAAAGATAACATTACCCTATGTACATGCTATAATACATTAATGAATAAGGATGTAGATGACTTGATAAAGTTAAATAATTGGTAAGGCATCTAATGGTGCAGATATTCATGAAATATACAATTTAGCTGTTACCCCTGTTTATCTATTTATCTTGTAATATATTGAGCACGAAGGATTACACATGTTACGCTTTAAAGTAAACATTCATGTAATTTATGCACCTACTCTATTCTAAATCACTTACAAAGACTGCGAATGGCAGACGCAGTTTCTTTTAAACACACGTTATCTTCAGAAGCCATTAATCTAATTTAAATTTTTGTAAAATTTTGAATTGTAAATTTCTTGAAAAAACACCCATATTACCTTAAAATTGATATCGGCCGTTGACAGCTTCTAAATCATTTTCATATAATCAAGTAATGAATAAAAGATTTTACGATATTATAAGCACACGTTTTTCAGAACATAATGTCATACCTATTATAAATATGGCAACTTAATGCGGATATTCCAGATTTGTTTCTTCCTCCACTAATGATTTGAGAAAAAATTAAACTGAAACATATAAATCAACATCAGTGACGTATTTTTCAGCATTTACAATATAATTATTTTAAACCACAAGCCAAGGCAAATTAAAATTTTCAAGCTTAGGTAGGTATATAACCAGTTTGTTGATAAAAAGTTATTCGTAATATCTTACCGGCATTCTTACTTCTCTTTCTAGGAGGAGACTATAACATAACAGTTTTATAACAGTCCACCACAATCCAATCCATAAACAGTGCATTTGTACCCACTGAACAGTTTCATGTCGTGTTGTTCACTTTATTTTCACCAACAAATTTAAACGTCAAAAATTTCGTTTTTACCACATTGCTTTTGCTAAATACAACTTTTTGCAACAAGCAACAGTGACAATGAGGCATATACACGTTATTTGTTTTTTGTGACAAACGTCAGTCTGACATTTGTAAATTATCACAAAAATGCAAAATTATCAGGAATGCGAAATGTCGTACTCTCTCTTTAGCGCACTCTTCTGTCCAAAATTTGTAGGTCTGGAACAGGAATTCACACGAATTGACTGTTGTGGACAGTGTGTAGAATAGTCTTATTATGTACTTATGCAGAACAAGAAATTGCTTTCATTGGAGTTTCCTTCCCTACACTCTTCTTCTTAATTCATTAAAAATATTCGATTGTCAATCCTGAATATCAGAATCCAAACTGGAAGCACACAGTGAACGTTGTGTTTCACATGTTCACAAAGTCGGAGTGTGCAATTTGGTGTGGTCTTGTCATTGGTCCCTACTTCTTCTTCTCAACACTATAACCAAATGTTAACCGAATTTCTTTGGTCCGAAAACGAACATTGTGAATGTGAAATACATGTGGTTTTAACAAGACGGTGCTGCACGCTTCATGAAAACCACAAACACTTAATGCTTTGAAAACTATAGTCCCGATAGGTGCCGTAGTGATATAAGTAATCTTAAATCAAATTCCCTTTGGACTTACTTGAATGATGCTATATAGTCATTTATAATTATTACATACCCCAAATGTGCTTTATTTAAATTTGCTTTATGAACCACAAAATGGATGACCATATCATTATGAAGACTTAACTTACGGCAACTTTATTTTTAATGGCGCAAAATTTTAAACGATTTAGTAAAATGTTAAAGCCACTTTTAGCATTTTATTAAGCTAAAAAGATGATTGAGCTAATTTTGAACGATTTTAACATTTTACTAAAGTTAAAAACACGGAATGGCTACTTTAACTTTTAGCAATTTGCTAAATCCATTTAGAAATCTGATAGTATATCAGTCTGTCACGCGGGGTGCCCAGGTTCGAGTCCTGCTGGTGCACAATTTTTTTTGTTTTTTTTTTTTGTAAATAATGAAGATAAAATGATGAAAATAGAAATATCTAATACTTTTTTAGAGCACATGTTGGGTTTTCATCAACATATAATTAATTTACAACGCATAACCACAATAATTGTGTTCATCAAAAGTCCTACAAATGCTCAGCTTTCTGCATAATTAGCAATTTGCTAGTTTAGAAAAGGTTTAAAAATTTTGAAATAGTTATTCAATCAATAAGCACTTAGCAAATTGCTAACTAGTAAAATGTTAAGCCCTTAACAATGGGTTGTTTAAAATTTTGCGCCAATGACTTTAAATGCCCAACAACAACTTTAGTGTGCTACCACCTAGTTTTTTCTCAATTATTTTTGGCTAGAATTATAGCTATTTCACGACTTGCCAAGGTCGATCATCAGATTCCTTTGCTCTAGTGGTGCTGGTCTACTTTTTCATTTTAATTGAAAAACTTCTTGTGCCTTCATCGTGTAATGAACCATGACCAGCCGCTTAGTAGCAAACACACTTCGCATCACGTCACCGAGCCCACTTGATCAGATCCAACCTAATGCAGGTTTTCTGTTTATCAATTGCATTGAAACGACTAGCGCTTTTATTAGCCACACAAGTGTGTTGTTTTATTTTTAATACCTGCATGTTAACAGGCTTAAAACAAGTGACAGCTCATGTAAAATAAATTGAGTCAACAGACCTTTGACATTTGTATATGCATATATAAATCCCAAAGAACGATATTATTTGGCGATTGCAAACAATAGTTTTCCTCGTACTATTTCGTTTCATTTGTAACAGACTGGGTTCCTTCTCTTATACGCTTTTGACACCAAATCCATAACGGGGGTTTCAGCTAAAAGCTTACGAAAATTCGAAATCCGTTCGCACTGAACATTTACAAGTTTTCGTTTGACATTTCAATTACTTTGACACCAACTGTCAAATTGCCATTAGTGCAATATTAGCATAAAATTTTGTCGTGCTAATATTAGATTTATTTAAGTAAAATGAATTCTTCCCAATTGAAACAAATGTTTATACATCAAAATAAAAATGAAGAAAATGTGAAGATTTTGTTTCACTTCTGCTTCATGTCGCAAACCAATATCTTGAAGAGAAAACGTGGTTTTATTTTGCCAATTCTGCAACTTCAAACTACAATTGATGCAGACAATAACAAATACGTTGTGAATTGAAAATGGCCTCATTCAATAACAGAACTACTAGCTATCCGGATAGGTTGGTGTTGTTGTATTCCCATGTAAGAATACAGTTGATGACAAAACAACTGCTGCCGAAAAAAAAATCTTAAGCTATCCGAAAAACTTTGGTATACTTTTGTATCCCATGAGAAATGTCAAAAACATATGAACAAACCCATACAAATTTAACCTATTCGATGTTGGTTGTTCAGGAACTTCAGTGGATACTAACATATCTTAGATAGACTATAATACCGACATCTGAGAGTGTGTTTCTTTATTCATTCTAGTTTCTACAGAATATTCGGAATAACAGTTTTGCGTTTCTTTATTCCATGGAATAATCCGGATAAACTATTTTGTTGTTTCTTTATTCATTCCGGAACGTTTGGAACACATTCTTTTTATACCATGTTAAACACGGAATGAAAAGAATAGGGGTATTCACGATCCGGTGAATCTGGTCTTGTATCATTGTAAAAGTGTAAAAGTGTAGCATTTTTTTGCATTACAACAACAAAATATACTGAATGTCAAAATCTTACACTTTTACACTTTTACAATACCCGAACCCTATTTTAACAGAAAAATGCAAAGGTGTAAGATTTTTTTAACACAAACTTAAGCCTTCTTCAGAACAAATGTGAAACAGATTTTGACATTTGCTTCAGTGTTGCCACAGATTAGTAAAGGTGTGTTCACAGTCTGTTGTACAAAAATAAAATTTTACACTTTTATAAGACTTGGTACACCAAGTAAGTAAGTAAACAAAATGGATGACCAAACATTGTTTATATTTTTATTATTGAAATAAAAATATAAATAACAGTTAAATGTGACTTTTCATGAATTAATAAATTAATAAGAATTTATTTTTACTATTTTCCATAGAGATACCTGTTTTCTTGTTATCATCACAACACTTTAAGACAGCTGATTTATGTCATATTTTTGCTTTTCTATTCCGGAGAGAATTTTTGTTTCTTTATTCATTCCATTCTGGATACTCTAGATAAACATTTCGTCTTTTCCATCCATTCTATTCCTTATCCGGAATAAATAATGAAACACACTCTGAATGTACCCAATAACACCACTTTATCCGGATAGCTAAAATTCGATTATTGAATGATGCCAGTGAAATTACCCAAACAGCTTTTTTTTCGTTTTTCCTGGCAGCAACCTGCCAGTTATTTATGTTACGTTTTATTGAGCGCTGAATGTTTCACAAGGTGTGTTTGTTTAGTTTATTTTGCAAATCCAATATGTTTTCGACAGGTTTTATTTAATGCGGGATATACACTGTTCAAATGCATGACAGGCACGTACAAGTGTATTAGTAAATTGACATTGAAGTTGCATATACACACATCAAGCATAAGTCTTCAATCTTTTATTTTTACATCCACAGTGTGGTGCGACGTCCTTCTATAGGCGTTTTTTTCTTTTTTTGTTCAGAGCAGAGCACTGAACAGACTTCGAACACATAAATTATGCACTGAACTTGTTTCAAAAAGAGCGAGCTCTGAACACTGATATGTTTTTTAAACACACTTGAACCACACAAATCACAACACATTTTCATTTTAATCATAAAAAGCAATGTAACACAAAACCTACCCTTTATTGTAGACTGATACACACCCATCAGATACAGAAAATCAACTAACGATCACATTCTTTCGCCAACTTATGTATCTAATTATTTTTCTTCCTATTTTCCTTCTTGACACACATAGCATTTGGTGCGTTCAGCGATTTATACTCACATGTTCAGTCAATTATCTTACAACACGTCGAGTGCGAACAGCACATGTACTGAACGAAAAAAGAAACACACATTTGGAGCTCTGCATGCTCTGAGTTAAAAATAAACACAAACAAATTTTTTGACAACTCAGACTCTGCTCTGAACTAAAAAAGAAAAACGCCTTATATAAAATAGACTTTTTTAATTTTGTCCGAGTAATTTCCTATTTTAATATTTAAATCGATAAATTCTAATATAATTTTTTTTCCATTTTTTTTACATCTCCGCTTCCTATTTTCTTATTACTTCAACGTACTATACGCAAATGAACCAAATCATGAATGATCAATCATCAATCTTGCATATACACTATTACAATGCAGTACGCTTGATTGAAGGAAAATTAAAAAGATTTGATTTTACTTCAATCATACACCCAATCTATACGTGTGAATTTTTCACTAATACACTTTCACGTGCATGTTATGCATTTGAACAGTGTATATCTGGCTTAGGACTTGTAGTTTATTAAAACTTGTGTGTATGGGAAAACCTGTGTTTCCGCTTTTCGCGAAAAACGTGTTTTGGGTTTGGTGTGAAAAGCCTATAATGTGAAATTCAATTTGGGTTTGTGTGGCTGTGTAGCCACAAAACTGATTCTTTTTGCACTCGTGTAACAAAGCTTTAAAATTAATTTTGAGCCATTGAGTTATGTGTGTGTATGAAATAGGTATGAAGGACATTTGTATGAAATTAAATCACGAACAAACAATAAAACAAAATGTGCAAATTTGTATCTTCTGCTACCAGAAACAGTGGGAGCTTTGACCTAATTTTTGGCACAAATATACTACTAATAACACCTTTTGCTCTGGCTGCAGGTAAGTATAATTAATTATTACATCAATACTTTCGCTCCCAGTATTAGTTATGTATGTATATTCGATTATTTTTTTTTTATTTTAAAATTAAAATTTTATTTTTGTGATGAACTTTAAAAAAATTATTACATCATATTTTATTTTTATTTTCATAGCATCGATGTAGGTGTAATAATACACTTAAACACATTTTTATTTACCTACACCCAAAGATCAATGAATTACCAAACATTTTGAGTTGCAAAATTTTTAAATAGAAAATTATATTTAGTTTTTTTTTATTGTATTTACCATAAATGGAATTTATTCAAACAGTAAACAACATAGTCTGTTGGGCTTATGTATAATTTTTACTTTCGCGGCTTGATTAATTGACTCAGCGCATGAGTTAATACCCAACAGAATTAAAAGAATGTAATGGAAGCCATAATAATGACGGTTGGTCCATTTTTAGGATAATAATTAATACTGATGTCTGCTTATTTGTCTCGTTTAAAAATTCCACCTGTTGCTAGGGAAGTTCTTCAACTCCATAGATAAATTCAAAATCTTTTTTTAGAATTAGCAAGGCTTATGGAATATGAATTAAAAAATGCAAAAATCTTTTTTTTTTAATTTTAAATAATTCGAATGTCTTGAATTTCACCAGAAAAAAAATAATCATAACCATTATTCAACACAAACAAAGTTCAACAAACCATGCGGCAAGTTTAAAATTTGAATTAATTACTGTATCTTCACCGATAAAATGTAAGCTTAAGGAAATTTAAATTTTATAACTAAAACATAACCTGTTTTGACTGTATGACCGACATTTGGGTAACCCAATTTTGTAGTGTATTATGTAGCATTCAAGTATAAGTTGTTATACAATAACTTTTGCTCGGTAGATTACAAATCTTTGAGATTTTTAAATGGGTGTTTTCATTGTCAAATCATTAAAAACGTAGAACTTTAATTTTAGAAATGGCACGCGAAAGACACATCATTATGTAAATTATATTGCCATAAGGTTGGTCCAGTTTAAGTTCACTTTTGCTTTCATAAGTAATAAAAAATCTCGCTCCCGACTGCAGCTGAAAAGTTAGTATCTGATCTGACTAATACAAAGTCGTAACTTGAATAAATCAAGTTAATTACTTAATGTCAATCTGATAATTAATTGAGTAGTTATTTTTGTGTTAATATAGCGTAGTGGAACCCCTTGAGTATGCTTCCAGGTCTAAATTATACTGTATACATCACCCATGTGATTTAAAAAGATAATAAAAAAACATATATCCTTATCTTCCTCCTTACTATAGTTCCATGCAATTCATATTGCATTTAAAACGACTTAAGTTCTTACATGAAAATATAAGTATGTATGTACATATGTACATATTTATATTAGCTTTCGATATATACATACATATATTTAGGTTTTTTTCTACATAACATAGCTTAATGAAAACCTTGCGGAGTTTGTTTTCGTCGTTAAGTCGCATAGATCCATATTTGTCTCGTGTGACGTGTTGTAGAGTGCCGATTGCGCAATACTACATTGTTTCGCTTGGCGTTGTCATAGAAGTTCGTTTCTGCGAGTATGTGTGGGAGGGCGGGAATATTGCCGGATGTAAACAAATAAATAAAAAGCTAAATTAAATATGACAGTTTATAACGAGGCATAATGCGTCACTACATGCGAGATACGTGATATGGCCCCGGCCTTAGAATATAAATAGGGTTCGAACGCATAACATACTCTGAATTTGTTCCGAGCTGAGTATTAAGCTCTGAGCACTCTGATCTTGTGTTTTTTTAAACTATATTTGAACTTTTAGGAGCTGTCATTAATTGACGTTTTGTCAATTCACTTCGGCTTACTTTATTTATGAACAAAATGCATTTTATCAACTTCTTCCCTCATTGTAGAGTACTGCCTTATTGGCATCACTCAATCATATCTAAAGTACATCATACTAAAGAGAAATGTAAAATGACACTTGAATAAAAAAGACACTCGTTTATTAACCACTATCGAAAGATCACGTGTTTCATTTACCGTCGTACTAATATATCACAATTGGCGACGAGGAAATTTAAATTTATTACATTAAATTAATATAATATATCGTTTTACGAAATAAATTGATAATTTTCGTTCATCATCAACATTTTTCTTAAAAATGACGACCGAAACGACCCCAACGAGCACAGCGATCACGTTGTTCCAGACTTCGAGTATTCCAGAATTTTCACCAAACAACGAAACTTTTTCCATTTGGAAAGAAAAGCTGGACATTCACTTTTGTGAAATAAATTGCTTTATTAAAGTCTATAGGCGCAGCTCCCTATAGTGTCCTGCACAGTTTGTGTAGTCCGGAGTCACCTATATCTAAAACATATAAGAACTTGTGCACGATTTTAAGCACACATTACACTCCACCAACAATAATCTTTCGGGAACGAAAAAATTTTTTTTCGTCGATTAAAAATGAAAACGAGACAGTGGCTGAGTGGTTTGCCAGAGTTAAAAGCTTGGCATTAAATTGCAGATTCGACGAACACTTAGATGCTATGGTGCTGAATCAATTTGTTATGCAATTACCGAGTTCAATATTTGAAAGGCTGTGCGAAGAGGACGAGAAACTAACAGTCGCAGATGCACTAAAAAAGGCAATGATCATTGAGACAAAGATGACAGCAAAAATAGTCAATGAGGAACCTATTAACCTTATTATGAAGAAACGCACGTGGCCAAAGAACCAAGTTCGAGGAAATCAGTCAAACAAAGTCAGAGGTAGCGGTGGATCTGCAGCAGGGAGCAGTGGATTTGGTGGTGTAGGCGGAACCAGGCAAACGCAACGAAAAATTTGCACTCACTGTGGTTGGCGTAATCACGATTCTCAATTTTGTAAATACAAAATGAGCAAGTATCATTCTTGTGGCAAAATTGGGCACTTAGCACCAATGTGCCAATCTAAAAACCAACATAAAACTGTAAATTACGTATCAGATTCTGATAGCAATTCATGTAATGATGTTAATAATAATTTATTTGATCTTTCTATTTACAGCGTGGCTTCTCAATCTTCTGGTGGTATCTACTTTTTGGAGGTAATTTTCGATGGTATTCAGATGAAAGTCGCTTGTGACACTGGTGCTCCTTGCACGTTGGTTCCCATTTCAATTTATAAAAAAACACATAATGAAAACTCTTTAAGACCATGTCAAGTTCCTTATGTCAACTATAGTGGGGAAAGAATACAACTTTTGGGTGAGTACGATGCTTTAATATCGCATCGAGGTACTACAAGAAAAATAGTAGTCGTTGTTACTAATACAAGAAGTCCACCATTGCTTGGACGTTCGTTTCTAAGGGAATTTAACTTTGAATTGATTCAAGTGAATTCAGTTTCTGAAAATTTGTCAATTCTTGTAAGTCAATTAAAAAACGAGTTTTCGGAAGTATTCCAAGAACGATTAGGAGAGTACAAGGGCAACAAAATTTCTTTAAAAGTTTTTGACAACTCAAAACCTTTATTTTTTAAACCTAGGCCATTACCGTTTGCGTGGAAAAGTAGAGTTGAAAACCAACTACGAAAATTGATTCAAGATGGAGTTCTTGAACAAGTAGATAATTCGGAATGGGGCACTCCTTTAGTTCCAATTTTAAAACCAAATGGAGATTTAAGAATATGCGGTGATTATAAGGTCACGATTAACAAATGTTTAGAAAATTTTATTCATTCACTGCCTAGGATTGACGAAATTTTTGCTTCTCTAGAAGGGGTCAGTTATTTAGTAAGCTCGACCTTTCTAATGCATATAACCAGTTGTTATTGGATGATGAATCACAACTTTTATGTACCTGGAGTACACATATTGGCTTGTTAAAAGTCAAAAGACTACCTTATGGTGTCAAAACTGCAGCAGCCTTATTCCAAAGAGCAATGGAAAACTTATTACGCGGAATCAAAAATGTTGTAGTTTATCAAGATGATATAACTATAACAGGTAAAGATATGCCAGAGCACATTGAAACCCTAAAGTTAGTTTTGAAGAAATTTTGTTCAGCTGGTCTCAAATTAAATTTAAAAAAGTGTGAGTTTTTTAAACCCAAAATTTGCTATCTTGGATTTTCAATAGATAAAAATGGCTTGAGTAAAAATACTGAACGTGTTTCTAGTGTATCGTTGGCACCTATTCCAAAAAATATTTCTGAGCTGAGAGCTTTCATAGGAATGGTTAATTACTATTCAAAATTTATAGATAATTTCAGTAAAAAAATGTTTCCTTTATATGAGCTCCTACGTAAAAATGTTCAATTTTGTTGGTCTGAAGAATGCCAAAAAGAATATGAAATAATTAAAGCCGATGTAACATCCGATCAAGTTTTGGTGCACTTTAACCCAAATTTACCAATAGTTTTAACCACGGATGCCAGCAATAATGCTGTAGCTGGGGTCCTATGCCATAAAATTCAAGAAAGCATAAGGCCAATAGCTTTTGTTTCGAGAGCTTTATCGAAGAGCGAATGTAACTATAGCACCCTTGAAAAAGAAGCTCTAGCTTTAATCTTCTGTGTTACAAAATTAAAACAATACCTTTTAGGTAACAGGTTTGTATTACGAACTGATCACAGGCCTTTACTAGGCATATTCGGCGAGCATAAGGGTTTACCTATTATGGCTTCAGCTCGTATTCAAAGATGGTCCCTCATCTTGTCAGGGTTTAATTATTCCGTTGAATATGTAAAAGGTTCCTTAAACAATGCTGATGGACTATCAAGAATGCCACAGTTCTCCATGGCAAAAGATTATACAGAAAGTAATTATATTAATCTAATAGAATCAGAAAACAAATTCGGTTTCTTTTTGAATTTCAAGGATATAGCACGAGAGACAAGACGTGACCCAGTATTGTCCAAGCTAACTGAGGCCATTCAAAATGGTACAGTTCATAAGTTACAAGGAGATGAGTTTATTCCATTTCGCAACAAGGCCCACGAACTTTCTGTTGAATATGACTGTATACTATGGGGCTATAGATCCATTGTACCGAAAAAACTACAATGTTTTATTCTCAAGGAACTTCATGCTTCCCATTTAGGAATTGTTAAAACAAAAATGTTAGCTCGTTCTTATGTTTGGTGGCCAGGGATGGACAACGAAATAGAAGTATTGATCCGTGACTGCATTCCTTGCCAAGAATTGCAGCAAAGTCCTGAGAAGTCTTCTTTGATACCATGGAATCCTGCTGATTCAGTATGGAGTCGTGTTCATATAGACTTTGCTGGTCCCATTAAAAATTTTTATTTGTTTGTCGTGATTGACTCCTTCTCTAAATGGGTTGAAGTTTTTATAACAAAAGAAATCACATCTTGCTTCACAATTACTAAAATGAGGGAACTTTTTTGTCGTTATGGCTTAGTAGACATTGTTGTAAGTGACAATGGACGCCAATTTACATCAGACGAATTTAAATATTTTTTAAAAACTAATTCCATAAAGCACATTCTTACTGCTCCTGGTCATCCAGCAACGAATGGCCAGGCAGAAAATTTTATAAAAACATTAAAAAAATCTATTTTTGCAAATCTTAAAGTTGACATTAATTCTAGTTTAGATACGATCAGAAATAGATTTTTAATCGACTATAGAAACACCAAACATTGTGCGACTGGTGAATCACCTTCTAAGCTCTTTCTTGGAAGACTTTTGAAAACACGTTTTAGTGGGTTGAAACCTCCTACAATTAAGCAAACTATAGTTGAAAGACAAAATAAAAGTATAATGAATTTCAAAGGCAAACGCAATACTATGTTTTCAACTGGCCAAAGCGTTATGATAAGAGATTATAAAAATCCTAACAAACCAAGCTGGACTCAAGCTACAATAAAAAAACAACTCGGTCATCGAACGTATTGTTGTACTATTGTTCATAATAATAGAGAAATAAAGCGCCATTTGGATCAAATCAGAAATAAAGACTTGAACAAAAATCTAGAAGATGGAACCAACGTTCAAGAGGAACTTTTTGATGTCGAAAGCAATAATTCTAATTCAGTAGAACTTAGTCCTAATGTTCCAACTTCAAATCAGAATCCAAAATCTGCCGCCAGTAGAGCCTTGAGGCCACGCCAGGAAGGATTATCATATAAAGTATGAATAGAATATAATTATAGGTATATTATGTATACGTATAGTAATAATAATTTTTGAATTATAAAATCTAATAAAACAAAATATTTTACTATTAGTATCATATATGTATATGAATCATGAAATATAATATTTGTATTTATTTTGTATTATTTGTAAATAGTAGCATAGGTTTTTGAGTTATCATATCAATGAATATTTTGAATCAAACATATTGTCATTATCATTTCCAACCTCTTAGTCTTAAAATATAATAAAATATTATTTTATATTATATAAAATATTTAAGTTTAATTCTTATGGGAGGACATGTAGAGTACTGCCTTATTGGCATCACTCAATCATATCTAAAGTACATCATACTAAAGAGAAATGTAAAATGACACTTGAATAAAAAAGACACTCGTTTATTAACAACTATCGAAAGATCACGTGTTTCATTTACCGTCGTACTAATATATCACACTCATTGTAACTGCATGAGTCTCTTTTGACACACATGCCTTATTGCCTTTCGGCGCATTCAGCAGTTAACTCAGAATGCTCAGTCAATCATGCCTGACTTCATTGAGTGCACTCCGAACATGTTCAAAACAAAAAAAAGCGAACTCAAAAATTCGGAACTATAAACGTTTTCAGTGTGAAAAAATTATACTTACCTGATTACTGACAAGTCAGACACTACTCGCAACTAAAACAGAAAATCGCCTATTGATAGATTACTCAATCGGTTTATTTTGACGTTTATGAACCCCTTTTCGTTCACGTTCCTTGTAGTTAGAACGATATGCCCATAGCCAATGCGAGGCAGGGTTATTTAATAATCACTGGGTATTTGTTTGACATTTACTATTGCACAGTGCACATATTAGTTCAAAAAGTTTTATGAGCACCAGCACATATTTTTACAAGAAAAAAAAGGTGACAAGCATCTGAAAGACGTCAAAGTGAATCAGATATGTGCACCTTCACCGTCCTTTATCATCCCTATTGCTGTCTGATATTAACTTGTGGACTATTATAAAGATTTGTGAATCTTTACAAAATGGGTCGATTGTGAACAACAATTGAAATACTATTGTGAATTTTGCTCTTTTACTTTTTAAAGAGTTTGTCTGTGTGAAAATGATTGTGTGCGTGGAAATATTCAGATTCAAGAACAAAAAAATGTTTGCTGCACAATTATGATACATAAAAATATTATAGTAGCCGAGTTTGACGTTCAAGTATATGAATGCGTGAGTGCCCCTGGTTCCGATTCTAATTTCAAATCGATAAGCAAAATTCTCTTCTTTTCAGAATTAGAACTGTCATTTTTTCCCAAGTGAACACTTTCAGCCGGTAACGCACACAATTATATATATAGTTGTCCGAAACACCACGCATATATAATTTCGTCCGTCAGCCACCATTTGTAATGATGATTGATGAATTCGCTTGACGTCAAAAATAAATCGGTTGAGTGATGATAATCTGAACTCCGTTTTAGAAAGGATCATGATAGGGGATCAATTATTCGACATAAAAGTTCTATTAAGCTTAAAAGCAAATTGGTTCTTTTTAATTTAAAGGTTTTACAAGAAACTGAATACAACAAAAGTTGTGGGAAATTCAGTCTCAATGTATGTAACATAAGTCACAAAAGTCATACAAGTGAGATGGCTTTCAGCCACTTTATCACCATTTATGTGCTCAATGAGACGAATAATACACGGTTTTAATTCGTCTATTGTTGAGGAATTAAAGAAAAATATATTCTCGGAATAACCCTGTCATACGAAAGCAACAAAAATGGCATCAGCCAAGGACAAAACCAAGTAAGTAAACAAAATGGATGACCAAACATTTTTTATATTTTTATTATTGAATTAAATATAAAAATAACAATTAATTGTGAGTTTTGATTAATTAATAAATAATAATAATTTATTTTTACTATTATCTGCCTTTTTTTGCCATCATCACAACACTTTAAAAAAACTTATTGACGTCATCTTTTTCTTTTCTATTTCGGATATCATTGATGATTCTTTATTCATTCATTTCTGGATAAACATTTCGTTTTTTCCATCCATTCTATTCCTTATCCGGAAACACACCCAATTTGTGTTTTTTGCTAGACACTGTCGATTCTCAATCAGATATCATGAAATATATTGCGCACTGACCGAAGAAATAAAAATTTCTTCATTAATTGCTGAAACAAATATAAAAATTGCTTGTGAAAGCGCAGGGATAGTGAGCATTTCGCTCGTTATTCTATTACTCGTACTCTATTACTGAAAATGTTATTTTACCTAGTAACAAAAAATCATATTCTTCTGGCTCGATTTCCACATGAGATCAGTATTTTTATTAACATAATTTATCACCAATCGATTAACCTGATCATTTGAAATATTAAAAATTAAATTGTATTAAAGCGTGGCCCGAAATATTTTTTTTTTAAATAAAAATCGAAATTCAAGTCATAAATTGTGTTTTGTAATCATCTAAATATTTACTGATTAGCTTCTAAATGACTGAAAATTATAATTTAAAATGCTCGGTCGGAGCTAAAACTGGATGTATGCCATGACATGTTTATGGAATTGTTTGATAGAAAAAAAAATTGCCGAATAGGCAAATATTAAAATATGAACAGTTATATCAATCATTTGGCTACAGGTGATCTTGAATGGTTGCATAAATCTGGACGACATTCCTATGATATGGGGAGATATTAAAGTTATGTTCATATCCAACGGCTGAAGGTTAAAGATCTCATGTAAATTTAAAATATATCAGCCCAATTATTCTATCATCAGGCCTACTTAATTTCTTTAATTGATTTATTGATATCTATTTACGAACAACCTCTTTTTATGCATCTAACCTATATTGATTAGGCCGCTTTTAACACAAAGTTAACAAATGTAAGATCTCATCTAAATTGATTAATCAAAATGCTAGGCTGTATCAGATGAATCAATTCGAAATTGTACCGGTTTTCTGCAAAAATTACCTAAAGAAAATCCGAATGCAGCAAGATGGCATACTATCTCCAGTCCTTTGTGATTCTTACTCGTATTTGTCAGTAAATGACGTATCATAGCTTGTAGCCCAGACATATGGAGTAATTTTATCGTAAAAGAATTCGTGCAAACCATTCTGAATTTTTATACATATCTATATTTTATATCAGTTAATAATTTACAAAATTAAGAAGCCAACTAACTGGGATGAAAGATGAATCGAGATTCAAAATTAATATCGTTTTTCATTGGTTGCTTCGAGTTACTCTTTCAAAAACATTCGATTGGCTTATACGAGTAATGTTTCGGAGTATATTTCTGTTCCCGATGTATGACATTTTACATGAAGTAAAAATAGGACATACATATAGTTACTTTCAAAGTTTTTCGTCGGAATATTTGTCAAAAGTAATAATTGTTTGAAGAAGTCGTTTTTATATGACGACGTTCAACTATGTAGACGTAAATTTGTGAATACGACACTTTCATATTCAATTGGTATCAAAAAACTGTAGAACACTCCGAAAATCGAATTAAAAGGGACATAACAGGCCGACTTTGCGTTAATATCTGTATCACCAATGAAATACAAATCACAGCATTTTATTTTTTCTTAGCTGGGCAGTTCATTTCGCGATATTTCATTTGTAAGTTGAGGTGTATGATTTACAAAAATTTATTTAATGACAAAAAAATATTTTATGGCCTGACATTCAACATTAACTACTAAAAATTGCGTATTTGAAGAATTTAAGTACAAACAAAAATGTTTGAAGGGCGCTAAAAGAATAGTAACCGGCATGGGAGACAAAGAATAATGAGATGAAATGTCATCTGCATACAAAAGGGAAAACAAAAAAAAAACAGCCGTCAAATTTGTTGTCAGACATCGCTGACAAAATAAAATCGAAGAGAGAGAATTAGTGAGCATCCCAAAGCAGACCCCTTTAAAGATTTCATGTCAGTATGAGTATTCTGGCAAGTGGAATCGGCCTGTAACGAAATGGATGGGAGGAATCGGCTTTTTTGTCTTCTCTAAGATGGCGGCTTGGGTCCACTTTACTTAAAGAAAAATGTAAATAGTAATTTATGTGACCTTATATAATTCTCAACAATTTTGATAGTGGGCTAAAAGTTTTAACATTTAGCCCACTTATCAATTCAAAATTAAAGACAAAATTAAAGAGACAAGTATATGAGTTGAGAACTCAGTTATGTGTAGGTATAATTTTAAAATATATGGTCACGTTCTATTCACATATATTTGTCAAAGATACGGATAGGTTAGGTTATAGGTTTAATGCACATTACTAACATGTGCAAATGATGAATATTCGGCAATCCAGCCGTTTGCGGTTCTTTCCAGATCTAACTGGATGACAGATAAGACGCTTCAAACGTCAAATTTGACTTAAGAAATAAGCAAGTTTTTAAAATTTACCTCCAACATTTACCTTCACTATATCATTCAGAAAAATTCCTATAATATTTTTTGTTATAAAAATAGTTCTGTTAAGCTTTCGACTATGCACCTATAACATGGAGCACTTGTTCCATTTTCAGTAAAAGGTCAAATGCGAAACTGCCGGACCAAATATATTTTAGTAATAGATTATTTAGTGTCATTGTGTCAGCTGCTGTCAAATCGCCTTATCCAAATGAACCAACAGAAACTTGAATAGCACTTCTATGATATCTTCGCAGTTGGAATAGCAACAATCACTTCATATTATATAGCCAAAGCGTTTAACGGATTTCTCACCAGTCAATACACGCTCAAAGATGTCATCAGAATTGTCGAATTAAAGAATTCCATTGAAATTGATTTTTTTTCCAACAACTTGACTGCACCCAAAATTCACATAAAGTTGAAGCGTTATACAATTCAAAGTATCGTTATTAAGGAAAATATTTTTTAAACCTTAATTTCCAGATACTTTCAAGTTAAGGTTATCTTCGATTATAGGAAATTGGAAGGTACTTTTAGACAGCTGGCAAATAATTAAGAAACTAGTCCTAGAACATTTTTAATAACTCTTACCAACAATTGGAGGCGTGTACTTAGACAAAAACGCCAAATTTATGTCTCTCCATTTGTCTGTGCGATCATTGTAATATGCTACAGCTTTTTAATCCTTGGACATTTTCTCTCAAAATTCAATAACATCCAACATCCGTAAACTGTCGATTATACTTTTGGGACAGGTGCAGCAGCTCATTTCGGAAAGTTAAATAAGTCGAATAATGTGGATGACGTGTACATTGTCATTTAATTTTTTCTTACAATTACAGCAAGGACATGAACCAGACAAGGCAACTTCGATAAGTGTAAACATCAACCTAGACATGCAGTTACAGATTAACCAAATTTGCAAATATGTTATACCTCATACGATTCACATAGCCGTTTTGCCAGGAATATCATAAGGTTTATAGAAATGAGATGGAAATCGGGCTGCAGTCTTTCATTTTGCTATAGTGTTGAACAAACACATTTCCGGTTCAGGATAGAAAGACTTAGAAATACCAAGTCATTGGTGCGTGCATAGTATTTTATTTTATGTAAAGTTATATTGAAAGATTATGTCAAATAAAATTGAAAAATAAATTGAAGTTGTAAGACCTTCAATTCTGCCGCTCTTAGGTACAACCATGGATCCGTTAAACTACATCATCTAAAGACATGAGGCATCACATTTACCTTCATAACTATAAAATATATGACCCTATATTTTGAACATCTTTCAAAAGATGTCCCAACTATTCTGCGGACCAATTTGACAACAGATATAACCCACAAAAAAAAAATACTATTCTTATGTAAAATTCATAAGAAAAAATGCAAATAATTGCAGTGTCTGTGCTGAGTAATTCCATAAATTACCAGCAATTCTTCACGAAATTATACATGATAATTTATTTTAAACTGTGTCTTGCCTCGAATTGTTTTCTGTTACTTCACATTCCCATTCAAGTAAGTATATACAAACATACATACAAAGCTTAGTCGGTTTAAACAAAAAAAGGTGCGATCTGACAAAAAGCCGATATACTTGACAAAAAAAAGTGAAATCCATTACAAGATCTGCATTATATTGTTTAAACAATTTGCCTGACAGATAATAATTATTTTAATATAGGCATTATTTTTCTGATGCGTATATGTGTATTGTATATCTTGACCTTAAAGATGCCCTAAAAGTTAAGTACCCATAACCTATACCTACCTATAATATGAAGCAGTCTATGACATCATCTTTTGAGTATTAATTATTTATTTAATTTTTACTGTCGTTATTGTGATTTTTACATTCGATAATGTTTAAGCAGCAAACTTTATGTCGCATCCATGAGCGCGTGGTTAAAATCTTGAAGATGTGAAATCTGAAATCATGTCTGCGACTATTGAGGCGCAGAAGATGCGTGTGTGGTGGCGAGTATTGCCTTTTCTAGGTTCGGGTTTCATTTCATATATAATCTGGTTTGGACGGTCCCAGTCGGTGGTGGGCTTACGTAAAATTCAAAAAAAAAAATGTAGGCTTGTGAAGGTAGTATAATTTATGGGCTTTTTTTTAAGAGCATTGACCAAAATAGCATTCCGTGAAGTCTTAAAATAATATTTTATTAATTTTTAAAAAGCTGTCCCTCGAAAAAGCCTCAATAAGGTAATCATGATTACGTACTAATATTTTTTTCGCAACGTATTTTCTCGGAAAAATTAAGTTAAATAAATTTACATTAGGGTGGCGATTATTTGGAAAAAAAAATGAATTTATTTCTGACTAAGACCGGAGATCCAGCGGCTTCGATTTTCGCCGTTCTGTCATTTCCATCTCAAGGGCCCAAAACGTTTGCTTTACGGTGACGTCGAAAATGCAAGACAACACAAGGCGTGTTTTTTCTGAGCCCTGGGGAAATTTGACGAAAAAAACGATGAGTGGGATTAAAAATTTGCATGCTTAATCCAACAAAAACTAATCCCCGGGGGTGCTTAGCTTAAGCCCAGAGAATTCCTTTTCATTATTTTCATACTTTCAAATGCTGCCAAGTTTTCACACTAAGCCCCGTGGTAGTATTTTTCACCCAATTGTCTCGGGGCTTGGAAAAAAACGCACCTAATATCCCTTGGCAAGTTCGTGATTTTGGTATCATTGGGCATTATTTGGCTTATGCGCCAGTTACAGCTTTCATTGAAACTAATCATTGAAAACTTTGCTTATCAATTCTGAGGCACTTGAATAAATTAAACTGGTGTCCTTTTGGTAAATAAGGTATTTAATTTTTTTGTCAAAAAAATATTTCATTTGCTCTACCACTTTCTTGTAAAATCAATGATAGAGAGCTTTTGCAATGAAAACCTGATGGTGTTTCCTTTTTTGTCCTGTTTTCTAAACGTCAGTTTTTTTCACTGATTTGTGTTTCATAAAAGGTATAACAGGCGCCTTAGGAAATGGCCGTATGATTACGCTTACAGCTGGGTAATATGCTGTATTTTTATACGTATTTGAATTCCAGGAATTGTATGCGAAAACTAATTTTGGGAACATTTTTGGTATCTATACACGTATTTCCATGACTAAATTTACGAAGTGTTACATACTTACCTCGCTTCTACTAGTTGCCGTAAGGTGGCCTGCACAATCTTGAACAACCGCCGCCATCTGGCAGATAAAGTAATCAAACTGTACTCTCAGAAATTTTATTAGGAAATTGGTTACGAATGACATTCGTGGCAAAAATATTCATGCATTGTACGAATATTCGTAAAATATACGAAGTATTTGTGGCGTGATATCTTTACGAATTAATTCATTCATTCGTGAAGTGTTCCCATCTTGGTTTGCTTAACAAGCTAAAAACCAATTTTGATTTCAAATCTATTTATGGTTACAAAATTCAAATTTACAATACAACTTTGCTTACAAATGGATTTTCGGAGGGTGAAACGAATGAAAGTTTCCCATCTTCGTATGGCTCATCAGTGGATATTACCCGAACACGCAAGGATAGGAAATAAAGTATGTTTCAATAACAAAGGAGTATGAACAGAAACATCAAAAGTGCGTCGCCGAAATCTTAGCCCGCGACTCACAGGGCAATTTTCTTCCTCCTCGATTTTTTTCTCTTTCGCACTCATTATGTTCGAAAAAAGTCGCGACTCATAAATCGTCGTGTAATACCAGTCTATTTATTTAATGCTTGAACGTGTTTGTGACTGTGTTATTGTGAAGTGCTCTTCCGGTAAAAAAAGTTTCTTTCAACAAAAACATTATTTAGAAATGTACGAATAACTTTATATTTTCATCCAATGCATTAATGCTATAAAGACCTCGATTGCTTCAACAAATTGAATGAAGGAAAAGATAATTTTGAAGAAGGTAATTAATTATTATACAATAATAAGAAATAAAAATTAAATATTTGAACAGAATTAAGAAGAAGAATAGTATCATACATCGGTACAAATTTCGTTAGAACAAATTACGTCACGTTTTGATATAACCTCGAAAACGGCAAAAATACGATCCTTTTCTGTTTTTAACCGGGAATATATCAAATACATGATGTGAAAGAATAATGTTGTCTTTGGATTCGAGTTCAGCAAACCAAAAAATTCGGAAAAGTA